>OZ010602.1:70941668-71099168 GCA_963932145.1 Acanthosepion lycidas
CACTCTCTCTCTCTCTCTCACATACACATACACACACACACAGAATAGATAGTATCTGTTCCGTGAGATTGATCAGCTATGTCCTGCTAAGACAAGTTTTGTGCCTGATTCCGCGTAAGCGGGGGCTGGATAAATTTTGTCCAGCGGCCAGGGGGGTCGTGCTAGGATTCCCTACGATAAATAACCAGTGGGGACGTATATCTGGTAAATACCGTGAAGCCAGTTGCATCGTAAAGTTTACCTGATAGATAACCTTCTAATCAACAAGTACACATCCGAGCTTCACCCAATATCAGAGGTCGTCCCTGACATGTGAGTATGGGGTAGACCCATATGCGCCTAGGATGTGCACGCGTGTGAAAACTGTCTAACAAGTAGATATATGAACACCAATATGAGAGGGAAAGAACAGGATCCTTTACATTCTGGTGAGAATGCAAAATTTCCGTCCGAACAAAGCCTTCCAAGTCACACTCCCTCATGGGAATAATTGACAAAGTCCAGAGGGAAATACATTGTTTTTATTAAAATTCCAAACAATTGGTTCCAGTCTGCATGGGTAATTTAGATTTATTGTAAATTGAATTACAATTGTGGCACAAGGCCGAGTGAAAGTGGGAGTGAGGCTGGCTTACAATAACCATCCTAAACCTAGCTAATCCGATTCATGACACATTCATCTCTTATAATTTACTCATTCACTACAAGAACTTATCTATCGCCATTCAATCCACCATATACAACAATACCACATACTCACAGGGACTCTATAAACACACCCATGTCATAATAATTTCAAGGTATAACAAATGTCATTTTAGAGTGGGGGTTATCAGTTTTTTATAAAAATTTAATTATGTGAAATGGGTGAGGATGAACCCACAAACAAAACATATATAACAAAACTTTCAAAATATGTTAGTAGGACCCGTCCATCCAACAAATTTATAGACAAATCGTACATGCTTTGAATTCTTCCTCAGCCAATATTAATAAGCCCACTTCCCAGTCTCATCTACCATATTTTTGTTCTTTCTTGTCTTGAAGTCAGAACGCAAGACTCATTTGTCTGTATCCGTTTTGTGTGTTAACACCATTCTGACATTGTGAACTTTTTGCCTTATTTCTTTGCCTAGTGTTGTCTTGCATATATATTCTTCGATTGGGCACCTCGAGGTAGTGTAATGGTTAGCAAGCTTGTCTCGCTAGAGCAATTACAACTGAGTAGCGAGTTCGATCCTCACTGGGTACCCCCTACTTTCGGCCTTGTGCCACATCTAAGCTACGCTTGGTAAATCACTATATATTCTTTGATTAGTATTAATTTGTCCTGTTCTTTTTCATTTTTTTCTTTTTCTTTATTGGAAACTTTCTCAATTCCGTTTGTTTGGGCAATTATACTTAACAATGTCCAACGAAAATGTTACTCAATCACTGAATGCAAAAAAGTCAATTAGGATCCATTTTCTTACAGACAAAACTTTTCTTTTCGCATGAAAATAGGAAAAGTCTTTTGTATTAATTGAAAACGTATTATTTTCTTTTGAATTCGGAGATTAGCAACCAGGTTTGTGAACTGTAAAAGAATGAAATGCTTTAGATATGTGTCTCACTTACGTCCAAATCTGCTACTATAATTTCGAAGACTTTTTCTAAAGAAATGATTATAATCTAGCGTTACACGGATCGACAGACAAATGAAGAAGACCGGAGGGCACACACCAACGGAAACGTTGTGATAATAAAAACGATGATGATATGGATGCAGTTATTTAATAATACTATTTATATTATTTCATGTCAATATGTATATTAACTATATCCATGTGATCGTACGTTTATAGCAAGTACAACTAAAATGGATGCCTTTTTTTCCGCAATGAAAGCAAACAATCGCACCCCTCCCTGTTTTGAAATATTTGCAAAAAATCATGGAATCATCTGATTCAAACGAAATTTAACAAGACTTTCATTGATGAATTATTTTTTTAATTTTTTTTTACTGAATACATTATTTTATGAAAAACCTTGGAGAAACATGTTGGGGGGTGACTGAGCCCCGCCATTTCGATATCGCGTGTATACTTCTTAATTTGAGGTCTGTATGTCCATTTTTTAGTTACATACCAAGAGATTGGTGAAGATATTATTTCAGTAAATCATTTATGCAATATCGAGTGTGAACATACAGAAAATTAGGTTCGTATCTTACCAAAAATTTCTCAATAAAGCTCAAAAATATTTTTTTGAGAATTGGTGCTGGCACTATTTAATAAAACACATTATTTCCATCCAGATTCAAAAGAAAAAAAAATCTAAACTTAATATTTATTTTTAAAAAAATACTTGCAAGTTTGAAAGTAACCTCGTTGCTGTCCGTCAGAATTAAATGAAGACATGTTTGAAGGTTTAAAAAAATGTAAAGTTTAATGTCATTTTCGAATGTGAACCTTTCTTAAAAGAATTTTATTTTATTTTTTCCTTTTAGCAACTGATAGATTATATTTGGTATGGATGTATAAAAAGAAAATAATTCTGATATCCCGCATTGACTGATTGCTGTTCAGTATCCGAGGAGTATTATATTAATCAAATTATATCTCTCGTTTATATCTCTCGTTTAAATAAAAAAATATTCTTATTGGTTATATAAGGTCAAAGAAAATTTAGTTTTAAGTATAAATATTATTCTTGATTATTTCACTGCTGGTCTTCCATTCTTCTGCTTTTTCCCGCGTTTTTTTAGAGGCGAGTAGAATTGCATTTTTCTACTTTGTCCTTTAACCTCACAGGCTAGCATGCGTAAATAAAACATTATTCTAATTTTGTTTTAAGTAAAAAGTAAAATTGTTTTTAGAAAACCTAGTTAATTAAACCTTAAATTTACTAATACATTTCGAAACATATCTCTAGGACAAATATTGGATTTTAAAGATAACTTTAAATTTGTTTACTTTTTTCGTATACGTTAGTGGCTCAATGCGTGAAGCAAAAAGTACTAATGATTTAAAATGCTTAAAAAGTTTCTTTATATACATGAATTAATTTTCTCTTAATTCGGATATAGCTTTAAACCATTATTTTCCAAATAGAACCGACATTTAAGTTCCAAGAAGGTATTTAAATATTTAAAATGTGTTTTGCGATTTAAGAAAAAAAAAAAAAAAAAAAATCAAGTCCGTGACGGTGTCGAGTATATTGATATTTACTCGTTTTGGGGTGAGCTCTTAAACAGATAATTGTCTTCTCTTTCTCTTTCTTTTATCTACATTCTCTTTAACACATCTCTTCCACCACTGCCGACTTCCTCCCTCTTTCCAATTAACTTTTCGTTCGCTTTCTTACACCCTTCATACCCCCGCCCCGATGTTTTTGCTGGAATGCGTACATTCTTCTCAATGGCTGTCGCTCCAGTTCAGGTTGTGTCTGTTGAGACGAGTAACGCCCGTAGAGCACCTTTTCAAGAGAATCAAGGTTGCGTGCACTCTCAATAGAAGCGGCTCGAACGCACGCGCACACGCCCACAATTTTAGCCACCCCACCCCTATCTCCATCGTCATTTTTTTTTTTTTTTTTTCATTTATTTCATTTCGGGATTTGAATTCGCTCTTCCTCGCCTCCTTCTCCTCCTTCTTCTCCTCTTTCTCCTCCTCCCCTTCCCCCTCCTCCTATTCCTTCTTCTTCAACTACTACTACTACTATTGCAAAGAATATCAGTACCATCATCACTATTACTGTCATATTGAAATTGAATAGTGATACCTTTGTTTTTATTATTAATTTTATTATTATGACTATGGTTGGTGAGAGGAGGAGTGTTATTGAGTGGCGGGTGACGTTGGGAATGCGTCGGCGTTTCAGACATTGATCCACATATTTTTCCGCCCCACTCACCCACTCTCTTAACCATGATTCAGTCGGTCTAAATTTTCGCTGCTTCTGCTGCTGCTTTCAATACGGTCGATATGGTGCAAACTTCGACCTGAAGTTGGGGTGGGGAATGAAGGCTGGCTAGATTCAAAGTTATTTTCACAAAAGAATTAAGAGGAGTTGAGGTAAAAAAAAAACAAACAAAAAACAAAAAACAAAAAAACAAGCGATAGAAATAAATAGTTAAAGAGGTCAGAAGGTCATATGAAAAAAAAATGGAATTTCACAGAAACTTGAAAAGCGGAACGCCAATCAAAAACTGACTATTTTCATTTTTTGCGAGATTTTAAAAGTTTTTTCAAAAATTATTTTTGTTTATTTTTAATTTTTTCAATTTTTCCTTTCATTTTTCAAACAGTTTTTTATGCATTTTAATCAACATCACCGTCACATAAAAATTTTCAGTTGGATCTCTTTTTTTACTTCTTAAATTATTTATGATTTTTAAAATCATTTTCGTCTTTATTCTCTACTATAATTATAGCAGTTGCACGGAAACTTCCTCAGAGATTGCCAAATATAAGATATATTAATTTGTGTAATTGTTGTAATCTTTTTCTGGAATTTTATATTGTATATTAACATAAAATAAACACTTTTGACCCAATAACAGATTTTAATTTTTAAAACTGTAATAATAAAGTAAAAAATTGTTAGCAAACATTCCTCAAATAATTGGCCACCTCGACATGGTCTAATGATTAGCACGTTTGTCTCGCAGTAATGATTGCGACTTAGTTCGATCATCACTGGATGCCCCATACTTTCAGGTTTGTTCCATATCTAATTAATTCCTCAATTAATGAGACCTTTTAAATCTTATTTCACCATTTTTAGTTTATTCTATTTAAGATATGTTTAAATTCAATCTTATACAATATTTAACAATAGTTTTTGTTTAATATTATATATATATATATGAACTGAATTGATACAAAATTCATTGGAAAAGAAAAAGGTAACCAGAGAGCGTTTTAAATCAAAGTATTAACTGCATATAACTGGATTTGAACCTGATGTTTTACGTAGTCAAAGACGCTTAATACTAGATTTGGTTTGAATTATTCCTAATAAAATCAACTTTTCTATGACTTGATCTCAAGTGAAAGTTTCTAGATATTGTTGCAAAGAAAATACGAAATAACAATACCCCAAAGGGGATTAACGTCGTTACGTGAATTAAATGATAGTTCAGTGCGAACGGAAGCATAACATAACATACAATATATACCTACATACGTACTCCCATATATATATATATATATATATATATATATATATATATATATATATATATATATATATATATATATATATATATATATATATATATATATATATATAAAAACCCCAATTCTACGATTTTTTGAATGGGCGTGTTTGTTGGTCACATGAAATATGAATCTGTCACGAGCAACTGATCGATGACGTCGAATTACAAGACACATTTACAATGCATGAATACACACACACGCACGTGCACACACACGCACCCTCCATATATATATATATATATATATATATATATATATATATATATATATATATATATATATATATATGCATTCGTACATACACATACAGAATTTAAATACATATGCACACTTGAACATATTTCTGTACGAGATGGGATACAAAAAAAAAAAAAAAAAAAAAGAAACAAAAAATATTCTCTATTATTCTAGGAAACAATTTGTATTTCATATATTATTTACATTTGACTAACATCCTCTTTGAAATCGCTCCCCTGGGGAGGTGCACAACATTGACCGCTTCCACGCCAAAGTGTTAAGAACTGGAAGGAAGTCTTCGTAGTCACGTGATTCTGTCAAGATAGATAGCTAGATTAGATATATAGATAGATAGACAGATAGACAGACAGATATATAGATAGACAGACAGATAGGCAGATAGATTGTGGGGGAGTCAATTGATTGTTTCGCAGTGTCTTTTACATGGGTGTTCACAAATTCTTTATCTCATGATGTTTTACTGTTGGTTGTCATGAATACTTATCAACTGTCACTCGATCGTCCTTGAAATGCGTGTTTTTGATTTAACCTATGTCCTCCTGGCATCAGTTTTAACTGCCCTCCCCTTTTTTCCCATATATCTAGATTATAATGATCAACTATAAATTTGGAAAGTGAAAATTTCACGAAGTATGTTAGGAAATTTCCAAGTTGTCAAATCAGGAAAATACGAATTTTAAACAAATTGGTCAAAATGTATGAAAAAGAATAAAGAAGGCTTCTTTTTAAACTGACGCTAGGATGCTACAATTTACAGAATGTTTGCCAAAATCGTGGCGATCGTTTCAAAGGTCTTCAATAATTTCTAAACATATAATAACACAACGAGTAAAGTCATTTAGTACTGCTCCATTATTTCTCGCTGTTTTCACTGAACCTAATTCTGTACTACTCAGCACAAGGATTGAACTCCCAATAACTATATCGCCAAATGAACTCACAATAACTATAACACTAAATTTACTAACAGACGATTTAATTCACTCGGCTATTTTCCCTAATGTTGTTCCATCTTACCTGCTGCTGACACTGATGCTCCTATCAAGTTTGGCTGCATTAACCACCGCTTCACTTTTCTTACTGTTGCTGTGACTGCCATTCAAGCCTTGTTGTCATTGCTGTTTATTTATTCCTTGTTTGTTTTTTCTCTTCAGGACGTAGGCGATTATGGCTCTCCACCTTCCTCTATCCCAGCTCTCAAAAAGTTCGTTCACTCTGCTTCCTCCCCCAGACCACTTCTTCCTGATATTAAGTATAAGCCTCCTCCTACTTTTCAACCTCTCGAAGATCTCATCGTTACTCCCACTCTCAGTCCATGATCCTTCTTACCATCCTTCTGTAGATCCACATCTCTGTCGCCTCGAGTCTCTTCTTCATCTTTGAGGAAATCTTCCAACATTCGCTGCCGTAAAGAAGGAAAGATGTCACGTAACAGTTCAATATTCTTTTCTTTGTTACCAAAGATATCCTCCTGTCTCGCAGTACTTTTGGAATGTGCCCATGGCCATCCTAATACGCACTTACCGTCCTCTGTCAAGACGCTTCTCAGGTATTTAAACTTCCGCGTCTGCTTGATTCTCGACCTTCAGATCGCATTTCGGGTTCATTTTCTTACTGACGACCATGCACTCCGAATCCCATATGGTATTTATCTCTACACTAGGTCTACTGAGCAGGTCATAGTCTGGGTTATGCTCATTGTTCTTCTTCGTCTAGTACTTTTACTTTATTCCATAGGGATTTCTGACCAATGCTTTTCCCTCCATAAATGATTAGCCATGCTCCATTTTACTATCTTACCCTTAATTACAGCGGAATGAGAACAATACACCTCTGTAGAGTAAATTATGGGTTCAGGCGGAAATTCCTTGAGAGGTACCCGGATTGACAGATATATAAAGGAATCCGGAGAACACAACAGCTCAAATATTGTAATAACAACACCGAAGATGAGAACATTAGTCCGACTGTAAATAATGTAAATAATTCTAAAACCTAAAAAAGTTTGCTCACAACAGATATTTTTTCTCTCGATCATTTTTGCTCTTGAAACATATCTTAACGTAAATATCGTCGAAGATGTGTGTTTGTAAACAGTAATTCGGACTTTGCTATCCATACGCTTCTTTGTTGCTGTCAGATCAAATGACGGTTCCCATTAAGGTCACAGGTTCGAATCCTGTCGGAGAAGCGCATATTTTCTATGAAATTTCTAATAATTTGAAATTACATGTATAAAAATAACATATAAACAGAAAATATATTAAAATAATTGTCGGACTTTATCCATTTCATAATATATATATATATATATATATATATATATATATATATATATATATATATATATATATATATATATATATTTCCTAGCCCCATACCGTAGAGTAATGGCGAGCGGCTTAATCTCGCAGATCATTCACATGTATGAACAATTTTGCAAAAGCAAAAAAAGAAATTGTTCAACAACTACAGTCTACACATAAAACAAAATAAAATAAAAAGAGTAAAAGAAAAGAAAAATGTAAAAAAATAAAAATGCCTGTTATTGTTTAAAAATCGATTTAAAGATGAAGTTCATTCGAGTGCAGGGGCTGATCAAGAAATGGTCTTTTTATTTTGATTCGTAACTTTTTCTGACTTTCCATTTCATTCCACTCTTGTTAGTAATCAGATGTGTATGGTCATCGATTCGGAAAATTCTGGTACTTTTCGTAACGGATTACCAGTGTCGATCAGCTCAACGAATAGGATGTAAATAGCGCCCATCGACTCTTATTCTGTGCACTTCATTGATGATTTGAACAACGTTAAGCAAACTGATTTATAAGTGTTAAGTACTGTTCGATACTCAGTGAAGCCGATGGACCACTTGTGACAATTAACGTAGATTTCGACCTGAAAAGTAGGAAGAAATACGCCGCGATTACGAGATGAGAAGATTTCAGAGACTCTAAGAACGTTATTTATTATGGCAGCTCATCTATATTAGATAACTTCAGCGAGATAGTGATCACTTAAATTATAAAATATTTTCTTAGATTAGCTTGGCTCAAGGTCATAAGACACCCCCAGTGACGAGTGAATTTACGATAGTTGTACTGCCAAATTAGCTTGCCATATTCGTTAAGCTTAGCCTAGTCTTACCAGCCAATTTGCTCAGCTAGTGTTCCACTAGCGTGACATTGTGCCAAACGAAACAAAGCTTAGTAAAAACATTTAAACATGAATTTGAGGTAGAGGTTTTCCTTAGACTGTTTGCCGCACAAGGTTAGAGTATCCAGTCTAACCTTTTATTTATACCCTAGCTGGGAGAAGATACGTATTCCATTTGTATGAAAAACTAGGCGGCAGTTTGAAATCGGTTCATTGATCTTATTTTCCCTATCCATGTCCGTTACATTCCACACACATCACTGTCGGTATAAATACTTTAAAAACAAACATATAAGATTTTTGTTAGAAATTTTACAAGGACTCGAACGTACGGTCTGTTGACAGTCAGGAGATTGTGCTGAGTCAATCGAACGATTTAAAATTGGATCTCTTTTCCTCAAACAGTGATGGCTTTCAAGTAAAAGCACATGGTGTGCTAAATACAAACGGATCGAGAGAGATCCGATGGGGTGAGTCTGAAAAGTTCTCGGTGCTATCAACCTTCAAGAATGACCAAATATATATATATATTTTTTTTGAAAGGACATTTCACCACCGCTTCACAGATAGAAAGAGAGAAACAAACCTAGATAAATATGAAGTGAATTATATATAGATAGATAGAAACAGATTGAGATGAATATGAGGGAGACAGAGGCAGATAAATATGAACAGTCTGAGATAGAGAAATAGATAGTAACGGAACAAGATAAATACGAATAGACTGAGATAGATAGAGATAAACAAATTGAGACGAATACGAACAGACTGATATATATATATATATATATATATATATATATATATATATATATATATATATATATATAGTTTATGCAAAACTAGGTAATCCGTATGGGTAGACCCAAGGAGGATGATATCCAGAGAACTCAATGTAAGTTCAGAGAAGATATGTTTGAATAAAAACAGACCACTTTAAGGTTCCATGTAATATGTTATTTCAACACAACCCCCTTAAAAGGGCTCTGGATCATCAGACTTTACTTCCAAAGGTTGAAATGAAAAGAAATTTACACATTTTTGACGTACCATTTCAATTCTTTATCCTTAAGCCCACTCTGTTTAGGTTAGACGTCGGTTAAACTTAACGCGTGTTATCTCTAGATATAGGGGTGAGGGAGAAGACCGACATTAAAGGAAGAAGCTACAACAAACAACAATAATAAATCAATTCCTTGAGGGCAGGTTTCACTTAAATTCTTAGACGCCGTTATTTCGCATTACTTTAAAGGGCATATTTGGGGGTTACAGTTTGATATAAATCTGAATGTCTAAACAATCTACGAAGAATGTAATTTGAAGTTTGTTGGAGTTTGGGGTATTTTCTATGAAATAGTCGATTGGAAAGACTCATAGAAAGTACATTGAAAAAAATAATCCATTTTATATTTAGTAATCTAAATCTAATCTTAGTACGTCAAACTCACTCATGTCTTCTCTCCCACCTCACTTCGTTGATTTTAAATATGCTTGGTGCGGTCCGTCAAAAATGTGTAAATTTCTTTTCATTTTTCATTTCAACCTTTGGAAGTAAAGTCTGATTATCCAGAGCCCTTTTAAGGGGGTTGTGGTGAAATGACATTACATGGAACCTTAAAGTGGTCTGTTTTTATTCATATATATATATATATATATATATATATATATATATATATATATATATATATATATATATATAGAGAGAGAGAGAGAGAGAGAGAGAGAGAAAGACAGAGAGAGTGCGTGAGATAAGGAACGTATTCGGATAGATAGATAGATAGATAGATAGATAGAAAGAGACCGCGATAAATACGAACAGAGATCGATAACGAGACACAGACTGAGATGAATACGAAGAGACTGAGATAGAAATAGAGATAGATAGATAGAGAGTAATAAGGATCATATTAATATATATATATATATATATATATATATATATATATATATATATATATATATATATATATATAGATAGATAGATAGATAGATAAATATGAACAAACTGACATAGACAGATATGAACAGATTGGCTGGCATAGTTATGAATAAGGAAAAGACAGACAAGAATCAGATAGATATGAACATACTGAAATTCTTTCTCCATTGTATGTGTGTGTGTGTGATACAAAGAGAGAGAGAGAGAGAGAGAGGTGGGGAATTAGTGATAACGAAAGACAGAGAAAGTAAAAAGAGAAACAGACAGATACATATGAATTTTTCTACTTCATAATCGGTTTGGAATTAAGTTTGTGTGATTAATAAAGTCTAAAAATCAATTTATAAAGAAATCTATCGATAGATAAATGTTTTACAAAAGATGAAAAATTGTGATTTTGAATATTTTGCTTTCAGTATAAACAATTCCTTTTCATAATATATGATCCGTGCTAACCTAACATTTTCCTTCAAAGAATCACTTTCCACATTTTTCTTAAATTTTTAATTAAGAGCTCTTTAGAGTCCACTAAAAGATGCTAATTATTTTATAAACCGGGATCATTGCGTACTGTTTCTGTATATGCTTTCTTTTCTTTCAAGTAGCACAACTGTCACATGGATATGGCAATAGTATTTCAAATGATAGAAAAGAAGAAAATTGTATCAACTTAGGCATCATCATCATCATCTCCACCAACACCACCACCAACACCACCACCAACACCACCAAATTTCATAGACAAAGAGCTTTACCAGATAGCAAAAACCACATCATCATTTGAAGAATTTCGACAGCAGCTACAACAAAAATGAGACAGGAATATAATAATATAATGAAGATGTTAACTTTCTAAAATACCTTAAAGACTTGGATGGAAATTTCCATCACTACTAGAAAGAACGATAACAGTTAGTGGACTTGAAAAGTCTAATAAAAAAAAAACTGTTTTAAAAGAAATATTTTTATAAATATCAACTGACAACTGTTTAGTCAATGAAATGCCGAATGTTTCAAGTATTGAAACGGTCAATCCCATCATCAGCATCACCAATCACGGTCACAGACATAAGCACAAATACAACTACATAAAATCAATTACTTGAATAATTTATATTTTGCTAACTTTCTGTTGGATCAAAAGGATCACAGTTCAGATTTCATCTTTGCAAAGAAAACAAGTTACTATCGAATTCGTTAGTCCTACGCTGTAGCGCTGAGCCCCACACGCAGGCTACAGGTAATTTATTTATGTTTATTTAATTAAATCTTATTTTATTTTTATTTTTTACTGTGTATTTTTTTTTTTCCAGGTGAAAATGTGTGCAGTTTCAAAAGACATGTTTTATAGAAAACTATAAATTTTTCGTTAAGTTCTTCTTTGTCGACTACTGAAGCTCGAGGCCCGATGACAAGACTTGCTTTGTTGAGAACGCCCACGCGAAAAGAAGATGACGTCATTCGCCTGCCCACGATTCTCGCGTCTGAGATGTGTGACTTGTAGAGCGTCAGCTTCCGGGTTGAATAAGATTATTAACACACTTCTCTTTTCTCAGACTCACACTAACACAGTAATAGTATACGCACAATATATATATATATATATATATATATATATATATATATATATATGTTAGTGTGTGTGTGTGTGTGTGTCTGTGAGTTTGTGTGTGTGTCTGTGAGTTTGTGTGTGTGTGTGTATGTAAATGTGAAAAATAATAGGTAATCAATATTCGAATATCAAGATGTATGAGTGATTTTATTAAAGTTTATATGCTTATTCACATCATCTACAGAGTTCCAGTTTCCGAGATTTCATTAACGAACATTTCATTTATCGGGTATATCGTGTGTGAATCTGGATGCCAGAAGAAAAAAAAATAAATAAAAATAAAATGACAAATATATATGTCTTTAAGAAGATATACATAATATATACACAAACGCTATTATCGTGGACACTTCGTATTTGAAATAGACGCTCCGTTATTTATTAAACAGTATATATTACATTTATCGGCCTGTGCATTCGGGAAATGTAAATAAAAAAAAAAATGATTTCTCGAATACAAAAGCAGCTAGACGTAATACCCACTGTTTAATAGATAAAAATGGGGCGTCTATTTCAAATACAAAGTGTCGAAAATAATAACGTTTGAAATAATAAAAATGACGAATGAAAAATAAACTTATCTCATATATATATTTAGGATATCTGATTCGGGTTTGATTAAGATCATTTTAAAAGAGTGAAATCGATACATGATTATACTTACTCTGATATTAATCTGAAAAACAAAGAAAACATTAAAATAAAAAAATAATGCTTATTTATCGAAAGTATTGGAAATGCCCTGAAAATGATCATGTTCAAAATGTAAAAAGAGTTTCTTTCCAAACTAATACAATAACTCAATCCGAAAAAACGTGACGTTCTTTGAATCATTTCTAACTGAAGGAAACTGAAACTCTATCAACAAAATTTTTCTACGTAAAATTTTAAAACAGTTGTTTTTTCTTCTTTTTTTTTGTATAGAACGATATCACTTTTAAACTGGCTAGTTGTAATATCCTACAGATTGGAATTCTGAAGTGGCCATTTTACAGGAAAGTAACAATTTCTGACAAAGGAAAGATTACATGATTACCCCCCCCCCCCAAAAAAAAATAAGCAACCAATTTCTAAGCAACTGTACATAAATTAGACTAAATAAAGTAACTCCACTACTGACGTCAATATAGCGTAAGCAAACCCCAAAAAGAAAAGTGTAAAATTAAACCAGAAGTGTAACGAACTGCATTATTTTCTATTGAAGATTTATACCAATTCTACAATTTTACTTATATTGTAATGTCTTTCATTTCTATTTGTTTGACTCGCTCATCGGTCTACAGGTAGTGCAACGGATATCAGTGTAGAAAATAAAATGAGCGAGCCAAGTTCAAATGCCAGTTTAGTCTGCTGTATTCATGTTTTGCACAAATTAAATCCGTTTCTTCTTCCTCTAGTTCGGCGGGTAAGTAGGAGGTTATATCAGATCAGTGTTTCTCAACCTTTTTAAGCAACGGCACACCTAGGAGCAAATGAAAACACACTTAGCAAAATGTTTAAAGGGTATTTTAAAAAATGAATATTAGAACAAAGTATTTAGAAAAACAATCGAAGAATAGTTAATAGAATTATTTGAAAAAAGTTTAATGCTTATTCGTTTATTCAAATATATAACTACTTACACACACACACATATATATATTTATATATATGTATGCCGTAACAATATTTCGCGGCACGGCAGTTGAGAATCACTGGACGAGGCTCTCTAGACTTGGGTAGCAACCAGTGTACGAGAAGAAAAACTTTGAATTCCAAACCTTGGAGTAGCAACGGGTAGCTTAACTAGTTACCGTTTAGTTACTAGTTTCAAGAATGATACTTAATAATAAAGATAATAAAGAAACATGGGGGGGGGTCATAAACACCTACACTCTGAATAATTTGAAGAAGCAAAAACCCAAACATAAAAATATAAGTAACCATTTAAGCAAACATAGTACTGGTCAAAATCTTAAGTTGTTGATAAAAATTGTGTAATATGAGAGTTGCAAAAATTAATCAGTATAACCAAGGATCAATCTCAGCTAGAGAAACACCATAAGGCAAGAAAACTTTTCCAATTACAACTTAATATGGGGACTAATTAAGACCACAATTAAACCAACTTTTAATTATATAGAGGTCTTAGTGAGGATCGAGCTCTCGAATAATAACTAACTAGAATGTAAAGACAAAGACAGTCGCTGGCATAAATTCTGTAAAAGCTTCAGAGAACTAAACATAAAAAAGAACAAAAGGAGGAAGAAATAGACTGATAAAATAAACTGAAAAAATAAACTGATAAAATAAAATGAATAAAATTGTTGAAAAATGTTAAACTTGAAAAAGTTTCAGCCAAATATTTGAACTGGTGACCATCGGTTTATTAAACAGAAGCCAATTCTAAACCGTGTTCCTCCTTCAATGATCCACAAATTCAACGGAAGAGAATTGCTTGACAAATTCTATAAAAAGAAACGTAGAAATCGTGAGGAGTGAAGCGAAAACAAAACCTGTTCGCATTCAAACTCAGTATGACAGACGATTAAGCATTCTTGTATGCATGCGCGCACGCGACATGCAATACCCAATATGCACATGCGCAAAAGATCTCGATGCAAATGATGCAATATCCTTTACGTCTTCTTCAGTCACCCACTTGTGCACAACCACTTGAAACAGACAATATATTTTGACCTATTTGCAATGGGCTCCAGGAAGTAGACGAGTAATGAGAAAATGGCTCTGTGGCAATTCATTGAAAGAGGAGGTCAAAAGTTCAAAGGCTTTTTTCCTACCGGCGAAACTTGATTCTAAACTTTTAAATTTATGCAGAGAAGAAGCAATTGATTTACATTACTAATAAGATTTGTGATATTTAAATGTGAAATATTAATATTCGGGAAAACTGGATTTATAAATGAAAATTTCAGATAAAAATTGTGATTTGAAAAAAGAAATTGCAATAGGATTAATTTACATTGAGATATCTAAATGTAGATCTTTTACATTTTGTGATATTTCAAATTTCCATTTTGCTACACGATAGATAACACAACTTATAAATGCTACTTTTAAATGATTACATCCACAAAATCAAGGCATCAATGAACCATGTGATACAATAACCCGAGGCAAAAGATGCCTAACCAAATTATTAAAAAACAGAAAAGATGAGTGCCCCTACATGGTAGTATATGCTGGACAATTTCTTCATACATGACATCTGACGCAAAAGGACATGTGATTCTACAGAAGGATGTTAAGAATACTATGGCTGGAGCATGTGTGCAACAAGGAAATTTTAAAGAAAATGTAAACAAAAAGAACACTTATAATTTTTTTTATCAGAAAGAGACATTTGAAATTTCTAAGACATATAATTTGGAAAGCGGTCTTGCAGATAATGAGGACGAGAGCGGCAGTGAGAAACATCAAGTAACTTAACGAAAAAGTTCGCGTAAATAGATAACAGAACAGAGATTGCGAGGAACAATAAGGTAGACAAAAGTTGCTTATAGCTATAAAAGATAGGAAGTTGTGGAGAGCCATGATCACACTCATACTAAAGATACACGGCACACAAAAAAGATTGGTGAAACACAACGGCGACAGAATTTGGCTCCTAGATCAATCTACTGATGTAGTGAGTTTGAACCTCACTGAGTACAGGGTGAGCGTCAAGCAAGTACAGAAGTTTAAATATCTGGAAAGTTTTTTAAAAGACGATGGAAAACGCCACAACGAAATCCGAACACGAATTGGACGAGCGAGTGGTGCCTTCCAAAATCTAAGCAACGTGCTGAAAAACAACGATTCCGTAATGAACAACAAAAAAAAAAAAAAAGAAAAAAAAAGAGTCCTGGATTTCTATGTGATATCCATCCAGTTATATAGTAAGGAATAGTGGACAATGTTACCACAGATGAGGAGAAAACAGGAATTTAGTTCTACAGAAGGATGCTGGGAATTCTATGGGTGGAGAGTGTAAACATCAATGAAAAAAAAAAAAGAAAGGTGGACTTGGAAGACATAACCCTGACAGGAGATATTGAGGGCAAGATTGATAGGGAGGGGGCTATCCACCTGACAAACTTGTGTGAATGGATGGCAGGACTGAGGGAGGGAAAAATTCTAAGGACCACTAAGGATAGGAAGTTTTTTGATCGCCCATGAAAGGACGCGGCATATAGAAGACGTAGTTGCGTGCTTTTTTTTTCTGGCACTGAAGTTTAAAACCCCGAAGGTTTTAAATGCTGATTTCTGAATTTTCTGCCCAACAGTATCTTCCTAATCCTAATTTTCATCAATGTAGTTTCCTCTATCAGTCAGTTATGTGCTATGCGGGATACACACTTTCGATACATGACAGACGAAGCAGATTTTTCCCGCAGTAACTTGCCATTTCTTTCTGCGGCAGACCAATTACCATCCAAGGCTATAGAATCTAATCTGTCCTGCTATTTACCCATAGCTGGAGAGAGAAGAAGAGGATTCATACCTTTCCCAAGGGTATTAGCACGTAAGTGAATGTAATGGATTCGAACTCGGCTCTCCGATTCTACAATCCGAGCCGCTATCCATTACTTCACCGTGCCTCTGTACTATAGGAATTTAAATTTAGTAAATAGTAAGATATATGCCAGAAGAATTAAAAGTTATATCACTTTATGCATAGAAACATGTACATAGTGCATGCATATCTTTTTTAATCATTTCAAATCAACCAAGCCAATAAAGCCATTAAGACGCAAGAGGTTACTTACTGAGTGTGAGACAACACACACACATACACACAATAAGAACAGGAATTAATAAGACAGAAGATAACAGTTGACATTGCATTTAAATTTTTGAAGATCAATGTTGCAAAAGGCCGGAGGCGAGAAATGCAAGAGAAGAAACAATTAGCATAGAACTTATAGTTGCATCTAGCCATCTCACCTGTAAAATGATGCAAACTTACCGCCAATTTAATACTGTCCAGGAAACATAAAGGAAAGTTCGTCAGAACAATTTCGTTAACATGGAAACCCTGCTATACAAAAACCTTTAGGTCAATTTTAAAAATTTTAACAGTTACTAATTGTTGAAACTTGACTAATGCATGGAATAATAATGCAACACAAAATGTACTTAGAACAAAATGTATTGAAACAAGAAAGTGTACACAATATTTACATATAGTCTTTTGTATATTCCTGGGAAGACCGTTCCTGGAGAATGTGTTGACTGAGTCGCAGTCGGGCAGAGTCTCTGGTTGAATCTCTTGATTCCTGTATTTATCAATCCACCCACGAGGATCGAATGTGGCACAAGGCCGTTTTAATGTGGGTATCCCCGAGCCCGTAGGCTCGGCCAAAAATATGGCCTTTCTGAACCCGCCTAGACGGGTTCAGGCTCTGTCAACCTCCCCGAACGAAACCCTGCCCTTCGGCAAAGCCTCGTCCGGGTTCCCCTCTGCCAATGCAGAGAGTTCGACAGTCGCCGAGGAATCTCTTGATTCCTGTATTTATCAATCCACCCACGAGGATCGAATGTGGCACAAGGCCGTTTTAATGTGGGTATCCACGAGCCCGTAGGCTCGGCCAAAAATATGGCCTTTCTGAACCCGCCTAGACGGGTTCAGGCCCTGTCAACCTCCCCGGACGAAACCCTGCCCTTCGGCAAAACCTCGTCCGGGTTCCCCTCTGCTAATGCAGAGAGTTCGACAGTCGCCGAGAGAATCTCTCGATTCCTTCCTTCTCTTCCCAGTACCAACCATATTTATATGGTCGGTACTCCACTATGCAAATTAGGTGGATCCTACCACAACACTAATATTTAAAAAATATATTTTCTAAAATTGATGAGATTTGTACATAGGAAATACGTAAAAAGAATGTAAATGTAGCGATTTCGTATAGGGTAATAAAAATGAAACAAAAGAAAATTACCTTAGTGTCGCTTAAAGGGAAATTTAAGAAATAAAACGAGAAAATTGTTTGACTGGAAAATCAGTATTCAAAATTTTGGCTTTTATATGGGCTCGAACACTGACTAGTAACTCTGTTGGGAAATAATCAACAGTGGGTAGACAGAACAAAAATATTTGTCTTAAGCCAAAGAATATGGGACCATTTGATATTTACATTGATAGGTCAGCTGCTAAGAAAGTTAGTTCACAATGTCGTGCAAGACAATTTTTCCCTCCAAAATCTATCTTACATATCTATAATTCTACCATTCGTCTATGCTTAGAATATTGCTGTCACATATCAACCAGTTCCCCTGCTTACCTTGAGTTCTTTGATGAAATCCAAAGAAGAATCAACAATATTATTGGTCCTGATCTGGTGGCTCGCCTTCAGTCACTGTCCCACTGCTGTAAGGTTGTCTCTCTGTGCCTTTTCTATAAATACTTTCATGGTTATTGTTCAGATGAGCACTTCGCTATGGTACCTTGTCTTTATGAATTTAAGCACAGTACTAGACTGGCGGCGAGATCTCATCAGTTTACAGGTGAGTTGGCTAGATGTAGCCGTAAGTTCTATGCTAACAGTTCCCTTTCTCGCACTTCTCCCTTGTGGAACTCCCTTCCGGCTCCATGCTTTCCAGCCGACTTTAGTCTGTAAAAATTAAAATGCAATGTCAATCGCTATCTACTGTCTGGGGTGATACCGATTGAAAAAAATAAGAGGAAAACAGTGCACACTATTTCTTTTTGAGAATATAATTCTTGTTCAACGAGGAAGTTTTAGAAAAATGGAAACAAAAAGAACACTTACAGTTGAAATTTCTTGGGCTACTAATGAGGAAAGAGGGCTTGGAGAAATTTATACTCATAGTACAGATTGAAGGCAAGAGGAAAAGAGTGCATAACCTACCTGGAGATGGCAGAGAAAACTTTAGGAGAGATAAGAAAAAAGGAGAATTTATTAAGAGTTACAAAAGACAGGAAATTGTGGAGAGCCATGATCACAGACGCACTGAAGGGACCTGGTGCATAGAAGAATCTGTTTTATACTTTTAGCTTGAACATACATTGAAGAAAACATTTTAATTCTTTTTTTCTGATTTAATTAAAGTCTGAATAACCTTTCCAGGACTCGTTTCCCTCGTATCAGCCATATTGAAAACTCGATTTTTATCAATAAGCTAAGCATATCTTCGATTTTTTTGCTTAGAATTTATGTTTAAATTTCGTAGTTTGTGCTTAAATTAAAACCTTTGTAGATCGTAACAAATATTGATAATCTTCGAAATCGATTTTCATTTAGCCTAAAATGAAACTACCAATGTCTAGAAATATATATTCGATTTTTATTCAATGTCGACTTTTAATTACATTAAAATATCCGACGGACATTTGATTGCCCGGTATATTCCAAAACGTTACAGGATGAAACAAAAATAAATAAACGCGAAACTTCAATTACTATGGAATTTCATTTCTATTTATTTTGAAATTAAAAGTCTGTTGTATGTCATATTGATCTTGCCTAGGTCTTTATTTCATCAAGTCGAACAGAACGATGCTGAGAATACCGTAGACCGAACATGTGAGCAACGACGAAGTTCTAGAGACCATGGAAACAAAAATGTCACTTATAATTAATATCAGGAAGAGACTGTTGGAATTTCTCGGGCACATAATGAGGAAAGAGGGTTAGGAAAATTTGGTACTCACAGGACAGATTGAAGGCAAGAAGGACAGGGGAAAATAATGCTTAACCTACGCGTGAGTGAAAGGATGGCGGAGCAGGGTTTGGGAGAGATAGCGAAAAGACAAAATTTATTGACACCTAAAGATTACAATAAGTTATGGCGATTCATGGTCGCCAACATCCTGAAGAGACACAGCATAAAGTCAAAAGTTCTTCATAGTAAAAACAATCTTCACCAGATTGGCTTCTTTTATTAGTTGTTTGGTATAAACACGGCTTTATTTCCTTCTCTTTTGCGTTTGTGTTGTCATTGTTTGTTGTAGTTCAACTAAAACCTGGAATAAAAGCACATGCATAGCGATTTGTCAATATGGCTTCTGGCTTCGTCATTTTTGCAGAAATTTTGAAAATTACTACCCTAATTTATATGCATTGCTGTAAAGGTCGCACAAACTTTTCTTGGATGATGCAGAATATATATATATATATATATATATATATATATATATTAATAAATACACATATATCTATGTAGTTATTAATATATATTATAGCTCTGTTTAACTACATTGAGCCCTGTTTTGTTTACACCATAAATTAATTAAATACTCCTGGACCAACAGTCAACTCACCATTAAGTGAAGGGAACAGAAAATTTATCAATCTGCGCCAGAAGCCCTTTCAAAAAATTCTGTTTCTTTGTTATTTGGTTAAATTTTCCAAAGTGGGTCGAGTTGAGAGCTTTCCAGTCTTCATCACATGCAGGGTGCGATGGATAAATTGTCGTCTGAATTACACAAAAATGGAAATCATGATATTGCATTTTAACAGATATATTTACCTAAATTACACAAAATATCTTGAAATAGTAAAGAGTAAGATTATTCAGTAAAATCGCTATTGGTTTCAACGACGGCCTTCAGACGATTTCGGAATCTTCTGCAATTCTTCTGGTCGGTCTCCTTGTTTAAGTTGGTGAATACTGCCATAATCCTTACCTTCTGTTCACTTTTGGTGTTACAAGGAGTTTTGTTGGTCTCTCGCTCAACTGCGCCCACACAATAATTATGTGGGATTCAATCTGGGGAGTTTGGTGGCAAATGTAAGGGGGATGTAATAACAGAAATTGTCTGGCAGCCATGACGAGGTTCTCTTACTTGTGTGGTATGGTGCAGAGTCCTGTTTCCAGATATAGGGTTTTCCAGCAGCTGCCCTCTTGACCCACGGCAGCACTATCGCTTCAAGGCACTTGATGTAGTCCTCCATATTAAGCCTGAGGTCCTCACCAACAAATTCGGGAGTTCTTTTCTTCTTATTATTATTCGTAATCACCATTAGACACATCCATCTCTTTCATTATTCTCTGCACAGTCCTGGGATAGACACCCAAACGCTCTGTAACGTTCGTATTGCAGCTTCCGGCGCGAATACCAAACAGTACAGCATACCATTTCCAAATTTCTGGCGGAGTGAATTCGACACAGTGCTCTTTTTCTCACAGTCATAAAATAAAAACAAAGCGCATGCGCGAGATTAAAAATAAATGTCGACAATTTACCAATTGCACCCAATATATATATATATATATATATATATATATATATATATATATATATGGTTGGACAAAAGTTTATAGCAATTTGAAGTGAATTTCAAAGTCAATATTTAGACATTTTACATAGATTTATTCAATCACATATATGCCATTTTGTTCGATTACCATTCACCATTTTTGAGGTAGCTTCATGATTCTGTCCTCACAGAATTTGGCACCAGGAAAAGAAACATCATAATGGTTCAACCCACCGATAGAGAAATTATGGAATTAAGATGGTTCTGAGATTTGTTTGTGCTCAGGATCGGTGCAAGTGTCTCGTGTCCCCACCCCTCAAAACGGGGCCCCCATTCTACTACATCTCAATCTTCATATGGTAATATTCATATAAAATACAAATTTCACTCGAACCCAATTATGTACAATAATGGATCATATACAATATAAGTGAACAATTCAACTAGAATAATTGAAAATAAATACAATGTATCTAAATACAAATGTCATAGTAAATCATTCCATCTTAAATAAATCAACAATGTTTTGCAGTAAGTTTTAGCATCAACCTGAGATTTTTCACGAGAAAAGTTGAATAATTTCAGCATATTCAACATTTTGGATGAAAAATAGTGAATTTTATGTAGCCTTTTTCGAGGCTTAGCATGAACAAAACAAATTCACGGATTTGGACAAAAAAGAACCCAGAATAAAATCAAAATTCACGAAAACGTTTCATCCTTTAATATGTGGCTGTGCTTAGGTTAATTTGTAACGCATATAAATGTAGGTAGAAAAAGGCAAATGTTGATAAGATAGCGGCACTGTAAAAGCTGTAATAAAATTGTTCAAAACGCAATAGCCGGTAGCCATGTTTTCTTATGTTAACATTCAATCATCCTCTCATACTGTAGGTCATCATTATTTTGATATAATACTTGGACTTTAAATAACGATGACATTCCTTTTGGCTCACTTTGGTTTTGATTTTCAGTTCAAATTTTGACTTTTCTCTTTCAAAAATGATAATATTCTCCTTCTCTTTGAAGCGTCTTGTCGCAAATGGCAAAAAAAAAAAAAAAAATAAAAAAAAAAAATAAAAAGGAAATTGACTTTTATAGATGAATGAAAACGTGAAAAATGTTACTGGGATATAATTTATAGTAGGTACATAAAATCCCTAAAACACGATACTTAAGGTTTTAAAAATGAAACATCTTTTTTGAAGCTTTTATTTTAGTTTTAACTCCACGTTAATAGATTAAATTTAATATTTCCAATAAGCAATATTCTTTACTGTATTTCAAACCGAATTTTAATTTAACTGAAGGATTTGTTTTTATTATCAGAAAAATCGATAAAATTCTCCATATTGACAAATCTGTAGAGAACATAATTCTCTTTATTCAAAAATCTTTCAAAAATAAAATATACTTTTCTGAAACGTCATTTGAGAAAAATTAGCTGCTTCAGAGTTTAATTAATTAATTAATCTGAATTGAAACATATATTATTTTAGTTTAAAATATCGCAGAAAAGCATTGGTGTTTTTAAGTGAGGAGCAGATAATCGTTATAAATTTACATGACGCGTACAACATAAACGCCTTTTCATATAATTTTCTTAACTACTTAGTAGCCTTAAAAAATTGAATATTTTTAGCATTCTAATATTTTATTGAATTTTAGTTTTTAGGCTTTATAAACTTATTTATGAAGACGATTGAAATTAGCAATAAATTTTAAATTTACTATAGTTACTGCTCTTATTTATGGATAATGCTATCTATGGATGTCCATATTTAGAAAAAATCAGTACGTTTACACATACACACACAAAATCAACATTCTTTTTAAAATACTAGAGGCCGTTGAATTGTAGTAAGTCTTTCCATTTATGATTAGTAAATTCACTTTTTGTTCAATGACAATATCGCTTGACAGCTACAAATTAAAACAGATTTTTCAAAAGATTTCAAAACTCATAAATTAATTTAATTAAAATTAAAAAAAAATGAAAACAATTCTTGTAAAAGTCTTTATTCATCGAATCTTTGCTCATAATATATTCGTAAATGCAATTAAAATCATTTCTAATTAAACAATGTTTAAATCTTATAGCACTTTTTATTTTACAATTTAGAGCAGATTTCTGTAACTGGAAGTCCTGTGTGGTCAAACAAATTGATGATTTAAATTCTGGTAGGTCTTGTCCTTATAATTAGCATAAACATTAAGCGATACAAAAAAGACTTTCTCGAAATTTCTTAAAATTCAATAAGTGTGGGGTGATAAATTTAGAGATTCTCTAAAAAAGAAACAGTTAAAAAATAATTTAATTCATTTATGAATGAGTCCTGAAAGTTTAATTAAAATACGATAATTGATCTTTGCAAGAATTTCCAGATGAATATGTTAAAAAGACGCTTAAATTTCCCATACTAATTCATGGTTTCCTGTTGATGCAAGATTTTTAACCAAAATTAGGAAGGTTTTAAATAGGATTAAAAAAAATCCATAAAAAATCCTTTGGTCTTTTCTATTAATAATAGCATAATGATTTTGACGATAAAACATTGTTTTTATTAAGTTTTGAGCATTTTTTCATCATGTATGTTCATTTTTTAGCTAATCGTTGGAGGTGTCGAGTTAAATCTTTTTTAAAAACAGTAAAACGGTAACTTTTAATGTTGACATTAGTTTCGTCAGACGTTCCGTATATAGTGCCTCAGTAGCAAATAATCGTACGAAATAAACCAGAATCAGCGAGAAAAGAAACTTTCAAATTGATTAAGTACCCATTTCTCGTTTAAATCTGTCCAACTTTATGTGAAGAAAGTTTTAAATCCTTTATATAGGCAAGTCTTTGATCTTAGCCGTTGGAACAATAAAACATTGGCGCTACACGAGAAAATATATTGAGAGCAATAATACGGCTTAATACAGCTGCAAGGTAAAACAACAAAAATTAGTCTTTTTTTGTCTGCTTTTCTCTCTCTGAATCCCCCATCACAATTTTGATTGTTTTCTTTCATGCTCCCAGCTTCTTCTTTTATCGCTAAGCAAACAGAAGCTGGCTTAATATGAGAGAAAGGCAAGCAACAAAAAATCTGCTTTTTTCTCTGCGTATATCTCTTTGACTACACAACTCTTGTTTTGTTCTTCCATGCTCTCTGCTCGAAGGGAATAGAACAAGGAAGCGATTAATTAACTGCTTTTTCTTTTCTCGCTAAGCAGATAGAAACTTTCTCTACTTACACTTCTTAAATAATATCATTTTTTTTAATAACTTACATAATATCGCTAATTTTATATTACACCAAAGGGTAACTTTAAAAAGAGGTGGTACAATAATAATTCATCTTTTAAGCTAGAAAGACTTAGAAATTCTATTAAACTAGACAACTATATGTGGAAATTAAAGGAGAAAAATTTAAAAAAAAAATAGTTCCAATTGTAAATTGAAAAAAATTAAAAAAGCAAAACCTTAAAAAACAATCATATCAACATCTGCAACATTTTTCAACAAGAAAAAATAGCTATAATAACATTTCCAGACCCCCCTCCCCCTAAAAAAATCCTTTAAACCAGAGATCGGACATTATGTCCCGTTGTATACACATACTAAAAAGTTCCTTTTCCGTTCATTTGAAGTGGGATAAAAAGAACGTATGTATATTTCATTTAATTCCCCACCGATACACTTTCAATACACTTGAATTTTCTCCTCCTCCTCACCTTCTACCACACACCACGTCGTGTGCTTATTCATTTATTTCTTTTGTAAAAAATATAGCGTTCATAAATTTTTTATTTTATTTCAAGAAATAAAGCGTTAGGAAATCAATTGACCGAAATCGCCTGGAAGATACCGAAAGGATGAAACCAAGGTAGCGGAATCGGCTGATTTCCTAATTTCCTAATTATATATATATATATATATATATATATATATATATATATATATATATATATATATATATACATATATATATATATATATATATATATATATATATATAAAGAAGATGGTTTTTAATTCGCTCAATACTTCATCACACGAAAGAAGCTAAAGAATATCTGAATAAAATGGGTTTCAAATACACTCGTTTGAGGAAGTGACCGGATTGTTTTTTTTTCAACTGGAGTAGCCTATACTGAAAAGGAAAATTAACATTTGCAGACGGCAATTTGCCAGGAAAGTTGAAATTTGGAATGCGATTCTGGATGCGGTGATCACAAAATTAAGGGGAGAATGATTTCTAAACCTAACTCGAGAAAATGTATCATATATTTCATAATAATGTTATCGTTATAACTTAGCCGTCGTTAAAATGAAATTGTATTCAGCTTTTGCTTCAAAACATTTCCTTTTGTAAACTTTGCGCCCGTTTTGTAATTCTAACTTTTGATTAAATCATCACGTTTCTTGGTGAATTTTATAAGATGGTTGATAACGTGAATCTTGGAAAATCCAATGAAATTATTAAAACTGTTGCCAAATGGACAGACACGATAGATACACCTTCGTTTCAGCAGGTCATATGCAGGAAAAAGTGTTTTTGTGTATTCAAATTGTATTTAAACAGATAATATTTAAAGTAAGCTGCCAGTATTTTACAAAAAGCTTTAGTTATATCAGAAAAAAATTACTGTATATAAAAAGAACTCAACAGTAAAATTGCACATAAACCAAAAAAATCACAATAATGAAAAAAATGATTGCAGTAATAAAACATTCCAAATATATAAACATAGACCGAACGTATTTTATAAAACGAAACAAGCTACCAGTACAGGTGTGGCACCATTTAACGAGGCAGAAAGGGAAAAGAAAGCAAAGAAGGAAAGGAGAGGCTAAGAGACAATGGATAAAAGGATATTTTGATAAGTAACAAATGGCGAAAGAGTGTCATTACAATGACAGGGAAATTCTGAGTAAAAAGAGAGGGAAAGAGGGAAAGAATCAGATATGTTTTGGCATCGGCTGTGTTATCTAAGAATATGAAAACAAACTATTGGTACGGGAAGACATCTTATTATCAACTACAGACCGACTGGCCAGAGAAAGAGAGAAAAATTCAAATGAAAATGTTATTTCGTTAAGTGACGAAAAACAGACAACTAAAAAAAGGACTTGGACAGATATGAAAAATTAAAAAAAAACACCCACGAGCATCCTTGGCCTGCGATAATAAAATTTTGTTATCAGGAATTTGTACCGAAGGAAATGAATGTGTTTTCTTTCTTTCTTCGAGGCGACAGACGGACTGGAACTTTGGAGATGTTTTTTTTTGAGACCGTGTCGAGAAGACCACACATTCTGATAATTAGCGATAAAATACCTGACGTAAACCACGTGTAGAACAAGAGTTATGACCGCCATTGTCATATTGTCCCGTTCGCGGCTGGAGAAATGATAAACCATTAAGGGGAAGAAAAGGGAAGAGATAATTTTTTTTTTAAGCAAGATATTTTTTTCTCTTCCTGAAACAAAGCCGCAGATTCGTCCACGCCCGACTAAGACATCATTGGTCGAGTGGTAAACACGTGATGCACGAGGGAGGCTGTTGCCGCCCATCTGGAGGATGAGTAAGAGAGGTTGCCACGAAGATGTGGGGAGGGCAGTTCACGCCCCTCTGAAGTATGATGAGAAGGTGGGAGTGAGGAAAGGTTCCCAAAAATGGAAAAAGGTGGAAATTCCTAACCAGAGAGGTGGATATGTATTTAGAATTATCGAGGGACCCTCCGGCGCCGACAAACTCACCCCGGTTTTGGTCGGCGCCCATATAAACGAAGCCACAACGAGCAGAAATGAGTCGAGACCCACCAGTTCCCAGAGTCAGTCACCGGTTGAGGCAAGCCTCGCAGATAGCTGACCAGATTCACACACATTCCGGACCCACATCTTCAAACCAAGAACAATTATTTTGAAGAGCGACTTAGATCCAGATCACCGAAATAAGTTTTTCTTTTGACTTTCGTCCAAAGACCCACCGAAACATCAACTTCTTAGAGAGCAGACGACTTGAAGTGTTAAAACTTGCCTAGCGGAAAACGACGTGTCACAATCCATAGAACGGGTCCGGAGATAGATGCAGTCCTATGTAATGAACAACTAGACATAAAGTTTGTTACCTTTTTCTTTGATACTTTGAACTTTTGAGTTTTCCTTTTATTGCCTTTTATGCGTATTTTTGCGGTATCACCCCCGTTGGACTCGGTTTGCAGTACGGCCCCGATGACTGATTGATTTCCTCTGCCTAGATCAATTCACAACGTGGGTAGGCAGACTGGGAATCAAAGTAGGACGTCACAGTTGGTGCCGTGGTAGACTGGGATAGAACGACACGGTTGGCGCTGCGACCAGGGGACGACGTCACACAGGTGAATACATGCTGGTACTGACGAGCATCGCTGGCACTTTATTACGATAATTCTTTTTACACTAGCGGTAATAATAATAATAATAATAATAATAATAATAATAATAATAATAATAATAATGATAATAATAATAATAATTTATAATAATAATGAAATTGATATCTCAAAAAATATGACACGCGAACATCAACACTCCCTGTTGTAGTTGGAGCCTTCAGGTTGGTTGGAAAAGATACCAGTAGACTAATTGAAGGGATTCCTGGAAGCCCATGCCTTAAAGAAATTCAAAGAAATATTCTCACGAGTACAGCCCACACCTTACAAAGGGCTTTATCTATGTAAAATATGTGTGTGTGTGTTTTTTTTAATAGGTCAGTGGAAAATGTCATGATGCCATTTCTAACATTAGGTCTCTGGGCGGGACCCGGAAAGAAATGTGTACACAACAGAAATCAAAGGAAATAATAATAATAATAATAATAATAATAACAACAGTGATGAATATATGTTATGTGGCGCAAGATATGAGTATTTTTGCAGATTGGCAAGGACAGATTCAAAAGAAAAAAGAAGGGAAGATTTTCTAGGAATGTGATTCCATAGACAATTTGAAAGGGATACACAGTATTTGAAGAGCAAAGCAGCATCGTGGATGTGGCTGAGAGGTGGTGATCTGAAGAGTGCAACAGAAAGCTTCATAATTGCTGCATAAGAACAAATCTTTGCTGCCAATACCACAAAATACTATATAGCCAAATCATCAATCACTCCAAAATGTAGGCTCAGTGGTGAACACCCTGACAATGTGACTCACTTGATCAGTAGTTGCAAAGTTGTTAGCTCAAAAAGAATATAAGAGGCGCCATGATAAAGTATGCCTTTATATACACTGGTTATGGTGTTGAAAGTATGAATACCAAGTGGTAGAAAATTGGTACGAACATGTGCCTTGCAGAACAAATGAAGAAATTGGAACACCCACAATATTCTGCGAGAGATAGAATGATACGTCGTTGAAGTTCGCATATTATTGTGACAGATAAAAGCATCAAGAACTGTCATATTATTGATGTTGCCATACCATATGACACAAATATAGCAAACAAAGTGATTGAGAAAATTATAAACTCCTCTGATTTGCTGGTAAGATTGTTTGGAATGCAGGTAGGGAATGTCAAGGTGAAGTGAACATCTGACATAAAATTATAATCTCCGGATTTATTTAACCTATACAGCGAGGCCATCCTAAGAGAACTACAAGTCCTACCAGAATTTATTATTGGTGAACACACACTTAACAATTTAATATACGCAAATGTGTTCATGGCGGACACAGAAGCAAAACTACGTGAATACCTAGACTCTGTAGGAAAGGAAAGCGAGAAGAAAGGACTATTCAGTAATTGTAAGAAAACAAAATACATGTTTGTCAAGGACAGCTCAAGAATGGAGTCTTCAAAATCAAATAAGTACAGAAATTTAATTATTTGGGAAGTCTTATAACAAAAGACTAAATATTTAACACAGAAATGGTGGTTTTTGTTAGACAGTTAATATTATTTAGTTTTTATGTGTGAATTTTTAAATATATTTTCCAGAATAATATATAATAATTCAGTGGAATCTGTTATTTAATGACAATAGAAAACCGATATTCTACTTTGTCAGTGAGAATCTCATATTAATTCTAATTTACACATAAATAACGATATATTTAGTTGTGTCCTTACTGTTATTATGTTTTTACATGCGACCCACTAAATAATATTTTTCTAATTATTATAGTAATATGCAGTAATTTTGGAAGCATCAGTTTATTATTTAAGAATAATAGTAAATTTATTCTTAATTTTATATCTAGTAAAACCTTATATAAAAATAGTTTACCCATGTCCTACAAAAATATAGGCATCTGAATTGTTTCCACATGTGATTTTTTAAATATATAAATAAATCAGCAGTTCAAGTCTCAACAAAAGGTTACTGACAAAAAACAAAACAAAAAACAAAAAAAACGACCTGGCATATTATATATAGTCAGATTATTATTGTTTTTTTTTTTTTTGCCTTTCAAATAATCTTATCGTTCATTGAAATCTCTGATATTTAGAACGAATAACTCGCAACAGCCAATTTGGAGAATCTTCAATTTGCTTATCTTCTATCTCCTTCCAAGCCAATTTAGCTTTTTAATTAGTTGTTTTAAGTGTCCATCTTCTGCATATGCATGACCTTCCAGTCAGCAGCAACAGCTGCATTTCAGGGCTCATATCGCTGATACAATCCATGCATATCCATATCAATAACGCATATCAGTTTTTCAATCACCAAATTCTGATCAACCAATATTACTGGAATTCTTGAACCCCTAATCTAGATATTAATGTCTAATCAATAATTTAAATATGACATCATTTCGCTTGTGTCCTTGTGTTATCGTATCTTCTTAATGAAGCAACGACCGTTAACATTTTAAATGGCCACTATCATACTGTATTTCAGATGATTGGGTTGAATCAACTTTTAAGAATCTGTCCTTTACGCTCATCTAACTAGAGAGAGACAAGTCATACAGAGAAATGAGCAAAATCAATGGCGTGCTCCTCACACATCTTTTCGGGAGCAACGTACCAGAACTTACAAGTTATAAACCGATATTTTTAAGACAGTTATTGCGCGACACTCTCAAGCTTAACAGAAACTGTCAGACATTGTGCACATGCGCACATACAATCAATCTATTTATTCTATTAAACTAAGGGTTTACTTGCATGGCCCAATAAGTAGAGCGATAGTGATAACTCACCCAGGTCGTATGTTTTCTGTTCTAGTTACATTCTCTTAAGTAGATAGACGTGCAAACTTAAGAGGTTTACCCTCTTCAATCTGTAACTAAGGATAAAGCTTAACTTAAAATAACTTCTTACCGTATACTCTAACATTGAAGAGAGTTTCTATGTCTTTTAGCGGCTTTATGACAATATGTAACGAGCAAGATTCTACCTTATTCCAATCAATGTTTAGGTTGAGTCAATAATAATTTATCAAATTTATTCATCAAAAATGGGAAAACGATATTTAATCCTTTATATATCAAGAACGATATTCTGTTAACACAATGTGGTATATTTTATAACAAAAGTGATAAAAACTTAGACAAAAATAAAAATAAACTAAATCAAATCGCCTAGACTATATACCCAAAACTTATTAAAAAAGAAATCAATTTAAATTTAAATTTCAGCGTCTCCTCTCCTTCATAGGCATGTGTAATCACATTAACATAAACATCACTTTAATCAGATAAGGTCCTAAAGGACGAAACGCGTCATCTTAAAAAAATTTCCACATTTCATAGAGTTTCCTAAAATAATAAAGTTTACATTTTATTCAACTATATATTCACCCTTATTTGCATTGATTTCTTGTCATTTACCAGGATAACTTTTGAGTAAAATTCCGTAGGTTGTGGTGTGAAAAGGTTTTCAAATTCTTAAATCTGGTTATCATTAGAGAAAGTTATCCCCGTCAAAACGTTTCTCAGCGATCGTGAAAGTAAAATCGGTTGGTGGAAGGTCAAGAAAAAATGGTGCGTGAAGAACAGGAAATGTTGTACCTGTGATATTCTTGCTGTATGCAGCTTTGTGTTGTTAGGGAGGAGAACAGCATTTTTCCTATTATCTCAATGTACTTTGCGACCAAACTTTTATAGACACATTGCAGCTTCTGAATGTGTAAATGTGCGTTTTAAGAATTCTAAATGAATAGTACACTGATGATCCTCCAACATGTACAACATTAGCTTTCTTCTATGAAGCTCAGCTTCTGTGGTCAGATATGGTGATATATCATTGTCAATCCTATGGCGTTGAAAATTGTCGCATAAAGCACATTTTTCATCACCTTTTGTGACATAAGAAACGGATAGTTAGGATGATACATTTGTCATTACAAGTGATTCCCCAAAATGGAAATTACTGATGACTCAACGTGATATTTTACTGAGTTCACCACATGCCTTGAAGAAAAGTTCTCCCAATTTTTTTCTTGCTAATAAAGTTTAACAAAAAAATAAGCAGTAATCTGACAATAAACGCAATATAACATTATAAGTTATGACTGAGCCTTGCAGCAAACACACAAAATGTCACTTGTCGGAAATATCGGAAAATAATGGAAACAACAGAGAGCCCTACATCACGATTAATTGTTAGATTTGATAGACAAACTTGGCTTATTTGGGCAGGACATTAGAATACTCCAGAATTTATACTAGAAAAAAACATTCCTTCTTGAGGATAAAAAATGAATTCAGTAAATGCACAAAAATAGAAAGGAGCGTAAACAAGTTATAAGAGGAACTGCTTTAAAATCTGTAGTAACATAATACGCTCATTTTTCTTATTTATCTCCGTTGATCTGAGAAATATACTATTAGGTTGGTGCAAAAATAATGACGTAATAATGTCGTTTTTTGACGTATTTTTAACGTCAAAAAACGACATTATTGCGTCATTATTTTTGCACCAACCTAATATTTTCCAACTATTTATAGCGTATTTTTCTTCAATTTTTAATTGCTTTTTAATCTCGGTTGTTTGGTCGATTTTAATGAACCATCTGCAACGTAATTGACAACAACCGTGATTAGAAGCCCTAAATTATTTCATCTGATTTTAAAGTGTCGTCTGCTTTATGACCAGAAACAAAATCTTCAAAAAGGATCTTAAAAAAAACAAAACAAAAAAAAAAACACTTTTTGACCAAAAATAAATAACATAAATAAATGCAAGCTTTCGGAATTAAGTGTCACTCACTTGGTGTGAAGTTAGGAAATCCTAACTACAGGCTTATAAAGGCACATTCACAGTAATCATGTATAGGGTAGTTTCGAACCGCTCATTGTTGTGAGCTGCGTGTCGCGATGTAGAGATGGCAGTAAGAAAAATTTCGCTGGGCGAAAGGAAAATATGGTTTGTCAGTCTGTCGTGAGAGAGGACAGATGAAGTAGTGAGGTTGTTTCAAGTGTCACCCACCTACTCATCATAATGTACCAAGTTTATCCCTGAACAAGTAACCAAATATATTGGAAACAAGATTCACCGCGACGTTAATTGTTTCGATGCTATAAACGCTAATAATTAGTAATTAATAAATTTTATTTGGTGAATCTTTAGACTTCTTGTTTTTAATTTCAACTAGGATTGGCCAAATTTATTTTTTAAAAAAAAAGAAGCTCATCAGATCTTATACATTTTTTTAAAAGTATATCTAACATGATCAGCCACTTTTGCTGGCCGACGGGCCGGCCGGTTTGATATTTCAGATCCTTTATTAATCAATATGTCAACAACATGGCCGAGTTCTTCCGAAGACAGCAGCAAAAGACGGCGCACAGACAAACAAAACCAAGGCACCAATAATTCCAAACGATAAAGCGATTAAAGAATCGAAAGACTTGGATCCGTCTCCAGACAAAACGGACACGATATTTTCTTTTCTTTCTTTTTTCAGGAAAGAAGATAGAATGGTTGGTGCAGAGAGTAGATCCTAGTTGTAAATGAACTGGACGCGTTCGAGGAATTATCAATTATTATTTTGGATTTGTAACAGTTTTCTAGATCGTCCGCTGTAGATTAAGAGCATTGGCATCGATAATTGAGATTAGACAACTCATTCTGAACAAATGTATTCGTACGTCCCCCGCCACAATCTATCTATCTATCTATCTATCTATCTATCTATCTATCTATCTATCTATCTATCTATCTATCTATCTATCTATCTTAATTCATCCGGGTTTATGAATTGAGTAAGTCTATATCTGTCTGTTTTAATATTACAGAGCACACATCAAAGTACAGAAATTACGATGACTTCTACGTTAATAAATAAAGATGAAACATTCTTTTTCTCTTTGTTGATTCTTTATCTATATGTAGATGTGAAGAATGCAAGAGAGAGAGAGAGAGAGAGAGAGAGAGAGAGAGATGTATCAGTAGCGATTCTAGGTCATTAATGTTTGTCGGTTTCATTATAATCTTTAACAAAATATACTATTGGTATAACTTAGATGCTAAAGCGATTCTTTTATTGTAACTAAAATATGAAATTTTAATAAGTCTTTGTGCATAAAATTAAAAAAAACACATTTTGATTTTTAGGGTTAGTGTAATACACTAACCGGATATTATATATATATATATATATATATATATATATATATATATATATATATATATATATATATATATATATATATATATATATATAGTGGATGCGCACTGCTGATTAGGCCCAAATATAGGACGAAATGGCCGTCCAATGCTTTCTGCATTCTGTTGAGGTTTCTTCTAGACTTGATGAATTATGATTATCTCAAATCCTCCTGATTTCTGCTAATTGCCACCGAGGCCCGTTAGAACAGTTGGTATGACGTTTGCCTGATAATGTAACTGTCCGGGTTTCAATTCTCTGTAGATGCTGATGAATCCCAAATATAGGATGAAACGGCCGTCTAGTGCTTTCTGCATTCTGTTGAGGTTTCTTCTAGACTTGATGAATTACTTAATTATGATTATCTTAAATCCTCCTGATTTCTGTCAATTGCCACCGAGGCCCGTTAGAACAGTTGGTATGACGTTTGCCTGATAATGTAACTGTCCGGGTTCAAATTCTCTGTAGATGCTGATGAATCCCAAATATAGGATGAAACGGCCGTCTAGTGCTTTCTGCATTCTGTTGAGGTTTCTTCTAGACTTGATGAATTACTTAATTATGATTATCTCAAATCCTCCTGATTTCTGTCAATTTCCACCGAGGCCCGTTAGAACAGTTGGTATGACGTTTGCCTGATAATGTAACTGTCCGGGTTTCAATTCTCTGTAGATGCTGATGAATCCCAAATATAGGACGAAACGGCCGTCTAGTGCTTTCTGCATTCTGTTGAGGTTTCTTCTAGACTTGATGAATTACTTAATTATGATTATCTCAAATCCTCCTGATTTCTGCCAATTGCCACCGAGGCCCGTTAGAACAGTTGGTATGACGTTTGCCTGATAATGTAACTGTCCGGGTTTCAATTCTCTGTAGATGCTGATGAGTCCCAAATATAGGACGAAACGGCCGTCCAGTGCTTTCTGCATTCTGTTGAGGTTTCTTCTAGACTTGATGAATTACTTAATTATGATTATCTCAAATCCTCCTGATTTCTGTCAATTGCCACCGAGGCCCGTTAGAACAGTTGGTATGACGTTTGCCTGATAATGTAACTGTCCGGGTTTCAATTCTCTGTAGATGCTGATGAGTCCCAAATATAGGACGAAACGGCCGTCCAGTGCTTTCTGCATTCTGTTGAGGTTTCTTCTAGACTTGATGAATTACTTAATTATGATTATCTCAAATCCTCCTGATTTCTGTCAATTGCCACCGAGGCCCGTTAGAACAGTTGGTATGACGTTTGCCTGATAATGTAACTGTCCGGGTTTCAATTCTCTGTAGATGCTGATGAATCCCAAATATAGGATGAAACGGCCGTCCAGTTCTTTCTGCATTCTGTTGAGGTCTAGACTCGATGAATTACTTAATTATGAATATATATATATATATATATATATATAAAATAACGTGTCCATTTTGAATGTGTTTGTATATATGTCTGTGCGTTAATGTTTTTATGTATCTCTCTTTCTGGGAATTCTTAGTTTACTTTATTGTACGTGTAAGATCAGTACTGCTGACTGATATCCCATTTCCTCAACGCTACCCCATTCACACTCCTCATCCCAATCTTCCAGTCGATGATTTAAAGATGCCACTTTCTTTAAGTTTTATAATTTTAATTTTTGTAGTTTGCCATTTTTCAATTAATACATTCAGCTAAAAAAGTTATACTATACCGAATAAATTATTTAAAATGGACATTTGAAAACAATAAGTTGAAATAAAATATAGAGCATAGAAGTCATTACAGATTTGGAAAAAATATTTATAAAATTAAAGCAAGAAATACATTGCTTATTAAATACGTTTTCAGCTTCAATAGGACTTTCATCCACACAGCACGAATAGCCTCGTCAATTTTATTTCATTACTTTTTCTACTTACTTATTTCTTTGTTTTTCCTTTTTTTCATGTTAGTAGTAGATTAATGCATCTTTAAAATTTAGTTACGGAAGGGATTTCGCCATTTTATGTCATTAACTTTAGTAATTTATTTTTGTATGAATGATTCATTGTAATATAAATTGAACTGCACCACATATTTGATATATTGCTCATGGGTAAGGCTAAGGTCTTCCAATTGAAGTGTTCTGAAAATGATGGTATTACGAAACTAGCTTTTAAGCTAGTCATGATAGGGCGGATTTGATTAAAAACCACTTTTCCTTATAGATTATTATCTTTTATTTTTAAAATACGCCTCATTTTCAGAACATTGAAAGATTTCTTTTCGCTTTATTGAAAATATCATAAATAAATAAAAATAAAATAAAAAATTGGGGTTGAACAAAATTTTATCGTATTTATATTTCATTTCTTGAATTGAAGGGGTTTGAAATCCATTCATATTCTGAAAAGTCTTTCAACTCGTCTTCCTGTAAAATTTGTGTGTGGATTATGGATTTTAGATGTGTTTTTTTACATTAAAAGTGAAAATGAAGGAAAATGAAACGCATTTTAAAGATATGTGCCGTTTATGGAGATTGGGCCATAGCTGAGAATACAATTTTGATCAGGAAGAACGAGAACATTCCGTTAGACCTGCATTCGTTGATGTTAACCAAATCAAAACGCCGATTAAAAACAATTCAGCACTCACGACATAAGACATTACAGATATGTCATTTTAGCGTTGCAATGCATTTGAAAACGCATGCGTGACTTGCGGTTCAAGGGAAAAAAATTAATAAGCCGCATTTCCACGTGTGTTTTTTTCCACAAAAACAACGAAAAAGATCCACTTTTGAGAACGATGAAAAATGGACTGTTTACAACAATGTGAACAAAAAGGATCATGGGGCGTGGGGGTGGGGAACGAAATGAACCACCGTTAACCACATCAAAATCTCTGCATCCAGAGTAGGTGATGCTATGTTTCTGGTTGGATTGGAAGGTCAGTGTGTATAACAAATTTCTTCTGCAAAATCGGACGTTGAATTGAAACAAGTACTGTTTCCAGTTGGACTAATTAGAGGAAAAGCGTTAAGAATTAGCCAATCTAAAAGGCATCGTCTTCCATCAGAACAATGCCAGAGCTGATATTTACCAATGCTTGCATCTTCCGATTACCCGTTATTTCAATCACTACAAAATTCTCTTAATAGGAATAATTTCAGTTCTCTGGAAGGCCTGTAAAACAATTTAAGCCAGTTCATCACTAAGAAAGACGCCAAGTTCTGGGTGGATGAAATCATTAAGCAGCTTCAAAGAAAGCAAAAGCTAATGGAACAAAATGGTACATGTGTGGTTGAATTAATCTCTGTACAAATATGTAAATATTGTCTTTGAAATTCACTTAAAATATGCTGTGGACGTTTGTCCCAATCAATAATATTTGTGAGTATCTAACAACTCGACAGCAAAAATCCACGGGAAAGAAGCAATAAAATAAAAAATAGAATAAGTATAAATAAGAAATATCATCTTCACTCGTGAAAAATGATTTTAACTTATCATGAGGTTTCATTATCGGTCTATTTTACGACATGCCAACCCCTGTTTATGGGTGTATGGAGCAAAATTTAAATTCATGAATTAATGATGAATCTCTGACATGAAGATGCAGAATAATCGACAGTATGAATCTCCTTGCCCCCAAGAAAGGCCGAAGAAATCATCGGCAGTAACTACTGCCAACAAGGATGAAAATGCAAGAATATTTTTTAGTTGAGGGCTACGTCAGCGATTACATGCACATTCATTTTGAAATTTACGCATAAATTACGATTGTTATCGTATTAAAAATGCTGAATTTTTAGTCTACTTGACTAATAAGTGATGCATTCTTTTTTCGGTTCTTATGCTTCATTCTGTCACATTGTACATATTGACTTAGTGAGATAAATATAGACTTCATGAATCACCGTTGTAGACCCAATACATATACATATATATGAGAAACAAAAAATACCCTCGGTAGTGAGATGCAGAAACAGCATTACTCAGTCAATTTATGTATTAAAGAAAAGCAGGGTGTAATGTTGCTATATTAAGCAGGAGATTATGAAAAGGACGAACTGTTATAGGAACGTTACTAAATGTTGTCGGCTTTGCTTGGAGGGGAGACTGTTTATTATAATTAGAGAGTCGAATAAATTGTTAAATGCCTGATCGGAGATTTTGTCAAAGTGCCGGCTTTCGAGAAAATGTTTGTTGGTTAGTTGGTTTCCAGAGTGAAGAATATATATATATATATATATATATATATATATATATATATATATATATATATATATATAGTTATAAAATCACCCAATATCCTGTTCAGTATTTACACCGCTACATTTTTGTACTCTCGCCACTACGGAAGGGGGGGGATTTCGGACAAATGGCTTATTTTTTTATTTATTTATTGAGACCGCAACGTGCACCATATTATTGATCCCATCACTTAAAGCCTAAAGAACCGGAAGGTGAGAATTGACTTGCAAACAAGTTGCTGCCTGAATTTTTAAATGTATGTATGTGTATGTGTGTGTGTATGTATGTGTGAAAATTCACATATAAATAAAACTTATATATAAAGAAAATATTAATAAAAGAAATAAGAAAAGGAAAAATATTTTCTGCCAATGTGTTTCGTTCCTTGAGGATTTTTATAAAGGCAAGTATAAGAATTTTATTTAGTAACCGGTATTTATACAGAGATGTTAAGTGGAAAAAATAACGTTAAGCATTTAAATTTTGAATTCCAGTACACTCTAAAACAAACAAACAAACAAACACACACACACACACACATGTACACGAACACAAAAAAGATAGCAACGATATTGACAACAATAAACTAGATAAAACAAAGACATAATACTACCTACTAACTCCAAAACAATCTACCCAATCTGAACATCAAAATAATTACAATTACATCCAAAACAATATGATTATATAGATTTGAATCAAAAATACCTACAGCAATAATAATTCTGGTGTAGTTATATATAAAATAAATTGCCAGAACTTTGGGAATACTTGCAGAAATTTAGCAAAAACGTATGTATGAACACAAAAGAGATCTTACACATAACAGTTTATCAAATGCAGGAGCTATACATAGAAATTCAAGCACAAATCTGATCTAAAGAAAGCCACACTTAGAGGGAAAATTACCGGAAGTACCGCTGTCGAATCTTATCTGCCACGGATTTTTTCCCCCCAATATTTCCATTCCTGAAAGAATTAATACTTTTCCAAGCCAAGATGACTACAAAAATTCTAAAAAATTGAAAGAAATTGGTTAACCTCATCTTATTCAAAATATATAAAACATAAATTAATCCAAAATTAAAATAATTTAAATACTAATTTGCATATAAAAAATCACTTACTCACTTTCGTTTATTAGACATTGAATTGTGTCACTTCATGTCTTCCATAACTTGCCTGACTTTTCGGTTAAACTGATGAATATTTATGAGTGTTTCTATACGTAAAAATTTAGAAAAAACAACATTTTTGCTCTCGTATATAAATACTTGTTACAAAATAAAAATCCTCGCATTTGCCTTGATAAAGTCCCTCAGAGAACGAAACACATCAGAGATAAATTTTCCTTGTCTTTATTCATATTTTCCTTTGACAGATACACTCTAGCTGAAATTTCTACACACACACACACACACACACACACACACACACACACACATACACACACACACACACATATATATATATATATATGTACACACCTGGTCAAAATCTTAAAGGTTAAAAAAATATAAAATACTGTTACTTTGACCGAAATATATTTGCGAAACATTTACATTTTATTAAAAAATGTAGTTTATCAACAAACAAGTGAAAAATTTAAGCTTTTAATTGATTCAAACAAACATTGAAAAATATTTTTTTGGGTGGTCATAAAGATAAGACCATTTTAAAAAAACGGCTGCAGAGGTCTCGCCTTCTTCTCGCCATAAAACCTTCCGTTTACAATTTGTTTCCGATTAACAAACTTGGGATTTGGATAAATGAAAGAAAATTTTGTTTTCAGACTCAAAAAAAATCAGCGTTACTGGCATGCAAAAGATGTCCCAAAAGAAATTTTCTCAACACGACACAGTAGAGGTGGATCAATTATATTCTGGGGTTCATTTTCGTACAATGGAACTCCTCAAACAGCTGCCACTAACATTGATATGTTAGGAAAGGCATTGTCTATATGGAGAAAACTGGATTTTTCAGCAGGACAAGGCTTCAATCCACAATGCTCGAAAACAACATTCAGGTTTTGACCCATCCACCGTGCTCTCCAAATCCAAACTCAATCGAGAATGTTTGGGGATGGATGGCAAATGATGTTTATAAACATGGATCGCAATTTGAAACTGTGGATGCTCTTCGTGCTGCAGTTTATGCATCCTCGGCGAGCATCTCAAGCACCCTCACGCAGAAGGTAATAATGAGCACGCCAAAGCGAATTTTCAAAGTAATTGGCAAAAATGGATGATATACTGAAAATTAAATTGTCGTGGTGACTTATTTGTTTTGTATTTTCTATTTTTATTTACATGGTCTTATCTTTATGACCAACCAAAAAATACTTTTTCAATGTTTGTTTAAATTAATCAGTTAAAAGCTTAAAATTTTCACTTGCTTGTTGATTATATTTTTCCATTTTATAATTAAACGTAAATGTTGCGCAAATATATTTTGATAAAAGTAACAGTATATTTTTATACTGTTACTTTATATTTTATATATTGTTTTAACCTTTTTGTATCAGGTCTTAAGATTTTGACCAGGAGTGTATATATATATATATATATATATATCACAGTCGGGTTTCGATCAATACTTGAGGCAATCGATTATCTAGCCACACTGATGAGCTGTGGATGGCGATATATATATATATATATATATATATATATATATATATATATATATATATATATATATATAGGCTCCTGAAACAATTATTTCGGTTGAAATTTTCGGAGAGAAAAGTGAATTTGTAAACTGTAAGTATTACTGCTGCTGATGCAAGACTCTTCGTTAAGACGAATCGAGTTCTCCGGTGACTGGCGTGTTTGTCTAAAAATATATACGTCTAAATCCATCTTCATCATCTTGCGCCATATCAAATCAGTCGGGTTTCGATCCAGTCTCAGAAAATGGATGTCTAGCTGTGATCAGATGTGAAACATCGAAACAGTCTGTCTGTAGATGACAATATATATATATATATATATATATATATATATATATATATATATATACAATTCCCCACTTCCATAAGAAAGATCCTTGTAAACGATACCGTTAAATTAAAAACATCTAATTGTAAAAGACGTTTAAAGCCAATGGAGGCACTTTTCTATAAAAGAGTATAGACACTCAACATCAGTTTATTTGAAACCTAGTCAAATCGTATTAGGTATATTTTGAAAGCACCCCCACTTGTAATTACTACTACTTCTATACAATGTAGTTTAGAATATGAACTCAAAAATATACTAACAACAAACCATTTGAAAAAGTGCTAGCAAATTAGCCGAAAGCGCTTGGGATAATTATTCACCAAGGACAGTTTCTACACTTACAGTATTGGCCCTCATACAAGAAACACTGTGAATGCGCTAGAAAAACAGAGTAAAATACTAATAAAGTTTTTCATGTCCGTCGCATTTCATGAAATATGTATAAAAGAAGTATTGATACACACACACACACACGCGTACACACACACACACATATGTGTGTGTGTACGCATGTACAGTATCTTGTATTGTAACTCCGTCTGTATTTTCCTATTGAGTTGGAAACGCTTTAAGTCCAGGAAAATAGTCTACATGAAAGCAGATGTTCATCTGTTATTCATGAAACAATATTTTCGTCCAAGAGGAGACGCTATAGTTACATTTGCAATACTGGACTATTACTGAAAAACCATGTTCTAATTATACATGCGATTTTAGAAAGATTACTGATTTAGATACCATGTTAAATTTTTGCCAGCGAATGTCCTTTTAACGACCACATGTGGTATCGAAACCAATAATCGATTAAATATCACACAGACATACGCACATACCCACTGATATAATGATGTCTTGTGCCGATCTCTTGTGGTTTTAATCATTTCATCCCAAGAAAGACAATAAAGCCACTACGACGCAAGTATATATATATATATATATATATATATATATATATATATATATATATACAGAGAGAGAGAGAGAGAGAGAGAGAGAGAGAGAGAGAGAGAGAGAGAGAGAGAGAGAAATACGATAGATATGAACAGAATAGATAGATAAAAAGTGATATTTTGACTATATATATTATTTTCAGCTTGTGATGATTATCCCTTTCCCCCCCGGTTGATTTACTGTATTTGAAAGTAAATCGTGGCAGCAAATTTGACTATGTATGGGGCCTGCTACAGCTAAAAATGTCTGAAGACCGTTAAGAGAGAGAGACAGAGAGAGAGAGACAGAGAGAGAGAGAGACAGAGAGAGAGAGACAGAGAGAGAGAGAGACAGAGAGAGAGAGAGACAGAGAGAGACAGAGAGAGAGAGAGACAGAGAGAGAGGGAGAGAGCATATTGGTTTATACGCATGCGTGATCAACACTCCCTAAACACGGACTTTTTCATTATTATTGATTTTAAAAAGATGATGAAAAAGGAAGTGAAAAGAGTTTGGGAACCGACAAATTTACATAAAAGAGAAGAAAGAAAAAAAGAAGGAAGTGATTAAGGAAGGAAGTAAAGAAGTCGATTAGCAAAGGCAGTTGTGAAAAGGAATTAGGAAAAATAACTTGATGCTTTGAAGGCACACAAAGCTTGTAAATGAGGAAGGAAAGTTTGAAAAATAAAGAAGGAAGGAAATTTTCAACATCGAAAATGGAACGAGAAGATTTTGCAGAAAACAATAAAGAAGAAAATCGTTAAGGCAAAATAATTTGAAGTATATAACAAACTAGCAGTATAACCCGTCTTTCACCGGGTCTTTCATTACTAGTAAATTTGCCGTTCAGTGGAAGCAGTTTAAGTTTGAAGTCATCCCACCCGAAAATCAATATTAGCAACAACAATTGGGTGTAACTGCGGCACATCCCCAGATTGTTAACAATTTGAATGGGGGATGGCCCTAAAAAGGGCCGTTTTTGCTTTCTCAATCTTGTTTCGGCCTCATGCGCAGCAGCAGTCGAAGAGGCGTTTCTCTTCAGTCTTTGAGTCCTTTGATCATCATTTTGGCTACGTTGATCTTTGGACTTAGTGGCTCTGATTGAAGCATTCCGAATTCGTGAGCAAATACCAGAAGAGAACGCTGTAAAGCTACAGGAATCACTAAGCCTGAATAACTTTAGGAAAGGTTGGAAAAATAAATATTGAGTAATAAAAAAGCAAGCTTACTTATTACTATGGTGAATGCAATGCAAAAACTGGTAGGACAATAAAAACAAATTAAATTGAGAACGGCTATAAATGAAAGCAACACCTTAAAACTGTAGTAGTAGGCTTTATGCAACGGAAAAAGTAACGTCACTTGAGAGAGATTGATTCTTTTGCCAAGAGAAGGGGGGATGTGTAAGTAGAGATGAACGTACAGAAGTAGAAGCAGAATTGCGGAATTAAGCAGCAGCAATGAGCTTAGGACTGCGTAGACAATCAGTAGGACAAAGCGACATTTGATAGGACGTGTAAAGGTTCTTCGTGCAGCCAAACAGAGGTCGTGTTCCGTAGATCATGCGTATGCGCGTGCATCAGCGCGTGACACAGCGCGTATTGCAGGGTACATGTAGGCGCGTTGCTGCATGCACTAATTATCAAGGTCAGCAGCAACCGATGGGCAACGTGTGGAGGTGCGAATCACGCCAACACAGCATGAGCTAGTATTGGAAGATTATGTGTAAAAAATTAAATTAAATTTTGCCATTGATTTTTGCGCAAAGTGTAAAAAATAGTTTTTTTCGATTTTGTAATTTTTTAGCAGCCAATTTAGACTCAAAACCGGCACTGAACCATTATCTATCAAACAAAAACAATTTCATCGAAATCGGATGAAAACTGTGGAAAAGCATAAACAACATCCAATCACACACACACACACAACACATTTTGAGAATTATAGATATAGATAATATTATTTAAACTATTTATTTGTATTAAAGTTTTTATATGTAAGATATATATCCAAAAACAGATAGTAAATAGTAAAAAGTTGCCGAGAGTTATAATGGACAGGAAGTAGTGGAGAGCTGTTGCTGCGAACAATTTGAACACAAAACCGGCACTGAAGAATTATCTATCAAACAAAAAATTTTTTATCGAAATCGGATGAAAACTGTGGAAACGCATAAACAACATCCAATCACAGACATACATACACACACATTTTGAGAATTATAGATATAGATACACGGACAAAAATGTGGAATTAAGTTGTGAATAATTCAGAAGGAAATAAGCACAAGGCAAAGAAAGAATGAAAACACGAAAGAAAGAATGATTTTAAGAAGGAAAGAAAGAAAGATTTTAAGAAGGAAGGAAGGAAAGAAAGATTGAAAGAAAGAAAGAAAGAACGAACGAAAGAAGGACAGAAAGAAAGGTTAAAAGAAAGGTTTAAAGAAGGAAGGAATGAAAGAAAGAACGAAAGAACGAAGGTATGAAAAGACTAAAGATTTTAAAGAAAGAAAGATTTTTAAAGTTGAGAAAAGGTAACTTTTGTAGGAATACGGAATAAAAGCGAGAGATGAAAATAAGACAGCAAATAAGATCCAACCGAAAGTATTCCAAAATGAGGAATGTCAACGTAATTTGAAGCGTAACAAGAAACTTCGAGCACCAAAACGTCATTCGCTATTGAGTTGAATATCATGGGATCTCAATAACATAAATAATAATAATAATAATAATAATAATAATAATAACTGACTTATGACTTCAGTTTGCTTCAGTTAAACGTATTTTTAATGTTCTTATAAAATAACATTAGAAATGCATTCAGCTGAAGCAAACTGAAGTCTCAAGTCGGTTATGAACTTTAGTTACGTTAATTTTAAATATTAGAGTTTGGAAAGGCTAGCTCTCCGAACATTTATCTACCTTTGATATACACACACACACACACACACATATATATATATATATATATAGATAGATAGATAGAGAGAGAGAGAGAGAGAGAGAGAGAGAGAGAGAGTGAGAGAGAGAAGCAATGGTAGAAAGATACTATAAGGGGAAAATTGAGAGGTGAATGAGGAAAAAGAGAGAAAAAAAGAAAGAAAAGAACATACAAGTTATTAAAAATCAGAAAAAACACTAAAATGGAATAAACGAAGGTAGAAAAAATAAATATTGAAAGAAAGAAGTGTAAAAAGGAAAATATTGATGGACAAATTGAGCAATGAATATATTTTCATCGAGACTATTTGTACTACTGCTAGATAGATTGTCACTCGAGTTTTAATCACAGCTGTAGTTAATGTAGTAGCGATTACTGTCCCTAATATTAATGTACAGGCTTAAGTTTCAAATATTTCCCCTTGAAGATAATTTCAACTGATCTTATATAAGCAGGCTTAACGGATTTTTTTTAAGTCAGGTGATCAGCCGATGACGTCAGCAATGAAAGCGAACGCGTGCGAAAGAAAGAGAGAGAGAGACAGAGACAGAGACAGACAGAGACAGAGAGAGAAGGAAGAGAGAGAGAGAGAGTATGGGGAGGAAGTAAGAGAGAGCATATTTCATAAAACATGGACACTGACTGAAACAGACAGCATTTGTGAGAAGTATATACATTGAATGCGCGAATAGGTTATTTTTACTTGGGCTCTTGGTATAAAGATGGGTGATCCGAATTTAGGCAGATATCCAAATACAAACATGCTTACATGCATAATGCATAATGACTGGCCGCTCGTATCCGAGAATGTATATCTGCAAGAACGGTTAGCCAATTCCTGTTGAAGACGCCTGCTCAGGCACATTTGTGTTTTTTCAAGACCATGAGTTCACCTATGGTTTACATTGCAACTACGCTGAGCGGACCTTAGTTAAAGATTTTGGGAGAGAGCGCGTTATATGGCGTGATCAAATGTCTGGACAAGGCCAGTACACTCAAACCCCTAGTCACGATAATTTATGACGGGTCCCAAATGATTTCATCAATCTAATTGCAATTACAAGAATTGGGTCAACCTGTTATATGATTTTCATTCACTTTCCAAAGTTGCAGGCTGATAACATGAAATTGACCATGTTGTGATTCGAACACGGGTCTCATAGTTCGAAAGCGAACGTTCTAAGGTTTGCGCTCATAAACACATACACACACACGCTATAAAAATATAATTTTAAGGTATAAAAGGTATATTTATTTAGGGATAGAGTGTATGTAAATAAAAATTGTACATTGAGGTCAACACCAAGTCTGTTTCTTGCTTAAACACAATCTTTTGGCCATTACGTTTAAGCATGGAGCAAATTGTCGCCGTTAGATGTTCACCTCAATGTTCATTATTATATCTAGATACACTCTATCCCTAATATTGAGCACTTTAACCCATGAATACAGCATACCTTAAAACTATATTTCATATATATATATATATATATATATATATATATATATATATATGTGAAAAGTGTGTGTATATAAATATAAATAAATATACATATATATGTATAATTATTTATATATTATATGCGCGGTACTTATTAGAAAGTGGTCAATATCAGAGATAGAGCTAACATATTTGGTTGGATAGATCTGACCCTGGGTTTCACGCTTTAGAGATCGTCAAACAAACTGATTAATTTTCTGATATTGAGCGCTTTCTAATAAGTACGCGCATATAATATATAAATAATTATACATATATATGTATATTTATTTATATTTATATACACACACTTTTCACATATATTTCACTCCCCCACGGGTTGAGCACTCGCGCTATTCTTTTAACGAAAATGGATAAATTTGACATACGATACTCACTGAAAAACATTCCCACACCTACCCAAGCTTCATACAAACTCCAACTAACAGAGAAAATCGAAAGTCTAAAAGACGAATGAGATGGAAGGCATATTTCTCCCTCAACGGCGTTAGCACGATGAAAAAACGCCGAAGTAGAACAACTACATTGAATTTACTGCTAGGACAGTTGGTTCATTGTGTCGTGCCGGGAGATTTTTCTCGTCAGAGTCCATCTTATAGATTTACAAATCTACCATTCTCCGTGCATTGAATACTATTGCCATATCTGGTCTGGTGCCCCCTGCTATTCATCTCGAGGTTCTTGACAAAATCCAAAGAAGGATCTGCAATATAATTGACCCTGACTTGGCATCTCGACTTCAGTTACTTTCTCACAGACGTGACGTGGTTTCTCTGTCTTTTCTATAAATATTTTCATGGCTACTACTCTGACGAAATTTTATTCCCGGGTGCCCCGACAACATGAATTTAAGTGTGCCACTAGATTGGCATCTAGATCCCCACTCGTTTACTGTTGAAATAGTTAAATGTAACTGCTACTTCTACCGGGGAACTCCGTTCCATTTACTTGCTTTCCTGAAAACTTGAAAAATTTAAATGCAACGTCAATCGCCATCTTCTGTCGTCTTGAACCCCGTTCATCTTTTATCCTTTCCTCAATCACCCCTAGAGTCAGTCTTTTCTCTCAATTTCACTCTCTGTAACCACCCCCACTGTGTACTAATAGCATTCCTGCCTTGCTTGTGGCGAAATGATTAAAAAAAAGTACGATTCATTACCCTGCATGAGAATTTTAGAAATACATACGCACAAATTGATGCCCTAGCTTCTAAATTATTATATGATACAACTGGAAAAAATGAAGCAAAGACAAACCTCTATATGTGTCCAGTGCACTAATAACATATTCCTTTTGGCAAAATATCTTGATCTAATGAAGAAAACTGAAGCAAATCTTTGAAAGTAATTCTGTATATCGTTTTATATACAAACTCAGCGTCAATACTAATTCCTTTTCCCGATGAGCTTAATAATAATAATAATAATAATAATAATAATAATAATAATAATAATAATAATAATAATAATCACATCTTTATAACCTCAGCCTATAAAAAAAAAGAAACAATAATAACTCTTGTCTCCTGACCTATTAATGTCAATATCTTTACTTATACAAGATACCAAACATAAAAAATCCTTATCAACCGTGCAAAATTAATCATTTCGTCTACAACAATATTCTATAAAGAATCATCCGATATTAAACAAACACTTAGTAATAATAGCTTTCTTAATCATGTCGTCGATGTACAAATAAAATTATTCTTACAGACAATTAATTATATTAACATACATAATAAACTTGATTTAAATTACAACAAAAATATCATTGACTTATTTTACTATAACCAGATACACTTCAATTAAAGTCGAAAATGAGTAATAAGTGTAATCTATGGATATATAACTACTGCAAACAGTAATAACCGTCTAAGTTTAATCATACACTGCATAAATTATCAATAATTTAAAAATTGTCAAGATTTCTCTTGAGAAGATCGACATGTCATCTCTTTGAACAAAATGCCAAAACATAAATATATATATATATAAATCCACAGTGTTGTGCCCCGTCTAATTTTATCAGATTTTAGTCAACAATACAACATAACTGTCAATCCAACTAGGGAAAAATCGCACACACACACACACACAAAGATACATTGAAAAACGATTACAAATTCTGAAGATCTACATATCAAAGGATGACAAACTACTAACAACAGAATTTATTTTAATCTAGACAACCTCGTGTTAAAATGCCTTTGAGATAAAAAGTCATTTTCACTACGTGATGCTAAAATTTACTCAATATCACAGCATATATAAAGCCACGTTAATTTCAAACTTTGAACCGATTGACAACATGAATGTTATCTCCCAGCTTTCTATTTTTCATTTTTTAAAACGACAAACGATGGTCAAATGTATTCGGAATATAACATAATTTCAGCCATTTCCATTATAAGTTTTCATCTGAAATGAAACTTCTTATTTAATCTCAGGGAAACCACGCAAAAAGATATAACAGACATTCATTATCCTTTCTATATTATAAGAAGTTTAAAAGAAAGACTGCGCTCTCTCTCTCCCTTTCTCTCTCTCTCTCTCTCTCTCTCTCTCTATATATATATATATATATATATATATATATATATATATATATATATATGTATATATATATATATATATATATATATATATATATATATATATATATCTCAACGGGCAAATTATGTAAAATGATCTACTTCAATATGGAATCAACAAATTGTGTACTAAATCTAGTCGAGTCTGTTTATAACTCTTCCATTCTAATTTAAATGGAAAAGGGATGAAATCAACTTCTTCCAGTCCCATCGTTAGTCATCCAGACTGCTAACTTGTTGGTTGATAGGATAGTAAAAGAATGAGTGAATGCATGACCAATCCATTCTGCCATAATTATTAATTTAGATTTTTTAAAATCATTTCACCCCAAGCAAGCCGACAATGCCACTAAAACGCAAAGGGTTACTAGGAGTGAAAGAAAAAAAGGTTAGTAAGGAGAAATGAGAATAAAAGAACAGTGTTCGGGAAGATAGATGATGGCAATTTCGGTTGTGTTCAAATTTTTGACAATCGCAGATATGAGGGAAACAATAAACTGGAAGAGAGTTCCACAGGAGGGTCGTGCGAGAAAAGAAACTCTTAGAATAGAACATAGGGTTGCATCTAGTCAGTTCAATAGTAAAATGGTGAGAAATAGTTGACTATGTAGTAGCAGCCTGAAATACGTGCAGCCATGGTACTACAGAGACATAAAAGTAGTTCTTATATCCATTATTATTCTTGACTTGTTCAAAGCCCTCAGAAAGAGAGCTACTGTCTGATAAAGACATGAATTTATGAAGTTATCACTGTTTGGTTTGTTTTTATCATTGATTCTCATGTTTTTTTAAATGTTGGTTATTTGTTATTCTTATTGCGATGTTCGCCCAAGAAAATTGAATTTATTGCAGCTTTCTTAATGAAGTGAAGACGATACAGCAGATTTCCTATAAAGAGTTACGCAATTTAGTCAAATCTAGGACAATCCCAAATCCTCTTTAGAATCGACCTTATTACACTTGTAATTCTCTGGTAGACTTGTTAATCTTGACTCCATTGTAGAAACTCTATCATGGCTTCTCTGCAATCAAAGTCTTACGATACGAAAGAGATTTTGAGGATAAGAGGAAGATGAAAATAATGTCATTACGGTCGTACTACTTATTAATTGAAGTAATTAATATTAAACCTAAGATTCCATAGGCCGATATTCAAGATAGGCAAGGCCTTCTTGTTCGAGAAATTGACACAGAACAAACATTCTCAAATTTCTCCACACCACGCAGTCTTGTTGGAAGATTTATTCTCCACTGGACAGCCTCTTTTACAGCTAGAACACGCCATGTCACTTCCACGGAGTTCAATCAGACTCCTTTCCTCCGTACTCCAAATGCAATAAGAAAGTTCTACTCAAAGAAATTTTACCTCAAAATTGCTACTTTGTAGCAATTTTGGGTGCTTTCATGAACATTCCATTCTTGACTGGCTTTGTAGAAGATATATTATTCATTCTGTAAGATGCATCGTGCAAACCTATGGCTACCGTCTCGCTATTTCCATGGCAAATGACCTCCATTCTTTAGTTCCATCAGTTCAAACTTTTACAGTTAGGACACGCCATGCCACTTCTATGGAATCAGCCTCAGTTCCTATGTATTCCAAATGTAAGAAAGTTATCAAGAACTGCTAATTTATGCAATAGACTCCCTCTTGGGTATTTCCCTGAATACAATCTTAGCCTCTTCAAGTCAAGGGTCAGTTGTTATCTCTCTTCTCTATCTTCATAATATTCCCTTCCAATCACTTTCTATTTCATTCACATCAGACGCCTTATTCATTAAACCATATTAAGAGCAACCTTCTACCTTGAGTGACCCTCGAGTCTTGTATTGGGTGAACTTTAGTATAAAAAACCATCTCTGTGCAAGACTCTGCTTAAATTTGTAAAGATTCACCGGAACTGTTCGGAAAGTATCCAATCATTTAATAAAAACAAAAGTAATTTACCTAGAGTGTGTCTCTACGCATACTCAGTAAGGTACCCTCACCATACATAGAAAACTGGACGGAAAGAACAAAGCCTTTTCACTAAGCGAAGCCAGATAAGAATGATTATAATTTAACTCATCACAGTATAAGTTAAATCTGAACATCTCCGACGAACTATTGTAGTTGTTGATTGATTTTTTTCGAATCGAAACAAGCTAAAAAAAAAAAAGCAAAAAAAAAAAAATCTTTTTTTTTTGTATTGCAGCCTTTGTTTACTTTCCGTGATAGGACAACCATCATAAACTTCCGAACAATTTCGTTCATGCAAATATTTTATAAGGCATCGGTTAACCCCTTAGTATAGATTTCAGGCACTTCTCAGCGTTGTTACACCCAGGAAGAGAAATAGACTATGGTAAGGTTTGAACCTGGCTCTCATGCTAACGTTCTGACTATTCGTACAAGTCACCGTACAGGCCTTTGTACAACTATTGATCATGAAAGATTTTGTTCTCTTTTTCCCTCTCCAAGGACATTCAGCTAAAATAAACTCAGCATAGTTGCAGTCTAAACCACAGGTTGGCTATTTGGGCAACGAAGAAACAAATAATATTCCTGAGCAGGCGTCTGCAACATGAACTGACTCTTTGGTCATTGCTGTCTGCTCTCCTTAATTTCTCTGTTATATGATACATCTACTATCTTTCAGGTTTTTCATAGTACCTGGAGAGAACAGACATTGACAAAGACACAGTTAAACCCACTTTTCCGTTGTCTGTTCTTATCTTCTCTCTTCACAGATCAAGATTGATAAAAGGGGTTTATTTTGTTGTTATTTCTTCATTAATTCCTTTTTGATTTTCTCATTGCCATGTTCAAGTTCTTCAGGAACCGAGGGCGAATAAGCGAAATCGATTGCAGCGACAGAAAATGGCTTAGAATCACCCACTACGCTTGTCTCCAAATTACACATCAGACAATACTGGACACGAAGCAAAGAGTTTAGGGTTCATTTTTTTCCAATGACTAACATTAGACCTGTTCACTTTTAGCCACCTTCCAGCCACCAGACCATTCTATCTGATTGACTATCGCAAACTGGAAGACGAGAAGAGAAAGATAACTGAACGAACATTTTGACGAAATCAGAATATTTTCACACGACTAATTGCCCATGTAATTATCATTATCCTTTCGTTACTATAGCAACAGTCAATGACGACCACACCCATTCAAGAGATGAAATAGTACTTTTAATATCTGAATTAATTGAATGATCATTTCTTAAACTCACAGCATCAATTGTTGATTCTCCTGATAGTTTCAATCCATGAGACATAAATTATGTTAAGTAGTCTTGGCTATTGAATAAAAGTGGAATAAGTGGCGGAATTGGAAATTCTTTAAAAAAAAAACTTAATAAGTCCGGGATTTGTTAGAAAAAAATTGATAAGTGGGTAGGATTAATGTAGAATTTAGTTTATTTGAATAAAGGATTTGCATGAAGGAACAAAGAAAATGGAAAACCTATAAACGATGTGTTTCGCCGAAGCTTGTTGCTTTCAGCTTCTTCAGGCCAGACTGAAGGACAAAACTATGTAAGTCAAATACATTGGGATTTTTGAGGATAAGTGGGGCCATAAATTAAACTACCTTATCAGATCCGACGACCAGAAGCGAGAAACAATACGCCATATATTTGATGAGTGATGGTTTGTAAAGGTACACGATGGTTGGCCGAGGATCTGTTGTAGTGAATAGTCAGCTCAAGTTTCAAAGCAGATACTGTTCTTGCGTTTCTCAACATTTATGAATAACAGGCTTCCGAAAATATGGTGGGCATAGAAGGTCATTCAAGGTCAACATATTTTATCGAAATGCAGATCATACCATTTCAAACTAGATGAGGCAATTTCTCGTAAAAGAAAGATAGATATTGCATTTACTATGAAGTACAACATGCTTTTAATCTCACAAATGAGGTCACTGGAGGTCACTGGAGGTCACTGGAGGTAGAACTAATTTGTGACATTTATGATCACTATTACATTGATTGATTTGTTTTCTTACGGCTTATCAACCCATTGAATTCTTACTATCTAAAAATATTTTCTAACTTTAAATATAAAGTTAGAAATATTTTTTAGATAGTAAGAATTATTTTGAGATAATGATTTTTGATGCAAGTCCTACTAGGAAATGGGTGTTTATATATCTGCTTGTCATCGGTTTTGACTACGCGTGCACATTCAAAATACCGTTGAAAATCGGTATTCATAAGTTTTAAAATCATTTCACACCGAGCAAGACAATCAAGCCACTAAGACACAAGAGATTACTGAGTGTGAAAGAATATGATAAAAAGAAAAATCATTACTAAGGAGAGAGAACAATAAATGAACAAGAATTAAAACGACAAAGGATAACGATTAATATTGCATTTAAATTTTTAAGATCAAAGTTGACTGGAAAGTAAAACACCGGAAGAGAGTTCTGCAAACGGGAAGTGCAAGTGAAGAAACTTCTAATATAGAACCTACGGTTACATCCAACCATTTCAACCAGTAAAATGATGAGACCTAGTTGCCAATCTAGTACGGCACTTAAATTCGAAGTCAAGGTGCTATCGACGAAAGCTCATCAAAAAAATTACATTGAAAATATATAGAAAAGGCAGAGGAAAGCTATATTACAGCGATAGAAAGTGTCTGAAGCCGAGATGCCTGGTCAGGATCGATAATATTGCAGATTCTTCTTTGGATTTTATCAAAACTCCCTAAATACATAACATAAGCATCAGACTAGATGACATGGTGTGAGGCGTTGATCTGAACCTCTGTCTAAGAAACTTGCACCTGTCTTCTAGAAACGACACTGAGTGCAAAGTCTGTTTTGACAACATTTGGGGTCAGACACATATTACATTTGTAAAACTTTGTGTTACTCCAAAAAGGCTTTCTGACCAAAATTTATTTACTGCATTTCCTGTATGCTAAAACGCAAATTTCTTCTGAAACATGTCTTCGAAAATCACCCTCCGTCTTAACATTGAAAGGTGATGTTTGCCAACCTTCACGAACTCCAGGAACAAGAAATCACGAACTCCAGGCATATAATGTAAACCCAGAATTATCATTCATATGTAATGAATACCGTATATCAAATTGGTATCATACCATATATATATATATATATATATATATATATATATATATATATATATATATATATATATATATATTATCTAGTAATGATGACATCCACTGATCTAAATAGTTATAACATTGTAATAAACTATTAAAAATCTAATTAATAATAACCATAAATATTTAATATGTCCAAAATATTATAATTTATTGTGGTATAAATGAGAGTTGGTGACTTGTATTCGCTTATACTGTGAGCTATTAAACATTCAAATATTTTTTCAAAAAAATATCTAGCTGATTACAGAGTGCCTCTTGAAACATCTTAGTATACAGGAAATACGATATTTATTTACTGTGTTCTTTTTTAAAATTGGTTCACCCCATTCAAGACAGTAAAGCTACTAAAACACAAGGGGTTACAGGGTGTGGAAGAATTAGGAATAGAAATATTAATAATAAACGGGAAGAGGAAAGAGTAATCAGGAGGACTGTAGATAACGATTGACATTGCATTTAAATTTTTGCAGTTGGAAGGAAGGTCTACAAGCGAGATTTACGAGAATACAAACTGCTAGCATAGAATTTGCGGTTACATCTAACTAACACAACTGTAAATTGATGTGATCTCGACGCCAATCTAGTACTCCGCTTAAATTAAAAAAGTCTAGGTACCATAGCGAACAGCGATATTTATTCCGCATTATATACAGAAATGTGGCACAAGGCCAAAATGGGGAATGAGGAAAAAGGATAGTCTTCTGTCTTAACATTAAACTTTGCTAGCCATGATCACTGCCCAAACATACCACAATATTCCTTACACCAAAACAACGCATTCTTACTTACCTTTCTTACAACATCCACTATAATAACTCAATGTCTCTATGAAAATTCTGGCTAGTCCACATATGTACAACTAATATCTGTGGAGAGAGGGGAATAAAATAACAATTTGAAGATATCTAAACCCAATGAATATTTACAAATATGAAACAAAACTATTTACCATAACGAAGAGCTCATCCGAAAAGAATCAGAAAGGCAATTTTACTCCGGTTCTTATATTTGAAGTTTACACTAGGTAATGCTGGATATCTTTGTTACTTTTATTACTAACAAAAATGTTTTTGGGTTGTTTTAAACTATTATGCAGTGTTTTTTTTTTTGTATTTGTTTTTAAAAAAAAGGTAATTTCACCTTTAAAGAAGGGTAGATCGTAAAGTAGTCCAATGCGCGCGGAATCCCATTTTCAGCCGATCGACGAAACACGAAGCAGACAGTCAAATTCAAAATATCTTACTCTAAACAAGAAACAATCACGCGTTCTCTCTTCTTTGTCTTATGGAATTATGTGAATTAATTTTATTTGTGGTTTGTCGTGCTGATATACTGCTCTTGGCAATAACTCCATTAATGAACACGTCGCAACAAACAATGTTTCATTAGCTGGCTTTCTTGTGGTCAGGCCTTAAAATAATGACGTCTTCATAACATACTCAATAGCAAAGAGGTTAATTCTAATTGATCCGTCGGTGAATAAATCACAAAGTCATGTGATGCAACCCAGCAACTGCAAACCAGATGAAGAAGAAACTTGAGGCGATAGAATTGTGGTTCTATAGAAGGTTTGCTGATAATAGCATGGTCTGAACATGGACTGAACAACGACAAAGTTTTAGAGAAAATGGAAACAAAAGGACACATACTTAACATCTGAAAGGGACAGTTGACAGTTCCAGATCACGTAACGAGGAAAGGAACTTGGAAAATTTGACACACACACGACAGATTGAAGAAAAGAGGTACCAAGAAAAACAGCGCAAAATCTACCTAACAAGCTTGTGTAAGTGGATGGCAGAACAGGGTTTAGGAGAGATAAGAAAACGACAAAAATATTAAGTTAGAAAGGACGGAAACTGTGAAGAGTCATGATGTTCACGCCCTTAAAGGACTCGGCACAAAGAAGCTTGTCTTTTTTCTATGAGTGAAACCAAACGGCCGTGAGTATTAGTAAAAAGGTCTGTCGAACCACCAATCAAAAACGCCGACATGATCACGTGTAAATGAAAACTGTCATAGTCGATCTCGTTGTCAGTGTTCGACGCAGTAACTGGGAAATCTTAGCAGACATTTATTATAAAAGGATTTTGTTTTAAGAAGAAAAAATGCCAAATAATTATCCCTACCCATCATCAATGGCAATACAAACTGGCTAGAAGGTGGCTAAGACTAAAGTATAATGTGGGCGCCGGGTTGCCCACCGAAAATACACATAGGGACATGGCGCTACAAATAACCCGATATTATGCGACATTTGATTAGAACAGCCTCTCTTAGCGCTACCAAAGTGTTCGAGGTCCTTATTACCAGTCGAAAGCAACAACCAGAAAATTGCCAACCCGATACCCTCATAATAAAATATCGCAGCCACTGACCAGTCAGATCTCACCAAAACGTTTAGAAAGTTTAGATGAAAGAACCGATAAACATATCCTAAACAGGAAACAATGGATAAATCCTACGCCTGTTCAATAAAGAATAAAGTTACTCCATCGTGCATTATAATAAAGTAATTTCAAAACGACACAATAAAAATGTAGGGGAACGGGAAAGCCACATTCACAAAACAATTCAATATTGCAAAGGAAACTGTAGAATGCAATTCACTAAAGTGTTGATGAATCGGAAATTTTACAAGTACACAAAGCTGCAATGAAATAGATGCGAATGTCTTTGTTAACAATTAGACTTAAGACACAATTAGACTTAAAACACAAGACTTGAATCTTTCATATTGCATTTTATTCACCACTTTACTTAGTCAATTACTCTCTGTCAAGGTGTGTATGTGAGCAGCCAACAGAACACCTGGTCTGGTCTGTCGTTGTCCAGCTCTTTTCTGAAATGGCTGTTTATATATTGTAATGTTTTTTCTCACGTACACACATATCAGTCGCAGCTAGGCCCACAGGTGTTCACTTCTAAGGGTTACGATTGACATCGGGTGCATCGCGGATCTCCACTTGCGGTTGAGTTATTTCAGGTCAAATTTGATAGTATGGTGTAAAATTTAGTTCAAAGCCTATTCCCGCATGATCCAGAGTCATACATATATTACAAAAGCACTGCGTATGCATTTACAATAGATTTCAGGATTATCTTAAGTTTATCTGAAGTTTTCTAATATTGAATTACCACTATAGGGAAACAAAATGCGATTATTTCCCTTTAGTCGAGCTAAAATCACGTGGATCACGTGACGGCCGCATAATAATGGTGAAAGTGGTCAGTCCTACAATCAACTTCCAGGACTCAAATGGAACATTTTTTTGCCCGTGCCTTTAGGCTCAATTTGGAAAAAAAAACTCAAGCCAAGCCGTTTTCCCTCTTGCGGAATATGTCCTTGGTAGTATCATAGCAGATAAATCCGGTCAGCTCGAACCCGGAATCCAAAATATGGCTTATTTCCAGTAGACCCAATTACCGTTGGGACTTATTATAAGTAAAACCTGTCTTTCCTTTTTTGCTTTTCACACTGTTGTTGCATATTTGTTTTATATTTGACCACCACGCGATATATTTTAACGCCCATTAACATTGGTTTATTCGAGCTAGTGTCGTCATCTTGGTTGTTTTAACCACACAATTTTTATTATTGTATCCACTGGTATTTTCAGGTGTATGTGCCTAGAAATTCTGAAACAAACCCTTTATTCAATACCCAGTAGATTATTTTTATGTTGTCATCCATGATAAGGGGAATAACTCATATCAATAAATTTTTTTCTTGCCAATTTTCCTTTGTGATATCGTGGCGTTTATCTCTTTCACTGAATCAGAATATATGAGTTTTTGCACTACCCGGCCCACAGAACGAACTTACGATCAATTAAGCACCGTTTTTATCCACGTGTATAACAAGTGAAATGAAGCAACTATTGAATCAGTTCATAATAAATATTTGTAATTTACTTGTAAAGTAGCTTATTATTAAACATTCATAAGAATGACTGATAGAACATCACAATTGACTTTATTGACGGACTAATACAATATTCACAATAACACAAGAGGAGCGAATGTAGACAAGAACAGCACACTGAGAAAGATAAGATGATGCCCTAGGATTTAATTGGCAGTTGAGAATAAACATTATTATATCTGGTAAATATCTAAAGAGTTAATGGATTTTTATTTTTAATCTATTACTTCAAATGTTTTTTTTCGTCGATACCCGAATTTGATTAGAACGTCCCGTTTTTATATGGTGTTTATTTCAACTACCGGCCATTGAATTCGAGAAAACCTAATAAAGATAATATGCCCACAGGTAGGATTCGAACCTGCTTCCCCTTTTGTAGGAGGAACTACTTTAGACCAATAAGCTATGGAAAGCCTCACAGACAAGCAAATAAGACCATGTTACGGATGAATACTAAAAATAACGTTTGAAGTAATAAAAGTATGGTAAATATATAAAACAGTTTGAAAAACCGCAATAGGACATGTTTCACTGATAAACCGATTAAATTTTTCAATTTTGTCTAAAAAAAGTAATTCAAAAGAATAAAATACATACTGTTGTGAAATAAAAATTTCTTTTTGATGACGACATGTGTAATTCGCGAAACATTTCAAAATAGTAGTTTCCCACATTTCGTCGGCTTTTCATCACACGCACACACACGCGGGCACACACACAAACAGATGAACACACACACACACGAAAACACACACACATATATATATATACATATTAGGGAAAGATATAATTTTTATATATCAGATTTTTTTAATCATGCAAGGCAGTAAAGGGGTTACAGAATGTGAAAGAATAAAAAAAAATATAAGCATTATTAAGGAGCGGGAACAATAGAAAATTAATATAGAAAGCAGTACATAAGGATTGACATTGCATTTAAATTTTTGGCGATCAATGTTGACTGGAAAGCATGGATCCGGAAGAGAGTCTTACAAGTGAGAAGTGCGGGAAAACAAAGCGTTAGTATACGGTTATATTCAACTTGATGAGGCATTGCCGCTGATCTAGTACTGCGCTTAAATTAATAATGTTTCGGTACGGCAGCGAAGGGTTCAGCCGAACAATTACCATGAATGTATTTATAAAAGACACAGAGAAGCTACATTACGGCGGGGTTGGAAGTTGACCGAAGCCGAGAGATGCCAAGTGAGAATTCTCCTTTGAATTTTATCAAAAGAATATACAGCGCACCAGCACCGGACCCCATATGTCGCAGCAAAATTCAAAATATGAACGAATGGTAGACTTATAAATATGTCAGATAGATTCTGGAGAGAAAAAAATTGTCTAGCATGACACATTGAACCAACTTTCCTAACAGCAGATCTAGCAATGGATGCAATATAATCTTTCCACTTCATGTCAGCCGAGAATGTAAGTCTGTAAAAGCGTAATGATTTTAGGAAAATCTATGACAAGTGTAAAATCCTTTGATGTCATGTGTTTCATCGTTTAGGATTTAATCAGACAAAAAGTAATGTTTACGTTGATGTGACTACACATCCGGACGAAGGAGAAGAGAAGCTGAAATTTTGAATAAGAAAATTAAATTTAAAAGTGAGAATATATATATATATATATATATATATATATATATATATATATATATATATATAGAGAGAGAGAGAGAGAGAGAGAGAGAGAGAAAGAGAGAGAGAAAACAGAGAGAGAACATCGCGACTATCAGTTTCATGTTTTAATACAATCTTCCTACCAAAACTGAACATCGCATATTTAGTTTTTTTTTTTTTTTTTTTTTTTTTTTTTTTTAAATCAGTAGCCAACAGTTTGCATACTGGAGGGGGACATTTCTGGAAAAGTTCATCAAATCAATATTCCCATAATTCACTGAATTTTCGAAGCCTTATTTAAGCTTTGCTAAAATATTTATTTTAAGATTAATTTTAGGATTTTTTGCCTTGTGCAAATAATCGAGTATATAAAAGTCAAATTTCGTGGTTGCCTCGCTTGAAAACCCGAAAATTGCGTAAATAAATAAAGCTGGGATTTTTTCTTTTTGTTTGTTTGCATGTGTGTCTGTTTTTGTGCATGTTTGTGTGTGTGTGCGCGCGCCCGTGCAAATATTAGGTAAAAATAGTGATTAAATAAAATACATTTTGGTATTTATTCGTACGCTCACTCCTTTCGGAAAGCTTTAAGTGTCAGGGATTAACTCCAGCTCTCCAAAGACCAACTCGTTTTACTTTCATGATATAACTCATTATTTGGATATGAACCGAACTTTCATCAAAGTGTGACAGTAACAATAACAAAAGATATCACATTTAATTAAAACCGTAAATCAACCCCAAATTATCAATAACTAATCTGGTCATTCATTGCCGTGGAGAATTTATACAGATTTTCGTTGAGCTTATTTTCTGAACATGCGAAATGAACTACTTCTCTGTCAATCCTCAGTTTAAATTCATTTGCAAATCTGCTTTTTTTTTCTGCTATTATAATATAACGTATAAGTAACGCATATAGTGTTATGTGTCTTTGATTAGCCCTAATGTGAAAAGTGAGATTAGCGTGTTGAGTTCCAATTTCCCACTCTTGGAAAGGTATGAATCCATCTCTTCCACCCACAGCAAGGGGTTAATAGCAGGACATACCGTTCTCGCTAGCTTCCAAAGTATCACAAATGAAAGAATCAGACAAGGTGTTAGGGAAACTTGGTTGAAGATTTTTTTTACCCAAATTAATCCTTTCTCCCGCCATTACTAGAACTGCCAAACCGCTGACCATTGGGAGCTCGGATCAGCCGTATTTTTGTGAGAGACAAATCAATAATATCAGCAATAGAAAATATATTGAAAAGAAGTTCTTTTATTGTTGTTTTATATCTCCCTCTTTTCTTTTCATCTGTCCTTTCTTTGGGCAAAATGGCGGCATATGTAATAGCCCAGAAGAGTTCTTATCGATACCAGTTTCGATATGAAAAAAATGTCTCCTCCTTTTGTACGCATTCCCATTATATTTTAAGAAAGATGTGCATGTTAAGTAATGGATAGCGGCAAGTATTGAGAAATCAAAGAGCCAAGTTCGAATTCCAGTCCAGACCGTTATATTCACTTAAGCGTAAACATCCATCTGTTTGAAAAGGCTTGAATCCATCTCCCCCCGAGCCTATGGAGTAAATAGTAAGATTGCGCCTGGAAAAATCATTGTTATACTCAATAAAAATTGTTAATACAATATTCAGTCGCAAAGAAAGAATGATCCTTACAATCCAAAATATGTTTCAGTTTAAATAAACCACAAAGGCTTGATAACAAACCAATCAACCAATCAAAACATATTTTAAGATAGAGGTCAGTATTTGTTAACAAATTAAGCCAATCACGTGATCTGTCTTTTATTCGGTTTTATATTAACTATAATCGTTATATTAAAAATTTTAAAATAATAATAATAATAATAATAATAATAATAATAATAATAATAATAATGTTTATTGACATGGCAGTCCTTGTAAGTTATCTTTGAACATCTTCAAAAATTATCAAAGTTCAAGGATCTTGAAATGGAAATCTCAAAAATGTAGCACATTAGGATATCAACAATTCCAGTTGTACTTGGAGACCTCGGTTTGATTGGGATAGATTCCGATAGACACATTGAAGGGATTCCTGCCTTAAAGAAATATAAAAAAAATGTTCTCACAAGTACAGATCACACATTACGAAGAGCTATGTAAAATGGTATGTGATCTTACTATATTTTTTTCTTTTTTTTTTTTCAAATAATGCTTAATAGAAATTGTCATGATGTCATTTCTGACCTTAGGTCTCTGGCTGGGACCCAGAAAGAAATGAGTATACAACAGAAATCAAAGGAATTATCATAATAATAATAATAATAATAATAATAATAATAATAATAGAAAATGCATCAAGCTTCGTATTGAGGTTGCAAGAATGTGTCACTTTCATGCTACTATTTGTCCCAGTTATAATTGCGGCGTTGGGGTCAATACATGAAGAAAATAAAAAACAAAACAAATCAAATAAAAAATCGCCAAATATTCCATCAATTCAAAATTCTGCGTTGCATGGCCCGGCAAATATTCTGCGAAATGTGCTATCAGTTTGAGGTCGTACGACTTGATGGGGACATCCATAATTCAAAATCTCCTGTTCAAAACTAAAAAAAAAAACTGTGCGGAAGAAGAGAAGATAATAATAATAATAATAATAATAATAATAATAATAATAATAATAATAATAATATGAAGATGCAGTCATATTACCATATTATTTATGATGTCATTTAATAATTTCTTCAAACTCACTTTATTCTCATTTTAGTTGTTTTTTTTATCGCAACAACACAGTGACGCCTTCAAGCCGTCCTCAAGTGTAATTTGTATCTTTCACTCAACAGGTATGCTAATTACATCTTTCGGCAACAATTCTCCGTGGCTTAGCAATTAGCAGCGTTGAAAGTGGGATTGCCGTTACGTGTTTAAATACCAGCTGAGACGTTTGCTTTTGTACCATTTTTTCTCCCCACCACCAAAGAGAAAAATAGTAAGGCAAACCTTCTAGCGTTGGTTGGCAACCAGTCTAGAATGAAAACTCTGAATTCAAAACTGCTTGGCATGTGGCTGGTAACTGCACTAGGTATTTACTATAGAACAACACAGTAGCAACATATTCCCATTGAATCAGATTCCCAGATTATTTAACTAATGACCCCTCTTAAGGGATCACAATGACATTAACAATTGGGATATTGCTAACTGGTTACGAAGTTTTTATTAAGTTCATAAAAAATTATCATTTTTCAGACTACTGTCTCCATAATTTTAGGTGTCTCAAAAAGTATTACTGATACCATATAACACAATACTATTTGTTGCATGGTCAGGTCATTGATGACTAAACTGGTTCCCTCACCAAACTTTTCTGGTAGATAACGAGTAGGGTTAAAAACTTTCAAAGGATGAATGAATATTTTTGCACGGTCAGTGGCCATCTAACACAATGGGGTAGACTGCGCTCTATAGAAACCAGTGTGGTGATCACACGGCGGCATTGATGGGAGGAAGGGCTTCCTAGACCGAAGTCAGTGACTGGTGGGGGCGGTGGTAGATTGAATCAAAGGCCACATGTCCATGACGAAGGTGAACTTTCAAATTATAGAATATCAGATATGGTTTGACCTAAAGAGAGATAGGCTCCAATAGATCTACTTACTCAAGACACGCTACGCATAAATGAATGCACCTCCGGACAGATATGAGGAGGAAAATGGTCAGGTGCTCAACCGATCGACGACTCTCCGACCACAACCTGTCATGTGAATTATGATGATGATTATGTCTTAATCATGATAGTTTTTTTAAGATTAATTAAAAAAGATTCTTCTTTCGTCTATCGCCTTACTAACCTACCTAATGAGTTTATGTAAAAGGATTAGGAGGGATAACAAAAAGATAAATATTAGTAAGAGCTACAAAGGACAGGTTGTTGTGGAGAGCCATGATTACCAACATCCTGAAGAGACACGACACATAGAAGAAAATATTAACTCAAGACAAACAGGTTAGTTTCCAATCACAAAATATTAATAAAACTATTAACTTAAATTAACACAGTCCGGTTCACGTCCCTCTCCGGTCTTCTGAACAGGAGTAGAGGTTTTTTCCTTGTTTCCTGTTTAGGGTTTCTTTTCCTAAATTCTTCTCATTTTCTTTCATTCCCAGTAGCCCCTTGCATCTTAGTGGCATTATCGCTTTGCCTGGAATTGAAATGATTGAAAAAAAAATTAGAGGAATTGATAAATAAAAAGCATGTGTCAGATAATCTAACGACGAATGATCCAACTTTCTTGCCTGCCTCGTAAATCAGCGTTCGACATCCTGACTGTTTATGCCAGTTCGAACACGGATCACTGGTACCAGTTTGAAGTACCTTATGAATTCCGTGAACTTTATGAATTCTATGTACATTATGGATTCAGCCAGCGTGTAAGCACACAAGATTTACATTGATATAATCATCACCTGAAATTCCCACACTGAATATTATCAATATTTCACATATTTTCCCGAATATTATTATTTTTTGTTTGCGTTTAGAAAGACTTTTGTCAATGGCACGTTTCTTTCTTGTGTCGCAAGATTTGTCGTTGCAGGTTTGTTTATAATGTTAGAAGCCAATATCTGAATGAAATTAAAGCCTCATTTCAAATACTAAATTACAAAGAGAACGGATACGCAGATTTCTACTGGAGCATTTAAACTACTCTCTTTCTAACTCGCTCCATCATCAGCACATTCACATTTTCATTGTCTTTCGTGCGTACATTGATGACGAAATTATTTATATGTGCCAAAAAATCTTTAGCAAAGAATAAGCCATTTTATTATGAGTCTAGTATTTTCTTTATTTCGCTCGGTAAAATTTTCTTTCCCGAAATAAAGACGTCGTTTTATTAGTGATAATATTTGTATGATTTTGATATAAGATATTTTGCAAGACATTTTGCCCTCTGTGTTTGTGTGTATGGGCGCGCAAGAGACGACGCGTGTGAGGCCCACTAACAGAGAATTAAAGCTGTGTACACAAACGGAATTTGGAAAGAGAGACGAGAAAATATGTGAAGACGAAAATTCCTCAGCGCCAGTTTACATGAATGCTCGATTCATATTGGCTTTACGGTTAACAAAGGAGAAAATGATGAATGAGGAAAAATGAAAGAAGAGAAACAGAATGAGAAGGAAAAATGAAAGAAAAAAAAAGAAAGAATTACAATGAAAGTTGGAAGAAGAAGAAGAAGAAGAAGAAGAAGAAGAAGAAGAAGAAGAAATAAACGCCGAGAACAAAATTCGGAGGGGAACGAAAGAATGAAATAAGAAAGAAGTAAAAAAGAGAAATGAAAAAGGCAAAATGAACGATTGTAAGAACGAATGATGAAAAATATGAATGAAAAGAGAAAACTTGAACGAAGAAAGGAGATAGATCATAAAAAGGCGGGAAACAAAGAAGGTAAAAGAAGTCATTGGTGAGAGAGTTGAGTATTTCTCTAGTGATACGAGATATCAATGTTTGTACATAGGTAAAAATAAAAGTTTCAGAATGCTGATTTTCGAGGTAGGTACATTCTTAACGCATAAAGGAATTGGCACACTGCTCCGCAGCCCATTTGGTTTCGTGACATTAAAGCTAGTGAGCAAATGCTAAAACAATGGATGCGGAATAAAAGAATTATTAAGCATAGAAGGAATGTTAATTATCTATTTTATTCCTTTTAAACATAAATAAAATTTTCGATCTTTTTCTGGATAAAGGGACGAAAGAAATAGAATAAGAGAGAAAAGTCAAAAATCGGCAACGAAAGAAAAATAAAAGAAGGAATAAAAGAAATAAGGAAATCGCAAAAGAAAGAAACAAGTATTGAATGCAATAAGACATTAAAGAAACGTCGAAAAGACTTGGAAAAGAACGAATTTAATGAAGGAAAGAGACTCGAAAAAGATACAAATGAACTCTCGTGACAGAAAGGGCGAAAGAAAAAAAAAGGAAAGAGTAAAGAAACGGTAAAAAGAAAACGAAGTATAATTAAATAAAAAATGTGAAGGGTGGAAAAGAGAGAAGCAAAAGCGAAGGAAGCGGTACTTAATTTCGCTGCTGCTGCTGCTGCTGCTGAATCTGCCAACTCAAAACGTGTTATCGTCCGTGATATTTAGAACCGTCCCAGAATTATTCTCCCTGAAAGAAAGACATGAATCGCGTTAGGTGACAAACAGGTCATAGATCGATAAATATTGATAGCGAACGATGAAGAAAGGCGGATCGAGGATGGGGAGGCGTGGCTCAACGACGACAATATTTGAGTGAATGGAAAACGTTGCTTCTGTCCGACACTGAAAGACACGTGTATTTTAGCCTGAGTTGAACAGCTGGATATCAGAAGCTCAACCTATATATATATATATATATATATATATATATATATATATATATATATATATATATATATATATATATAGCACTGGCCTTTCGCCTGCCTATGTCTTCGAGGTTGGCGTTTTATTCTGGTGGAGCATAAAGACCGTACCTTCACTCCATACATTATTTTATTGGTTTTCAATTTTTCTTTCTTACCAAAACGTTTCCACACAAAGGAACAGAATATGCTCGGTTAAAAATATGTAGAGAAATCTTAAAAAGCACAAATTCAGCCTTTTTGTTAAGGTATTAACAGACACGTAAGTATGAATGCACGCTTACAAACACATACGATCTCTCAGAGACTTCAGTAATATATATATATATATATATATATATATATCAGAATATTAATCAGTAAATAAACTAAAATCCGAAGGCTCGTTGGAATAGCCAAAGATTTTTTTCAAAAGCTAAACGAAATATTAAGAAACATCAATAGCATGAACGGGCCAGTAAAGTGTTAATAAAAATGGACACAAAAAAACACTTATCCTTAGAATCGGAAAGAGACGGTTGGAATTCCTGAGACATATAACGAGGAAAGGGGACTTGAAAAATTGGCCTTATTTGGGAAGAGGCGCTAAAAATCTTAGAAGTACAAAAAGAGCAATGATCATTTACGTCCTGAAAGAGAAGAAGTGACTTCGTTTCTCACCATCTTTGTTGATTTACGCTTAATGAATACCTAAGACTTTCGCTGGTCTTGCGACAAACAAAATTTTTAAGTTTGGTTTATTTTGTTTCAAGGCATATCAACCTCAAAGGGTTATTTAATACCGACAAGATTTTTAGGATAGTTTCGTAGGAATAGAATATGTACTTTTTGTAAGAAATCAGGTTTTATTGACGTATTTTTGTAAAGAGGGGTTTTGTCGAGAGTCAGATGTATTGCCGGTAATATTTTTATTTTTTCAAAAATGTATTACTGGTATTTTTATTATAAAAATATATTTTTATACTTTCATTGTGTTTTGAGCCCAGTATTGGGATAACTATTTGTCCATAGCTGGGACCCTAATAGATGCTACCAACCCGGGTCCTGAGAAAAACAGCAATTAATAGGTCGTTCCATGATTCTCAAATCCTCCCGATCAAGACGATAAGTTTCTAGGGCATCTCGGTGCGCGGTAATGTTTAGCGAGGGAATCCGTTTGATTATTAATATTGAGTAGTAAGTTCAGTCGTCGTCTTGTCGTTCTGTACGTGTTGCCATTTGACAGACTAAACGAGATTGAGTAAAATAACAACTACTTTTGTACAACACGCGTCTCGTATATGTGTGTTCTGTACCAGCTTTGATTTTGACACCGCATTTTTGACTGCCCAACTTACCGAGAACCATATATTTTGTCTTTTTACAATTGATCGTTCACTCAGTAATAATTGATCTGCATGACGAGCTCATTAACCATTACACCAGAACGTAGATCAACGGCTTGTTGGCTGAGCTATTTGCGTAATATATATGTATATATGATACTGGACCGTACTTTATTATTACGATGTTTCTCATTGAGCATTGTAAAATAAAAAAACAAAAAAAAAACAAAAAAAAACAAATCAAAGTTCCATTTATCTTCTCTTTTTCGATATATACGTATACACATATATCATAGGCCTTCCTGTGATTTGCAAGATCCATGCCAGACAGACAGATTTTTCCGCAGTGGCTCCAAAATAACGGGATTGGTAGCTGAAAGAGGTACCATGTTTATATCACGGTTTGCTCTCCGCCACACAGTCTGGTTATTTATAGGATGCATCAATTGAGAATACACATTTAGCGGGCCATAAATGGAAGGTAAACTTACGTAATGCTACCGAGTCCTACGCACAGTTTTATGATTCCCCATTTCTCGTACCCATATATCGAGAAAATTAATATAGGACCCTTCTAATCTGATGCGAAAAATTAATATAGGCCCCTTCTAATCTGATGCGAAAAATTAATATAGGACCCTTCTAATCTGATGCGAAAAATTAATATAGGCCCCTTCTAATCTGATGCGAAAAATTAATATAGGACCCTTCCAATCTGATGCAAAAAATTAATATAGGACCTTCTAATCTGATGCGAAAAATTAATATAGGACCCTTCCAATCTGATGCGAAAAATGAGAAATCACGTCATAACCATTACATAAGTTGCCAGTCACAACAATTTGGAGATAGCAAACTTCATGAAATTGACTAAGAGAACGGTAGGAAGTACAGGTGACTGGAGGAGAACACATGGTCGTTCACATCTAGGAAAACTAGAGAAAGAATCATCTAAAATAATTTATGTACCATAATAATATCAACTGCCTCATGTGAGTCGGGGTAAATACAAAAGATAATGAAATAACGAACGAGAGAGTCATTTTGATATGAAAAATATAACAATTCAATAATTTAAAAAGATATAAAATATACAGTGTGGTTTTATAAAATAGCAGAAACAACATTTTTAATTATTTTTTCTTTGAGTAATATGACAAATTCAAAACTGTTCTGATCTATACATATATGCTCATATGCATTATAAATGCTCTGTAATTCATATAAACTTCTTTTTATTCTATTTCTGCAGATAATTATATTTAAATACATTAAAATGTGTGATCTATCTGTACTACCTCCCTATACGCGCCCGTCTCGCGTGCTTGCGCACACCAGACAGCTAGATAAATGCTTTACGGCAATAAAAACTCTGAAAAGTCCCACTCATCAGTAGATCAGTAGATTTACTGAAAGCAAAAATAGTTAAACTAGAAAAAAGAAATACATTCAAACTTGAGACAAGTTTAGTCAGAATAACAAAGTAAATAAAGAGATAAAAAGAAAAGGAAAGAAAAAATAAAAAAGTTCAAGAGGCTGAGCATAACTGAGTGATCAAAGACTAATTGGGTAACGCAGGTAGCAAGTAGCTTACTGACAGTGATATGTTATAAAATTGACAGTAATAACAGTACAGAAAGGAAGAAAGTTACATGAATTTATAGTATTAGACAGTAAAGAAAAGTCAGTATATGGTGACATTGGGTTCTACATCACGAAGCGCAGCAACAAAATTAAATGTAAACAAATTAGTTACTTTAAATACATATTTAATTAGTAATACGATATTAAAAGAGTCTAATTCTTAGAGAAAAAGTTTAAGAAGTTACATACCGGCGATGCTATCATTTGGTAGTAGAGTTAACGGGATAGGAAAGTAAGAACCCCGTGACTTGATCTTGTGGTTTGTTGCAGTTCTGTTGATTACTCAGGGTTAAACAGGAAATGACCATAACAGTGACTAATCTAAAATGTACCCAAAAAAGGGCGCGAACAAGAAGATAATAAAATAGAAGTGCTGTACCGTGGTAACAGAATAATATTAGATTTCAAACAAGTTGTTGGAGCGCAAATGCTCGAAGTTTCAATGAATATAATTGCTGAATGGCTTAATGATTCGAGAGACAGATTTCACAATCATGTTGGAATTTCAAAACGATGGTAAAACCCTCTTTGATAAAGATAATTCTGGGTGGAAAGCAAAGCTCACAGATAAAGGACCGTAGAATAGTAGAACGTCTTGTATATGGAAAGCATCGCACTACAGCATCAAAAGTGACAGCAGATCTAAATCATTGTCAACTCCGTTTCAATTAAAACAGTTCGATGTTAACTCCATGGATACCATGGAAGGGCTGCAATTGATATGCCCTCTCCTGTCCCTCACCAACATTGATAAACAGAAAAATGATGTCTAGAAGTGGCCAATGGTTCAGTCAAACTATGTCGTCTCTGATGAATCGTAATTCACATTTTTTTACACTGCAGGGAAAATCAGAGAGCCGAGTTCGAACTACAGTCGGGGTTACATTTACTTATGCCTGAATACCTTTGTATTTAAATTGTTAGTGCAGTGTTCACTTGCGAAAATTAATTATTCTCACAATCCAAAATATGTTTCGGCTTTAAATACTATGCAAGGGGTTGATAAACCGTAAAAAGCAAATCACTCAGTCACTCAATCAATCAATTTCACTTCCGGACAAGTTTAGAGAAACAAAACAATCCTTCAACCCTGACTGTTTGACTCCTATCGTAAAGTATGGCGGTGGCTCTGTGATGTAGTAATATCACGAAATTCTTTTAGATTTTTATTGATAAAAAAAAGGAAATAGATCATCTCCACAAGTAAGAAGACACTTCCCTGTTTTAGCTCTCTCAGTTAAGATGGCGCCGTCGCTAAAAGAGCTAAAAATAGTTTCATTTGAAGAATGGCTTAACATTCTCTGAACAACTGTTCAGAACTTTTACACGTTAAATCCTCGACATATTAAATCTATAACTGATAATTAAGGTGAACCAACCTCGTATTAAATAATAAGAAAACTTGGACCTTCGTGGCTGAAAAACAAATAAACAAACAAAAAACGGAGTGTCAAAAATTTTCCCTTGACACTGCTATTATTTTAATTGCCTTCACTTCTTTGCTATGATATAAAAAGCTATAATTAGAATTCTAATAAAACCTAGACATGTGATAAAAGTGAATCTTTAATTTTTTTATTTTTGAGAATTTATTTATTTCCAAATAATAAATCTCCATTTAACAAGGTGTTTACATTATTTTGTTCAACACATGTAAACACATTTGTTCACAAAACTATTGTTTCAATATTTTGTTGTCTTGGTGATACAAGAAAGAAAAGTCACATAACATTAACATAATTTGTGATCATCCTAGGGATTGTGAGTAAAGAAGATATAATGTTAGGGTGATTTCTTTCTGGATAGCTACAAGATCAATGTCAAAACCTACAGCGAGGTGATAGGCAGAGTAGTGAAATCTTATATTTGAGAGTAGGTCGTACATGTTTCATCTGAACTCTGCTCCTTCTCATATAGCTGACCGAGTATTTTCCTAAGCATGACACTATCAAAACACTAATTTGAATCCCATGGACTACTACTACTAATGGCATACTCGATAGGGAAACCAAGCAGCGACTCTATAATACCAATAAATGTTTCAGGGCCGTCATAATAGACGCGATGGTCAACAGGAAAGACAACGACCTGATCAAGTCGCTTCCGAGGCCGCATCAGTACAGACTTTGCGTCAGAAGGCGTCTTTGTGAGTAAGGTCGAGTAGCAGGCCTCAATACCAAAGACTTGTTGAAAGTTACATCGTGGACACGATGATCAACATGAATGAAAACCATCTGATCCGGGAATATAGTTGATTCCAAGTCAGCATCGATGCTATCCTCGTGAATGAAGCATTTCTTTTGATAAACAGATTATTTATCAAATATCTTTGTTTATCTTTATAATTTATTCCCAATTACTTGGAACACACGGTATGTACATATTTTAAAGAAACACATTTCAGTCAGGCAAAAGCGAAAAGAGTCGCAAGAAAAGGCCTACTGATTAATGGAGATGCCGTGACTGCAGGCTGACCTGAATAGCTTGATACTAAGACCAGCAACTACCCTCAACTAATTTCTTCATTTATCCAGGCTAATTTTCAATACAGTATGTAGATGTCCGGATGATTAGACATGTGAAATCTTACAACATGAATGCACAATTCAATTAGTAATCAAAATGTCTGAAGGCCAAAATCATGGACATGATGGTCAACACGAATGAGAACCACATCATCTGGGTTTGCAGTCGCCAAATGAGGCCGTAAGGAGGTCTTCCTCAAGGTTGAGGGCAATTTCACTGTAGAAACTTTTGAAGATGCTTTATCACAATTATATCATAATTTATTTTCAGATGCCTGTTGCCCTATGTACTTGTAAAAAGAATTTCATATAAAAAACTTAAAAAAATATCTATGCATATCGCTATATAAAGGTTCATGAGTAAAAAATGAACCAGAAAATATGACTTTATGCAGAGAATTACAATATACAACATTGAGTTGATTCATTGCTATTTTCATAAAAGAGGAAAAACATCATGAAATACGGATATACATAACCGATCTAATCATGGTGGGCATAAACAGAGCTATTAGTTCTTGAGTTGCTGTTAAAATCAAAAATGGGCATTTGAGATGTGGGGCTATTCAAACGTCAAAGGTTTTTGGAATAGTGTGTAAGAAGAGAATACAGTACAGACATTTACCACTAGCATTTGTGAGTAGTGGCCATTGTGAGATCGTTCTATACATTGAAAAGGAAATTACGTTAACAGAAACAGAGAAAACTATATGTTTGGGTAAGAAATTTTTGTGGTAATATTTCCCGAAGTTTTAGAAAGCAATATATATATATATATATATATATATATATATATATATATATATATATATATATATATATATATATATATATATATATATATCATCAAGGACGTCTGACAAGGTCCTGCGATTAGGCTTTTTATTTAATTTTTCTTGTGTTCATACAAGTGTTTTCTTTTCTGGACACAAAGTGTGTAAAAATAATGGAAGCCCTAATAATAAAAAAAGAAATTCAACACTCAATAACTTTGACCTTCTCATAAAGAAGACCGAAATTAAAATTCTACACCAATCACTATCCGAACTTATGACGCGTGTAGACAAAACAGTTCATTCAGACCTGAGAGACTTCATTAAGGCAGATGGCATAAAAACCGCTCTCCTCGAAGCACCTATAATAATATCCTAACAACAAAATTAAAAATCGTCGCAAAAGAACTAAAAAATAATTCCGATATTATCATCAGACGAATTGACAAATCTAACACATACGTAATTTTGGACAAAGCCGATTACAATAAAAAATATAACATATCATCGATGACCGATCTAAGTTCACCAAATTAAGCAGAAACTCCACAAAAGATCTGTAAACAAACCAATAACATCTAATAACACCGACGTTGGTTCCTTAAAATAAAAAATAAAAATCATCGGATACTACTAACCCAGATACCTATACGGAAATATAAAAATACACAAAACCAGCTACCTGCTACTACCAATCATTTCCCAGATCCCAACCCCTATCTACGAGCTATCAAAATTCTTTAAGGACATCATTACTCCTTACCTACCCACCAATTACAGCATCACACCAACCTAGGAATTCCTTCAATTTCTAAAAAGTTTAAAAGCAACCCAAGGCATTTTTGCGTCACTTGACGTTGAAGATTTATTCACAAACGTCCCCGTTTGATCAAACTATTGCCATAATCCTTAACTTATTATAATCTTTACACGACTAATTCTATCACATCTCCATCCATCAAACCAAGTATCCTCAAAATATTATTAAATGCATCTACACCTAAACTAATGGTGTTAGTAGGGGAAATACGCTCATCCCCTATTTTTCCAATTGCTACATGTCCCACGTAGAAAACACGATATTTAAACTCGTTAGTAAATCCAAAATAGATGTCCGCTACGTAGACGATATTTTTATTTTAGTGAAAAATCAACAAGAAATAGATAACCTCAAGAGCACATTTGAACAAAACTCCCATTCTTAGACGTTCTCGTCAAATACAGTAATAACACTTTCATCACCTCATTATCTAAAATACCCGACTAGCAGAAACCCTTGCCACCTTAATTGTAAGAGTGATATCCCTAAACAATGAGGATTTAAAGGCAGCCATAGAATCAGATTCAGGTTTAACATGCCATGAACTAGTTTCGAGGTTTAATGTAAGCGATGAAACTATAAGACTGCATTTGCAGCATCTGGGGAAGAAATGGAAATTAAGCAAATGCGGTCCCATATGACTTAACACCAGCAAAAAAAACTTCAGAAGCTTACCATATGCACTTCTAACAAAAGAACCCATTTTTGATTGAATTATGACATTTAATGAAATGTGGATCATCATTGGTTATCGCCGGGTGATCCTTTGCCACAGACTTCAAAGGCTCCACTATTCAAAAAAAAAAAAAAAAATTTCCTGTGTGTTTGGTGGACATACCAAGGAACAATTCACTATGAGTTTTTCAAAACGGGTGAAACCATTACTGCTAACAAATATTGCAAACAACTTGAACGAATTCAGGAAAATTTGTTGAAGAAACAGCCTGAATTAGTAAACAGAAAACAAGTTTTGTTTCTTCAGGACAATGCTCACGTACACGTTGCAAAAATGACCCTTGCCAAGATATCAGAGCTAAAGTGGGAGATTATGCTTCATCCACCGTATTCACCAGACCTCTCCCCAACAGATTTTCACTTGTTTTTAGGCTTAGATAATCATATGAAGAACAGGACATTTAATAATTAAGATGACTTGAAAATGGAAATACATAACCTTTTCCAAAGTAAAACTAAGGACTTTTACAAAAATGGCATTACTCAGTTGTTGCACCGTTGGGAGAAGGTCATAGAATGTGATGGTTCATATTTTGATGAATAAATACATTTAAGACTTTAAGTATGCATCTTTAATTTCCTTTATAAAATCGCCAAAAACTTTTTGGGCACCTGATATATATATATATATAGATATTTTTATTTACAAAATAGTGCTCAATATAAATTTACAGAGCATTAATATATGTTTATATGTTTAGTTTATTGGGGCAGCAGATCATTATTCAAACATATATTGTGAAATATAACGAACAACAGATGTCTGTTATGTTTGATCATGGTCCGTTATATATATATATATATATATATATATATATATAAAGAAAGAGAGAAAGAGAGGAAGATTGAAAGCGAGAGAGAAAGTGAGTGGATAAATGTAAAAGAAACAGGAAGAAGGAATTGATTAAGGAAAGAAACAAAAGGAAAAAAACAAAAGGAAAAAAATACGGAAATAATGAAAATCGAGAAATATCGAAGAAAGAGACAAAATTTGGGAAATGGGAAGTCAAAAGAATAAAGAAAGGAAACATGTGAGCGATCAAGAAGAAGAGAGAGGAAAAGAAGAAACGATATAAAGAGAAGAGGGGAGGAAGAGCGCCTGGCATAGACTGATGGTTAACGAGCCTCGTTTATCAGGCTCCCTGCAAATGTAATGAATTCGACTCATAATTAGCGCCCTATAATGATATCTATGTAGTAATTTAAGAATCAGATTCTACGATTATAAAGGAAAGAGAAAGAAGGAAAAACGGAGAAAACGGAAGAAGAGAGAAAAAGGGAGAGAAAGAGGAAAGAGGAGAAAGATAGATAGATAGATAGATAGATAGATAGATAGATAGATAGATAGAATAAACATTGGCAAGATAAGCACATGAAAATGTCATAAAAAAAAAAAGAAAAAAGAAGAAAAGAGAAACATTAACATTGTAATAAGAAATGTGGACTGACCAAAAATATTTGAAAAAGTAAATGTTGCGAATGTAAAAAGAAAGAAAAGATTTTAGATTTTCTTATCCGGGAAAACAAGATTTTAACCAGGCATGCTTTACCGTGCGGCTACCGAGGTCTCTGTAGCAAATCCAGGCTCAGTTACTTATTTTATTAAATGCGCGCCTCTCACTGTGATTTTCGACATATATCTAAACACTACATTTTCATAACAGTCAATTGATTTAAGTAATTTGTTTACGTTTCAAATGCATGTAAAAGCGGTCACTGTCTAATCAAGAAAAAATGTACTTTTCCAAGGATAAGAGAATTAAATTTCCAGGATAAGAGAATGCAGGTTCAATCCCTACCGAGAGTTATATTTTCTTTAATAATCTGTTTAGACTGGTTGACATTAATTTCACTTAAAATATATATATAACCAGAAACTTCACTCAAACAGGGTAACCACTAAAATAACGTGTTAAAATAATAAAGTTTGTGTGTGTGTCTGTGTGTGTCTTTATATATTTGTTCATAAGGAATTCAACTTTTGTCTTTTATCCCCGGTTTTTTCATTTTGGTTACCTATTCACCTTCGATGCATCGAGTTGATGTTTATCAAGGAAGAAAGGCGGAGCGTCATTCTTAGAAGTAATAATTACATTCAGGTACTTGTAAAATCTGCAGTCAGTACACAGCAGGTCTGATTGGTATTTCAGATATTCACATTCCATCGACCCTAGCGACTAAAAATATTGCAAATGGTTATTTTTCATGGTAAGATGAATTCTCATCCTCCATGTAAAAGACTGATGCAGAAAATTTCTTTTTACTCCTTAGTATGAATGTATTTATATCTACAATTTTTACAGCTGTACTTATGAGAACACATCTGTGTCTTAGCGATAATACATTTTTGTTACATATGCCGCATTAAAATTCACACACGCACATAAAATCATGAGAAATTATTCATCTTATCTCCAGAGATTCCGATGAATGCAACGACAGCAAAGGTGTGTATGATGTTTGGATTCAAGTCGGCTGTTCATTCATCAATTCTCCCGTGCACAGTCGCAGGCGCATGCGTGTTCATGCGTCCACCAATAAGCAGATTCGAACATACATAACCTTTCTCTCGTTCTCTGTGTTTATTTCCGAGCGCCCACCCCTCACACCTTCCACAAAATCGTGGCACATTGTATTCAAACATGCATAAATACCTAACTACACACTATTTTATAGCTCAACGATACTAGAAAAGATAGTTATATGATTTTTTTCGAATGTTTATACATACATACATATATATATATACATATATATATATATATATATATATATATATATATATATATATATATACCTGTGTGTGTGTGTATATATATATATATGTGTGCGCACGCGAGTGTGTGCGTGTATGTGTGTACCGCCACGGTATTTTGATGAATACTTGTTACCTAAATGCAGATTATCCATATGCGTGTATGTACACGCGCGTGCTCGCTGACACGCCATAACATGCAGAGAGAGAGAGAGAGAGAGAGAGAGAGAGAGAGAGAGAGAGAGCGACAGACAGACAGAGACTGGGACAGAGAGCGAGAGAAACATACAGATATGAATGAAGAAATCATATTTACACTCCATTTCTCAATATATTTGTTACAAATGATAAATATTTTTGTCAGTCAAGTCAATACAGTCGCATGCACAAACACACACATACACACACACACACACACACTCACACGTTATTCAGATAATAATAACAATTAGCTTCTTTCTTTCATCCACCGTGTACATATCATAATCTATCTATCTATCTATCTATCTATCTATCTATCTATCTATCTATCTATCTATCTATCTATTAGGTTGGTGCAAAAATAATGTCGTTTTCTCATATATGTTACTATGTGAGAAAACGACATTATTTTTGCACCAACCTAATATCTGAAAACTTATATAAACAGGTTGATTGTTTAGTTGGATGGTTGGTTGTCAGAGGCAACCATATGGGTTCCTCGTGACTTGACCATAGTCAAAACCCGTGTCTGCGCATGCGTCTACCTGTTGGCCTTAACAACGACAACGACAACATCACCCATATATGCAGATCAAACTAAACTCCTCCTGTCTCTTTAAGTCTCTGAATCACACAGAAATACTCATCGTAACATTGAACGTAACACGAAACGGGACGGGACGGGAGGTGAGGGTTCATTTCTGTGAATGAGAAGAGAAACGTTTCAGGACATGTGCTATCACCGTTCGTCCAATGTTGAGCGAACACTCCACCCAGATCTGCTTCTTTGCCTTGCGACATAAACACTTGCACCTAGCCCACGTGCTCTAAATGTAATGTACAAGTTTTTCAACGAACAGATTATTGAAATAATTGACTAGAACACGAATGTTAGAAACTTGCAACGTGGTGATCTGGAACTGCACGTTCTTTTGTCAATATATTCCCATTATAAAAAAAAAAAAAAAATCTACTCTATTTGAGGGGATAGAAAATGTGTTGAGAGGGACATGGGGATGAAGAAGTGAATTGGAGTCTTATGGGAAGTAGTAGGAATTATATATTTTAAGTTTTACGATAAATTCTCTCAAAAGTATGTTTTCATGAATTTTTATATAACCTTTTTATTTTACATATCTAGATATACTCACAACTGGAGCATTCATAATCTCAATCACTGGCCTGCGATGTTTTCAAGGTCGAATAGCTGATTTTAAGGCAGTTTTTTACGCTGAATCCAAAAGTCATACTCAGTTTTTCTAATCAGATCAAATGTTTAAGATACAAGATCTACTTGAAATGTATAGAAGAGTATTATAAGTCTATTTTCTTGTTGAATTAAACAAATAATGCTAATTTTAGGGCTGATATATTCGCAGAAATCTCACATTGTGACATATTAAACTGAAAAATACACAAAAAAGCTATTCATAGATGAAAGTTATTTTCAGGGACTTCCTCCTGTGCTCGGTAGCTACCACATCCCGTTTCAAGCACCAGAAGTAGTCAGCGAGAAAGTTTACATCCCACCGGCATTGGTAGCACTCTTCCATAATGCGAATGTCTTGACGAAAGCACTCACCTTGCTCTTCACTCAAATCTCCACAGTTCTTTGGAAAATAGTTCAAGTGTGACCGTAGAAAGTGCAGTTTGACAGACATTCGTGCCCCGAGTTGGGAGAGACTCTTCAGTAACTCTTCAATTTCTTTCTCGTATTCCGCACTCCAGTGGTTTCCCAGGAAGTTTGTAACTACTGACTTCAGTGACTGCCAGGGGGACATTTCAGCTTCGCTTAGTGCTTCGTCAAACATTGGGTCCTTCATGAGTTCTTTTATTTGAGGGCCGTCAAATATATCTTGAGTTTCTCCATGCTTATCCGTGGGTACTTCTCCTGGGGGAAAGCAAACCAGCTGCCTCTCCTGTCCATTGCTTTCACAAAGTTCTTCATTACTCCTAACTTTATATGTCAGGGTGGAAGCAGTATTTTGTTCGGTTCAACGAGAATGTGAGACTAAACGTTATGCGAGTCAGGTTTTAAGCCCTTATCTTAACGGTCACTCTTGTCTGACATAATGTTGGTCGTCATTCCGGCTTTCCCAGCGATACAGAAAATAAGGATATTTTGTGTACCAGTCCAATTACCTTAAGTTCAACACAGGTCAACCATTTGTGCTGTTGGTAGTTAACAGTAGACAACAAATGATCCATGCTGTTGTGAGTTTCTTTCATTTATAGTGAACTAGCAGCATAACCCAGTGTTGCCTGGGTTTCTGTAAAGTTAAAATAAAGAAGATTTTTCTTTAGTGCCTCTTATCTATATGGCGAAAAATTATAATGACATGAAGTGTGAAAACATTTATAACAGGAGAAAGTTGTTTTTTACAGAAACACAGAAGATACAAAAAAAATTGTCAGCAAATGAAGAGTACATTAATCGCAATCGATCTTCGAAAATTGTTGAGGAGAAATGCTTTGTGGACAGCTTTTGCTCAAACTACATCGAATGAACAACATGCATTGGAAGGAGAAGAAATTCAACAAAGACTTCTCCTAGCGGCCGTACCAAGGCTGAAAACCAACGTTCACAAAGACTTTATAGAATTGTTTTTTCCCCTCAGATTTGACAGCTCGAGTAGCAGTGGTTCTGGCAGCGTTCCTTCCTCATCAAGTTAACTGTTGCTCATTAGTTTCTGTTGACCTTGCATTAGCTGTACGAATAGCATTTTGTGTCAGTCTAATTTGAGTTTCTTGTTGAGAAGACTTTCTTCTCCGTGCTTTCATGCGTTTGGCTGTAGTAGTAGCACGTCTAAGTGAAGGATTTCGCTTTCTTGGCATTACTGTCAGGCTGTAGTTGAATAACAATGAAGTAATCAATTTAAAAGCAAGAATATTATACACATTAATGGAAATATAGTCACAATAAATTAAATGCAAGTTTATAAGGGAAACCATGGGAACGTGGTAAACAATTATAAGCAAACTCGTAAAGTTAGGATTTATCTAAAAATAGACTACCAAAAAATGTTCGAGTGATAAAAATAAAAATTAACGTGCAGCTAGAAACCTAATCACTATGAACGTTAATACGTAAACGCTAAGTTTAGCATAATTATAAATGAATCGAAAGAGGGTCTTTATATTACTATAAGTGCATTTTTTAGAATAAAACTCTCAAAATTTTAAGGCTAAAGTTTCCAAATATATGAGTTAGTAAGCATTATTTAAACGCTGATTAGAAGATGATAAATACATAATTAAAAATTGGCATAAACTTAAACTTTTTTAATATGATTTTCGCAAATTTAAATTTAAAGTATCAAAAACTCAAAATATACATGCATGAAGGCAGCCAACCTTTTTAGTAGATGACAACTTTGATGCGAATGAGATTTTTGCATTTGTTTCATCACATAGCACGAATGAACATGTGAAGCAAAATCGATAATACGCACTACATAACTCTATCGATCATTGCACATGGAGCAAAATCAATTGTACACACTTCGCATCTCTATCGATCGATCTCGCACACACGTCTCATACCTACGTGCACTTCTCTCATCGGTGCACACTTTCGTTTGCACTTATTCTTTTTTTCTTAAGGAAGGATAAAATTTTTGCCGTCAAGTTAATGCAAACTAAACTATTTCAGTACCAAAACGGGAAATCCCTGGGAAAAACTGATATTTTTCATAATGGGGTATCAGTTTTGATTTTGAGTTGATTGACAAGTTATGTGCAAATTTTCATCGGAATGCTGCTAACCACTACAATTGAAAGACTAATGGGGCAGCAAGGTGTTCGTGGGTCATCTTGGGGGCACCTTATGTAGTTTTCAAAATCTGATAACCGTTTTTTATTCATTTTAAGATTTTAACATACATGTAAAATTCCGTCGAAATCGAAGCAATTCGAAAATTTGGGGGCCCCTTTGGTTCACCCTAGGGCTCCCAAATTTAAACCCAAAGGACAGGTTTATGACTAATAGTAATTGAAATAATAAAGCACATCTTTTTAAAGTTTTCTATCTAATCGACTTTATGGCCAAGGCTGTTTACTTAATTGAAATTTTCGGGGTTCCCTGTTGGTCCCCTATCTCGCGGGCTCCCATTGTTGATTTTCAGTGAATTCTAAGTGACTACTTCAGTTACTCGATATAATCTCAATATGTACTGAAATTTTCGTTGAAATTGGGCAATACTGCTACAAAATACACTTGAAAAGCAATTGAGGCATCAAGGTGTTTATAGGGTCATCCTGGGGCCCCCCTCATGCATTTTTAAAAATCTGACAACCGATTTCTATCTCATTGTAAGAGCGTAAGAGACATGCAAAATTTCATCAAAATCGAAGCAACTTGATTTTTTTTTGGTCCCTTTGGGGCACCCTGGGGGTCCCAGTGTCGATAGAAACGTAAATCAATATAGTGTATAATAAGCGTAACAGCAAGTTGCATACACTTATCAAGTTTCATTAAAATCGACCTAAGAGTTTAGACTTCAAGTCTGAAAATTTAAAAACAACCAAACTAATGGAAATTCCCATTTAAACATTATATTTATCGATTATCGGTTATTGATTTTTGAAAAATGACTAAAGGAGTATTGGTACCGGATACAGTGACCTAGTGCACTGCACACTGCGGAGGGTCGTTTTTGGACCTTGTGGCACGTAGTATTCGGCCCTTCAAAAAGTGTGAATGGTTCTACACAAAACCTTCACCACCATAATCAAATCTTATGTACTTGTGTCGGGCTATCGATTCCTAGGAACTGATCTGTGCAGGGTAAATTGTCGCGATTTTATATTTTTAATTTCCCGAATGCGAGTTGTTTGTTTTTGATTTTGTCGACTGCACAGTATGGTAAGGTCATGTGGGCATCGTCTGTAAGTATTAAGAGAACAATGACGCAGTTCAATCCGCCAGAAATTTGGAAACGGTACTGCTTGTCTTTCGCGCCGGAAGCTTCAATGCGAATATTTCAGAGTGTTTGGGTGTGAATCTGAGGACAGTGCAGATGTCTCCAAAAGATGCACCGAGAGTGATGAAAACTAAATATCTAGTCGACATCATAGTGTTTGGAGTGATCATTCGTGATGCCAACATTATGCCTCCATTCATCTTCCCACAGGACCACAAGTTACACACGGAGGCTCACATCAAGTACCTTGCGGAGGTAGTTCTGCCTTGGTTCAAGAGGGTGGCTGCTGGAAGACAATGTGTTTGGAAACAGCATTTTGTGCCATTCCACACAAGCAGGAGATCCCAGTCATGGTGTCAGACATTTCCGGCGAGCACATCATTTATATCTGGCCACCTAATTATACAAATTTTATTATTATGTATAGAGCGAAGTTGAACGAGAGACCAAAAAAATTCCTTGTAACACCAAAGATGAAATGAAAGCAATGATTGTGGCAGCATCCAACAACTTAACACCGAAACAGTCTAGAAAAGCTGCAGGAGATTCTGAAGTTGTCCGGAGGCCATAAGTGAAGCCAATGGCAATTTTATTGAATAAATTTACTCTTTAGTACTTTAAGATATTTTTGTCTAATTTTGTTAAATGTATCTGTTAAAATTAGCTGTCAGTGTCATTTTCATTTTTGCGTAATTTAGACAACAATTTATCCATCGCCCCAACACACACATATATATATATATATATATATATATATATATATATATATATATTAGGGCTATGACTTTTTGACGTTTTGTAAAATAATTAATTTCCTGTATCATAATTTGATGAAAACAAATGCAGAATACCACTCAAAATGCAAAATGGTTGGTCGCTATCTTTTCCTTGGAGCATCCATCAAAGGAAGGAAAGAACGTATAAAGGAAATCACTAAAGATGTCTCAAAATTATAGCCAAAGAAATTAAATATTTAAAATTTATCAACTCAAGTCATACAAGCAAAACTGGATCAAGTGCTGAACATCTACGATGAATATGTAAACGAGGAAAATATGATCCATTGAATTAAATTTATGATATCACAAAATAAAATGTTGATTGACTGTGTAGTGTGGACAGCCGATTATATCATCTTCAGATGGAAAGCAGAAGACATGTTGGATGTACAACTCTAAAGACTGTGATTTCGAAAATTATTCATCCATCCAAAAGAAAAAACTAGCCTTGGAGACGAGGACAACAACATGAAACTTCGAATCAGAGAGTAAATATGAAGAATCTGGAAGTTCCGAAGAGTATCCATAAGGAAATGTAAGAATTATAGCAAAACTTCAACCAAATTAGTGGCATCTTTAAACATATTTACCAGCAAAACAGCAAATGTTTGTCAGTAGTTATGTCAAGAAGGAAGTGACGTTGTGACACCGTCTCAATCTGGTATTTACAGATCCATTATTAAAGTAACTCTTAAACTTAAAGAAGAAATGAAGATAACAGCACATTTAGAAAAGTGCTCATTGCATTTTGGTGGTCAAGAATATCAAGTCCTTGTTTTGCAAAATGAAAGAAGAGAAGTTAAATGGAAAATCGGATACTGTTGTCCAAAGAATAATAGTTGTTCTGGATGAATCAAGTTTTATGGAAGAACATAAAAATGATTGTTGCGGACACTACGAACGTAAATGCTGGAAGCAGGAATGAGATTATCATTCAGTTATAAAGACTATTTTCTCAAACTGGAATAACCACAATTCATTGGCTGTCAACATCATGTTCTTGACCGAGTGCTAAGCGTAGAAATGGATGACGAACTCAGAAAAAAAAAATACATCGCCCAATATCGAATATCCGTTTATTCGTGGGTTTGTAAATAACTACGAACAGCTCAAGAAGAATTTCAAGAATGATAAAGAAGGGATTACTGAAACAGAAGGATGGCGTGATTATATGAAATTACTGTTTCATTTAACTCGAGTTTTCCGCTTTTTCGAAGAAACTGGAAAATTTCTAAATTGAAGGTTTACCTAACTTAAGTAATGCAAGATTAATTGTAGAGCAATATTAGCACTTTTGCTATTTATTAAAGAGACTCGCTATTAGAAATTTGTTGGTTCATTTCTTATAGATGAGCGGAGTATTGGTTTACTGACCAAAACTATGATGTAGATGATTATCAGAAGTTATGTAGGCTCACAAAAAAGCATTAAACTCTGGAATCCAGAACCATCGAGACTAGAAATTTCCAGAACAAATCAGTGTGCAGAACATTCAATCAATTGCCTTCAATATCTTTATGACGTATGTGAAAAGCAGAAAGTTCAGCTAACATTTGTTTTCTCTCGTCGTAGGTCTCCGTCGGTCAGGGTTGACCATCAGTATGACGATAAACTACATCCAGCATCCGGTAGGTGGAGCTTGGGAAGGCAGTTCACGTAGGGAAGAAAAAAAAATATTTCAAAGCTCCGCTATCTTGCGGCTACATCCAGTCCCAGAAAAAGCTTCAGGAGTAAATCTCGAGGAAAAATCCGGAGACGGAGTCCCTAAGGCAGTTCGCCTTTGTATCCAACCCGTCCTGGCAGCTCCTGCGTCGGCACCGGTCCCAAACTGCAGCAACCCCGTCGTTCCTTTGGCCCCACCGGTGACGTGGAGAGAGGAACGTGCTACATGGGCAACAGCCTGTCCTCCATATCACATCGCCCAGGCTTGCATCCGTCCACACCACACTAAAAAAAATAAAATAATTGTATATTATGCTATAATTATGCTAAATAATCCGCATTATCTTTCTTTATAAAGCTATTTTCACTTTTACATATAAGTTTCTAATTGTAGATGCAAGTTTGCAATTTGTGTTTATTTGTAAGCTTGGATGTTATGGTTAATGAAGGCGTTACATAAGGACTATGCAATTACATTAGTAGCAAAGTGAAAAATAAAGCTAATGAAATATTTTGTTTTTTATCATTATTATGTATATGATAAAGCCGAATTTTCGGTTCGGGGGTTGACCTTTTTCAAGGACTAAAACAAATTAATACCTTTTACATTACTTTTGAACAAAAGTTCATCGATTTCTGACACAGGAAGATAATGTTAAAAAAGTCATAACTATATGCGATTAATACAAGTAAAATTTGTCACTTAGCTGATTGATGTTATATTCAATACTTCGACTCGAGAGTTCGTAGACGAAACTTTTTATAATCTTTCAGTCCAATAATCAGGATACGCAGCGGATTTTCTCATTTTCGTCATCTTTAAAGTTAAAATTTAATTCATGCGCTAGTTTTTAGTGATAGGTTAATTATACACACACACACACACACACACACACACATATATATATATATATATATATATGCGTATATATATGTGTATGTGTTTGTAGGGTGTATAATAATATACGAATCAAAAGTGAAGTTGATGATACAAAGTGGAAAATTTATTAACGACGCGATTCGCAAATTCGTATGCTCTCTTTGCCTACCTCAGCTTAGAATGAAAGAAAGGCAAAACTGTATACGAGAAAAATGCCTTGGAATATCTACGGGTAAGTATCAAACCTAAATCAAATTAAATTAGGTACCTTATCATCTCCAATGTCCAGATTCAAGAGATTGTCAGTCCACATGTTTGTTTTATCTACATCATGAACGTTTGATGTTGTGGGATCTTAAATCAGTCTTCCAAGACTAGTCAGTCACACACATACGTATATATATATATTTGCATCTACGTATACATACATGCACATCCATCCATGCATATACATATATTAAAACCTATATAATTAAGATAATTCTTATTTGAAAGGATAAATACGATTTGATTACATATGTAAACTAGATTTTTCTTCTTAAATTGTAAAGATTTATTGCAAAATTCGTTTGAAATTCAAATAGGTTATCTTTTCAGTCTTTGGTTCCGGGATTAAGATAATGATATGAGGCCAGCATTTTTCTACACCTGGAGTTCTTAAACTGGAGGCGTTCCTTTTAGGAAATCATAAGCAATTTTCAGAGGATGCGTGAGGCGTCAGGAAAAATAGAAAGGTATTACTTATTTTTAGAATTCTCTTAACGAATAATCGTAGAATACAGTGATGAACATAAGGTATAAAAAAATAATTAGTCACAGCTTGACAGTAACAATTTAAAATTTCTTTCTTCTTTTATGTGCCGTGTCCCTTCAGGAGGGGAGTAGGTGATCATGGCTCTCCACTTCCTTCTTTGCCTTGTAGGTTTTAATAAGTTTTGTCTTTTGTTATTTCTCCCAAACCATGTTCTACCATCAATTTACTGAAGCTCATCAAGTATTTTACGCGCTTCTTTCATCTGTCCCTCTTTTCTTCAATTTATTTTATAAGTATCAGGTTATCCAAGCCCCCCTTCTTCATTACGTGCCTAAGAAATTTTAACTGCCTTTTCCTGATGTTAAGTAAAAACTTCCATTTTGTTTCCATTTTCTCTAAAAGTTCGTCATTGTTCATATGTTCGATCCATAGCATCCTCAGCATCCTTCTGTAGAACCACATTACCGTTGCTTCATGTCTCTTCTTCATCTTTGAGGAATTTGTCCAGCATTCACTGCCATAAGATTGATATGTTGTAATAGTTCATTACTCTTTGTTTCCAACGAAATTTTCTGTGTCTTAATATTCTGATTAGCTTTTGGAAGGCATCTTTGCTGTTAGAACAGGTATTTAAATTTTTGTACTTGTTTGTTATTTGCGTATTGTGGTTCTCCTGCCCAGTCTGATTCATCAGCGGATATTTTCACCGCTTGCATCTACTTCTGGATAATAATTTTTTATTTAATGTGTCTGCTTAAATGGCAGCTCGTTGAGTGCTTTTGCGTTTTCTCCAATAGAATAAAATACAAGAAAACTAGCATTCTTTTGCTTTCACTATGAGATTAAAAAAAGGCGAGAGTATATTGATGAATGTATAAGCGCACTCGGAAAGTAATTTCTAGAGCACGTAACTTTATGAGTTTATAAAACGATATAAACTGCAGGTCGAAGGGCAGTAAACATTAAAAAAATGTATCTAAAACTAAAACAAGAATTTTATCATCACGGTACTGTGTTACAAGCAATAATCAAAAGTTTAAAAAGTTATCAAAGAACAGACTTTATCGCATGTCCCCCTGAAAGTAATTTTAATTCGAAAAGGTCCTTTCTACAGCAGCTGATGTTGCTGGGGTGAACGTATTACAGACCGTAGGTTCAGGACAAAGTTGAACGTCAGTGGATATCTGAAACTCATTAGATAAGGGTTTGCCACCAGGATAGTCTGACATGTTTTTTAAATCGCTTCTGCTTTCGCTCCTGGCATGGACACGGCTTAAATTCCAGATGATCCAAACTAACGAGGGTAGTGTCAAGTGGCACATTTTATTTCTCACTTATATATAATTCAAGATTTTTAATTTATCACGAAAAAGACATTTATATTAAAAAGAAAGAAAAATATTAAAGCTGAAAAGGTTTAGAAAAGTATTTTTGAAAAGGGCGAAAACTGCTTTTATACTGAAAAGGAACAAAAGACATTTATAACCCGTCAGTTATGTGCTATGCGTGATACACGCTTAGACGATCATGTATCTTTCGATATATCACTGACGAGGCAATTTTTTCTCCGTAGTAGTTTGCCATTTCTTTCTGCGGTAGATCAGTTGCCATCCAAGACTAAAGAACCCGGTCTGTCCTGCTATTTTACCCATAGCTGAGGGGAGAATAAGAGGATTTAGGGGTGGGGGTTAGCAAAGCTATGAATCCTAATCTTCTTCTCCCAGCATTTATGATACTAGGAGAAAAACGGAATTTGCGTTTAAAGGAGATTCATGAAAAAAGGCATTTATAAAGGGGGGAAAAACATTTCTAAAGAAAACGGCAAATTTAAGGTGAAAAAATGGAAAAAAGCATTTATGTCAAAAAGTTGGAAAAAGCCATTGATTCTTAAATAGAAGAAAACGTTTAAAGTCTATCTGGTGAAACGGTCAAAAAGTTAGTCATGATGAAAAAGGGTAAAAATACATTTATTATGAAAAATGTGAACAAAGGCAAATATTTGCAAAAGTGTTAGCAAAGCTTTTATACTGAAAAGTGTGAAAATGAGTAAGTGGCAAAAAAAGAATTTATGCTGAAAAGTGACAAAAACGCATTTAATGAGAAAAGTGTGCAAATATTAATTCATTGAGAGGAGGGGTTAAAACGGCATATGATAAAGCGAGAAACAGAAGAAGTATTCATGGCAACAAGCTTAAAATCACTTATGATTAAAATTATACATAAAAAAAAGCATTTATGCTAAAAAAAGGTTGGATAAACGCATTTATGCAGAAAGTGGAGAAGAAAAAATTTATGCAGAAAAATTGTATAAAAAGAGGTTTCATACCGAAAACAATAATAAAAGCAATTATTATGAAAAGGACTTAAATGGTATTTATGTCTAAAAGGTGCGAAAATAAATTCAGTCCGAAAAGGTTAAAAATTAATTTATGCTGAAAAAGGAAGAAATGAATTCATCCTGAAAAGGGAAGTAAATATATTTTGATGACGCAAAGTAGTAAAAAGACAGTTAAATTGAAAAGGATGTAACAAGGCATTTATGTAGAGAAAATGCAAGAAATAGGAAAAATACTGAAAGTGAGTAGAATGAAAAATATATCTTCTTTACAAAATATAAGTTCTTTACAAGATATTTATTATGAAAAGCCAAAATATTATTATGAAAGAATTCAAAAATGGCAAAAAGACAGTAAAAGAAATACATTAAAACAAATGGTAAGAAATAATATGCTTTTTATAAAAGGTAATTTACATGAAAGGTGTAAAAATTTATGTTGAAAAAGTCAAAAGTTAAAATAGAATAAAGATAAAGGAAACGAAGTGATAGACAAAAATATAAGCACTTTACGAAAAGTCATTTATTATGAATGCGCAAAAATATATGTCGAAAAAATCAAAAATAGAATTAAAAAATAAAACAAAAATAATAAATAAGCAGAAATAAGTTGAAAAAATATATGCTTATTACAAAAGGTCATATGTGAAGAAAAGCGTAAAAATTCATGTCGAAAAATTCCAAAAATAAAATAAAAAAGGAGAAAAATATGCTCTTTACAAAATAGCATAGATTGAAAAGAGGGAAAATTTATGCTGAAAAAAGGCGAAGATAGGTAAAAAAAATTACCTAAAAGAAATCGCTCAAAAAATAAACGCTATTTAAAAAATTCATTTATTAAGAAAAGCGTAAATATTTACGTTGAAAACGTCGAAAAATAGGCGAAAAACAATAAAAACGGAAAATAAATCACGCAATATTCAAAAGAAATATATACACTTCTTGTAAAAGGTGATGTTGAAAAAGTTCAAAAATAGATAAAAGAAATAAAAATGTGATGAAATTGTCTAAAAATATATGCCCTTTACAATAAGTCATTTATCATCAAAAGCGTAAAAAATTATGGGGAAAAATGTAAAAAAATAGGTGAAATAAAATAAAATGAAATGAAAGAAAAGAAATAAAACAATCGAAAAATATATGCACTTCACAGTCAATTATTACGAAAAGCGTAAATAGTTATGTTGAATAAATAGGTAAAATAAAAGCAAAGAAATGCGACGAAATAATAAAAAAAATGTACGATTTTATGGCAAAAGAGATTAAATTTCCAAAATTTAGCAACTCAAGTCATACAAGCAAAACTAGATAAAAAGTTGAACACCTACGATGAATGTGTGAATCGAGGAAAATATGATCCATTGAATTAAATTTTTGAAATCATAGAATAAAATGTTGAATGACTGTGTATTTAGTATGAAAAGCTTAAAGGTATATGTTGAAAAATGCCGAAATGAAATTAGACAACAAAAAAGAACCAACTGAGAATAATGTTCGAAAATATATATGCTTTTAGACGAAGGCATCTATTACGAAAAGTGTAAATGCTTATGTTGAAAAGGTCGAAAAATGGGTAAAACAAGATAAAAGTTGAAATAAAATGGTCGAAAAAATATATATTCATTAAATAAAGTCATTTATTATTAAAAGCGTAATGGTTTGTATCGGAAAAGCGTAATATTTATGTCGGAAAAAGGTAAAAGAAAATAAGAACAGATTAATGAAACTAAATGGACAAAAATATATGCTTTCTAGAAAAAGCCGCTTCTTATAAAAAGCCTAAACGTTTATGTTGAAAAATCTCGGAAAATATGTAAAACAAAATAAGAACAAAGGAAAGATACGAAATGTTAAAAAATATATGCTTTTGAGAAAAAATCATTTATAAGTGAATGAAAATAAAAACAAAGAAATGAGACGAAATGATCGAAAGATCATTTTAGTTAAAACAAATTCATTATGCAAAGCAAAAAGGTTTTTGTCGAAAAACGCGATATGTAGGTAAAAATAAAAACAAACAAATGAAAGGAAATGGTTGAAAAAATATATAACACTTAGCAAGAGGTATTTATGATGAAAAGCGTAAAGGATTATCTTGAAAAAAATTGGAAAAATAATTAAAACAAAACAAAAAAATCATACAAAATGTTAAAAAATATAAGTGTTTAAAAAGTTATAAAAGAGGAAAGATTTAAGTCGAAAAGTAAGTAAAACAAAATAAAATCAAAGAAATAAGTTGAAATGTTCGAAAATATAACAAACTTTTTCGAATATGTCATTTATTATGAAAAGGGTTAAGGTTTATGTTGAAAAATGTCGAAAAAGTTACAGTAAATTAAATAAAAAAAATTAGATGAAATGTTCGGAAAAATAACATGCAGTTTTGAAAATGTCATTTATTATGAAAAACGTAATCTTTTATGTTGAAAAAGTTGGAACAAAGATAAAGCAAAATAAAAACAAAGAAATCCGACGAAATGTTCGAAAAATATAACGTTTTTTTTCGAAATTGTCATTTAGAACAAAAAGAAAAAAAACTTTATATTAAAAAATGTCGAAAAAGTTTAAACGAAAATTAAATCAATGAATTCATAAGAAATGTTCGAAAATATAACATATTTTTGAAAATATCAGTTATTATGAAATGTATAAAGGTTTATTGTTAAAAAGTGGAAAATAGTAAAGCAAAATAAAATCAAAGAAATAAGACGAAATCTTTGAAAATATAACATGTTTTCGAAATTCTTATTTATCATGAAAAGCGTAATTGTATATATTGAAATAAAGCGGAAACAAATATAAAGTAAAATAAAATCAAAGAAATTAGACCAAGTGTTCGAAATGTAACATGATTTTTAAAAATGTGATTTATTATGAAAAACGAAAAAGTTTACGTTGAAATAATTCGAAAAATTGTTTAAGCAAAATAAAATCAAAGAAATCAGACGAAATTTCCGAAAATATAACTAATTATGAAACGCATAAATTTTATGTCGAAAAGAGCAGAAAAAATCAAATATAAAAAATCAGGTGAAATGTTCGAAAATATGAAAAGCTTTTTCGAAAATGTCATTTACAATGAAAAGCGTAAATATCAAAAAAATTCGAAAAAATTTAAAGGTGAACAAAAGGTTACAAAAATATCACTCACTATTAAAAGTATAAATTTTATGCTGAAAAATGTCAAAAAGTTTAAACCAAAATAAAATCAAACAAATCTGACGAAATGGTCGATAATAGGACGTTTTTAAAAATATCATTTATTATTTAAAGCATAATTGCTTATGCTGAAATAAGTTGAAAAAATGTAAAGAAAATCAAATCAAAGAAATCAGACAAAATTTACGAAAATATAACTATTTTTTCTAAAATGTCATTTATTATGAAAAGTGTAATCTTTTACGCCGAAAAAAGCAGAAAAAAGGAAACGAGCATAAAATGAATGAAATCAGATGAAGAGTTCGAATATATAAAATATTTTTCGAAAATGACAATGAAAATTCCATTTAGCATGAAGAAATTAGACGAAATGTTAGAAAACGTAACATGATTTTTAAAAAATGACACGTATTAGGAAAAGCGTAAAAGTTTATGCTGAAAAAAAACAACAAATTATAATCAAAGAAATCAGACAAAATGTTCGATAATACGAAATGCTTTTACGAAAATAACATTTATCATGAAAAGCGGAAATATTTTTGCTGAAAAAAGTCGTAAAATGTAAAGCAAATTAAAATAAAAAAAAAAATCAGACGCAATGTTCGACAATATAACATGATTTCCAAAATAACATTTATGATGAAAAGCGTATAAGTTTCTGCTGAAAAAAAAGGCGGTAAAAAGTATAGCAAATTAAAATCAAAGAAATTGGGCGAAATGTTCGATAATGTAACATGCTTTTCGGAAATTATATTTATTATGAGAAGCGTATGTGTTTCTGCTGAAAAAAGTCGAAAAAATCTAAAGCTAATTAAAATCAAAGAAAACAAAATGTACGATAATATAACATTTAAGATTAAAAGCGTAAAAATTTCAGTTGAAAATGTCGAAAAAATGTAAAGCAAATTAAATTCAAAGACATCAGACATAATGTTCGGTAATATAATGTTTTCGAAAATAAATTTTATGATGAAAAGCATAACAATTTCTTCTCAAACAGTAGGAAGAATGTAAAGCAAATTAAAATCAATGAAATCAGACGAAATTTTCAATAATATAACATGCTTTTTCAAAAATAATATTTATCATGAAAAGCGTATAAGATTCTGCTGAAAAAAGTCGAAAAAATGTAAAACAAATTAAAACCAAAGAAAACAAAGGAAATGTTCGAAAATATAACATTTTTTCGAAACTAACATTTATCATGAATAGCCTAAAAATTTCTAATGAAAAAAGTTGAAAAAAGTAAAGCAAATTTAAATCGAAGAAATCTGAAGAAATGTTCGACAATATAACATGCTTTTTCGTAAATGACATTTATTAGGAAAAGCGTAAAAATTTATTCTGAAAAATGTCGAAAAAAAGGGAAGCAAATAAAAACCGACGATATCAAACGAAATTTTCGATAATATAAAATACTCGAAAATAACAATTATCATGAAAAGCGTAAAAATATATGGCAAAAAAGTCAAAAGAATGTAAAGCAAATTAAAATCGAAGAAAGCATACGAAGTGTTAGATAATAAAATATCTGTTTCGAAAATCAGTTTTATAATGAACGTAAAAAGTTTCTGCTGAAAAAAGTCGAAAAATATACAGAAAATTACAATAAATATCTGCAAAAAGGACAAAAATATATAATTTTCTCGAAAATAAGATTTTCACGAAAAACGTAAAATTTCTGCTGAAAAAACCGAAAAAATGTTAAATTAAAATCAAATTAAAGAGACAAAATATAACATTTTTTTCCGAAAAAAACAAAACATTTATCATGAAAAGCGTACCAGTTTCTGCTGAAAAAAGCCGAAAAAATGTAAAGGAAATTAAAATCAAAGAAAACAGACGAAACGTTCGATAATATTACATGCTTATTCGAAAATTATATTTATCCTGAAAAGCGTAAATGTTTCTGCTGAAAAGTGTAGAAAAATATGAGGCAAATTAAAATCTAAGAATCATCTGAAATGTTCGATAATATAACATGCTTTTTCGAAAATAATATTTATCATGAAAAGCTTAAATTTTCTGCCGAAAAAATCGAAAAAATTATATATATAATATGGTATATTAAAATCAAGGAAAAACATGATATGTTCGACAATACAACATGCTACTTCGAAAATAAAATTCATCATGGAAAGGGTAAATGTTTCTGCTGGGAAATGGAAATGCAGATCAAAACAAAAAAATTAGACGAAATCTTCGAAAATATAATATGCTGTTGCGAAAATCACTTTTATAATGAATGTAAAAGTTTCTGCTGAAAAAAATCGCAAAATATAAAGCAAATTAAAATCAAAGATATCAGACGAAATGTTCGAAAATATATCGTACTTTTCCGAAAATAATATATATCAGGAAAAGCGTAAATGCTTCTGCTGAAAAAGCCGAAAAAATATACAGTAAAGTGAAATCAAAGCAAACAATAGAAATGCTCGATAATATAACATGCTTTTTCGAAAATAACATTGATCATGACAAGCGTAAAATTTCTGCTGAAAATGTCCAAAAATATTAAGTAAATTAAAATCAAAGAAATGAGACAAATTGTTCGATAATATAACATGTTTTTCCGAAAAAAAAAAAAAAAAAACATTTATCATGAAAAGCGTAAAAATTTCTGCTGGAGAAAGCAAAAAAAATGTAAAGTAAATTAAAATAAAAAAAATCAGTCGAAGTGTTCTATAATATAACATGCTTTTTGAAAAATAACATTCAAAATAAAATTCAAAGCAAAGCAAAATCAAAGGAATCAGACGAAATGTTTAATAATATAACGTGCTTTTTCGAAAATAACTTTATCATAAAACATAAACATTTCTGCTGAAAAAAGCCGAAAAAATGTAAAGCAAAATAAAATCAACAAAAACAGGCGAAATGATCAATAATATATGCTTTTTCGAAAATAACATTTATCATAGAAAGCTTAAATGTCTCTGCTGAATAATAACGAAAATTTAAAGCAAATTAAAATCAAACAAATCAGACGAAATGTTCGATAATATAACATGCTTTCTCCAAAATAAGATTTATCATTGAAAGCGTAAAAGTTTCTGCTGAAAATAGACGAAAAATATAAAGTAAATTAAAATTAAAACATCAGACGAAATGTTCGAAAACATAACATGCATTTTCGAATATGATATTGTTGTGAAACCGTAACATACCTACAACATGGACTCTTTGGCCCGAATTTGGGCGCACATCAGTGGCGAAGAAGAATTCGAGAAACGCACTCACGCCGAAACCTCAATAACTTACCAGCCCCACATCAGTGGCGACGAAGAATTCGAGAAACGCATTCACGTCGAAAACCTCAATACCTTGCCAGTCCCACATCAGTGGCGACAGAAAGATTCGAGAATTTCGTTCTCACCATATCAATAGCGACAGTGTACTCTAAAAATACACAGAAACTGCACGCGTTCCCACAGCAGTGTTGAACGAGAAATTAAGCTGGTATTACTACATTAGCGATTTAAACGCAACACCCAGCGTCTACATATAAAAAAATATTCCGATACCAAACAGCAGTGACGAACTAGCGATTCGACATCTACGGAATATTAAAGTCTGTCCAAATAACATTACGAGAACGATTTCTTACACACCCACACACAGAAAAAAATCAGTTTGTTCATAAAACAAACTGACAACACAAGAGCCGACGTACTACTTACGACTAAAGTTTTCGAAAAAAACTATCTAGAATTTTTTTTTATGTAACTGAGTTGAATCTCGTGCATAAAATTATTCTCCCCTCAAATTCACTGAGGCCAGTTTTCTCTTTTTGTACCTCTATAAAAAAAAAATACATAATAAGTGTGGTGAAAATTTATACAATTACGTTAAAATTAACGGAACCACGGAATCTCAAAAAAGCTAAACACATAATTAGTTTAGTTTAACTAATTGTCTGTCCATATTTTTTTTGTAAAAAAAAAAAAAAAAAAAAAAAAATCTATCAAGATTTTTTTGTGTACCTCCCCTTGGTACACGGGTTTCAAAGCAACAAAAAACGCTGTCATTTTTGTTTGTCTAAATATGGAAGATTTTCAAAAAGTAATCGTCCAAATGCTAAAAGTAAATTTGGATCAGCAACAAAAATCAGAAGAAAGACAACAACAACTATTTTTGGAATTACATAAACAACAAATGGAATTCCAACAAATTACACTTCAGAATGCTGAACTACAACAGAAACAACTTAAAGAATTACTCGTAAATGCATTAAAAGGCTCAAACTCTGAAAAAGATACAATATTCTCCTAGAGTACAATCTACAATTCAATGGAAACCTTTGAATACGTACCAGAGAACGACAAAACGTTCGAGGCTTTTTACAGGTGCTACGAAGATATTTTCAGCGTAGACTGTGAACAATGGCCCAGTAAAAAAAAAGGTATGTCTACTATTGAGAAAACTGGGAACTACAGAACATAGTAGGTTCGTAGACTTCATACTACCCAAGAAAGCCACTGACTTGGATTTTTCAGAGACTATTAAGCTCCTATCGGAACTATTCGGGCCTAACACAACCTGGTTCCACAAACGTTGGAAATGCCTGAACAGAGTCAAAGAAAACCAGCAAGATTTTCTAACGTTTGCAGCATAGGTAAAGCTCTGTAATGATTTTAAACTAGCCGAACTGACTGCGGATGATTTCAAGTGCTTAATTTTCGCACAAGGTCTAGTATCAGCAGAAGACGCCGAAGTCAGACGACGGGTACTGACCAAGCTTGAGAACGAACAAGGATTGACTCTCCAAAAACTGGCAGAGGACTGTCAAAGAGTAATATTAGTAAAGTGTGACTCAAACACTATCGAGGAATCAGGTGTGGCTCAGATTAATAAAATCAGAAGCAAGTCTACCTCCTATTCCCCTCAAAAAGACAAAAGGCAAATCTCATGTCCTAAGTTCCGCAGTAACCAAAACCCAAATAAGTTAAAGAAACCGCCCGGACCATGTTACCATTGTGGTAAATGGCATTGGATGAAATTCTGTCCAGTTAAAAACAAAAGATATTGCAAAAATTGCAATAAAAGTGGGCATACTTTAACTCGGTGCTGGTACGCCAACAGAACGAGAAAACCCCAAAATAAAATTAGGCAAGCTCAATCTGACAATATTGTCGATAGGAATTTAAGGAAATATGTAACTGTGGATATTTTCAATAATTCCATTAAATTCCAGCGTGACTCGGGTTCCGATCTTTCAACCATTAACTGGCGTACTTGGCGAAAATTAAACAAGCCGACCTTATTAAAAACGAATAAAACAGCAAAATCCGTAACTGGCGAAAAGTTAGGGATTTTCACATGGGATATCCGGGGAAGAACCGTAGGAAAAGCCTCATGCGCTGCTATGTTTATTGGCCAAACATGGACAAGGACATAGCAGACATGATAGAATCATGCAAAGGATGCGCGCTTGCAGCAAAAGCTCCAACCACAAAATGCAAACCATGGTCAAACACAGACCATCCATGGCAAAGAATTCATGTCGATTTTGCAGGGCCTATAGACAACATATACTACCTCATTGTTGTGGATAGCCACTCAAAATGGCCTGAGGTCCTACAATGCAAAAGATCAACCACAAACTGCACGATCGGATTTCTACACGAGCTATTCGCGCGTTTTGGCGTGGTAGATTGTGTAGTTACAGATAATGGCACTCAATTCACATCAAATGAATTTAGAGACTTCTGCAAGTCATATCAGGTAGACCACATTACAAGCCTCAGTACCATCCTAGGTCGAGTGGCCAGGCCGAAAGGTTCGTGGACACTCTAAAAAGGGCTTTAAAAAAGACACTAGGCACACCGACAGATAGAGCATTGCAACAGTTTCTGCAGGTGTATCGGATAACTCCTAATCCGAACACGCCTATGGGAAGCTCGCCTGCAGAAACAATGTTTGCAAGGAAAATCAAGTCTGTCTTCGACAAACTTATTCCACAGCAAGCAAAGTTAAAAAAAAAACGTATCGCCTCATAAGAAATATTTCAATCCTGGCGATAAAGTCTTTTTCAAGGCCAACAAAAACAACATAACATTCTGGGAAGTAGGCACCATAAAACAAAGAATTGGCGAACTGGTCTATATTGTCCAAGGACCGAAAAACACTCACACTCACGCTATTGGAACGAGCTCAGAAAATGCCGTTTGAAGGAATCGGAGGAATCTCTACAAAATAGCTGTGAAGAGCCGATCGACGTAATTTTCGATCTCGACACGCCCCAAGTCTCTCCTGAAGTGCGACGCTCAGGAAGGAAAAGGAAATTTACTCAACCGCTCGAATTAAATCCCAAGAGAAAAAAAGTATTAACAGTTTTATTTTTTTTTTCTCCTTTTCAAAAGAAAAAAAAGAAGAAAACTCTTGGAAGCGGGGTGTTGTGAGACCGTAACATACCTATAACATGGACTCTTCCAGGACTATATAAAGTATGCAATATAACACTCTAGGAGAAGAGGAGGAAAGAGAGAGAGAGAGAGAGGGAGAGAGAGTATTCTAATACTGTAGTATCAACCGCGTACGACTACCAATATTGGACACTAGCACATAGTAAACTCCGCTTACACTTACGCTATCTTTGTAACCTTTTTGTTTAATATATCTTTCTTACCTCTAATTCGTGTTCTGTGTTTTCCTTCCGATGTCCCGACTTTGGGCCCACATCAGATATTTATAATGAAAAGCGTAAAATTTCTGGAGAAAAATGTCGAAAAATACAAAGCAAATTAAAATCAAAGAATTCAAACAAATTGTTCGACAATATTGCATGTTATTCTAATGTAATATTTATCAGGAAATGCGTAAAATTTCTGCGAAAAAGTCGAAAAAATACAAAGCAAATTAAAATCAAAGAAAACAGACGAAATGTACTAAAATATAACTTGCTTTTTCGAAAATAACATTCATAATAGAAAGCTTAAAAGCTTCTGGTGAAAATATCGAAAAATCTAAAGGAATTGAAAATCAAAGGCATCAGACGAAATGCTCGAAAATATAACATGCTTTTTCGAAAACAATATTTATCATGAAAAGCGTGAAAGTTGAAAAAATGCAAAGCAAATTAAAATCAAAGAAAACATATGAAGAGTTCGACAATATAAAATGCTATTTCGAAAATACCTTTATCATGAAAAGCGTAAAGGTTTCTGCTGAAAAGATCGAACAAACTAAAGCAAATTAAAATCAAAGAAATCAGGGGAAATGTTCGAAAATATAACATGCTTTTTCGGAAACAAAATTTATCATGAAAAGTTTTTGCTGAAAAATTCGAAAAAAATGTAAAGCAAATTAAAATAAAAAATAGACAAAATGTTCAAAAATATAACATGCCATTTCGAAAATACCTTTACCATGAAAAACGTAAATGTTTCTCCTGAAAAAATCAGAAAAATATAAACTAAATTAAAATCAAAGAAATCAGACGAAATGTTCGGACATATAGCATGCTTTTTAGAAAATAATATTTATCATGAAAAGCGTAAAAATTTCCGCTGAAAACTTTGAAAAGTTGTAAAGCAAATTGAAATGAAAGAAAACAGACGAAATGTTCGAAAATATAATATGCTGTTTCGAATATAATATTTATCTGGAAAAGCTTAAAGTTTCTACAGAAAAACTCGAAAAATATAAAGCAAATGAGAATAATAGAAAACATGAAATATTCGATAACATAATATGCTTTTTCGAAAATAACATTTATCTTGAAAAGCGTAAAAGTTTCTCCTGAAAAAGTCGAAAAAATATAAAACAATTTAAAATCAAGAAGATTATATGAAATGTTCGACAATATAACATGCTATTTCGAAAATAACTTTTATCATGAAAAGCGTAAATATTTCTGCTGAAAAAAGTCGTAAAAATGTAAAGCAAATTAAGGTGAAAGAAAACAGACGAAATGTTCGACAATATAACATGCATTTTAAAAAATTTCAATTATTATGAAAAATTGAACATTTATGTTGAATAAAGTCGAAAAATATGTATAGCAAAATCAAATCAAAGAAATCAGACGAAATTTTCCAAAATACAAGATGCTTTTTTTTACAAAAATGTCATTTATCATGAAATCCGTAACTGTTTATGATGGAAAAAGTCGAAAAAAACTTAATGCAATATAAAATCAAAGAGATGAGATGAAATGAAAAGCGTAATTTTTGTATGTTACAAATTGCTTTTCCGAAAATCCCATATGCCATGAAAAGCGTAATTTTTATGTCGAATAAAGTCGGACGAAAGTTAAAGCAAGATAAAATAAAAAAATCAGACAAAATGACCGAAAATATAAAAAGTCTTATCGAAAATATCATTTTTGATGATAAGTTTAACTCAAAAATTTCGAAAAATTTTGAAAAAGGTAAAGGAAAATGAAATCAAAGAAATCAGACGAAATATTCGAAAATATGACAAGCGTTTTTGAAAACGTAATTTATTAAGAAAATCGTGCATGTTATGTTGAAATCATCGAATAATAATTAAAACAAAATAAAATGCAAAAATCAGACGAAATGTTAGAAATTATAACAAGCTTTTTCGAGAATGTCATTTATCACGAAAGAAAAGGAAATAAATCAGAGGAAATGTCATTTATAAAGAAATGCGTAAATTTTTATGTTGGAAAAAACCGAAAAATATGTTAAAAATACAAAATCAAAGAAATCAGACGAAATATTCGAAAATTAACATGCTTTTACAAAATACGATTTATTAAAAAAGTGTTTATTTTTATGTTGAAAAAGACTGAAAAACATGTAAAACAAAATAAATTCAAAGAAATCGGAAGAAATGTTCGAAAATATAACATACTTTTTCGAAAATGTTATTTATTAAGATAAGCGTGAATGTTTATGTCGAAAAAATCGCAAAATAGGTAAAAAAATAAATAACGCTTAAAGGTTTATGGTGAACAAATTGATAAATAGGTAAAAAAAAAATGTAAACTGAAAATGCCACGAAATATTTAAATATGTCATTTATTATTAAAAGCTCATACGTTTATTTTTAAATTTTTAATATTAGTCGATAAATAAAACAAAATACAAAAAAAAAATAAAATAAACGATTGGTCGAAAAAATATATGCTTTCAATTACTCACGATTAGTCGGCTATATACATTTCTAAATCATGTATTTCATAATTGCTTATCTACAAAGTTGCGACTAATATTTCCATTTTAGAACTGGAGAAAAGAAAAGCTCTTGTTCATTTCCTCACAGTGGAATCAAGAGCGGGTAGTTTTCATTTGATTTATGCTGTTCGCCTTTCTTTCAAATTCTAATCTGAGGCCTGTTTTCTAAAGTTAATACGTTAAGAATTAAATTATCAGTAAGTTTCTAAATTAAAAATGTCAACAAATTTAATGAAAACAAGCCCGTTGAGCTCAGACGACAATAATCTTTCCCTATATATATATATATATATATATATATATATATATATATATATATACACCCCATATATATATATATATATATATATATATACTTAGCTCATGTTTACTTCAAAGTTTCGTGGATGCAACCAGTCAAACTGCTAATATATTTCGATTTCTTTGTACTTTTGTTGTCCTATGAGTGTGCTACTTTCTTTTTCGCTTGATGGGTGTTGATTTATTGATGATTTCATTTCTTCTCCTTTTTCCTTTTTTTTTTTTATAGTCTTTCATTCTTTCCTCACCCTCTCCGTTGACCTCTGTTTTATTTCTATTGTATTAAGGTTGGATATTTGTGTCTGTATGTGTGTTTGTGCGAGTTTGTATTTATATTTATGCCTATGCATGTACACGCATGTATGTATACATTCATACAGACATGTACATATATACCCACCCGCACGTGTGTGTTTGTGTACTTGTGTATGCGCGTCTAACGTTGTGTTTGTGTTTATGTGTGCATTTGTGTTAACTGTATGCGTCTACGTTGGTCACGTGTTAACTATTATTATTTATTCCATTAGGTTATGATTGAAATTTTTTTTGTGTGTATGTATTTTTGTGCGGGTGTGTTTTTATGCATATATTATTTTTGTGCGTCTGTGTGTGTATATGTTTATGTGTGCGTATATGTGTGTTATTCTGTGTGTCTGTACGTGTGCACATATGCATATATACATACATACAAACATGTATGCACTCGCCTGTGTATGATTGTGTTTATATGGGTGCATGTTTTCGGTTTTTTTCTCTCCACTCTCGCCTTATTTTTTGTATTTAGTGTGTGTGTGTGCGTGTGTTTGCGTTTTGTAAAGAGTGTAGTTGTGGTAAATTTTGTTGGTTATTATTATTTGTTAATATTGTGGATACTCTTTTCTTGGTGGATTGTGTTTAAGCTTGGTGTGGATTAGATGTTAGGCAATGGTGGCTTGTGTTTGTGATGAGATTACGTTTCGTCTTGTATTTCTTTTTATGTTGGTATTTAGGTAGGAAAGTAGATGTTTCTTTAGATGTCTGCATTTAACCATTATTTCATTCTTCTTGTTCAATAAGTTGTTTTGATTTTTATATGTAATGATATCAACATTTGTTGTTGCTTTGCTGATTTATGTCGTTGTGCTTATTATTGTCTTTTTTGAGTATTGTTTTATTGTGTTTGGTTATTATTTAAGACAGACTGGGTTCTATAGCCGTCGGTGGCAACCGCTCTAGGAGAAAGTAACCTTGTGATGCGGAATGACGGCAACGGACCGCTATCTTCAGATGCTCGAAAATTACGTGTGGCCCACGGAGTCTGGCTGGGATAACATTGGTGAACCACTCCATTTTGTTTTTGTTGTACATTTTCCAGGACGTTGGGTGGGACGACGCAGACCTCATGAATGACCTCCAAGATGTCCAGATCTCACTCCATGTAATTTTTACCTGTGGGGTTACACAAAAGAGGAGGTACAAGACAAAACCTCGTACACTGGAGGAATTAAAGTCACGGATTCAGGAGGTTTTCATTGATATCCCAGAAGGTTGTTCATTCCATTCCTGGCCGTTTGAGGAAACTAGTTGACGCCACCGGTGCTTACGTTGAAATATGAAAATTTACTTCTAATTTTCCCATGTAATAAACAACATCTATCACTTGTTTCAAGGAGGCACAGATGAGTAATGGATAGCGGCTCGGATTGAGGTATTAGCGAGCCGAGTTCGAATTCCAATCAAATCAATTATATTCGTGCTAATACACTTGGTAAAGGTATGAATCTTCTTCTGTCCTCATCTATGGCTAAATAGCAGGACAGACCGTTTTCTGTAGCCTTGGATGACAACTAGTCTAACGTAGAAAGAAATGACAACCTACTGCGGAAAAAATCTGCCTCGTCAGTCATGTATCGAAAGATACATAATTGCCTACGCGTGTATCACACATGGCATATAACTGATTGATCATTTGTTTCAATAAATTTGTAATAGGGATATGGATTTTATTACCAATTTTTAATGTCTAATAACTTTTCATCCAGCCTATATATTCTGTCTCGCATTATAGCCACTTTAAATATATCCTAACTTTTCGAAAAATAATGACGAGTTCAGAGAAATGTTTTCACTATTAATGCGCAGGATATTTCACATAATATGTATAAATTATAATAAGCTACACGTCACTATTACAATTTTGTTGATTGATTGATTCGTTTTGTATCAACACTATATAGGCTATTTAAAGCCAGAAAATGTTATTAAATTGTAACAATTATTTGGGAGATATTAATGATTTGGTGATACAAGTTTTACTAATTAACCTATAGATGGGGGAAAAGGATATTTGCGTGTAATTAAAAATAACGAACGCAATGGGAATTGAAACTCAGCTCTCCGATTAACAATTCCGAGCCGTTATCCATTACATCACCAGCACATTCAAGCTTACAGCACCTGACATTCCAAAGAGGTCACCCATCTAGATACTGACCTGGGTGAATGTTGCTTAAACTTTGGTGATCGTATCGGAACTCAGCTCTCCCATTAATAATTCCGAGTCCTCATCCATTACATCACGAGCACATTCAAGCTTACAGCACCTGGCATTCCCAAGCGGTCACCCATCTAGGAACTGACCTGGGTGGATGTTGTTTAACTTCGGTGATCGTATCGGAACTCGGATTAACAATTCCGGGCCGTTATCCATTACACCACCAGCACATTCAAGCTTACAGTACCTGACATTCCCAAACGGTCACCCATCTAGTTACTGACCTGGGTAGATGTTGCGTAACTTCGGTGACCTGGCTCGATGTTGCTTATCTTTGATGATAATACGTGAACCGACGATTTAACGTGATACGGCTATTCCGATTTGGTAAATTTTTTTGTAATTTTGCCGGATTTTCCAATTTTTTCAATTTTCCAATATGATATGTAAAATTCTAACTAGGGATTGTGTACAGATTTTACAAAGGTAACTATTTTAATAAAATATTGGAAACTGTGATTTTAATATCGACAAATGCATAGATAACATTGGCATAAAAAGTATGATACATATTCTGAAACTAGTTTTAGAAATAATTCATCTATTGATTTTGTGAGTTATTATATTTCTTCAAACCAAACAGACTGCACAATATCTAAAATAGCATTTCCAAGTTCATCGTTTCTGGTAAATTGCCATCCGCCAATGTAAACTTTCAGAATGCACCACTAGTTTTCAATTGAGTTAAGGTCAGGCAAACAAGCCGACCACTTCATCAAATGAATATCCTGATATTCATTAGCTTTCTCTGTCGTATGTGATGCACATGAAATAATCTTCTTTCGAAAAGTATTTGGCTTCTTGTTGAAAAATGCCTCCACCATGTCTGAACTGTCATCTGAACATCATTTGGATCTCACCATGTTATCACTACTTCACCACATAGAATCCCCACCCAATCTTGTGGACGATGACTTTTTTTTCTGTTTTGCCCCACAGACGCAACATCGCAAGCCTATCGCTAAGATAATCGCTATTTTCATGAGAGCTCCAGTCAGATGAGCTTCATTCTTTAGTTTCAACAGTTCAGAAATTATTGCTATGATACGTCCACGGAGTCGAACGAAACACATATTCTCGGTCCCCCAAATATAAGGAGAAAGTAACTCCTCCACTCAAGGACTGCTATTTTGTGGAGCATACTCTCACATGAATACTTCCCGGACCACTAACCGCCTCTTCAAATCAAGGGAAAGAATTTATCCTCATAATCTTCACTTCCTACTACCTCCTCATACACACCTCATTCAGAAACACTCTACCATAATGAAACGCCGATTCCCGCACTATCACCGAAGCAACGACAAGCTTGGTCATTACCAAGATGGGTGACCACTTGGAAATACAAGGTGCTGTAAGCTTGGATGCGTAGGCAGTGTAATGGATAATGACACTGAATTTTTAATCGGGGATATGGTTTCAAATTCCCATTAGGTTCGTTATATTTAATAACGCCAGGTAAGGTATGAATTCACCTCTTCTCATCCCAGCTAAGTGTTAATTAGTAAGACTTGTATCACTAAATAATTATGATCTCCTAGAAAAATCATTACAATGTAAAAATATTTTCTAGCTTAAAATAACCTGCACAAGATTAATAAGCTCTAGAAAATTGTATAACTCAATAAAAGTCGCTCTCGTGTTTTGTGTTTGGGTGAATTTTAGTATTAACAAAACATCTTCTCCATGTTGATGTGAGAAGGTTTCCACATAAACTTTGCTGTATTCGTTTCGACCATCGAGGATAGGAAGAGATTCGCGAGTGAAAAGATTTGTTGAATAATCAGTCTTCATTTCTTCCGTTGCTCGATTTCCCCCATTATAAAGCCGCGTTTCCGTCTCACATTCATTGTACGAACAGTTAATGTTACTCTCGGTAAAAATTTATAAAATTATTTACTAATGTTTCAGGTAATTAGACATCTCAAGTTTAATAACTTTTATCGCTCTTTCTTTTACTGATGGGATTTTCCTTCTAAGTCTTTTGTTTAAAGTTGTGCGGAAAGTCATTTTTGTTATATCATTATTTTCCGCTCTAAATACATATACTACCTATTTTTGTTGTTGGAAGTCATCGAGTGATGTGGGTTTCTTGATAAAACTCTTTGTTATTTTGTAGTGTCGATCTATAAGATCTGCGGTAAGTATTGGCTTCTCCAAGACCTAAAGTATTAATTCACTTTTTATATAGATGATAGCTTAGACATTTCTGAATGAATTTGAAGTCAGACACGACATCCATATGAATGTATATATCTAACAAAGCTATTTACGAATATGGCACTCAATTTCGGGTTAATATTTTGAATGTCTAGCTTTTTACCTTATTGGAAAAAGTATCCCTAGCTCAACCTTATGCTGTGTTCAATTTCCTTACCTCCTATGCTATATATATATATATATATATATATATATATACTATATTTGTCATAATACATCTAGTTATTTGAAGTGTTTAGAATTTATTAATTCCATAATTTACGAATTTAAGCCCAGCTAGATCGCATCATTTTACAGTTGAAATGGCTAGATGTTCTAACAGCTTCTTTTCTCTGCACTTCTTGCTTGTAGAACTCTCTTTCAATCCCTTGATTTCTAGTCAACCTTGATCTTCGACTAAAGGACAGGGCGTGCAGTCCGGCTGTACGTGGAATCACTGTCCCTGGAGGGGCTCGTGCCAGGGTTTCTGCGTACGCCGATGACGTATCTACTTTCGTGTCGTACCGCAGCGACATTGAGGTGGTACTGAAAGCGCTTGATCGGTACGAAAAGGTTACAGGGACCAGGATTAACCGCGACAAGTCTTCCGGCTTGCGGTTAGGTGCTTGGAAGAGGGGCTCGTTGGTTGGACGGACGGTCCTGTCCGCATTCTTAGAGTGTGGTTTGAACCTGACCTTCAGCTGGAGAAAAACTGGTCAGAAGTACAGGCAAAGGTCGACGCGGCCGGTGAGACTAGGCGCCGATGAAGGTTGTCCGTGAAGGGCAGGGCGGAGGCGGGTACAACTTCCACTCTATAAAGATCATAAGAAGCTACTCGAGCGCTCACTATCCTCCATTTTGTGGAGGTGACGACAGAGAAGTCTGTTCACAACGTCCGTGTCATGAGGGTGTGGGCTATGAATGCCACACTTGGCGAGTCACAAACTCGCCTCGAAGTTGGCCTTCCTACGCCGCGCGTTGACAGGAAATTCGATTATGGCAGGGATTGTAAGAGACGCCTTCCCTTGCGTTACCATTAATCTCCCTATCAAGTGGGCTGGGCGCCGTCGTAAGCCGCTGGTTCTATCGAGTTTCCTTCGTGAGTGTCGATACGCCTTGAAGGTCATTCCTCGGTTCAGTGACCTTTCTCAGACTAGTGGCGGTGGCCGCGAAGGATTTGCCAGACTGCGAACGATGTGACCTTGGACAGGAAGAAACGGCTTCGCACGACTTCTACCACTGTCCGCCCCTTATGGTACCATGTCGGCGAGATGACGGCTCGTATCGCTCCCGAAAAGTTCGTGCTCATTGATCGTGCATACGCGTGTGACAATGTGTCGCCCCCGTATTTTAGGGTGAAACGAATAGTTTTTCTAACGTTGCTGGCCACGGCCCGAATGGTGATTTGGACGCGACTGTAGGAAGTCTTGCGAGGCAATCGTCTTTCTCATCAGGATCTGATCCGATTCTTTTAGCATCACCCCAAGATGAAGATTTGAACTGCTAGAAAACTCTTAGTTTCGACAGACTTCACGAAAGGTGGGTGACTGAGGCGAGCTTGGTTCATTTGAATGAGGCTAGCTTTGATTTTCTCTTTTAGGTCAACCTATATCACATCGGGGTGGTTTCCTGTGGCGCTCTCACTTGGTTAGGCTAGACAAGCTTTGTGTACCTAGTTAATGTAAGTGTTGTTCCTGGCCTGTTCCCGGCTACATCCCCAGTTTGTTTTGGCTCCCGTTTCATCTCGACTAGGTCAGCCTATCTATTAGGTTGGTGCGAAAATAATGATGTAATAATGTCGTTTTTTGACGTTAAAAATTACGTCAAAAAACGACATTATTACGTCATTATTTTTGCACCAACCTAATATATTTTCTCTTTCCCCTCTCTCTTAGCGAGAGAGCCTCTTGATTTTGTTCAATGGGGAGAATACAGCGGCTTCTCCTTTTTGAGGGTTGGACGGGTCCTACTAACATCAGTTATATTTATTTTGCCTTGTTTGATATTTTTTTTGTTTTGGGTCTCACCCTTCTCCTGTCATTGTCAAATATTAGATTTTTATCTACGAAATATTTATTATCATTAATTTTTTAAATCTCGGGGTGATCTCTGAGAGGATGAGGTATTATGGTGTATTGAGGATTGATTGGTGACGGACGAGTTTTTGTGGTGAATGCGCAAATTGTAACTAGTGAATGAGTCGTGAATCGGATTAGCTAGGTATAAGATAGTAAGTGATGACCAGCCTCAACCCCTTTCCCCCTTTTCGGCTTTGTGCCATAATTGTATACAATAAATATTAATACCTTTGGGAAATGTATGAATCCATCTCTTCCCCTACCCAGCTATAGCAGGACTGACTGGGTACTATCGCCTTGAGTGGCAACCGGTCTAGGAGAAGGACAATTCTGAATTCAAAAGAAGGGGTCGTTCGGGGACCTTGTGGTACGCTGTGCACCAATTCTATGTATTTAGCTCCTCCAAAAAGTTTGAACGGTTCTGCACAAGGCTTCACAACTATAATCAAATCTTATGTGCGAATAATCTGACTGTTCGGCTCTAAGTCTTACTGGGCCAATATACGATGGGCGGGTCCTCAGTATATATGTATATATGTATCAAAAGGAAGCCAGACATGTAACATATAAAAAAGCTAGAATTATATCATTGTGAAAATAATAAAAGACTATGCACTACTTTTGTAACAGCTAGAACAGTCGTAATATGATGTGCATTATTATGTGACGTCATAAGAACAGTCGTAACATGAAGTGCATTATTATGTGACGTCATAAGAACAGTCGTAATATGATGTGCATTATTATGTGACGTCATAAGAACAATCGTAATATGATGTGCATTATTATGTGTCGTCATAACAAAGGCGACTGCTACTATAAAGCAATCGACAAACAGGATCGCGAGGTGTAAAAGAAATTTTTGTATATCAGAAAAAAAAATCCCTCTCAGGCTCCTAAGGCAACTCATTTTATTCCAGCGTGTAGACATTTCTTTTCAGCATTTGAAACAGTATAGGCTAATAATGGGTACTTTCCAAAGATTATAGTAACAGGCGAAAAACATGTAAACGTAAAAGTTAATGGCTCATTTACGGTAAATACTGAAAAAATACACTCAGTGATCATGTTAAAAATGCGATAGTAAATTTGTTAAGTTACTGAGACTACACATGACAAGAACGAGGGATGCTATGAATCTTAAATTTAAATATATATATATATATATATATATATATATATATATATATATATATATATATATATATATATATATATATATATATAATATAGCCGATTCATTTAGATTGTTTTTCTTTTTCTGTCAATAACTTTCCCACCAACATAACAAATTTAATCCTAAATGACGAAACGTGTCGCAAGAAAACGTTTTTTGTTTTGTCATACATTTCCCCAAATATAGTTCTTGATATAAAAGTATTTTATTAAAATTATTGAGTTTTAACTGCAAGGCAAATTCATAATTATGAATTTCCCTTGCAGTTAAAACTCAGTAATATATATATATATATATATATATATATATATATATATATATATATATATATATATATATATATATAAGTGAACATTGAAGCCAACACTCAGATGCGACAGGCTGTTTCATGTTAGACGCAATCGTCAGGACGGTAAGAAACAGCCTGTTGTCTCAGAGTGTTGACTTCAGTGTTCACATTTATATTTATATTTACATACGCTCTATCTCTGATATTGAGCATTTTATCCCATAAATCCAGCACACCTTAAAACTATATTTCTTCATATATATATATATATATATATATATATATATATATATATATATATATATTAACAAAAAATTTATACCACAAAATTTATGTATTGTTAAGAGGAACCCTTTCTTAAAGTTCTTTGTAAAAAAAAAAAAAAACAAACGAAAAAAAACAACCAATCAAAAACTTTTCAGTTTTGCCATTTATTTTTTTTTTCAAATGTTTCTTTTTTTCTGGAGAAGTATTGAACGAAAAGAATTCTATTTAAAAAATGCGCTACGACATTTTTTTAAACAATAAATACATACATACATACATACATACATACATACATACATACATACATACATACCTATATATATATATATATATATATATATATATATATTTATAAATATGAAAAGCTAGAAGTTATACCTATATGCATGCCTAGGACAATGGAAGGCTTCCACGTCAATGTTTTCATGTCTTTATCTCTGCAAAAAAGATTTAGGTGCCACATGTAAAATATCGAATGTCTGTAGTATGCTTGAAGCGATCTTGTCAGTAAACGATATTACCCCCACGAAGAACGGAGATGCCAAGTTTCAAGGGCTGAGATTCCTGGGAAGGTCTTTTTATTTGTTGCTTGTTGTCAGCAGCTAAACAAGAAAGTCAGTGAGAAGAAGTAAGAAGAGCAGAAAGAAATACGATGAAGATGGTACGTAAAAGAAGTCCTTTAGGAAGTGATGCAGGAATTGAAGAATAAACGAGAAAAAATAGAAAGATGAAAGATAGATTAGATTGAAAGGTGTCTGGCCTCAAAGGCTGTTAAAATAATGATAAACAGCAATACTAACAAACTCTTTATAAACATAAAAAAAAAAAATACATTTCAGAAGATAGCTTTAATTGAATCCACTCAACTTGCCTCGACGAAGCAGCCTATAAAAACCTATTAATGCCGTATTGAGTACGGCAGTCAGCAAGGAGAAAAACAAAACGATGTCAGAGAATTTTAGAACAAATCTCACAGTAACATTGTATGATCAACAGGTAGATCTTGACCTATGCTTTGAGTAGCGGGTAGGGGGAGAAGAAATATTATTTATTGTAGAAGGAAAATTTGTTGCAAAAGTTTCGAAAAAGGAATACAAGCAAATTCCGATATTCAGATAAGTAACTCTTTGGGAAAACTCCAACCATTTTTCACAAGTGTAATTACACAGTTACGGTGAAATATTTCTGTAAATTTCTAGACATGTTGAATTTAATCATCCTTAAATATTTTTGGAAAATGTAAAAAAATACGAGTAGTTATCGTGAGAATAACTTTCTGGAAAAGTCGATATATGAAAACTGAGGTTAAAACCTGGAGGAGAAAGTCTATTTCATGCTCGAATGCAATATCCAAGTCATGCGTTCTCGCCATCCAGCCTTGACCTAACCACAGTGTCCACTTTTATGATTACATTCATTTTATCTCTGATATTAAGCAATTTTACACATAACATAGCATACCTTGAAAGTATAGTTTTCTCACACACACACACACACATATATATATATATATATATATATATATGTTTTAAATTCGTTATATCTGTAGTTGAAGAACACTCAATATCGTAGTATATAGATATAGACAGTGTGTACAAAGAACCGTTGTGTTTATATTCTCCGTTGGCGATGTATGAAAGGGTTCTGAACGCCTCTCTGGAGCAGTCAGTTATGTACCATGCGTGATACACGCAGAGACGATCATGTATCTTTCAATGACTGACAAGGCAGATTTTTTCCCGCAGTAGGTTGCCATTTCTTTCTGCGGTAGACCAGTTGTCATCCAAGGCTATAGAACCCGGTTTATATTGCTATTTACCCATAGCAGGGAGGAGAAGAAGATGATTCATAAGGTTATTAGCACGTAAGGGAATGTCATGGATTCGAGTGGAATTCGAACTCGGCTCTCCAATTCCTCAATCCATTACTCCACTGTGCCCCCTCCCTGGAGCAGTTATTTATAAATACATCCGTTAAATTGTTTTCTCATACACGCACATGCCAAGCACCGTCATACCTACAGGTTTTCACCGTTTGGGGTCATCTCAGTTCAAAACTCCACCTGGTTTCATTGGTCTGGTGTGTAATTGAGTGCAAAGCCTTTTCCGGCATAATACGACAAATGTGCATTTGATGAAAGCTGAAAACGAAGGTGAAACATCTGAAAATACGGCTGACGAAATCAAAATTGAAGAACTTGAAACTAAATGAAGTCACACCAAAATCTGAAAGTGCACTGTAATATGAAAAGATGACTTAAACTAAGCAAATTAATAAGAAACAGGAAAAATTCAATGAAAGCAAAGAAAAGAGTGTTGGACTTCTATGTGAAACGAATCCGCCTATATGAAAGTGAATGTGGGTCAATTTTCTCATGGATGGAGAGGGGAGGTGAGGCAACAGAGATGTAGTTCTACAGAAGGATGTTGAGAATACCATGGAGAGGACTTGTGAGCAACGAGAAAGATTAAAGGAAAATAGGAACAAAAAAGATACTTACATTTAGAATCAGAAAGAGAGTCGAAGTTTCTATGATACATAATAAGAAAACTTTGAAAATTTGAGGTATAATGAAAGCAAGGCCTAATGAAGACAAGATGGAAATAGCCTACGGAAAGAGCTTGGCTAAATGGATATCAGAAAAGGGCGTGGAAGAGACAAAGACAAATATCGTTAAGAGCTACAAATGATGTTGAGAGTCATGGTAAACCACATTCTGAAGAGACACGACACATACAAGTCAGCAGAAAATCGATCAATTCTTATATGAAATTGTATAATGAAAAAATATACGGAAAAAATTGGATAAATATTTTTCTAAGAAAGCGGCCACTTCTGATATAACTGTGAAATATAATTACCGTATTTGACGGCATATAATACGCACGGGTGTATAAGGCTCACCCCAATTTCAGCAGGGAAAATCAAGAAAAAATTAATAATTAGTAAAATTCTTAGTAAATGGTGCAGCCTAGGCTATATTTATCAGGTATTATTTTGGTTAAACAAGCCATGATTACAATTAAACGAAAAAAATAATAGGAAAAAGAACACGAACCTATAAAAACTATTATATCCAAAGGTAAGAAAACAAAATAAATATCAAGCAATTATTACAATTGAGAAAAGCAGTACAGTTACTATTAAACTTTTATTCATCTTCAAATCAATAAAATACGTCGTTTCGTTGTCAAAACTCTGATACTCATTTTCAATGCTACTATCATCGTCGTTAAATAATGCGTCATCTTCCGTTCCATTGAGGGTATTGCTAATGCCATACATTTAAAAAGATTTCGCAACAATTTCTGGTCTAATATTATCCCAAGTTTGCTTCACCCATTCACAGATGTGTGCAGTGCTGGGTCTTTTTATTCTTCCAGTAAGTAATGTCGTCATCAGGCATTGCCATCCACAAGTCCCATGTTTAAGCTAATAGGAATTGCCAGGTAGCTAATTTTGACTGATTATCGCGAATTTTAAACCTACATATGGCATATAAGACGCAGGTGAATTTTAAAAGATATTTTTAGTAAAAAAAAGTGCGTCTTATATGCCGTCAAATACGGTAATTAGTTTTTATTAACATAAACAGTTTTGGTGCTATATGCAGATAAACTTGTTTTTTAAACCTATTTTTTAAGTTTTTAGTGAGTTGTTGATAGAATCAATTTTGAACTTCATAGTGATGAGTTCTCGCAAATGTACTACTGTTTTCAGGTTTCTTCAAGAATAAATTTTGAACGAAAATTTTCCTTTTCCATTCCTTATTACTGTTTTTGTAATAGCTGTCAATGTTCATTATTTCAAGCGTTATCATAATGGATACTCCGTATTTGAAATTTTACTTCTTAAACAGTGTATATTATATCTATCGACCTGTGACTTTGAGAAATTATAGTAAAGAAAAATGCGTTCCCTAGCGTTTATTTCAAATACGCGTATCCACTATAATAACGTTTGATGCAATAAAAATGTCGGATTATAAATAAATCCATTCATTTTTTAGAAGCTATAAATAAATCCATTTATTCTTTAGAAGCTATAAACAAATCCATTCATTCTTTAGAAGCTATAAATTATATAAAAAATGTGTAAATAACAATATAAAAATAAAAATATGAACACTATATAAAAAAGAAAAAATATGATTTCTGAAAATAAATTCAGTTCCCCATCAAGTCTCCTGAAGAATGGATACAATTCTATGAAAGCTTCAGCAGTTAATTGAGTAAATTTATTTATTTTCATTTACTTTATTTACATTCAAACTAATGCCCGCTTCTTCATTATTATTATTAACAACATTTTGTCCTCACCTTTCTGTTGATGTTGGTAAACTTCAGGGAATTTTCGAACTAAGCCCTCTAGTGTTGTAAATTGTTTCTTGTCACACTGGTTACTGCATAGTTATTGTTTGTCCTGTCTACTCTGAGTCTAAGTCCCCTGCCCAGAGTTTGTACTCATAGTTACTATGCACCCCACTCCACAACTCGTAACCCAAAATTTTAATCGTTTATGTATTTATTTATTTAATTTTAATGGATTTATTTATAACTGAGTGAGACAGCGGCACGATAACAAAATTACGCTGGAGTACAAATATATGTCAATATGACGCTCATGTTGATTAGGGTATAGCAAGCACATGCATCACAGCCAAATGTGCGCGATGTGGCGATAGATTTTGATAAAAGCAGCGGATAACATTGCCGGTGAGGTCAGCTAGAAATAACTTCGACTAACTCAGTCTACTAGGATGGTGTCCAGGTGAGGCTGTTCCCAAGTATTTAGCTATCATTCCTAAGTTACCTTGACTGCCTCATTCTCTAGACTTAAAGGAAAAAAAAACCTTCTCGACATCTGATGCTCCCCCCACTACTCCTGCTCATGAACAGCGCTGCATAGTGACTCAGCTCTTGGAGGACACACCCAACTGGTTAAGATCAAGCAACTGACAAGCAAATATGTGATACTGAAGAGGGTATTTAATGTAACCCGTCTTAATTCACCTAGACAAAACATGTACATGCTAACGCCCACAGTTAATTAAGATTAGAGTGCCATGCCAAGTATAGTATATATTATTATTATTATTATTATTATTACTATTATTGAAATGCATACATAGATGTCTATTCATTTTGCGTGTGTAAATATAGCATTTACTCAGCACGCAAGTTAATAATATTGACCTAGTTTCGAGACGAGGAAAAAATCGTAGCGCCACCTATAAAAAATGATAGATACATTGGTGATGAGCATTCGACAAAGTGCTTTTACCAGAAGTTGAACATGACGTGGAAATCAAACTCACTCTTGTTTTCCCTTCTGTGAAATCTCCATTATTGACAATTTAATTTTGACATTTCTTCCGAACAGAACTACATTCAAAACTTGAAAGGTCACACATTCTGAAAAATTGTGCGACGCCTGTCATCTAATGGGGATTAAGAGTATCTACAGAATGGCCTTTGCTTGCATTTGTCACCTGTGGCTATTTTATTGTTGATTGCTCGATTGTCGTAAGCCTCTGGTTCAAAATAGACCAATTTGATTTTTTAAAAATTACCAATTGTAATATTAAAATAAAAATTAAATGCTTTTTTTTTGCAAATGTGAATGAGATTTTTGTATGCTAAGTTTAAAATTGTTTTTCGAGAAGAAAAAACAGACTCTGGCTTGATTGTGAGAATAGCTGAAATCTTTCGATGGTTATCAAGGTGTTACTTTGCCTTACCGACGGGCTTAACAATAGATAAATTTTACACTGATGGTAGGAGAGAGAGAGAGAGAGAGAGAGAGAGAGAGAGAGAGAGAGAGAGAGAGAGAGAGAGAGAGAGAGAGAGAGAACCACAAAGCTTTAAGGAAAGAACTCTGTTTTTAATGAAATGACATTTGACAAAATAAACAGCGTGTTTTATAGAAAATTGTCATTCAACAAAATGGAAGACGGGTAGTGATGGCAGGTAGTGTAGTAATCGCACCTTGAGGAGGTAACATGTGCCGACACCAACTAGAAATGAAAAGTCAAACAAAAAACAAAACAAAAAAAACAAAACAAAACAAAAAAAACAAAAAACAAAAAAACAAAACAAAAAAAAACAACAAAAAAACGAACATGTAACTCGACATCTGATTTGGTATAAAATAGCAAAATTTGTTGAACATACATTTTGAAGTCGCCAGAGATATTTATATTCTTCTACTCTTCGAACCGAATTTTATTTAAACAAAAATGCTCTTGATTCATCTTCTGACGATGTTGAAGTTAAATTTCAGTTTTCTTTATAGTATTGATTTTTCTTCGCCAAAGACTTTTAAAACAAGAAAGTCAATTATAATTTAACCGGTTGATAGTCTTCATTTCACATTGCGCACCACAAAGAGAATTAATCATAAAATAATGAATTCCCAGCCACAAGATAACTTCACTAAACAAAACATTCCGAAAAATGTACATTGACATGTAAATAACTAGTGTTTATAAATGTATTATTCACTATTTCTCCTTTCTTTTGAAACAAAGGATCTCATATTAGAAGTCATCTTACTACCAACTGAATAATTATATTCGAAAAATGCTATTCAATGTCAATAAATAAGGTGTATTTTTGAATAACTTTGGAATTGTCTCTGTTGAAATTATATTTAGCCTCAAGCAATAATTTTACTCTTTTTCTTTTTCCTATTCAACATAAAAAAGGAAAAGCGAAGGAAAATAGGACGAATTTATTTCGAAATTAGCATAGTACCTGTCACTAATTAAGGTATTATTTACGTATGATTAGGCACTTCTGCCTAGGTTGCAGTGACTGTGTGCTCTCTGGCATCCACTCTTCTAAAAAATTGACGAAAACAATTTATAATCAAAATCAAGTCTCATGAATAGTGTATGTAATTCCGCTTAACTCAGAGTAAAGACAAGAGCAATAAACAAATGAACAAGGAATTATATATATATATATATATATATATATATATATATATATATATATATATATATATATATATATATATATATAAGTAGATAGATAGATGTACAGAGTGTCGACATTTAAAATCAACATGATATAGTGAGTGTTGGTTTTACACATTTGGCGGTATATAGGCTACACTATCTATATCTACAAACAATCTCGTGGAGATAGAACGTTTGTAGATATTGCCCTCCTCCACCCCATTAATAGAAAAAAGTTTAAGCAATATATATATATATATATATATATATATATATAAATTACAGACATTATGTCTGCTAATTTTTATCAAAATACGTCCATACTCACGAGTAACGTTCCGTGTATTTATATTAAAACATGAGAAAAATGTAATTTCTTTTATTTTTATTTCCAAAGTACTTTCGATCTCCTTCCAAGATCATTTTTAAGGGTACAAGTAGTACGAAATTATATCTTGTTCATTGGTACAAGTTTTTATACAAAGCTGTTCGTTGCTATTCATAAACATATATAAATACTTGTACTCAAGAAGAACATAGAGTTTGCACTACTAGCAACCGAGAAGATTGTCTTGGAAAAAAATCGAAAGGTACTTGGGAAATGAAAATAAAAGAAATTTAAACAGTTATTGCACATTTCTCTCATCTGTTAATATCGGTAAACTGAAGGTTATTCGTGAGTATGAACGGATTTTGTTAAAAATTAATTAATGTCTGTAATTTTGTTAAAAATTAATTAATGCCTGTAATATATATATATATATATATATATATATATTGCTACTTTATCCACTGTGGATAAAAGCATTAGTTAAATCTAGTGACAGGACCCAAAGAGTGTAAGTTACCGAGTTAAGACAGGAAATAACAGGAGATAACTGACATCCATTAGACATGGCACGTGGAACTAGAACAGTCTACCCCAGTAAGCGAAATAAAGGGTTCAGTTCGACATTCCAGCCACCTGAAGAAGGCCGGAGCGTACAACGGCCGAAACGTTGTGATAAATATGGCGACAAAGATGAGAACAATAGTCCGAATAATGTAAATAGTGTACATAATACCTTATCTCGGAAATATAGACAAATTTTAATATATATTTAAATATTTTTAATTTTAATATATATATATATATATATATATATATATATATATATATATATATATATATATATATATATATTGTGTATTTGGGCAGCACTCCTTCTTTCATAAATTAAAGACGACTGACAAGGTACTGCGATCCAGTAATTTATTCAATTTTTCTTGCATTCGTACAAATGTTTTTCCTCTCTGGGCACGGTGGATATTTACTGCCCTAATATTCTAAATATCCGAGAGCTTTGTCTATGTGTATCTATAGTGATGGAAATCAAAACCTAATATTCTCAGGAATTTACTGCATGCTTGAACAACTAATGTCCCCTTCTACGACCCTAATGGCAATATTTATACTAATGCTAACGAAGGTAGCATGAGAAATCCGTTCAGTTCGTGCTTTTTAAATTACTACATGTTTCATGTCGAGAACAAAGTATTTAAAAAGTTACTCGACTTAAAATAAATTTCAACTTATATTTTAACATAATCAGTTCAACATGACAAAGACGATGGACATAAAAACATGTTAAAATAAATTATGTTAATTGTATTTTAATGAATATTGTCCTGAAGAAGGTTTATTAAACCGAAACGTCAGACGTTGACATTTCATTCATATTAAAACAACATAATTGCATTTAAGGATTTTTGGTTGTTTTTTTCCAAATATTTTTCTTCATTCTGTCGGATTTATATTTGCTTACATATATATATATATATATATATATATATATATATATATATATATATATATATATATATATATATTGCTTAAAGATCGCTTGAAACTTGTAAATAACATTCAGTATTGATTCCTATGTTCACACTGTTTATTATAACTATAAGCGCTCTGTCTCCGATATTGAGCACTCGTCTCCCCCATAAATGTGTGTGTGTGTGTGAGAGAGAGAGAGAGAGAGAGAGAGATAGATAGATAGATAGATAGATAGATAGATAGATAGATAGTGAGTGAGTGAAAGGGAGCGAGAGAAAGGGAGTCTGTATGGCTGTTCTTTTAAATCATCACCAAAAGTAATGACCGACTTCAAGAAAAGGTCGACGGACCCAAGTCCGTGTGAGTGATGTCGCTGGTCTGATGGAAACAGGCGATAATCAGCGTCATTTGTTGTTGATACGTCAATGACAAGGCGTAACGCAAACACACATGCCTCGTCGCGTGTTGCTGTGGTCGGGAAAAGGCGATAGAGAGGACTGGGGGTAAAAGGGCGGTTCTGACAATTCATTCATAGACTAGGAGACAGCAGAAGTTCCTCCACAGCGTTGCTAATGTCTCAATCGATCGATAAGACGTGAGGGTGGTGCCAAGGCGGCAAAAGTTATCGGAATGATAGAATGTCCGTGTGTAAGATATTTTTGCGTGTGTTCTTGAAACATGAAGCAACTGTGTGTGTCTATTTGACATATTTGTTAGATAAAACCAAGACAATTTCGCCACTTGACCATCTTCTTGGAGAATACAGTTAGAAACGATTTGACTTTCAAAATGCTTTTAAATCAACTTAATTTCTCGGAGCGTTTTTGTGAAGAAACGTGTTTTTTTGTTTCTATGTGCGGTGACGTTATGTTATAAATTATCACGCTCTCTACAGCAGTAACTGAACAGCAATATATATATATATATATATATATATATATATATATATATATATATATATATATATATATATATATATATTATCATAATTATTATTATTAAATATATAAGTATATATTGTTGTAAACAACAGACATTTATAAATAATTTTTTTTAAATCTGACATTATATTTTATTACTATAATCGTTATTTTTAGTGGTTACACATGTTTGTGTTACTATCCCTTGTTTCTAATTTCTACAACATATTTTCTATATGTATTAACCACCCTAGATCGAAAAGTCCTACTAAAGAAAAGTTGTGCCCCCGACGGGAATGGAAGCTGTGTCCTCTTTTCTACCAGGGAAAATTCTTCTATAATAGAAAATGTAGATACAGTTTCTATTCTCGTTCGAAGGCATACTTTTCTTTAGTCAGGCCACTCAATCTACGGTGGTTGTTATTTCACTATTTAAGAAAATAAACAAGACGGATGCCAACTCAAACTCGTATACCCACTAAAATTCATATTGTATGTTTATAGTAATAAGAAAAGACTTGATTTATAAGTAAGATTATAGAGCAGGTTTTAGACTCGGAAGATAAAAGTGTTATCGAAAACGAAGTAAATTTATTTCTCTTCTGAATTACAATTTCATATTTCAACATAATCAACATTATCTCAAGTATTCTATCTGATTTTTATTATTTCCACGAAGAAAGTTTCTGGTTCACTATTGATATATTTGAGATGGCATCAGATGACAAATGTAGACCTTTCGATCCCTCTTCCCAAATCAAGGACAACCATAATCTTATGAAGCCAAATTGAGGCTTATACAAAAAAAATGCGAAAAAACTGTATTCCAGGCTTCTCACCGTTTCCGCCATTTGTTGACTTCAGTACGTCCTTGCATTTGTTATTGATGTTCGCCTTTTGGGTCATATTCTACAGCTGTAGTTTTTGATCGCTCCTTCATTTCCACAACACTCTACCGAATTAATGGTCCACCGCAGAAATTCTGTGGGAATGACTTGTTGATTGTTTCATATGTAATTATTTCTATGTCAAATGTTTAGATGAGTACCATTCTTTAGTGCCACCATTCAGAAAATTACAATCAAGACGCACTATACTAATTCCACGAAATCAAACCACCCTCATTTCATCTGTATTCCAAATGTAAGGAGAAAAATTCAATTCAGACAAATTTCCCTAAGAACTGTTACTTTGCAAAAAAGGGTTCAGCGTAGTCACTTCCTTAAATAGTAGAATGTTAACCCCTTCATGTCAAGGGTCAATTAGTATCTATCCTCCTGATACTCATTTTTCACTTCATGCCACAGCCTCTTTCATTCATATCACAAAACTTATTTATCATTATTAATTTAATAGCCTTCCTTAAGTGGTTCTCGAGGCTTGTAGAATTTTGAAAGAAGTTTAATGTTAAAAAAACGGACAACAATGAATTGAAATTCGCGTGGACGTTTATTAACTTAGAATCTTACGTACGAGAGAAACGACTACAACAACACCTCGTGGGGTGATACTGACTACGCAGTTAACATACAAAAGCACACACACCGACACAGACACACACAGACACACACAGACACACACACACATATATATAAATAAAGTTTTAATTTAGTTAACCATTTATTGATTGTTTTTGCATAACAAAATGGTTGTCTCTTTCGACCAGTTTGAAAATTGCTATGCATGAAACAGGTTGTAAATGGGTAACGAAATAAAACGTTTTTATGTATATTAAAAAGGTGTTTAAAAGTATTTAAAATTGACGACTCTTATCTACATAAAATAACAAATTATATATATATATAATTTGTATATAACTTTTCTTATATATATATATATATATATATATATATATATATATATATATATATATATATATATATATATATATGAGAAAGACTATTTTGTCAAGTGCAAAATGATAAGCAAAAGAAAGACATAATTCTATATAGAAACAAAGCAAGAAAGACAGAAAAAATTAAAAATTACAAAACGGAAGAAAGCAAACAAGGAAGGGAGAAAGAAAGAAAGAAAGAGAGATAAAAGAAAGAAAGAAGAAAAGAAGATAAATAAAAAGAAAGATTTTTAAAGAGCCCCATACGATAAGAAATATCTTCTAAAAGCGTCACAAGATAAGAGTAGGAAAAGAAAGAAAAAAGAAAAGAAAAAATAAGAAATATTTTTAAAAAACGCATTGCGAAACAAAGAAAGAAAGCTGAAATATAAAGAAATAAATTGGATCCGGAAGAAAAAAATCAAGGAAATTAAGAAACGAAAGTCTCCTGAATAAATTGCAATGAGTGAAAACCTTGGAATATTTGTGAAGATACGGAAATTGTTCTTTCTTTACTTTGATAAAGATCTAATGCCAATAACTGAACTCGTGTAAAATATCTCATGGGTGTGGGGTGTGTCTGTTCGCTTGGAAGGATGTTGGAAAGTGAGTGTAGGCGAGAACGCACGTGCGCATGCGTATGTCTCAAGTGAGATCATCTGATTTGGCCTTTGCCCATTGCCACGCGACAAAGCCAACCAACAGCGCATGCGTAAAGCCATGCGGACCACGAGTTCAGGAGTTGATTCATGTTTCTTGTCAGAATTTGTGAATGAGCGAGGAGAATTTTTGTAGATCACCGTTATGAATATCAATTCTCGACGTGTGTGTGTGTGTGTGTGTGTGTGTACACTGTTCAAAATCAGGTAAAATTATGGCGCGTCGATGCGACTGTTGCTCGATCGATATCCCCTATGTTCAATAGATGGAACCAATTATTATATCTATTTCACTGGTGCTTCCTGGTTTACATATCCATCTGTTTATCACTTATTGATCTGTGCACTTATCTACATATATAAGAGTCGTTCCGAAATTAATGCCTCCTATTTATTCCTACAACTACATGCGAGAGAGAGAGAGAGCAAATTTCCAACTACAATGTACTATTTTCACATTTAATTACCACCATTGACTATGCATTTGCACCAGCGATAAACACGATCATTTACGATTTTCTTTATTTTTCGTGTTCTCTGCAAGTTTTCCAAGAAAAGTAATTTTGAACATGTGATGTTTCTAACGATAAGAAAGCGTTCGACCACTAACTCAAGTAAAAAAAAGAAAGTAAACAAAACAAATTGCTGAATAATATATACGAGAGATTCTTCCAAAGTTATCAGTGCGAACCCAACTTAAATGTGATATTTGTCCAGCTTTTTGAAAATGGGTAGGTCGAAAACATTTCAGTGACCACCCCCACCCCATATATAAATAAGGAGCAGTGACTGCTTAATGCGTGGAAATATCAGTCACCATGCTGTTTTAATGTCAACACTATTTTCATGTTTATATGTACACATACTTTATCCTTGATCCGGAGTTCACATCATCCATAAATATAGCAATATATATATATATATATATATATATATATATATATATATATATATATATATATGTGTGTGTGTGTGTGTGTGTGTGTAAAAAGATAATATGAATAAAGACAAGAGGGAAAATTATCTTAGCCGATGTGTTCCGTCCTTTTCTAGGCAACATAGATGACGATAAAAATTACAAAAAATTACAAGGAAACAGGTAAACTCAAAATCTTCTATTATTTAAAAGATCTAATACATAGATGAATTTCTCAAAGTAAAATAATATAAATAATGATTATTTTTTATAAAAAGTAACAACAATAAAAACATTTACTCAATTTTGTTTATTAGACATTAAATTACATCACTTAGCATCTTCCATAATTTACCTTCACTTTCAGTTCTCCTGGAACATATTTATGAGCCTTCTTACATCTAAAAAATCCTTACATTTGCCTTGAGAAAGTCCATCAGAGGAGTAAATGCGTCGGCTAAGATAAATTTTCATTTTTGTCTTTATCCGCATACACACACACATATATATATATGTATATATATTTATTATAATTTTTTTATATACAGACAAAAACAGTTACTCACGACAAAGATGTATTTTTGTTTCGGTGCATATGAGCATCTCGACGGCTGAGGAACAAAGATGTTCTACTCCTGATATTGAGCACTCTTTTTTTGAATTAATGCTGTGAACGTTTAAATTTATATTCTTTTCGTTCTTATTACATATATATATATATATATATATATATATATATATATATATATATATATATATGGGATGAATTCTCAAGCAGTGAGAAGAGGTGAACTCAAACCTTTCACAATGGCATTAACTTTGGCAAGTTGAGTGTGTGTGATTTTCTAAGTGTAGCTTAGATGTTGGACAAGGTTGATAGTACGGGGCACCTAGTGAGGATCGAATTCACTACTCAGGGGTATTTGACCTAGCGATAAAAGCTTGCTAATAAGTCGGATAAGTATTTGAAACAATGGTTAAAGTGTAAAATAATTTGGAAAAGTTGTACTTACAAATTTTTCGCCGATAACGCGTTTTCATTGTTGAACCATATTAAAATAGAAGTCTCATATATATATATATATATATATATATATATATATATATATATATATATATATAGTTGTATATTTAGGCAGCAATCCCTCCTTTATGCATGTTTCATTAAAAACGACAGACAAGGTACTACGGTTAAGTTTTTTATTTAATTTTTCTTGTGTTCTAACAAGAGCTTTCTTTTCTGAACAAAGGGTGTGTAAGAACTGTCCAATTTTTTTATATTTCCGAACGCTTTCGGCTATACCTTTAGCCATTATCAAGGATGATTCGATTTTTCAGCTTAATTGAGTATGTGCGTTCTGTGTATGTCTTAGTGTGTGGTAGGGATGTTTTTCATTTCCGAATACGGTTAGCACATTGTGGCTTTGTTCGGAGTTAATATTGTTAAGAGTTGGCTTTTTATTTTTTATTATTAAAGCTTCCATTATTTTTAGCCTTTTTTGCAGGTGGATGCAGTTAATATATTTGTGTTTTCTACTAGTATGTTTCTAATGGAGTCGGGTAAATTTGTGTGTGTGTGTGTTTAAATGCGTTCTAATGGAGCTGTGATCAGATAGGTGTAACGTAAGACGTCTGGATATTTGGACAGTTCTTACACACCCTTTGTCCAGAAAAGAAAGCTCTTGTCCGAACACAAGAAAAATTAAATAAAAAGCTTAACCGTAGTACCTTGTCTGTCGCTTTTAATGAAACACGCATATATATATATATATATGTATATATATATATATATATATATATATATATATATATATATATATATATATGTGTGTGTATGTGTGTGTGTGTGTGTGTGTGTGTGTGTCGGTATAAACAGTGTGGGTATAAAAGTCAAGCGCAGTGTGTCATTTCCACTTTTAACGAGAAATATGCAAGAAGGAAAAACCGAAAATAGCAAAATTTTAAACATTAAAAATTAATTTAATTATTTTGAATCGTCGTCACGCTAACATATTCCTCTTGAAAAAGTCGAATAGATCTATAGATCTTGTGTGCATGCAAGATAAAAAGAGACCGTGCAGGAAACAAGCTGTAAATGGATAACTAGATAAAAACATATCCTATTTATTACATATGGTAAAAAGCTCTTTTAAAAGTACTTACAACTGAGTACTTTTATACATATAAGTAAAGGAATAGACAAATAATATATATCCTATCACTCTTCCTTCTTTCTCTCATTAATCATTTCACTCCAATATAATAATAATGTTTCTCACCGACAGCACAACTATGAGCTTCATGCACGGTGTCATCATCCGTTCAGTCTTCACCTGACAATAGCATTGGGCATGTACTTCAGAGGAAAGAGAAAACATTAAAATGAAAGAATTAAAGTTAAATAAAGTTAAAGAAACTTAAAATGGAATCAAAGAAAAGGAAAAATGTACTTTAAAATAGTATAAAATTTACGATTCCTTACATGTTGAGAGGCTGGCATCAGGTGTCATTCCATCAATGTTCAATTTTCCGACGCCACTGAGAGTGATAGTTATCAAGTTTTATAGCGTAGACTATCCTCCCACTACAGTTTGGCGGAAAAGCTATCAAATAATTCATTCAACAAAAAAGTATTCAATCACCTACTCTCAAACTCTTTGCAAAAGACGACAATGAGTTGAAGGGCCTCCTTAATATTGTAAAATGTTTCAGCGACGACATAGGTATATATTTCGGATTAGATAAATGTGCAAAGGTAAGATTCAAGTAAAGGAGAATTACAGAAACACCCTCAAAAGATTTAGACTTTGTCACAAAGATTAAGGAACTGGAACAAGATGAAGCATATAAGTACCTAGGAATTAGCGAAGGAGACAGTATACAGCATATCCAAATAAAGAAGAAGGTAAGAAAGGAGTATTACAGGTGTGAGTTTGGTATTGAATACCGAGCTGAATTCAAAAAACACAATAACAGTCATAAACATCTCGGTTGCCCTTTGATGCAATACAACTTTAATGTCTTTAACTGGACCATAGCTGACATTAAGCAAAATGGACGCCAAAAACGAGAAAGCTTCTCACTTGCTACCGAATGCATCATCCATGTTGATCGTTTGTATGTGCCCAGAGCCGAAGGAGGCAGAGGATTAGTTCAACTAGAACTGTCCTACAAAATTTGACCTTCAAAGATACCTGGAAACTACAGAAGACTGGATGAACATATGTTTCAAAGAACATGAATGTAGTAAGCATCTTTATTCCGTAATAAAGGAAGCTCAAAAGTTCAAAATGGAGTTTCAAATGGGTGCAGATATACAAGAAACGCATAATGCACCGACTGAAGCTGCAAAATACTTTAAAAAAAAGAAAACAAAACAAATGCAGACCAGATACAGAAACGATGATAAGATAAACCGCTTCATGGCTAATACTCTGTCCGTACCAAACAAGCTAATATAAACAAACCCCCGTACCCATCAGTGGTTACGTAATACAGGGTTAAAAGCTGAAATCCAAGATTTTATTCTTGCTGCACAGGACCAATGCTTGTTAACTAGAAATTATCAAGCATACATACTAAAATATTGTGTGAGCCCAAAATGTGATAAATATCCAGAAACAATTGATCATCTGGTATCTGCTTGCACCCACTGAATATAAAACATGGCATGACAGAGTGGCCAATATCTGCACTGGAAAACTCCTACGAGAAGGAAACTGAAAGAAATTGGTATGAACACCACCTAGACCCGGTTACGGAGATAGGGCCTGTAACCATTTTTTTACACACTACACACATAGAACAATCAAAGCTAACTGTCTAGACATTGTTATTAGAGGCCGTAAACAAAGAATGCCTCCTTATTGATATGGCTGTCTCTGCAGACTGCAATGTATCTTTGAAGATCTTCAAAAAGCTATCAAAATACAAGGACCTTGAAATCGAAATCTCAAAAATGTGGCATATAACATCAACTATCCCTGTTGTAGTTGGAGCGCTCGGATTGGTTGAAAAGATTCCAGTAGACTCATTGAAGGGATTCCTGGAAGACCATGCCTTAAAGAAATACAAAAAAATGTTCTCATGAGTACAGACCACACCTTACGAAGGGCTTTATCTATGCAAAATATGTTGTTTTTTTTTTCAGTGGAAAATGTCATATGTCATTTCTGACCTTACGGTCACTGGGCGAGACCCGAAATGAAATGTGTACACACCAGAAATCAGAGGAAATAGGATAATAATAATAATAATAATAATAATAATAATAATAATAATAATAATAATAATAATAATAACTTTGATGTAACAATGGCTAGCTATGATTTTGCGTTTTTGAGAACTCATAGGCATATATATAATCAATAAATTAACAAGTATTATTAACAAAAATAGATATAGGTCTATACAGGGACACGGTCTATTAATTCTAAGAAATTGTAACGACAGAAAAAATAGAAAAAAAAAAATATAAAAACTTCAAAACCCTGAGGTTTATAATAGATATAAAATCCAACCAAAAAATCCAACATTTCTTAGATATAACAACGGAACAAACCAGCAGAAAACTAAACAACCCAATATACATTTTACAAAAATTCCAAATAGCCAACTAATGTATTCAAACAAATACCCATATCTATAAATAAAAGAATTTCAACAAATTCTAGTAGCTTAAAAATATTCAAGGAAAATAAATAACCAAGAAAGAGCAGATATTCAAACAAACTAGAATACAAAAAAAACAAAAACAATTCAAACAAAAACAACAGAAAAAGAAACAATTTGGGGCGACCCCTCTATAAGCCTACGATAAATGCAAAAATAGGGAAAATATTATTTAAAATAATTTCCAAACACTTCCCTAAAAACAGCCAATTATCAAAAATTATCAATATAAATACAATCAAAATTAGTTACATCTGAATCGATAACATGGAGTAAATAATAGCTAAGCACAATAAAAATAATTGTAACATCCAGCAAAATAACACCATTAATTGTAACTGCAAAAACAAAGAAAATTGCCCACTTAACAATAAATGTTTAACCAATAACATAATATACAAAGCTATCGTAACTAATAACATTAAAGCAGACGAAAGAATTTATATAGACACCAGAGAAATAAATCTTAAAAGAAAGATATTATAGCCACAAAATGTCTTTTGAAAGAAAAATACACAAACAATATAACCCTATAAAAATGCATAAAAAGAAAACATATCCCTACCTAAATGAAACGGAAAATGACAAAAAGAGCAGCCGCATACAGTATCATCAGTAAAAATCGTAATTTATGCTTAGAGGAAAAATATCAATAATTAGTTTTAAAAAATAAACTAAACTAAGCAGAAAATTGAAATAATGGATAAATGTAGGTATATAAATACTTACTTTGTTATCTAAGCACTAATAAAAATAAACAAATATATATATATATATATATATATATATATACATATATATATATATATATATATATATATATATATATATAATTTTTTATATATATATCAACTTTAAATAATCAAATAAATAAATGAAATAAATATAATATAAACTTTAAAATAACTATTAATAAATAAATAAACGAAAAATATTAAACATACAAGCTTATACGCGCGTCTGGGTGTGCATGTACATATAAATATATACATACACACACACACAAACAACTGAAAACGAACAAACCTAACCTTTCATTATTAATGCCTTAATATATAACACAAGGCAAAAAACAAATAAACTACTAACCATTAAATAATAACGAAACACTAGAAAAATGATAACCTTTCATTTTAAAGCATATATACTATTTAATAATTACATATGTGTGCGTGCGTGCAACGTGCGTGCATGAGTGTACGTAAGTATATACTCTGTATACATATTAAACAGCAAAGAAAACACTCTATAAACCCAACCAACGATAATTAATACACTAAAAGGAGAAACAAGTAAATTTTTCATTTAAACACGAGTTTATTAATAACAAAGCAGACATAAGTGTACATGTGCCTGTGTAAGTATTTATCATTTAAGCATTGATATTCTAATAGAGCAATAATTATTTATTATAATTTTTTCATATAGACAGGAACAATTTACTTACTACAAAGATGCAACTTCGTTTCGGTGCATTTAGTTACATCTCGGCTGGTGATAACCATTTTGGTTCTCACCAGTCGAGGTGCAACTAAATGCACCGAAACGAATTTGCATCTTTGTAGTGAGTAAATTGTTTTTGTCTATATGAATAAATTATAATAAATAATTATTGCTCTAGTATCGGGATTGAGCCCTCTTTTGAATTAATGCTGTGAACGCGAGAATTTATATATTATTTTCGTTCTCATTACATTCGGATATATATATATATATATATATATATATATATATATATATATATATATATATAATTATTTAAAAAAATTATAACATAAATATGTTATAAAATCACTACAAAAATAGCCATTTTGTTTCAACACCCTCGGTGTCTTATCAAGTGATGATCATATACTTGGATATATATATATATATATATATATATATATATATATATATATATATTATTTTAGCATTAATTTCAATTATCATTTAATTATTTATGTAAAAAAACGAAATACAACTTTCCTAGTTCCAAAACTAGAACAATCAAAAATTAAAAACGGTGTTTTGTCTAGACAACATAATAATTGTCCACAAATGGTTACAATAGAAAGAAAAGAGGAAAAAGAAACAAGAGAGAAAAAAAAAAAAAAGAAGCGAGCGTAAAGTTGAAAAAACAATAATTAAATGAATCAAAGGACAAATGATCACGTATACACATCCGCGAAGACGGGCGGAGGCGCGTGAAGGCGCGTGGAGGCGCATCCGCACAGACGGGCAAACGCACAAACAATACAGAAGAAGCTTACACCAATGCATAAACATGCATAAAAAAGAAAATCGAGAAATATACGCAGTCAATTGCTGGTATCTCCTTAAGAGTGGGCGGACATATCCGTCTATGAAAGTCTAGAGTCGAGATGCTGAAGGTAACATCAGTCAGCTAAGTGACAAACTTTTACTTATATATATATATATATATATATATATATATATATATATATATATATATATATCCCCATGTATAGGGGAGACTATATTTTGATCCGGCATGCTCTCCCGAAAGACTACGCAGTAAGCAATGCTCCTTTTATCCTATTTAAACAAGTATATCCCATTCACTCAGATTGTTTCTCTCAGAAAAAAACGGGACGTTTATTTATATACAGGGTGACCATAAATTATCAGTACAATTTTAAAAAATCATAAAAATTGACAGAATGAAGTTAACTCTACAGGGTTTATTGAAAAACATATGTAAATATAAAATGTTATTTAAGTACATAAGAATACTTCTTTCTGTTTTCCTAAACTTCTTGTGCCAGACATGAATACTAACACGATTTGGTGTTCTTTTTTCATCATTTTTACAGTAATGGCGTTGAACTTGATTGTCCGATTGGCTCTCTATGAACCAGGATATACACAACGCTTTCTCTTGCGATGTTGCCATTTTCATTAAAACTTACAGATCAATAATAAGCACTTTTAACATCGACCTTTTAAAAAGACAAACCAAAGTGAATTACAAAAGAACAAACTCTAATATATATATATATATATATATATATATATATATATATATATATATATATATATATATATATAGAAATAGGTTCCTTTAGGGTGCAAAGAATTGTCTTGAAGTCTCTTAACTTTAATTGATACAATAAGCTGTGCAAACTAAGACAAGAACATTTGAAAAGCCAAAATAGATAGAAAGAATAGAGAAAAAATAAAAAAGAAAGAAAAAAAACACAAATAAGGAGTGAGTGTAAAGTGAAAAACAAAGGACGAAAAGAAGAAATAATCATACCATTCAGCTCGTACGCAAACATACATTAGGTTGGTGCAAAAATAATGACGTTAAAAAATACGTCAAAACCGTCATTATTTTTGCACCAACCTAATACAAGCAGACGGGTGCGCGCAGGCACACACACAAACACACACATATACAATGGAAAAAAATTAACCCTACACAAAATGAAAACGCAAACGAGAAATATAATCAATCAACTGCTGATACCCCTTGAAGATTGGATGCAGTGATTTCTGGAAGGTCTGTCTACGAAGCTCTAGCGTCGGGATGCTGAAGGTAACATCAATCAGCTAAGTACCATATTTCATATTTCATAATTCTATTAATTTCATAATTGTATTAATGAACTATATATATATATATATATATATATATATATATATATATATATATATATATATATATACATATATATATATATATATATATATATATATATATATATATATATATACACTCTCTGTTAAATTACAAAAACTTACACTCCCCATCAACTTTAATTTCATTTCTCGTTTCATTTCATTTTTGGAAGTGCTATCTGATGATCCGACGTCCTTTAAAAGGGCTTTGGTGAAATAAATTATTATAATGGTACCTTAAAGTGGTCTATTTTTCTTTTAAATATTAGCTCTGGATTTACATTGAGCTCTTAGGATTTCATCCTCCTTGGGATTACCCATGCGGATTACCAAGTTCTTCATAACTTAATATATATATATATATATATATATATATATATATATATATATATATATATATATATATATATATTAGGTTGGTGAAAAAATAATGTCGGTTTTTGACGTATTTTTTAGCGTCAAAAACCGTCATTATTTTTGCACCAACCTAATATATATATATATGCCTTATATATATATATATATATATATATATATATATATAGATAGATAGATATATATATATGCCTTATATATATATATATATATATATATATATATATATATATGGTTTGAGCAAGGTTATTCCAAAGACTATTGCTAGTGTAGTCAATTCCGTCTGTACAGATGCTCCATCACTATGGCCTTGTGGCAGACTAATAAATAATAAATTAATAAATATTTAAGTAAATGTTTATACGTGTGTTCGCGTGCGAGCGTGTGTTGGCAAAGGGTGTGTAGCTGCTTCAAAAATCGTGTCGGCTTTTGCTGAGGTCAACGGAGCTACAGAAAAAAAAATCTTTTCTCCTTGCTCTCGTAAATTCTCTCACCCGTAACACCACCCACACTGGACCCTAGTTCACTATGGCAACCAGCCACGCTCGGGTAAGAAAGAGGTAAGTAATTCAATAATTGTATAGTTTCATTAGTGATAAATAATATTGATTTATCAAGAAAGACGGACGTCGAATGAGTGTGCAGACTACGCGAACACATACACACACACAAACTTGCACGCACACATTATATGTGTATGTGTGTGTGTACGAAATAGACAGCAAAAGAATGCTATAAAGAAAGGTGAATGTGTATGCGAATGTGTGATATAGTGCTTGATCTTATGCACACGTACATGTGTGAAAGTATGTATGGGTAAGAGTGTGTAGGCATAGATGTGAGAGTGTTTATGCCTGTGTGTGTGTGTAGGCCTATTTTTGAAAATATTTTATGTGCATGTGCGTACGCATAGGTGTGAGTAAATGTCTGTGTATACGGATATGTAAGGGGAGAGAAAGTCTGTGTCTACGTGTATATGCGAATGAGAGTGTGTACGTGTATGTATGAGACAGTGTGTCTGTAAGTGTCCGTGTGTTTAAATGTGCGTGTACAGATATGTGGCAGTGAGTGTGTACGCATGTGAGAGAATGTGTGTATTTGTGTACGCGTATTTGTGAGAATGAGTGTGCATGTATACGTATGTGAGAGAGAGAGAGAGAGAGCAACTGTGTCTGAGTGCATATATATATATATATATATATGTGTGTGTGTGTGTATATATATATATATATATATATATATATATATATATATATATATTTAAGAATAACGTGTGACAAACTTGCTAAACATGCAGGATTAGCTTGTTTACCATCACTCTACGATAAATATCCGGAGGAAATATTTGTGAAATAAGTATGGTCCAAGGACATGTTAAACGTATGAATAATACTTGACGTGAATGTTGGTAAATGAAAACAATTTTCTAACCTCCTTCAAATATACTTCGAACAGATCCAATACTCTCTCTCCCTTTTTCTGTCTCTTCTCCTTTCTCTCTCTCTCTCTATTTCTTTTTCTTTCATATTCTCTCGATACTTTTCTCCTCCTCTTATATTCTCTTTCTCCTTTTCCCATTCTCTCTTCATTCAACTCTCTATCTCCTTTTTTTCTCTCTTTCTACCTTTTCTCATACCCTTTCTCTCTCCCTTTCATCCATAAATCGGTTTTTTCATTTCTCTACAAATGCATGAATACCTATTGCGGCATTCTTGATTCATAAGTTTCTTTTCCAAACCGATTCACTAGGGAAGTGAGTCCGATCCTCATTGGGGATCTCACTATAGATTTTACTATATCGTTTTTTTTTCTTTTTCTTTAATTCTTTTTTTTTTTGTTTCTTTCTGTTCATCTGTATCATTTTACCCTTTTTGCCATTGACCTTGTTGCTCCTTTATTTCCTTCCTAACATTTAATCAAATATTCTTCTTCCATGTGCCGTGTCCCTTCTGGACGTGAGTGATTTTGATTCTTCACAATTTCTTGTCCTTTGTAGTTCTCAGTAAAATATACATTTTTTACTGTCTCTCTTAATCCCTATTTTTCCAACCATTTACATTAGGTAGCTGATGCGTTGTTTTCCTCAGCCCCTCTTGCTTTCAATATGTCCTGTCAGTGTCAGATTTTCTAAGTCGTCTTTCCTCATTAGGTGCTTTAGAAATTACAACTGTCTTCTGATGAAAAGTATGTGTCTTTTTTTATTTTCTTTAACAGTTCATCGTTGCTCACGTGGTCAATTCATAGTATTCTCAGAATCCTCTGTAGAACCACAATTCTCAGAATCCTCTGTAGAACCACAATTCTCAGAATCCTCTGTAGAACCACACTTCTGTCTTTTCTTAATCCTTGATGGAATTGTTCAGCATTTACTGCCATATAGGAGGAATTATATTACATTTATTGACAGAAATATTGGCAGGGCACTGTAGTCTTTGGTTCAAATTCCCTTTCAATAATTTGCAATACTAGCTAGCTATCCCCTTTACTATTATAAATCAATGTTCACCAAATTAGACTAATTCTGTCCAGTGAAAAATTAAATATTTGCAAAAGCAATAATCTTTTTTTTCGTTTCTTTTTATTATCATTTTTAAGCCCTCTTTCTGCACCCTCACAAATATTCTTCTTATCATTGTCAAATACTGAACTTCGCAAATCACGGGTCAAGATTTCGGGTTTGGAGTAGGCAGTCAGAGTTCAGCTATTTCCTTCTTTTTCTCATCAGTTACTGCGTGGCCCTTTCGTTACACATGCAATACTTTCTCAAAGTATCAGAATCAATCACTGAACAAAAATTAATTCGTTTACCCAGTTGCACCTCTTTTTCTTCTTTCTCCCTGTCTGTCTGTCTGTCTCTCTCTCTCTCTCTCTCTCTCCCTCTCTCTCAATGTTCAAGTCATATCTTTTTTCCATTACGGGCTTTATATCAGAAAACTTGCGCAGCATCATGTCCACTCTCCATTTTGTAAAGGATTGAACATCTGGAACTTGTAATAATATATATATATATATGTATGTATGTGTGTACGTGTGTGTATACATATATACAGGGATCCCCCGATTAATGCGCGTTCGATTAATGCGTTTTCAATTAGTACGCTAAAATGTTTATATCAAAATTCGATTAGTGCATGCATAATACTAGATTAGTGCAATAAACATTCTTCAGCTTAAACATCGTAATTAAAAACTGAATTTTTTATAGTTACAGATTAATTAAAAATTTTCTATAATTTAAAAATGGAATATGGGTAAGTATTTTGTTTGTCAATTTTGTTTTAGATTCATGCATTTTCGATTTGTGTGTATCTTTTAATGTACACATTAGCTGCAATAATCGATGGATTCCTGTATATATATATATATATATATATATATATATATATATATATATATATATATATATATATATGCGTGTGTGTGTGTGCGCGCGCGTGTTTGTGGAGGGTGTGTGTGTGTGCGTGTGTGTGTGTGTGTGTGTGTGTATATAGATACACTGTAGAAAAGGAGGGAAAAATAAAGATAGAAAGAACCGAAGAAAAGAATTTAAAAAATAAATAAATAAAATAAAACATGGAAAAATAAAAATAAAGTAAAGAAAAGAAATGATAAGAGAAAAAGCCGAAAGAGAGAGAGGGAGAGAGAGGGAGAGAGAGAGAGAGATTCTGAAAATGGTGGAAAGAAAAAGGGTAATAGGGAATATAATGACGTCATAAAATAAATTTAAATAAAAAGATTACAATAATTATTCTTTTTTTAATTGTGTACGAGAAAATAAAACGAAAATATAATGTAAAGAAAGTAAGAAAGTCTATAGAAAAAATAATGGTAAAAGCATTAAAATAAAGGCAGAAAAACTCTAAAGCTATCAAATTTACTGGTTACGTAAATTTGCATATGGTTTCTCGTTTGCCTCGAAGCGTGCAGTTGCTGGGTGCTGAGTCCGGACGAGGTGGCCCGATTGCCGCATCGAAAATCTCAAGAAACAGACGCAGCTGCAAAAATGCTATCGGCAAAAAGAGCGACTCAGTCGAGCAGACAATCAATCAAGCGAGCAAGAAGCGAGCCAAAAAAAGGAAAAGCAGGAGTAGACAACAAGAAATTCAGCGAGCAACTGTTTCATTGGTCGCTTATTATTCTACGTCACGTTTTCATCTAGTCAATAAGGAAGCGTTTCCGGTTCTTGAGGTCGTTCAGTGCTTGATGGCGATCGGCCCGTTTAGGATGGAAAATAATGACATTGCAAGATCAACAAAACAAGTGGAACATGACCCCAGTTCCAACAACAGAGAAAATAACAATAAATGCTGATAAGGTGAACGGGAAAACATCGCGTGTTTAAAATTAATTCAGAATAATAATAACAATAATATATAGGGAAATATATTGGATCTACAGGTAATGGTTGACGTCTCGGATTGAAAAAGCAGAAAGCTGAGTTCAAATTCTGGTCGACTTCACACTAATCTTTAGAAAAGGTATGAATCCTTCACTTATGGGTTAAATAACAACACTGACTCTTTAGTTATGAATGTCAATCAAGAGATGGTCAACTCTAAATTCAAACCTATCTACCTGAAGCTGTATAAAGATTGTTAGATATGAGGTATCCTTTTAATCATCTCACTCCAAGCAAGACAATAACGCCTCAATGGGTTATATAGTGTAAAAAATATGAAAAAAAAGAAACTATTAAGGAGAGTGAACAGTAAAAGAACAGGTATTAGTAAGACGGATGATAACGATTGACATTGTAATTACATTTTTGAAGATCAAAATTGAATAGAATGTAAGAAAAGTAAAGAGAGTTCCACAAGCGAGAAGTACGAGAGAAGAAACTGTTAACTTATGGTTGCATCTAGATGTAAAATGATGAGACCTTATCGCCAAACTAGTACTAACCTTAAATTCATAAAGTCAAGGTACCAAAGAGGAAAGCTCAGAATCATTACCATATATATATATATATATATATATATATATATATATATATATATATATATATATATGAAGAAAAATATACGGGAAAAAACAAACAAAAATCCTTATATGCAATAATGCTGTTTTAATGTTAATATGTCGACGTCGGACGTTTCGGTCAATAAACCATCTTCAGGACATATTCAATATAAAATATAAAATATAAATAACATTATCAAACTTAACATGACAAAAAAACGATAGACACAAGAACAAGACATATCCAAACAGATAAGTAAAAGTTTATGCGATCAGCGTTATATTAACATTAAATTAAAAATATATATAATATAATACATTATATTAACATTAAAACAGCATTATTGCATATAAGGATTTTTGTTTGTTTTTTCCCGTATATTTTTCTTCATACTGTCGGATTCTATATCCATATATTGGTTATATATATATATATATATATATATATATATATATATATATATATATATATATATATATATATATATATATATATATATATATATTGGCTCCTGAAATAAATATTAATTTCGGTTGAGCTCTCTAGGGAGTAGGTTTGGGTTTGTAAACAGTGACTATTATAGCTTATATATAGCGAGACTCTTCGCATAGCGAATCGAGTCACTGTCAGTCACTGGACGTGTTTCTAGAAATAAATACGCTAAAAATCCACCGTGCGCCGACGGCTTAGTGGTAGAATCTCCGGCTGATACCAATTCAGTCGGGTTTCGATCCGAGCTAGAGGCAACCGGATATTTAGCCACACTGATGAGTTGCGAAACAGTCTGTCTGTGGATGACGTTATATATATATATATATATATATATATATATATATATATATATAGAAAGAAAAGGCACAGGGAAGCTACGTTACGGCTGATGGTAAGTTACAGAAGCCGAGATACCAAGTCAGAACTATATGTGTAGATGCTATATCTGTAAAACAAAAAGACGACAGATTTCAACAATTATGTTTGTTACTACTGGAGAGCGTTTATCCAATATGCTTTTGACACCAACGAGCATTGGGTCCAAGGAAGGTGGATGGACACTGGATCATCTACTTTCTACAGTTCCTCCAAATATTGCTTTGAAACAGGACTTTTTAAGTGACTTTCAAAGACAATATTTAGATAGTTGTACATTGAACCATATACCGTGTGCGATGGATAAATTGTCTAAATTACGCAAAAATGAAAATAGCATCGACATCTCATTTTGACGAATATATTTATCAAAATTAAACAAGAATATTTTGAAATACTAAATAGTACATTTATTCAATAAAACCGCCATTGGCTCCAAGCACGATCTCAAGACGATTTCGGAATCTTCGGAATCTCCGTTCTGGACGGTGTCCTTGTTTTAGTTGGTGAATGCTGCCATAATCCTTGCCTTCAAATCATCTTTGGTGTTACAAGGAGTCTTTTGATCAACTTTGCCCTACATATAATAATTAAGGGGGTTTCAGTCTGAGGAGTTGCGTGGATGATGTGGTCGCAGAAATTGTCTGACAGCCATGACTGGGTTCTCTTTCTTGTGTGGCATGGTACAGAATCCTGTTGCGAAACATGAGGCCTTCCAATAGCCACTCATTTGATCCAGGCCAGCACTACCTCCTCAAGGCACTTGATGTAGGCTTCCGTGTTGAGTTTGAGGGCATTACCAACAAATTCGAGAATTCTTTTCTTATCAGAATAAGCTTTCCGAACTGTCGTACCTTCGTAATCACTATTAGACTCATCCAACTCTTTCCGAATCCTCTGCACAGCCCTCGGATTGACACTCAAATACTCTGAAATGTTCGCATTGGAGCTTCCAGCACTCATGCCGTTTCCAAATTTCTGGTGGAGTGAATTGTGTCATGGTGTTCTTTTTCTTACAGACGGTGCTCAACTGACCCTACCATACTGTGCAGTCGACATAATCAAAAACAAACAACGCGCATACGCGAAATTAAAAATACAAACTGATGGCAAATTCAGTCGTACCCTGTAGATGTCATTTTCTTCCACTAGGTTTTGTTAACTCTGACGCAGATTCATAAATGCATTCTCCCAGGACTTGACATATTTCTGGTTGATGAATTAGTCGAAGTGGTTTTTAACGGCTTCAAGTGAACCGAATTTTTTTTCCATTAGGAGAATTTTGTGGGGCTCGAAATATGGGGTAATCCAAAGCTGAAATTCAATTGACTGATTGACTGATTCATTTTCTACGGCTTTTGCAGGTTATTTAAAGTCAGAAAATATTTTTAGATTGTAAGAATTTTGTTGTTGAGGTTATGGTTTAGTCTTAGTAATTAACCTATAAGTGGGGTAGAAGAGGCGTATTCATGCCCCCCTTCACAGGTGCATTTACGCATGTGAATATAACGAAGCCGACTGTAATTCAAACTCGTCTCCCTAATTTCCTATACTGAGCAGTTATCCATTAAATCACCAGCATATTTAAGCTTACAGCATCTGATATTCCGAAGCGGTCACCCATCTTGGTACTGAAGAGGTTAAATGTTGTTTTACCGGTGTTTTAACGTGATATGGCTATAGCTATATATTCAAGTGTCTACAGCGGGTGTAGTAGGATATCTCAGCCAATTTCTACCGTGTCTGGAAAGAGACGTGAGGTCTGGCGTTTTCTTGACCGAATATGAAACCCTTTTATATTGGCCACTTCTAGATAACATTTCATTGAGTGTTGCCTTTAATCGATCGGTCCAATTGGGAACAGTAGATGCCTAAATTTAACGTTTCATTTTGCGGTTTGGTTCGTTTATTTTTGTTTAGCGAAATATCAACCTTTATCGGTTATTTAATGCTGAATCTAAATATTTTCTACGCAATTTTATATCTTCAACTACAGATAATAATTTGTATATAAATTTATACTTTCAGGACAAACGTATATTTTTTTTTTTTTTTTAGATATATAGTTTGTAGATGTATTCACGGTAATTTTACTATTAAAATGTGTTTTATACTTTAGTGCTGTATTCATTGGCATTTTGCTATAAATAGTCATTTTTTTATAAATATATTGTTGGTATTTTTACCCAAACTCTTTTTTTAAATACTTTTTTAGTGACCTACAATAAACACCATTTTCATATAACAGGTACTACTACCTCGGGTCGGCAAGCAAGTGGTAGTTTTACTCTCGTCAAAACCTCCAATCTCTCGATCAGAGGCCTTGTAGTAGTTTATCGTCATACCCAAGACGATTGATTTTGAGGGAGAAACTTATAATAGACATTGACCTTCCAATTCCACCAAATACATAGCTTAATTTTTCGGATGCAGTGGTTAATGCTGGCTCATTTCCATTTTTCCAGGACCTCTTGGTCATTCCACATTGTCGTAAACATTCCGTTTTTCATCGCTTGTGATCGTTCTTTGAAAAAAATAAATGGGTCAGTTATTGCGTTTGGGGAAATAATTGCAAATGGAAATCCGGTCCTCCAAAACATCATAGCAATTCTTTTTTTTTTTCAAATGCCTTATAACGTTTATGTAATATCTCTGCAATGTTCTGTCTCGAGTAATCTCGATTATTTTTAGTCAGTGCTTAAATCTGGTCAGCATCAATGACTGCAAGTCTGCTGAGACATCCTTGGTTTTCCAAATGAAAATTTCCACATGAAACTAGCGATACTTTTATAAAAAGGACTCTCCTTATGGCACCATCAACATAAATGGAACATGCGTTTTTTGTATATCATTTTTTCCTTCCCGAAAATAAAAGAACGTCAGATGAAGAAAATACTCAATTTTCCTCAATTTAATCTTTAATGTAAAAGCATTTCAATTTCCCAATCCACAGACGTATCGCACAGAAAGACGCTGTGAAATATCTACATTTCAGTTACGTGTGAAACGGAATGACGTGTTTAAACGCCACATACGAGCATTTGTTCCAACTTAATATATTCAATGTTGGCGATTTTCTTACTTGCCGAGAAATTCACTGATGTGTCTTATTTGATAGAAAAGACTTTATCATTTAATGACGGTAGGTAGGCGAGTGTTAAACTTTGAAATACTATAATGACATGTTTAAAAAGAGACAGTTGCGATACATAAGGAGGAAAGGGAGCTTGGAGAATTTGATACTCAGGGGGCATATTGAAACTAAGAAAGTCAGAGAGAAACAGCGATAATCTACGTAATAAACTTGTGCAAATGAATGGCAGAACAGGGAATGGGGAGACAGTAAAAAAAATAAATAACTATAACTGATAGAAAGATGTGGATGGCCATGATCGTCCACGTCTGAAGAGATACGGCACATAAAAAAAAAAGAAGAAAATATGTGGAAAATGTCATATAAAGTGAAGATGCCTTATTATCTAATATTGCAGGAACCCACTTCAGTAAATTGGAAAAGAGTTAACTTCGGTTGGGAAGTTTTAAAAATCTCTCCTAGAAAGACAGAAAAAAAAATAACACAAGAGGAAACGATTTCTTGATATAATGGTTATGTGCTGATAGTGTGGGTTAGTCTGCTACATTCACTTTCACACCACTGCCCTTGGGAAAGACACGAACCCTGTCTCTTCTCCACATCCCGACTAGCTATGGGTTACATAGCAAAAGGAAGAAAATCGAAATTCCAAACAATAGAGAAAACAATGGCAAAGCAGACTTTTATCTTTCCCAAGAAGGCATGGCATTTCACATATAATAAGGAAAAATAAATCTGTGGAGAGTCATAATAACCTACGTCATGAAGGGGCATTTTGTTAATCATTTCACCCCAAGCAATGCAATAAAGTCACTAAGATGTAGGGTATTACTGAGTGTGAAAGAAAAAGAAAAAGACTACTACCGCTTTACCAGTGGTAGAGAAAAATGGTGAAATGCTCAGCCACCTGTTAAACAGTCAGTCAGTTATGTGTCATGCGGGATACACGCTTAGGCGATCCTATATCTTTCGATACATGACGGACGAGGCTTTTTTCCCGCAGTAGGTTGCCACTTCTTTCTGCATTAAACCAGTTGCCATCCAAGATCTGTCCTGCTACTTACCCATAGCTTTGAAGAAGAAGCGCATTCATACCTTTCCCAAAGGTATTAGCACCTAAGTGAATAGATTCGACTGGAATTCGAACTCGGCTCACTGATTCCTTAAACCGAGCCGCTATCAATTACTCCAACGAACATTCATCTGACGAACAGTGGGTAAATGACTTAATGTCCAGCCACTGGTTAAACGGTGGGTAAAAACTTGTAACTATTTTTATATCTACCGTGAAACATTACATTACAATTAATTGCGAATTTTGACTCAGGAGCTCATGCAGAAAGATTAAAATTGTTCAGGAATGCAGTGCTCAAAGGGTTAAAATTGTTCGGGAACGCAGTGCTCAAAGGGTTAAAATTGTTCGGGAACGCAGTGCTCAAAGGGTTAAAATTGTTCAGGAGCGCAGTGCTCAAAAGGTTAAAATTGTTCAGGAGCGCAGTGCTCAAAGGTTTAAAATTGTTATAGAACGCAGGGCTCAAAGCGTTAAAATTGTTCAGGAGCGCAGTGCTCAAAGGGTTAAAATTGTTCGGGAACGCAGGGCTCAAAGCGTTAAAATTGTTCAGGAACGCAGTGCTCAAAGGGTTAAAATTGTTCAGGAGCGCAGTGCTCAAAGGGTTAAAACTGCTCGGGAACGCAGTGCTCAAAGGTTTAAAATTGTTCGGGAACGCAGGGCTCAAAGCGTTAAAATTGTTCAGGAACGCAGTGCTCAAAGGGTTAAAATTGTTCAGGAGCGCAGTGCTCAAAGGGTTAAAATTGTTCGGGAACGCAGGACTCACAAGGTTAAAATTGTTCAGAAGCGCAGTGCTCAAAGGGTTAAAATTGTTCAGGAACGCAGGGCTCAAAGCGTTAAAACTGTTCAGGAGCGCAGTGCTCAAAGGGTTAAAATTCTTCGGGAACGCAGGGCTCAAAGCGTTAAAATTGTTCAGGAACGCAGTGCTCAAAGGGTTAAAATTGTTCAGGAGCGCAGTGCTCAAAGGGTTAAAATTGTTCGGGAGCGCAGTGCTCAAAGGGTTAAAATTGTTCGGGAACGCAGGGCTCAAAGCGTTAAAATTGTTCAGGAACGCAGTGCTCAAAGGGTTAAAATTGTTCAGGAGCGCAGTGCTCAAAGGGTTAAAATTGTTCAGAAGCGCAGTGCTCAAAGGGTTAAAATTGTTCAGGAACGTAGTGCTCAAAGGGTTAAAATTGTTCAGGAACGCAGTGCTCAAAGGGTTAAAATTGTTCAGGAACGCAGTGCTCAAAGGGTTAAAATTGTTCAGGAGCGCAGTGCTCAAAGGGTTAAAATTGTTCAGGAGCGCAGTGCTCAAAGGGTTAAAATTGTTCAGGAACGTAGTGCTCAAAGGGTTAAAATTGTTCAGGAACGCAGTGCTCAAAGGGTTAAAAATGTTCAGGAACGCAGTGCTCAAAGGGTTAAAATTGTTCAGGAGCGCAGTGCTCAAAGGGTTAAAATTGTTCAGGAGCGCAGTGCTCAAAGGGTTAAAATTGTTCGGGAACGCAGGGCTCAAAGCGTTAAAATTGTTCAGGAACGCAGTGCTCAAAGGGTTAAAATTGTTCGAGAACGCAGTGCTCAAAGGTTTAAAATTGTTCAGGAGCGCAGTGCTCAAAGGGTTAAAATTGCTCGGGAAGACCGAAGCTGGTTTTAGTAAAGTACAAAAAGAAGACGTGCCAAATAGTAAATATCGCTGTTCTGGAAAACCAGAGCAAACTTAAAAGCTAGTTGAGATAGACCTTGCCAGAAAGTACGATAGTTATGGAACATGGAAGTGACATTTGTGTCAGTCGTTATTGAAACACAAGAAACAGTTCCGAGGAGTTTCTTAAAAGAATATTCTGGAGGATCTGAAAATTAGTTGGAATCTTGTAATCATCTATCAAGGTCTCATTAGTATTAAATATAAAAACAGTTCGTATACGAAGATAAGTACTGGAGTGGTTGAATTTAATCTTCAGTATAGAACGCAAATTACTATTAGTTGAATAATAATAATAATAATAAAAACAACAACAATAACATCAATAATAATGATAATAATAATAATAATAATAATAAACAACAACAACAATAACATCAATAATAATGATAATAATAATAATAATATTAATAAACAACAACAACAATAACATCAATAATAATGATGATAGTAATAATAATATTAATAAAAAACAACAACAACAATAACAACAGTAATAATGATGATAATAATAATAAACAACAATAACATCAATAATAATAATAATAATAATAATAATAATAAACAACAACAACAATTACATCAATAATAATGATAATAATAATAATAATAAAAAACAACAACAACAATAACATCAATAATAATAATAATAATAATAATAATAATAAACAACAACAATAACATAATAATAATAATCTTAATAATAATAATAATAAACAACAACAACAATAACATCAATAATAATGATAATAATAATAATAATAAACAACAATAACATCAATAATAATGATAATAATAATAATAATAAACAACAACAACAATAACATCAATAATAATGATGATAATAATAATAATAATAATAAAAAATAACAACAATAACATCAATAATAATAATAATAATGATAATAATAATAAAAAACAACAACAATTACATCAATAATAATGATAATAATAATAATAATAATAAAAAACAACAACAACAATAACATCAATAATAATAATAATAATAATAATAAACAACAACAACAATAACATCAATAATAATAATAATAATAATAATAATAAACAACAATAACATCAACAATAATAATAATAATAAAAACAACAACATCAATAACATCAATAATAATGATAATAATAATAATGCTTTAAAGAAATACAAATAATAAAGACTAATTAAATAACTGTACTCACAAATAAAAGCCCAAACATTACGAAGAGTTTCATCTAATGTAAAATGTGTAGAATCTTAAGTTTTTTTGTTCAGTGTAAAATGTCATGAAGCCATTTATGAGCTTAGGTCTCTGGTTGGGACTTGGAAGGAATGTGCATACAACAGATATCCATGGAAATAATAATAATAGACGCAATAACTCGGTCATAGTAGGTTTGCCTGCAATAGCTCTTAACTGATTTGAAGATGCGCTACATCAGGTCACTAACATCGGAAATGCAATATAGACATTAGACATATTTATCAACACAGACAAGGAAATTGCAGTCAATGGACTAAATATTGTAATCAAGAATATGAACACCTTCTCATTGCCGCCGCGTCCCCAGATGAGGCAAATCTGTCAAAAATGTTTATGACATTTCGGGATCTGAATAGTCGCCTACTGTGGATCACCGAGACAAAATTCAGCCATGATCATCTTGAAATGATTACAAGAACGCGACATAAAAATGAACGGCAAAATATTCAGTCGAAGGAACAGCTGAACTCTTGAGGAAATTCTTTCATAGTGGTCTCTTGATGTGATTTGATTGTTTTGTAAAAATAATTACAAAGCATGTGTGGTCGGCGTAACTGTCATCAGCGAGAAAAATAAAATTGACAGTTCGATTTCAAATACCCTCAGAGGCACTAGGGCTCTTCTCCTTCAGTAATTAATAAAATAGTAAGAAAAATGACAATTCTGAATTTAAAATCATAGAAAAGTAATTGAAAACACTTCTCTTCATTTTCCATGGACAATAATGAAAATTCAAAATGTGTAGAGATTAAAGGAAGTAGTGGAGAATCATAATCACCTATTTACTGAGGGATAAATTTAAGTTACAAAATACGTGAAACTTAAAATTCAATATTGGTAGCGTGTTTTGTGGGAAAATCAGAAGAGAGTACTTGTCACTCCCAGAGTGAAGAATTTTATTTATAGACTTGAAATCGCTGTTGGAACAGCTGCAGTAAAACAATGCTTAACAAGCTTAAAAGACACATAAAACTGTATCTTTCAATCAAGTGACATATTTGACAAACTTTCATCATCATCATCATCATCATCATCATCATCATCATCATCATCATCAACAGCAGCAGCAGCAGCAGCAAAATCAGTACTATGACAAGGTGTGGTCTTAGGGTCGCTACGTTGCTCAGCTGAGCACCTGACCAATCATCTCCACATATCTGTGTTGAAAGGCCGGAAAGGTATTCATTCACCCGTAGTGTGTCTTTTGCAAGCAAACCTGGAGGAGTCCATCTTCTCCAGGCCAAACCACAGCCGATATCCTTAAAATTGAGGCTCGCCCTGGTCAATAGCACATGGCCGTTGATTCCATCTACCCTAGTCGTTGGCTTCAGTCTAGGACCTTCACCGCTCAGCAATGACGTGTCATCTTTGCATTGGCTGCATACATAGCCACGGAGCCCAGTCTACCTCATTTTACTAGATGGCCGTTGATCCTGCAAGAATGTTCATCCGCCCTTTGAAATATCTTGTTTGTAATCCTGTTAGGTGTCTAGCCATCCTCTTAACCAGAAAAGCCTGATGGGGGAACCGGTTTAGTCACCAATAACCCGATTATGAAGCAGGTTGAACAGAGTTACATGGTACCTGTGATATTCGTAGATTTATCTGACACAACAAAGATAAATAAAGAAAAATGTTACAATCTTTTTATCAAAACCTATCGTCTTTTATTTAAGACACAGGATCCCTTTGTTTTGTCTGTTCTATCTGGATACCAATGACAGTACATTTGTTCTAATTTGGTTACTCTCTTTAAAAGTGGCCTTGTGCCAAAAGTTTGCATAGCATATAGAATAAATCATATTATTTCTCTTTAGATTGAAAGGAAAGATCGTGCCAAGCAATGGTTAGCAGTTGTTCTTGTAAAATATTGAACACTAAATCCGTTGGACGCACTATAAATAGAACGTTGGGCAAAAATATCACTCTTTCCAGTTTAGTATTATTCAAAATTTAATAATTATACTCGCTAGTGTGTAAAGTTTTCAAACATGCAAAAAAACAAAAAAAAAAAAACAACAAACAAACAAAAAAACACGCCAAATTGAAATTATTCTGGATATTTATTTATGAATTGTTTTATAAGAAAAAATATTGTATGCAAACAATTTGAAGAATAACTTTTTTATTTCCTGACTTGAAGCAGCAGACGACACGAAACCTCCTAACAGTCGGTAAGTCATCGCCATTTTTTCTGCTTGTCTTTCAACCGTTATGTCTAGGCTTTGTCATTTACGACGTCATTCGATTTTGCAATACCCCGGGGATGCATTTGCGAAACGAAAAGACGAACAAGTGTATGAAAATGTGAAAAGTTAAGTGCAAATAAATGGATTTTAGTCGGTAGTAATTTCGGTCCGATATTAGGAAATAAATGGAAGGTGCGGACTGATGTCATAAGAAAAGGGAGGGTTGGTGATGCGAGAAGGGATTGGTTAAGGTGGGGCTCAAGGTAGATGATACAGAAAGCAGAGAGAGAGAGAGAGAGAGACAGACAGACAGACAGAGAAAGAGATAGACAGAAATATATATAGATAGAGGCAAAAACAAAGATAATGGCGAGGAAAAGAAATACGAAAACCTGAAAGTTGTAAAAGAGAAAAAAGGGAAAAAAGTAAAGCAAAAAAGAAATCTAAACAAAAAGAAAAAGAATGGCTGTGCATGTTGAAATTTCGAGGATTTTTCATTTCTCTCCATCAAAACCTAACGTTTATTATTTTAAAATATGGAAGCCTAAACTAGTGAGAAAAAGTTGCATTTTCTTTTTCTCGGTAACTAGAAAAACATTTCATGGTGTCAGTTTAAGGTTAATTTTTAACAACAATTTTACAGACTCAGTATATTTCACCCTTTCTACTAAACGGTCAATCAATCTTAAGAACTAATTTAATTGACTGATCCGCTCGTAAAAAATAGAAAATCTTTTGGAGAGAAAATAAATGTTGTAGATTTACATTCATTAAATCTTCCTCAAGCCACATTTGTCAGAATCGAAACATCGATTTTTTTATCACTTTAGAAGTAGGGTTCTGTTCATTATACCCATAAACTGTGCTTCGTACTATGTAACTCCGTACCTCGAGTGGCTCTTGGGCCTTGTACAAAGTGAACATTACTGTAAAAAAATGCAGTGTCAAATCGAGCCCTGAATTTTTAAGATTTATCTTTAGTTTGTTTTTATTTACAAATGTTAAGATTGAAACTGAAGTTATGTCATTGATATCTGTGTATGACAGATGTTGTCCCTTTCTTAATAAATATTTTCTAGTGAAACAGATTTTTTTTTACATGTTTTTACAAAAAGATTTATTTTGAATATGGAACCCAGAAATTTCACCAATCGCGATGAACGGATGTTTCCTCGGGGAGACCCCGTGAACTGAACACCTATTGGGACTTAAACTCAACCAAGAGCTCTAAAGATGCTGGAAAATGGTCGGTTCCCTGTAGCGTTCGAAGAATTACCTAACTCCTTGGGATATCCTCTATCTTTACAAGTGTCAGATCAGGCCTAAAATGGAGTACTGCTGTCATATCTGAGTAGGAGCCACACAGTCCTCACTTTCCACATTCAATAGAGTCTAAAAGAGTCTTTGTGTACTTGTAAAGCACGAATTATTTTCCATTTTAAAACCTCTTTCACACAGCCGAAACGTCGCAGGCATCTCGTTGCTCTATCACTATTTCCATAGAAAGTGTTCCTTAGTATCTACTATAGTTCTAACCATCACAGTTAAGTTCCACCATGCCACGCACACTGTATGGAACTACCCTCATTTCCTTCATATTCCATTGGTGAGATATAAGTTCAACACGAGCAGCTTCCTCCCAGTAACTGCTGCTTTGTGGAACCGTCTCCCAAGTGGATGCTTCCCCGATTACTTTAATCTTAACATGTTCAAGTCTGTCTAGGGTTAACCATTATCTTCCCTACATATCCGCATAATATGTGCCTCTTACTCTGTAACTCCTACTTTGAGTGGATCTTGGGATTTGTACAGGATGAACATCATCTTTGCATCATTTTTTCGTTTTTTCCTTTACAAAAAAAGAAAAAAAGGATGCAAACATTTTTATGTTATTTATTTTAAGAAAATATTTAAAATAAGTTAATACATTAATATATATACATTAACATTCATATATATATATATATATATATATATATATATATATATATATATATATATATATATATATATATATATATATATCCGCCATCAATACTATGTCATTCGCGTATCTAATACTGCTAAGATCATGTCCATCAATGATAAATTCCGGTAGGACTTCTACTAAGATCGTCGTGCTTTATTTATCTGTACTTTAAAAATAATTTTGGATTTTTTTGTGTGTAAATAAATATGCCGATTTTTGTAAATACACGCGTCCATACACAACATTATCAGAAAAGCGGTAACTCTTTAAAATTTTCTAACATTTCCTCTAGAAACATTTTCGTAAGTAAATCTTTTTAGCTTTACTTATGAAAAGTTTGTAAAATTCAATAAAATATTAAATTTTATAAACATTACTAGGCAGTAAAAAATACTAAAAAAGACGTTTACATTATATTCTTCATGTAATTTTATTATATTTATCTCCTTCTTAAATAAATTCTAAAACACCAGGTTGTCGATAAATGTGTCAACACCTCATATAAAAGCCACCAAAATAGATGTTATGTGATATTTTTTAAATAAAAATAAAATTCTATAAAAAATATAAAATTTGTTTCAGTAATTAAAACTTTAATACGGCTAATTTTAATAACATTTCAGGAAAGATTTATAAATAAAGAGAATTTTGTGTTGGCAGATTTGTCAATATGGACGATTTTATCGATTTTACTGATAATCAGACAAAATATTTCCTATCAATACATCTATGTATTTTTCTTATTGAAAATATTAAATTAAATCTATTAACTTGAAATTAAATATAAAATAAAAGCTTCATTTTTAAAATGCATTTCGCTTATTTTTTTAAGTACCCATATATATATATATATATATATATATATATATATATATATATATATATATATATATATATATATATATATATATATATAGTGGACTCTCCCGTCGTATTCCACGTATGAGGGTCAGCAACTCAGTTTCTAGGAACCGACAGCCATACACCAGCACATATGATTTGATTATAGTGGTGAAGGATTTGTCCAGAAACAACCACACTTTTGAAGGGTTGAATACAGAGACCTGGTGCACGACGTACCACAAGATTCCCAAACGACCCTCCGCAGGTTTTGAATTCAGAATTGTTGTTCTTCTAGAACAGTTGCTATCCAAGACTATAGAATCCAGTCTGTCCTGCTAATTATCCATAGATGGAGGGGGGATTAATACCTTTCCCAAGGATATTAGCACGTAAGGGAATGTAATGGATTCGATTGGAATTGGAACTCGGCTCTCTATCTTTGTCTCTCTCTGTCTCTCTCCCTTTCTATATATATTCTCTCCCCCTCTCTTTATATATATATATATATATATATATGTGTGTGCGTGTGTGTGTGTGTGTGTGTGTGTGTGTGTGTGCGTGTGCGGAAGCTGTGCCAAAATACTAGTCGAGAAATGATCGCTCTCGGCTTGGCTTATAGGAGAGAAAATCTGATGTTATGGAGGCCCGAAGCTTTATATGACTTCAGAATAGACATCGCCGAGGAAGCATTCTGGTACGCAATATCTGCGTTTGAAACGAATATGGTGAAATATCTGTTGCTATGTGGTTTTGACCAAGAATCTTATGCTCATTGATTCAACCGTGGATAAGCGAAACCGCGGTTGGCAATTGTGAGTTGCGATTGTATTTCTAAAGTACGCTCTTATCAGTTTCAGTTCCGTACCAAAGATGACCTATTTAACAGTCTTTCTGTTAAATATCACCGTTTTTACAGAGGTGTCAGTGATATAGACTACCATTCATTGAAAGAAGGTCGACAATAACAGCGACAGCGACTGCTGTTACAAATACAAGAAAAGGTAACCGCCGGAGATTGATGGCTACCAAGAAGAGAAGGAGAGTGAATGAGGTAGAAGAGGAAAAATAGAACTGAATGAGATAACAGATAAAAGACGTAAATGAATTGGGAAAAGATTCACAAGGAAAGAAGAAAGATTAATGTGAGGAAGGCAAGACAGGAAAGAATAGAAATGAATGAGAGGGAAAAAAAACGAGGAAAGAAAAATTGAATGAGAAGAGAAAAGAGGGAGAGAGTGAGAGAGAAAGAGAGAGAAAGAAAGGTGCATGAGAAGACAGCAAAAAATTCAAGTGGATGAAAAGAGATAAAAGTAAAAGAAAGTAAGAAGAGACAAGTGAGGGAAGTGAATCTGATGCGGCAAATCCCTGAAAAAGTAAAGCGAATAAGAAGACAGACAACAGGAAAGAAGAAAAATGAATGAAAAGACAGAAAACAGAGAAGAAAGAAAGTGATTGTTAAGACACATACCAGGAAAGAAGAAAAGTGAATGAGAAGACACACAACAAAAAAGGAAAGTGAATGAGAAGAGTCAAGAATGGAATGAAGGAAAGTGAATGAGAAGAGTCAAGAATGGAATGAAGGAAAATGAATGAGAAGAGTCAAGAATGGAATGAAGGAAAATGAATGAGAAGAGTCAAGAATGGAATGAAGGAAAATGAATGAGAAGAGTCAAGAATGGAATGAAGGAAAATGAATGAGAAGAGTCAAGAATGGAATGAAGGAAAATGAATGAGAAGAGTCAAGAATGGAATGAAGGAAAATGAATGAGAAGAGTCAAGAATGGAATGAAGGAAAATGAATGAGAAGAGTCAAGAATGGAATGAAGGAAAATGAATGAGAAGAGTCAAGAATGGAATGAAGGAAAATGAATGAGAAGAGTCAAGAATGGAATGAAGGAAAATGAATGAGAAGAGTCAAGAATGGAATGAAGGAAAATGAATGAGAAGAGTCAAGAATGGAATGAAGGAAAATGAATGAGAAGAGTCAAGAATGGAATGAAGGAAAATGAATGAGAAGAGTCAAGAATGGAATGAAGGAAAATGAATGAGAAGAGTCAAGAATGGAATGAAGGAAAATGAATGAAAAGAGACAAGGGATGAAAGAAGAGAAGTGAATGAGAAGCAAAAAAAGTAGAATAAAGGAAAGTGAATGTGAAGTAGTAGAAAATGAAAAAAAAAAATGAGTGCAGTCAAGAAAATGTAGCGAAGTGATAAGAGAGGGAAAAATGAATGCAAACGAAACGGCCGAAGAATGAAATCAGGGCCTTAGGAGGGGACGCACTGTGACTTGGTTTGATCTTTGTCTTGGCACAAGTTCAAATTTTGCAGCACGCGAAATGGTCACATGAACTCAGGAACAGAATTTCTTTAACGCTTTTTTCCCACGTTTGATTGACGCGTCTATTTTTTTGTTTTCGTTTTTTTATTCTTTACTGTTTACGCACAATCACCCACGCGACACCCCTCAGGTTATTCTTGCAAAGATTCAAAATCTGTTACTATCTATCTATCTATCCTTTCTTTCTTGATAAGTTCACAGAAAAATCACTCGTCGTCCACGCTTTCAACGCGAGCAAAATTCTGCCCTTTATCTGTTATTTACTAAGCAATATTTAGTCAGAATCTCAGGCCCCATTTCTTCGCTTTTGTTAGAGATTAGTGAAATGCAACCTACTAAAACAGCATTGCATCAAACCTTTTGTCTATCCAATTGATCTGACTGCTACCGGTGGTGTAAGTTCGAATTCAGTGGAAGGTTTGTTTTTGACTATTCAATTTCATAAAGTATCTACATAAAAGTCTCAAACGTCTGTCTTGGAACGATGCTTAGTTTCAGGTTGGAAAACAAATCTATTCGCTTGGTTACTCATGAACACTTTAAAATTATTGTTTGATTATATGAGGCATTCTCATACATATAACTTAGTTTTCTAAGTTATATGCATAAGAATGCAGATGACGACCATTTGAGACGCCGCATGCCTTATATATCTAAAAGGGTTTATTAGTTTCAGAAGAATATTTGCATTCTATGAAGAAAAAAAAAACCCAAGTATCAGATGCCAGCAATGTTTTACTCAGTTTTGCTCGGGAAATCTTATACGCAAAGATTATGGAAATTAATTGACAATTAAGCTCTTATAGCTGTGGGTGTAGAAAATCCTAGTCTAACTACACAAAAATTGTACAACGGTTCATTCCAATCCATAATCCATGAACTCGATAATGTGTAGCCAAGGCGTTCTACATGATCAAGCCGGTTCTTTTGAACAGTCAAATTCTGTTCGTTATTAAGAATAAAGGAATATTATTAAGATAATAAAAGAATATTATTCAGAATATTCTGTTCGTTATTAAGAATAAAAGAATATTATTAAGATAATAAAAGAATATTATTCAGAATATTCTGTTCGTTATTAAGAATAAAAGAATATTATTAAGATAATAAAAGAATATTATTCAGAATATTCTGTTCGTTATTAAGAATAAAATAATATTATTAGGAATATTCTGTCAATTTCTGTTCGTTATTAAGGTCAGGGCAGTTTACTGAATCATTTCTGGAAACGGTCGTTACCAGTGTTGAAAAGTAAGTCCTTTACACGAAAAAACTCAAGGAAAACATGTGCATATACCATGACTAGGGTTTCACCCTGAGAATATAACATTCTGTGTGTAGATGAATATTAAGAATGTCGTCAAAGTGTTTAATTCTAATTAATTTTCCTCAAATAGTAGCCTAGACCAGAGATTCAAAGACTAACTTCACGGATCAATTTGAAAGTGTATTATTCGTACCACAAGAACACGCATTGCAGTAACACACGCTAGAAAAAATGGTTATGAATGTAGACACTTACCTCGATCACCATATTCTTCCGACAAAAATTTGTTGGATTACCTTCTTTTCATATCTTTACAGCATTTGTTGGATGGATCTATTTATAGATAAGTGAAAAATTACAGAGAATTTCTTTTTAATTTTTTTGGCTTCAAAACAAATAATTTCATACCTGCTTAATGGAATTATATCATTAAAAAAGTAATTCTTACCTTCATTTAAAGTGTAATTGATTATTAAATATAGGTCAATTATGCTTCGACTAAGAAGCAAAATGACTGCATACAATTAAATTTAATTTGCAAATTATTCATTTGTTTAGTGATTTCAATCATTAATCGTTAATTTACTGTGATCTGGCGCCAAAGCTACACTTAGAAAATATCTATAAAATGTTTCACTTAAAAATGTATGTATGTACTTGTAAAATACCTCAATAGATTTTAGTAATACATTCTCTCTCCTCAGATTTTCAGAGTTCTTTTACTTAATTATAATAGTGAAATGCTTCTTCCTTTAATTGTGTCCCTTAGACTATTATGGTACATTCGCTCTCTCCAGCTTTTTTGAGTTACGTAATGACACAATTGACACGAGATAAATCTGCTTCTTGTCACCATCAAACTTAAGGCAAATTTCTTTATTATTTTGATGGTGGAAATGATACAATTAGTGAAATAAGAAGAGGACTGGTGACAGGACATTGCTGTCTTAATTCCAAAAGACAAAAAAAACAAAAAAACAAAAAAAAACCGCAGGGGTAATATTTCCATTGATATTGTATCTCGGATTAGGAATCGTTGATTTTACAAGAAGACGTGTGTATTGACTTCTACATGTATAGCAGTACCACCTTAACGAAATATCTTTCTTCTAAGTCACGTTTGTTGTCCGCTTGCTTTACCATTGTAGTGTGTCTCACACCAGATCGCACCACACATCACACCGGACCATCAAGGAGCCAGGTACAGCCCTGCTTCTACACATGACATTTGACCATCAAGGAACCAGGTACATGCCTGCCTCCACACATCACACCGGACTATCAAGGCGCCAGGTACAGGCCTGCCTCCACACATTACACCGGACCATCAAGGAGCCAGGTGCAGTCCTGACCTGAAGCTAACTCCCAGCCGCCGAATACAGGATCACGCGACGTCACAACTTCCCGTTAATTGCAAGTATGGGAAAATATTGTATTACAGGGAATAATATAAACACCCATCTTAGGGAAAAGTTGGACAGACATCGCAGGCAAGAATGAAAGGTAAACGTTTCGGGCGAAGAGCCCCCGCCTCTACCCACTAGTTGCCAGTAAATGACGAGTACCGGAGTGTAATATAAATAAAATGTATTGTTAAATATTAAAGTCTTGTGTTATCATTTGATCTACACATCCGTTTCATTACAAACTAATTTCAAGAATAAATCCAGATTATATTAATGACGATTGCAATTACAGGCACACAATAGACACACATTATTTACATAATATATATATATATATATATATATATATATATATATATATATATATATATATATATATATATATATATATATACAAAACTCAGACTATTACTGCAGGTTCACGCTGTCGCGATCATCAAGTCGTCTGACGCTCGTGGTAGCTGGAAATTGAATAACTGAATTTTGTCTCTTTCTGAGTCGTAACGCTGGGAAGTGAAATTCCTGTGTTTTGCTAATCTCGATATAGAGCACTGTATATTAATGTTTAGGTGGGTGTCTGTATTTTCTTTTTCTTAGTTCATGTTTCATTTTCGCTTTTTCTTCTGCCGATTTCTGTCTTGTTTTTTGTTTTATTGGTTGGTGTTTTTTTGTTTATTAGTTTTTCTTTTGATTAATTTCTCTTTCGTCGCCTGGGAGGCGTTGTGTTGTTGTTTTAACAATACTCTTTACTATTGTTGTTCCAACGAGAGAAAAGTGTATATTTTAAAGAGAGAAGAGGCCGCTAACGTTTTCGGTTATAGTGTATATATATATATATATATATATATATATATATATATATATATATATATATATATATATATATATATATATCGCAAAAATGATGATCGTAAAAGCATGAAACCCAGGATCACAAACTCATATCCATACAACTGAATATATAACGTCAAAAACGACATTATTACGTCATTATTTTTGCACCAACCTAATATATATATATATATATATATATATATATATATATATAAATTTGTTCGGTTATATCAAATACCCCAGGGAGTTGTATGTTCTTGCCTTATCTAGTTCATTACCTCTCAGAACGTCGAATAAGAGGGACATTGTAAGGTGTACTTATCAGAAAGTTTTTAATGTTGTGCAACTCAGACCTATCAACAGAAACATTTAAAAATTGACAGAAAACTTCAAACTAAACCTGAAATATCGCACATTAAACAAATAATGTAATTAAATAACTGTAAATGAGTGGTTATGCAATATCACTCCTCCTATATAACAGTGAATGCTGGAAATCTCATAATAGATGAAGATGAGTTCACGGTTTGGGGATGTTTTTCTGCAAAAATTACTGGCAATATATCAGTAATCGATGGTAGAATGAATGCCGCAGCATATCAAAATATTTTGGAAGCAAATTTAATGATTTCGGTGGAAAAACTTGAACTTCTTCTTGATTAGATGTTCCAACAAGATAATGATCCTAACCATACTGCAAAATCTACGAAGAAATGGCTTGCTGAGTATAATGTAGATATCCTGAAATGGCCAAGTCAGTCCCCATATTTTAACCCAATCGCAAATCTTTGGCGTTATTTGAAAATTTAAATCCAATCAAGAGCTTCAACAAATATCCCGGATTTGAAGACCATATGCAAAAAAGAATGGAACAAAATACTAATGAAAATTTGCAAATCATTAATTGTAATTCTACAAGAAGAGGTTGGTTGCTGCAGAAGTGAATAATGGCTATTCTACAAAGTATTAAAAAAAAAAAATGATGAACACAACAATTTTTGTCTTAGAAAAAAAAAAGACCCTGATGATGACTTTGTGCTAATGTCGAAAGTTCTCGGAATAAAATGAATATGCATCAACATGGTAATTTTCTTTCTTCCTTTAATAAGGATACTAATAAAATTGTTCGTAATTACGAGAGGATCATATTAAAAATAAGTAGACAAAAATTGTCTAAATTATTTAATCACACACACACACACACACACACACACACACACACACACATATATATATATATATATTAGCTAAATAATATTACCTGCTGAATTTAGGAACGGCTTTTCCGTAAGTTCTATCTGTCAGCAAATAAGACATTAGACACATAATTTTAAGATTTGAAAGCGCATTCAAATTTCTGCATTTTTCCTAAGGAATAACTTTGTAGAAATTACAAATTTGATCGCATAATACGACACATTTCATGATTTTTATGAACTTCAGAAAGAGGCTGATAGATAGTAACAGACTTAGATAGATAGATAGATAGATAGATAGATAGATAGATAGATAGATAGATAGATATGAAATGTTCTTACATTTTACATATCTTGGCAGATATTATATTATCCCAATGTGGGATACTTAAAAGTACAAACAAAAGCATAAGGCAACTGAATGAAATTGGCTAGACTTCCATCAACAAAACATTAGTTTGATGAAATCTTAAAGAAAGAAACATATTACACATAATTTTTTCCTCTTTGTCATTCATTTGCCTAAGATTGTTCTGCTATATAGAAATTTATATATAGATAAATATGAAATTGCTGCGTTAAGTAGGCAGAGATTCATTACTAAAAGTTACTAGTTGAAAGACAAAGGGAGAGACTCAGCTAAGTAGTAAAGTAAAGGCGATGAATAGACCGAGATCATCGATATATCGATATGTCCTCTGGCCTTAATGAGAGAGCAGGAAAGTCGATGCCGGGGTAAGTAATCACGAAATCTTCATTTTTTTTTTTTTTTTTTTTTTTTTGTAAAGCCATCTTTCATTTGTGATGAAATTTCTTAACTCCTGATGCCAGTCTGCTGATCTACCACTTTGGCCACTTTGGCCACACCTCGAGGTTCTCGGAATGTCGAAAGATTTGTTTGCGAATCTTTTCTGGCGATAACTAGAGCAAACATCGTCCAACGAGTCGCTCCTAATTATTCATCAAAATGCCATGAACGTAAGAGATGACGCGAATCTCTCCAAGCTGATACAAATCTGAAACTTGTCGTCCTCGTCAACGGAAAAACTCTCTCCAAAATCAGGCAAACCGGAACCATATTTTAGCAGCTTCCCCCTCTTCCCCTATCCAGAGTTTGACCTTTGTTGCTATTCAGTATCACTCATAATTATTATGAAGGAGAACTTTGTTTTGGATTTATATATTTTGGGGAACCACTTTAAGATCCTTCTTACTAGCGTGTATAATCATCCCTATGAGGTTTTGACAATTTAATATCTTCCTCTCTAAATGTCGAAGAGAAATGCTTTATTTTAATGGA
>OZ010602.1:71104168-71136668 GCA_963932145.1 Acanthosepion lycidas
CTATTTACATTGTTCGGACTATTGTCCTCATCTTTATTGACATAATCTCGACGTTTCAGCCGTTGTACGCTCCGGCTTTCTCCAGATGAGATACACTGGAATTTCGAGTCGAACCCTTTGTTTCGTTCACCGAAGTAGATTGTTCTAGTTCCACGTTTTTTCTACATATCTTAGTTTCAGTTATCTCTCTTTAGAAACTCAACTCCAAAATTTTTTGTTTAGCTTGGCTGTGGCCAGGTATTGAACTCACAACTCTTTGGGTCAAGTCATTAGTTACTTCAATCAGAAGCGTACAACGACCTAAACGTCGTGAATATGACAGTGAAGATGAGGACAATGTAAATAGCGTAAATAATTACAATACCATATTTCAGAAATATAAACAGAATGTCTGTCGTTATCTCTTTTTTCAGATCTCTTTCTTTGCGAATTATACATGTTACTTTGTGAAGAATTCTAATATTTGGCTGCACATTGATTAATAAATATGTAAATCAGGATTTGTTCTGAAGGGGATTCTTTCAGATGGATAACTGCATTTATATATCTGTTATAGCATACCTACGGACTGTAATGGTTATATCCCCATTCACATAAATACAGTAGTAAATACTGTATGTTGGTCTGCAGTTGGAGATTCATCTACAGCTATGCTGGTCAAACTCTCTGCCTCCGGGCAGAGAGGATTCCCAGACGAGGCTATGTCGGAGGGTAGAGTCTTGTGTCGAGAAACATCTACCCGACCCCGTTTTATACGGGTCTACGGGTGTTTTTTGGCCGAGGCTACGGGATCGGATGTCCCACATTAAATTCGCCCTTGTGCCACATCTGACAGCGTGGGGCGGTTGGTAGATACCCTGCAGATGGAGATTCATTGTGGAATTCACGTGACTCACTTCTAGCAATTGACTACTTCTACGCGCCGCTGGCGAATCTTATATGTGTTGTTCGTGTCCCAAGTATTATCGTTCATTACCAACCTTCGTTTGATTATTCCATTCAGTAACCTTCCTTAGGTTACAATAATATCTATTTACGATATTATATGATTCATGAATTCAATCTCAAAACTCAGTTGTACACTGCTTGGCATAAGAAACTAACGCCGTTCGGAACTTGATACAAGCTTGAAGCTTATGAAACTGATCTACAAACTGGTGTATATTAGCCCATTCAGTTTTCTCATTCTCCAGCGCCATTATCTGTCATCAATTTGGGTGATATTTCAGAGAGGTTAAACGCGGAAAATTAAAATGGAGGAGAACTAGGGAGAATATTGCTGATTAGCGCTAAAGTTGATTTGTGCTATATATTTCTAAAGATAAAAAAAGATTTGTTTAAATATAGTCCAAAAGTTATTTTGAGCGCAATATATATATATATATATATATATATATATATATATATATATATATATATATATATATATATATATATATATATATATATATATATATATATATATATATATATATTGGTCCTTGTAAAAGTTTTGAAGGGGCACCCAGTCACTAGCAGCTTTTCGCTGCTAACGACTGGACAGGTTAGTGTTTATTTCCTGGTTCTTTTCTCTGTCAACCATCATGATGAAACATTGTGAAGGGAGATGTGGATTCATGCCTTTTCCAACTGTATTAACATCAAGTGAATACAAGTAGCCTCAGTGGACATTTTATTTTGGTGTCATACAGAATTTCACATCTTCAGTTTGTGCTTACAAGAGTAAGTTAAGCTTTGTAAATATGCGAGCCTGATTTTTCATGTTGGTCGAGAAAGCAGATACACATACGCGCGCACACACAGGCAAAGGAACCAACAATTCTGTACTGTACATGATACGTATCATGTGCAATCTGTCAATGACGTCACCACCATTTACAGTATCAGGAGCAGCAATACTGCTGTTGCAGGTCATTGGGTGCAGTGGCCTACATTTTATCTCATAGCATTCCACGTACATCTTATTTTGCGTCACAAAAGAGAGATCGCATCAAAAGACATCATCATTTTTATAGCAGAGAAAGAAATTGCAAATAAATGAATGAATGAATATAAAGGAAAAGAGAATGAGGAAGAATTGTCAAAAAAAAAAAATCTCTTTTGTTTTTGTTGTTAAAATGACACCCAGATATTTTCAGTAATTTCTTACTGTGTTTTTTTTTTATTTATTTTTTCATACCTCTTTGTTCTCCATCATCAATTTGCATGGATAATCGTCCTTTTTTTTGTTCGCGTTGTGTTGTCTGTGTACTTTTCCGAACGAGCTCGACTTCTTCCTTTTTACCGCCCACACATTACAGCATTTAATTACTATTCATCTTTATTCATTTTGGGCTTATTTTTATCGATTTGATTTCCACTCCGTTTCCAACTTTTTAGTCGATAATTCCTCAGCGAATAGACTGACCACGAAATAAAAGTATGCTTCAACCGGCTTGAGAAAAGCAAGTTTCTATTTTGCATTTATTTTACGCGTTGTATATGTATTACTTACATTTGAAATAAATATTTGCTAACCCAAGGTTTGTCTGGAACGTCCATAGAGAATCGACCTTGTTATTCTAACAAATGATGTGTGAGATTATTTCAGTAACAATCAATACACTGTAGGTGCCATGATGCAACGTTATCGCTGTTCTGACCAAGAACATGGCACTAAATTTCTCTTAAAATGACGTCATTATTATGCTTGTTAATCCGTAAGTTAGTAATTTAGGTAGCTCGTACGTTACGCACTTCCATTACCTCTGATAAATAATGGACCATTTCGTTTTGATTGCGAGCAAAGTCAGAAGAATCAGTTATGACAGTGACGCTGTTGGAGTAAGAAAAAGAAATCAAACATAATAATAATAGAAAGAAAAAAGAAAGGTAAAATATAGATGATAAAACTCTCGTTTACTTCAGTTAAATTGAAATTTTGTTCTTTGAAAAGATTGAAAATTTCAATTTCACTGAAGAAGATGTGACCTTTATTTTAAAAAAATTAAAATTGTAATTTGAAATTGTAATTGAACAAATTTTACTGTATACAATTTATTCTATCTTTTTATATGATGACCTGCATTTTTAAGTATGATTGTTATTTCAATATTTTTACTAAAGTTGTTAAGGCTAAATATTTAAAGAAGCAGGCAGGGGAATTTCCATGGGGATTTTTGTAGTCGTGGAACCCGCGAGGAGCTTATTCAATCATTAAATTAAGGATCATAATTCATCAGAAAACTCAATTAAAAAAAGCGTGAGATTCTGTTCATAGAGATCTTATCAAGAGGTATATATTTATGGATCATGGCGCGGATTCCACTGCAATTCGTCTGGTGGCAGGTTAACTTGCAGAGAGAATAGTTGTATGTTCGAAATATGGATTCTTGTATATAATAGAGAATGAGGTTTTCCATTATGCACGAGAATTTGTAGACGACATTGTTTCAGTTTAATGGTTTACATTTATTTACAGTTTTGGGATGGTTGGTTTTGTTGCTGATGACAATGTTAAGTAATCTATATATATAAAAAATACAGGATGTCTGTGTGTCTGTCTGTTTGTGTGATACCTTCTCACTCGAGATCCATCCAACCGATTTTGATCAAACTTGACACATTCTTTGTACAATGTAAGAGATAGGTTCTTAGAGTAAAAAAATCGATAATCTTTAAAAAAAATCAATAATCGATAAAGTAGATAAAATATCGATAAGTTCACCTTTTTTCCTGCGATTTCGTTCAACCTCGGTATGTAGGTTACCTACATCATGACGAGCTCAACGATACCTCATTTTTATTTGCGTTTAGCGAAAAACCGGGAAAAACGAAAAATCAATTTCAACACAAATTTTAAACTAAAAACTCTCTCAATTTCAGGCAATCTAATACATATTTCACTCTATTGAAGGCAACTATACGTTGATTCTTTAACAGTCATTTAAGTTGATAATTGAGTCCACCTATATAGTGAAAACCCGCGTAGATTTTTACTGGTTTCTTTCTTTTGTTGATCTTTCAACCAATTTTAATCAAGCTTAATAATTGATTTATAAATGTATCCTCATTTACATCCCTAGTAGCACACTGACAAATTTCAAAAACTTCAAAATAATTGTGGTCTGAAGTGGGTCTTCATGTTGCCTGTTTTACCCCTTCATGTCCTCGGTTAACTTCGATTGAATAAATACAGACTGCATCTGTTATATCAGTAACTGCATTAAATTCAGAATGTTTTTTAATGAAAGTACTTTAAAGAAATGGAAGAAGATAGACTGTTACATGTAAACATGATGCTGTTTTTGCTCCATTCTAATTGAACGCTTTTTCTGATCGACTAGCTGGGTATAGCTGCTATATATCTATAAAACAGAAGATCTATGTGCCTTTGTGTCTGTGCCTATGCTATTTATGCACGTCGACATTTCGTGACCGATTTCGATGAAATTGTACAGACATATTGAAACTTTATCAATCTATGTCATGATCAACTTTTCAATCTCCAGGCAGAAAAATCAATAAAACTGAAGGTGGGTACCACTTTTTGCAAAAAACCCAGACAAAGTTACACGTGAACAAATTTTTTATTGGACGAGCTGATGTTCTTTGCACTTAATGGAAAATATCAGCTCATCTTTCGAGGTTTATATAGTGGACTTGATAGTTTTCCAGCAACATTGGCTTCACACAAAAAATTGTGTTTTTCGTACAACTTAAAATTCAAATCTTGAATGAGTCCACATTTTTTTACTCGGTTTTCTTCAAACATGTCGCAAAATCTTACCATCATACTAACAATAAGATAGTGTGGTTTTACTCTAGGCCGCTTCCGTGCGTATAACGAAAAACCAGGAAAAACTGTCCCAAAAGCACGTTTTTTCGGGAATGACATCCTGCTTTTTCATTCGATGCTTTCCAAATTTACTATGTAGATTACATATAACACACAAATTGTCTTGCGTGAATGTTTGTTTTTGACTATTTCATTTAACTGGACGAAATTTGCAACAAACTAGGTCCCAAATCAGCGTTTACCATTTAAGCAATTGATTCTTCATATGATTCCATCCTAAATTGGCATTCGAACAACATTTGATTCAAATATTGTTTGAGAAGGATTACTGAAGCATTTAAAAGGATAAAAGATTTACGAAGAACCTCGTATTAACCCCAGCTTTACAGTAAACGTGCGTTCATGCGTTTGCACTTGCAGCTCAATCAAGGTCTGAAGCTTCATCCCTGTTTTTTGTTTGATTATTAGATTTGTGAGCAATTTGAAAATGATTACGGCCATAGGAAATTTACTGAATATGTAAAACATTGAAACAATTCAACTTCGGGCCACGACCATACAAGAAGGTTTTATCCATGGAATTCCTTTATTAAGATCAATAAGGACATACCGTAAAAAAGATGAGGTGAGGGGTAGTAGCTTAGTATACAAACGGATGATGCATGCAAGCGGGGATGCAGGTAGACATTTCTAGACTGAAGGGTGCAGCTATACAATTACAGCCATGTATACCTGAGCAACGCCGGATACATCGGGTAGTTTTATATATTCATGACATTCAAATGGAGATTTGATCCAGTGTTTAATATTTTCAATGGCTTGTCTGCTTTGTCACGTTTATGATCACGGCGCAATTGATTGTAAAATAATAATTTTATTGTGATATTTTGTCTTCATTACTTTTTCTTTTTTTGTTGTCGTGGAGTTTCTTCTATTTGCCAACGAAATCAAAAAACCGAGAGTTCGCTTTTAGTTATTCAGTTGTAGAATGGTGTATAGGATGTGATAAGTTTTGAATATTACAAGCCAGTTCAGAAGGCTGGGCAAATCCAACAACGATCTGCTCCGACGAATAACCTGTGTGGACGGATGTTGCATGAAAAGATCGATTTTTCTAGAAACCAAAGGCACAGACACGGAAACTGAGAAAGGGTTCGGATAGTAAGGGAATGAAATTCTCGGAGTCTAGAAATAACCTCCGACGAGAAGGACGACCAGTGAAAAGCATATGGCTTAGTACCTCCGTCCTGGCGATAAACTATGTCCAACAGCAAGGCCTCTGATCAGGAGGTTTTGAGGAGCGTGGAACCACCTCTTAATTGATAGTGTTCCCAGGTCCGCCCTAACCCGGGGTGGTAGCACCTGTTAGGTTCCCAGCTATGGGCAAATAGTTAACACTGAAACTGGGATAAACACACTATGAAAGTGTAAAAACAGGATTAATACCAGAAATACTTTGTAAAAAATTATTTCCAGCAATAACTTTTTGAAGAAAAAAATAACTATTACTAGCTATACATTTTTGAGGAAAAAATATTACCAGCAATAGTTTTTTGAAAAAAAATATTACAGCAACATATTTTTGAAAAAAAATGATTACCAGAAATAGATTTTTGGCAAAACAAAATATTGCCAGCAATGAAAATTTTTTCGGCATTAAATAACCCATTGGAGTTGATATGCCGTAAACCAAACCAAACCTTAGTACTCTGCCGACCCAAATATACATTTCTACATAGGGAAAGATGCCCAGAATTTTCATGTGAAATTGTTATTAATTCATTGAAGTAAGGAAATATTTTCAAATTTTTGAACAAGATGATTGTCAAGTTATTATAAAAGTATAACGACAGATATGTTTTTCTTTTCGTCACTTCAGATGTCACGAGAAAAAAATATCAAAAGGTCTACATCTGTAAACATTCAAAGTGGATAAAGAAGTGATTTTTTTAAAGCAAATTACATTTTCTGTGAATCTAGATACACGCTCGATACACGTGTAATTATCACGACACATGGAGTCCAAAAATATTTCTAGAAAATCGAGAAGAGAGAGAAGGATATATAGAGAGAAAAATTGAAAGAAAAAGTTAGAGAGAGAGAGAGAGTGAGAAAGAGAAGGCAGGGAGATAGGGAGAGGGTATGAGAGAGGAAGATAAAATGAGTGAGGAGAGTGGGGAGAGAGTGAATAGCGAGTGAGAGAAAGAATGAGAGAGGATTTATATTTTTTTCAAGAGTTAATATTAATGATGGGAAATAAGATTCTTCAATATTCGGTTAAATATGTCAACTTCGACAGTCAACACCAATAACAGCAATAATAATAATAATAATATATAAGTTTTTAAAACTAAGATCTTCGTTCAGGGTTGTCAGCCGATTTTGACAATGATATCTTTGCTTTCTCATGTAGGAATTTTCTCCTCTTCAATTCTCTCGTTTAATCTTAGACCTTGTCCGTCGATGATTAGTCCGTCGATTAGGCCAAATTCCGAAGCCCATTGCCTTTCACAGGTTGCACGTCGGATGCCGTCAAAATAACCTGCAGCACCAGATGTTTACAGGGACATTGATTTGGACTCTGGCTGGAGTCATGCCAGTTGCCCTCTGGTAGATTATCACCTTCCAGATATATTGATCAGCAGTAAGAAGTTCTAAACGAGCGCGGAAATAGATAAAACGGTAGAACAGTAAATGTAGTCGGCGTGGAATTAAAAACAAGAGAGTGAATCAGATAATCAGTGAATATAGAAAAGGAAAAGTAAACGAAAGGTCTTGATTGGGTAAGAAAAATGTTCCACTGGGAACTGTGCAAATGAATATATTTTGATGAGATAGACCAATGGTATATAAACATTATTAGAATATATCCACGAGTATAATGATACAGATGATATGTTCTGGGACTTTCAGATTCAAACGGACCACTTAATCCAGGTCAGAAGACCGGATCTATTAGTCGTAAACAAGAAAAAAAGAAAGAATCCTCTATAGTGGATTTCTCTGTTCCGGTAAAAAGGAGAAAGAAAGTGAAACGAGAGATATATATCGCAACCTTAGTCAGAAAGCTTGGAAAGTTGTGCAGCGTGAAATAACAGTTATGCCAGTCGTTATCGGAGCATTGGGAAAGTCTCCAAAGAATCCAAGGAAAAAAAAACAAAAAAAAAAACTGGAGGAATTGGAAATCAGGAGATGAGTTAGGACCATTTAGACATCGGCAATACTGAAAACAGTTAAGATTCTGTGGAGAGTTATTAAAGTTCTTTACCATTTAAATATTAATCTGACTCGGACTTACTACCAGATACAAAATATCATAAAGAACAAAAAATTCCAATAATGCATATTTTCACCCCGAGTATGGAGATGAAGCCACTAAGACGCAAGGAATGTCAGTAAAAGATACTGAGAAAATGTTACTAAGGAGAAAGAACTATAAATATGAAGATTCTAGGAGACAGAAAACGACGATTGACGTTGCAATTTAATTTTTGAAGATAATAATAAACAGGAAAGTAAGAAGCTGAAAGAGAGTTCCACAAGCGAGAAGTGTGAGAGAAGAAAATATTAGAATAAAACTTACAATTAGATCTGACCATTTCAACTCTAAAATGATGAGACGAGTTCTATGCTTAAATTCATGAAGTCAAAGTACCAAAGAGGAAATCTCGTAAGTATGTCATAGAAATATTTGCGAAAACGGGCACAGAAAAGCTACGTTACGGTGGTGGGAAAGTGGTTGAAGCCGAGATACCAGGTCAGGACTGCTAATATTGCAGATTCTGTTTTGGATTTTGTCAAGAATCTCTAGTTGCATAACAAAAGCATATGACTAGATGTGAAATATGAATAAGCTAGAAACTGTCCCAGAGAAAAGAATAAGTAAAATTCACTGTTACTTCAAATTTAAACGAATCATTTGATCAAGATTTAGTCATCATTTACGATAAAAATTGTTTAGTGTATATTGATTTTTAGAAAACCACATAATAAAGTTAAACGAAAAAGACAAGCTGAAAAAATACTTGTATGTTGTTAAGAAAATGGAAACTTTCGTAAGCTTAAGGTTAAAGGTGTAATCACTATTACCGGCGTGTTTGAAACAGTTCTTGAAGAATCTTGCAGTAAATAGAAATGATAAGAAGACTAAAGCATTTAAACTATGCAAATTACAGCATTATATATATATAACCTCGTGTATTTGGCCCCAATGGTCATCAGTAAAAGAAACCAGGTAATACTGGTATGAAAACGTAAATTCGTCGAGTCGAGTTCCAGTGCACTCACTTTCGTGCAAATGCTCTTAGGAAAGGAATAAATCAATAACACCAGCCCAGCTATAGGTTAATGAGTAGGGCAGACTGGGTTCTCTAGCCGTCGTTGCCAACCAGTTTAGAAGCATAAAATTATTCTGAATATCCAACTGTTTAGACATGGGACTAGCAACTCCACCTACTGAAAAACGAAATTGCTATGGAAACCGTTGCAACAACTCAGCACACGGTGAGGCTGTGTCTCCCATGCTCCATCGAGTGTACGGGACTTGAGAAAGAAAACATAATGAATTCAGAAGATAATAATATGAAGAGCCTGCAAATAGTCAGATAAATAAATTTCGATTGGTTTCTTCCTACAATCGACATTTCCTTAATGCAGAAGCAGACAAGTACTTTTCAGTGCTACTCCTATTTGCCTCAGTGATTTACCCACCTTTCATATTTGTGATCGATTTCTGTTCGATGAACGTCCTCAGATCTGTTGGACGACACAGCCGTCGACCTAATAAGCGATCATGAGACTCAGTGAACGAGAATATTCATTCCGCCCTCATCTGATTGGCTGTTGAGAAAAATCACGAGTCCAGACAATATGTTTACTGTTTTTTTTTGTTTTTTTTACTGCGACATTTTTATTTTCTGTTTTTTTTCTTCTTCTTTAAAAACTGTTGTTGTGCCGGTGAGCAACGAAAATCTTTATTATCAAAACTGTCCATAATATTATTTTTTAAATTCTGATTTTTTAAGAACTTCGAAATGAGTCAAAATGATAAGTAAAGATGGATGTCTTGGTTTGTAGCAGTTATATGTATGACACTATGGGTTCTCTAGACAATTAGATTAAAACACCCTCATAGAAGTGGACAGTAAATTATTTTATTTGAGTTTCAAGATTCTGGGTTTTTTTATGATTAGCAGTAAAGTTTACGAAGTATGATCGTCAAAGCGTTCACTCACTTCACCAAAAAGAATAAGATAAATAGATAAATAAATTAAAACTTTAGGGAATAGTTGTTACTTGACTGGAGTTAAAATGTCCCACGTGCAAGCTTATATAAATAGTCACAATTAGAATTGAGAGTAATTCTGATTGGTGGGTTCAGGCCGCCCGTCGACATAGAGAATTTCGGGACACCGGCTAGAAAGAGTTGTCAGTCGCGTGTCGTGATATAGAGAAAGACAGAGTAGCAGAAGAAAAAGCTGAAGTTCCCATCGCCCAAAGGGAATACCTCGTTACAGAACTAGAAGATGTCCTAAGTGTCATCTACCTACCCTCAGGCAATGCAAGTGAATCTCTGGATAAATAATCAAATATATTGGAAACAAGATTTGCCTTTTCATTTCTCGACGTTTCAATATTTTCTCGTTTCGATTTATGTGAATGTGCAACAGACCTTTCCCAGTGTTTATGCATATCAATACGAACGAGAATTGAGAAACAGCCTGGGGTGATTTGTTCGATCGGTAAAAGAATGAGATAGATAGGAGTATTATTTTAAAAACTGTCTGAAGAAAACAATTTGGGAACACATTTACTTAATATCTGCAATTAATGCAACATAATTCGTAGGTCTTCCATTTCATAGATAGATAGAAATGTCAATTGCTTCTCGAAAATGTACGGTAAACAAAGAAACAAACTAATGGATTCCTTTCAATTGCTTACTTTTAGAATGAGATTATTAACGACATTGATTAGATCCTTAAAAGCAAATAGCGTTTATTAAAAGCACTATTTGAATAACAAGGAAAATGTATCTTCGGTTGTTGAAGTCTTCAAACTTTTAAGAAAAATGATTCAAGTAGAATGGTAACAATCGAAATATATTGATTAAATTTAATTTGAAGAGGGTTTCTATATTTTCAATGTTAATGATCAGTTGCCAAACAAATTCTTAAATCGGGACAGTATCGACATCATAATTAATATTTTAATTCAGAGACTTGAAAAGTTACAATTATTTTCTTCTTGATAAGGATTTGTCTCAAGAAAAAGTCCGCATAGTTTCGAACATTCTTATTCAGTGACATAAAGAACCTCTTACTAAAAGTGAGCAAATCAATCTGCAAAATCTTAGGAATGTTTCAGTATGGGGTTTTACAGTCTTTTTGAGAAATAAGAATAAAAATTTCTATGGAAAAAAATTGTGTCTCAAAGCCTGTTTCATTGATGTAAAACTGAAGACATTTTTATTTATTTATTTATTTATATATTTAATGGTATGTCAACTCATTATGGGTCATTTAATACCAAAATTTAATTTTCTAGGGAGATTTGAAGTAATAAAAATATGTTTTTCTGCTTTCATAATTGCATACTTGATAAACGATACTCAGCTTTTGTGCATAACATTTGTGTGGACATAATTACTAGAGGTGATATGTGTATTTAATGTTGTAGTTTTGTTGAAGTTATACTTTGAAATACAATTTGACTTATTTAAGAAATTGTTGCATATTATATTGATTAATGTCATGCAAGAGTTCTTTCATGTTGGTTGTTTGATTTTGTGTAGCGACATATCAATCTCCTTGGTGTGAAAAAATATGTGAAATTACCTGCGTGAGAGCGGGTTGTGGTCAGACGTGAGGGGCGAAGTGTTTGCCATGTTGGTTTATCAAAGCGAAGCCGTTCCGAGCTCTCGTTTTTGTAATTGTCTTACCGGAAAGGGTGGGATGCGCAGGTCTGCTATCTTGTTACTTAAGGCCTGCCTTTAATCCCTTCTTTACTTTTCCTTCGTGAGGGGGAGTTATGAGAACAGAGTCGTTCCGCGAGCTTTCTTCTTCTCATGTAGTTAACTGATCTCTGTTCGGATTTGCGTCGCGAGATGTTAGGCAGTGTTTCGCAACACTTACTGTACCGGGCCGGTTTCTTACTACCCTTCGAGTCGAAAGGAATTTTCGACAATGAGTCATTCAATGCCGAAATGTAAATAATTTGAACAAGTTTATGGCTTCAACTAAATATATTTTGAATGCAATTATATGCCTTTAACTATAGGTAAAATATATTTCTGATCATAATGCTTTAAAAATGTATTGTTGCTAATTTTACTGTAAATATGTATTGTTGACCCTTTTTTACATAAAATATATTGTTGGTATTTTTTTAGTATTTTCTTTGGGGATTTACTATATGCCTATATTTGGTGCTACCACCTCGGGACAGCAACAATAAAGAGGTGGTTCCACGCTCCTCAAAACTTTCAATCTGCTGATCAGAGGTCTTGCTACAGGATTGTTATTGTGGAACACACCTATTCCATAGTTAATAGACTCTCCCACCTATAATAAGTAGGAGTAGTAAGAGTAACGTGGGAGTCGCTCAGTCAGTCGATGTCGGACAACAGTTAGTCGAATACTAAAGTATCAGGGACCACACTAGATTACTCTGCGTTATACCTATTATATCAAGTTCCTAACGTTTTGTACGTCGAACCTATTTTAGGACCGACTTAGTACAAATACAAGCCTCCACTATGAAATCACTCCACAACAAATTTGGCGACGAGGTATTCGGATTCATACGGTGGAAGAGAAAAAAAATTCGTTCGCCACAATAAATTTGGCGGCGAGGAATTCGTACTCATACGGAGAAAGAAAAAAATCACCCGCCATAACAAATTTGGCGACGAGGGATTCGAATTCATTCGGCGGAAGAAAAAAAAATTCGTTCGCCACAGTATAATTTGGCGACGGGATTCGGATTCATACGGTGGAAGAAAAAAAAATTCGCTCGCCACAGCACTATTTGGTGACGAAATTCGTACTCATACGGAGGAAAAAGAAAACTTGCGCGTCACATTAATTTCGGCGACAAAATGTCGGATTCACACTTTTTTTTAAAAAAAGTTTTTCGAAAGACAAGACGTCAACTTAGTGACGAAAAAAATCAGTCGTATTCTCAACTGAGAAAATAATTTTTTTTCTCGATAATACAGTTTGCTCAAATAGGTCACGAATTGCAAATTCGTTGGACCACCCTCTACAGTATTTAGGAATTGTGTAAATTTTTGCGAAGATGGAGGAATGCAAAAATATATTCCAGGAATTTTTAAGTTCCAGACGGAACAACGGACGACAATATTAGAGCAACAGAGAACATTCCAGATGCAGCTACAGGAGGAAACGTAATAGACAAATGGAGTTTCAACATAAATGGAACAGATGCATAGGGAGTTTCAAAACAAAATTTCGGAAATAACTGAGAAGAGGAAAGAGAAAAATCTACAAAATGATTCTTTCCCAGAGAATACAATATGGAATTCAATTGAAATATTCACGTACAGTCCAGATGAAGAGATAACTTTTGAGGAGTATTATAAAAAATATACGGACTTGTATAACGAGGACTGCCACTCGTGGTCTGAAGGAAAGAAGGTTAGGCTTCTTTTAAGCAAGTTAGGAACTGCTGAGCATAAAAAATTGGTAAACTATATTTTACCGAAAAAAACTAGCGAGTTGAAATTTACCGAGGTAGTAAATATATTAAGTGAATTATTTTTTCTCCAGGTTTGGGAACGTGTACAAAGATGGAGGCAAAATTACAGCCAAAAGAAAACACTCAGGCGGTATTCAAAAAGAAAAGGAATGTGCTGTTTGCTTCAATTGAACAGATAGATAAAGAATTGGACAGATTAGAGAAAACAGGTGTATTTAAAAAAGTTGTGTTGGTAACACCGACGATATACGTGAAAAAAAAAGCTCCAGAAATTAAAGATGAAGCCGACACCATGAAAACTGGGGAGCGAGTTACCCGCAGCCAAGGACAGGCAGTATTATTAAATAATTTAAGTCAACTGAAGTCATCACAGAAAACGTTAAGAAGCACAAGATCAACAGAAGTAAAGCTAGAGGCTGAACAAATAGAACCACAAGAAGAACCTACAGAAACTGTGACCCCATCCTTAAGAAGCTCAAAGCAGAAGGTTGTTTCTGGTAACACTATGAAGGTACCAAAAATAGAAAAGCGGATTGGCAATATGAAGTACTTGGTGAAAGGCGAAAAATTCACGTGCAGTAACCAGATCAGACGACGTTTTTCAGACGTGGTTGACAGCGGTCCCGCGGAAGAAACGCCGATGGAGGTGATTTTCAATACGTTTGATCTAACAACGCCTGCGACAATTTTACCTGAGGTACGCCGATCTAGGAGAAAAAGGAGGGCAACTGAGCATTTAAAAGTGGATCCAAAACGTAGGAGATACACTAGAATGTTGATAAAAAAAATGAAGTTTTTTGTTTTTTCTTCATATTTCCTGTAAAAAATGAAAAATAAATAAATAAAACTGTTTACTACTATGGAGTAAAGTTTTAGGGGGGATGTTATAGTGGAACACACCTATTCTATAGTTAATAGACTCTTCCACCTATAATAAGTAGGAGTAGTAAGAGTAACGTGGGAGTCGCTCAATGAGTTGGTCAGTTAGTCGGATACTAAAGTATCAGCGACCACAACTAGATTACTCTGCGTTATACCTATTATATCAAGTTCCTAACGTTTTGTACGTCGAACCTATTTTAGGACCGACTTAGTACAAATACAAGCCTCCACTGTGAAATCACTCCACAACAAGGATGTAGTTCATCGTCATACACAGAGACAATTTTGACTAGTCATCTCTGTAATCGTGTGTTGTGCATGTGAACTTTCGAAATTTGATACAGAATGAGCTTATTTTTTTTTTTTAGTGTAAACAATATCATGATATTAAAAAGAAAAAGGGGAATGTTTTTCTTGTAATTGGTTTTTGGAAAATACAGAAATTGTTTTTCATTTTTTTATGGATATAAACAAAAATTATTTTTTCTTTCAATAAATAATAATGTAGTACGTAACTCAGCCGAGATGTCGCCAAAATGGACTTTGCAATCAGTGTTACACCTGGTTTCAGAGAAGGTAGGTGCATCAACGCGTGGACTTGAAAGTTAATCTCCTAGCCACCTGGCGCATATCCTTGCTTCATTTGATATCAGTGGCTGTACCCAACATGCAAACATCTGGTCGAATAAACTGTGTCCAGGATGTGCACGTGCGGGGAAACCATATGAGAAGTAAGCTATACATGCACTTACCCTAGAATGAAAAAGAATAACGTCTCTTACATCCTCGCAGGAATGTAGAATGTACGTCCGGAGAAAACCTTAATGCGGTGACCGGCAGTAATTGACGATCATTGGTGTTGAAGAAAATGTACTATTACAGAGTAAGTCTCGTGTTCTTATTAAAATGTGCAATGATAACGTTCAATAGGAATAGACTTGTTTGAGAAAAGGAAACTGCGGGAAGTCATAATGGCTATGAAGGAATTTGGGATTTGATTTATTTTCTTTTAATCTAGTTCTAAATTTAATAAAATAAACACAATTCATTTTTTGTCTCCTCTTTTTCTTTCGCTGAAGTATCAACATTTTTGTAACTTATGAAAAAAAAAAGTAAAAAGTCACTTACCGTATTTGACGGCATATAAGGCGCACTTTTTTTTTACTAAAAAATATCTTTTTAAATTCCCCTGCCTCTTATATGACATATGTAGGTTTAAAATTCCCAATAGCCGGTCAAAATTAGCTACCTGGCAACTCCTATTAGCTTACACTTAAAGATGAAGGAGCAATGGAACACGTGGATGGCAATGCCTGATGACGACCTTACACTTACAGGAAGAATAAAAAGATCCAGCACTGAACACATCTGTGAATGGGTGAAGCAAACTTGGGATAATATTAGACGAGAAACTGTTGTGAAATCTTTAAATGTATGGCATTAGCAATACTCTCAATGGAACAGAAAATGACGCATTATTTAACGACGATGATAGTAGCATTGAAAATAAGTATCAGAGTTTTGATAACGAAACGACGAATTTTATGGATTTGAAGATGAATAAAATTTCATTGGTAACTGTATTGTTTTGTTCAATTGTAATAATTGCTTGAATTTTATTTTGTTTTCTTATCTTTGGATATAATAAAGTTTGTATATGATGTGGATTCCGCGTGAAAAATCGGTCTCCAATAAATGACAAACGCAAGTATTTAAGGTAAGAAATTAAATGTATTTACACAAAATACAAAAGGTAATGCTGTTAGTAAAATCCAGGAACGCCGGTTAGTATTAATCAAAGATCACTATATGCAGTCTCGAAGTAAACTTCCTTAGAGTCGGGCGTCCTTGTAACTGACTTCTAACGTCAACTCAATCACAGTGTCTATGTACTTTCTACTCTGTTTCTCCACCCTGTTCCTCTACTCTCTTCAGACTCCTGACTGACTGACTGTGGCTATTTTATGGCAGCAGGACGAGTCCATTATATCAGAAAAAGTTGGATCCCATAACAGTATAGACTTGTGTTCTTTTTTTTCTTATTATTTTTTCGTTTAATTGTAATCATGGGTTGTTTAACCAAAATAATACCCCATAAATATAGACTAGGTTGTACCATTTACTAATAATTTTACTAATTATTAATTTTTTCTTGATTTTCGCTGCTGAAATTGGGGTGAGCCTTATACACCCGTGCGTATTATATGCCGTCAAAGACGTTACGTTTTTCCTTTTAGTAAGTATAAAAATATATTCGTGGCATAACGACTATCAGAATAGAAATAGGAAGCGGTTAGCCAAATTGATATACAGATCAAGGGAATTGCGTTTGGAAATATATGAGTCCATTTCTTTTCCCTACCCAGGATCTCTAGCAGATAAGGCTATCTAGTCATAAGACAACCAATCAAGGGGAACACATCCACTTGACCACAATGGCAATTCACAAGAATAGAAACTGAAGAGAGCCATTATCGCCTTGGCAATGGCATTTAAGTTAATCATGAAAAAAATGAAACAATAAAAAGACAGCGCCCGTAGAAATTCACTTTCATTTCCTTCGTATTTCAACTATAAGGAGAAAGTTCTACTCAGAAAGCTTTATCTCAAGAATTGATATTTTGTGGAAAAGCTCTCCTGAATACTACAAAGTCAACCTGTTCCAGTCTATGGTCAATCGTTTTCTGTTCTCCTAATCATAATCTTTACTTCCTACCACAACCTCTTATGTTCATATCATAGACTTCATTCAGTGTACATCTACAATGAGTGGCTCAGGAGCCTTTGCATTGGGAAAATATAAAAAGATTCGGAATTCTTCATTAAAAAGAACAAATATTTTTTATATTAAAATCCACTTTCCCAACGTTATTTTTTAGTTTATTGCACTAATTAGCACCCATACAAGAGTCGAGAAAATGGTTATGAAGAATGAGTTGTGATGAGCATTTTATTTACTATACTTGAAGATGGAAAGATAAGTTTTTCAACTATATATATATATATATATATATATATATATATGTATATATATATATATATATATATATATATATATATATATATTAAAGAAAAACAGAAACTGTTAGTGGGATCAATGGACAACTTGCCAAGACCTTGCTTGCATGGTTGTGTGTAAACGATGAAATGAACTCTAAACACTTGTCAAGGTAATCACGTTTTAATGTTTAAACAAAGTTTCAACTTTTATTCACATCGTCTTCTGAACACTATGAGAAATGGTTTTCACAGTCGATTTATAAAACCTGAATTAAAACTAAAAATAACAAAATAGAATTAATTACTACAAATGGTAATCAATTGGATCATCAAATACGAAAGTATTTCAATCATATTAAATTACAGAATAAATATTCTAGATCTCAAAATCAACGAGAAAAAGATGATTACTGTAATAAAATAATTTATAATAATACATTTCACTTTCTTAATGTCAAGATTATCAATTTTCAAAAACTGATAGTCTTTAGAAAATATATTCACTTTAAATATGGGAGCCATAGTTTGTGATCTGAGAGACTCTTTTCTGTATTCCATCAGCATACAAGATGATAACTTCCATGAGAGTGATTCGTTGTGGTTTCCCAATCTAACGTTCTGTATTGACATGAAGTGGAAAGATTATATTAAAACAATTGCTAGGAAAATTGGTTCCCGGTGTCGTTTTAGATCATTTTTCTCTCCATGATCTTACAAATTTATAAGTCTACCATTCGTTCATGCTTTGAATATTACTGCCACATATGATCCCAGATTCTCTTGTTATATATTTAGAGACTTTAGATAAAATCTAAGAAGAATCGACAATGTTATTGGTCTTGATCAGTCACTTTCCCACCGCCGTAATGTAGCTTCCCTGAATCTTTTTCTATAAATACTTACATGGTAATTGTTCTGATGAACTTTTCTCTATGGTCGGGCACTTCGACGTGGTGCAATGGTTAGCAAGCTTGTTGCAATTACAATTGAACAGTGAGTTCGATCCTCACTGGATTCCCTAAACTTTCGGTCTTGTGCCACATCTCAAAAAATCATAGTGCGCTTCGACGTGGTATAATGCTCAGCATGTTTGTCCCGATAGATCAATTAATACTGAGTGTTTTAGTTCGAACCTCACTGGGTGCTCCATACTTTTGGCCTTGTGCCACATCTAAGCTACACTTAGAAAATCATCTCCAAGGCATCGATATTAGTGACCATCAATTTATAGAGGCCGTACTTTTGCGCCTGGATCCGACTTCTTCATGCATCCACCGGTGCACTGATAGAAGTGAAAGAGGTTCGAGTCTTTCGTTTAAAGTCCCTCCATTCCTCAAGGTTGTCAGCTTTCGCCTTTGCTGTACCTTTTTGTGTTGGAACCTTTCCTTCGCAAGTTAAAAACGAATCCGGTCCTACGCGAAATTTCCCTACCTGGTGCTACCACCTCGGTTAGGTACTCTACCTATGCTGACAACTGTACTGCTCTTGTGTCGAGCTGAGCCGAAACTGACGAACTCAGTAAAGAGAACAGAAGGTATGTCTTCTCGGACCTTTACGCTGGACGGACAGGCCGGTCAAGATACTCAGCGTCTGGTTCGAACCCGATCTCCTCTTCGAAATGAATTGTTCGGAGGTTCGGGAGAAGGCCGAGGTCGCAGTTTGTCTGTGGTCTCGGAGGAATCTTTTATCACACATCTACCCGATACTCTTTTAACAACTGCCCATGCTTACACACCCGTATACCACACTGATCGGTTTAGTTAGAGTCTTGTTCTCCTTATTGTGAGGAGGCAACGCTCCCAAGTTAGCTCGGGAGATTTGTTACCTACACCCTTCTGAAGGCGTTGAGTCTCATCAATATACGCTTCGAATCGCGTTCCTAGGTCGAATGTATCAGCAATCGGATTGTGAGGGCGAATTCTGGAAGGAAAACACCCGTAAAAATTTTCCATCCCTGAGAAGTGTACACTCGTGCGAGGAGGAGACCCACACCCTCCGATTTACCTCGGGGCGAGTGCTCGTACTATAATTAATGCTGAATTACTCTCAAGCACGGATGGCTACTCTTATGTTCAGTCGTTGTCCCGTAAGGTATTATACCTCATATTAGTTAGAGAGTCCGTTCAAAATGATCTGATAGGAGAGCTTGACTTTACGAAGTAGGAGGCTCGCTTCATATGGCCTTGGATGCCCGACTTGAAATGCCTCACTAATGATGAGGCATCACTCACCTCGTTGGCGTTCTCTGTGGTGTGTTGGTGGAGACCCTCGGTCACACTTTCTTCCACTGCAGGTTCGTAGTCTCGTTGTGCAAGTTTATTGAAGGTATCATGGTTCGAATGCTACACTGAAAGTTCTTTGTGTTCGAGGTAAGTTCTGTTTGTAGCAATGTGGAACCGCCGTTGACTAAGACTGAGCACTATGTGTCCTTTTGTTTGCTAGTCGTTATGAGAGTAGTGATATAGACGACGCAACAGAAGGAATTCTATTGGGTCGATAAGTTTTCCTCTTCCCAATTGATCTTGTACTTTAAGTATCAGCTTAAAGTCAAGATTACGACAGAATTTGGCAAAAGGTGGGTGCGTCTGTGTCGAATGAAAGGAACTGACTTGGAGTAACGTTTTTATGCTGGTTAGGCATCAGGATTTGGGGAATTCTGTGATGAACATAGGCAACCCCGCCCCAAATAGGGTAGTTTTGGGTTATTTTATCCTTAGTTTCTTCCATCTAGTTAACTTAGGTAGGTGATGTATGCTCATTAGCTTCTTTTATTTCTGTTCCCATTTTCTTTAGTTTAATTCCCCTTCCTCTGCTCCGTTAAGTGCCAGAGATGTCAGTTCTCTGGTAGATGCTGGGTGCTTTTCGTTTTTCGCGCGTGTATTTCGTATTTGTTTTTGTGATTGGCTAAATGTGTGTGTGTGTGAGTGAGTGGTTGGTCGAATGATTGTTATTAATTACCTAATCCTGCATTAATTTCGTCCAGTTAACTAATTTTTCTTCCACAATTAAGGATTGTGTGTTTTTTATTTATTCATTACTAACACTATATTTTTAGTGTTTCTTGTATATATGTATTCATTGTAAATATTTATTGGGGTTCATTTTTTAAATGTTGTTATTTTTATTCACCACCACCTACAGGCAAATTGTACACATAGGAATTAGTTAGAACTACATAGAGACTAGGAGGTATTATGGCGACTGTAGTAAGAATGGTAAGTTAGAATGTGTTGTTTTGGTGTATGGAATACTGTGGTATGTTTGAGTCAGTAATCGTGGTTGGCTAAGTTTAAGGTAAGACAGAATGAAGACCAGCATTCCCATATCCCTCCTTTTGGCCTTGTGCCACATTTTTGTATTACAACAAAATAAATATGTTATATATGTCTATGTTACCTAGAGTTTGTGAATTTAAGCACGGCACTAGAATGGCAACAAGATCTCATCATTTTACAGTTGAACTGGATAGAGGTAACCTTGAACTTTTTGAACAGTTTCTTTTCTCGAACTTCTCGCCCGTGGAACTCTCTTCTGGAGAGAAGAGAGTTCCATTATTTATCTTTGTCCATTGTTTATCCATTGTTTATCTTTTATCTCTTCTTTTATTATCCTCATTCCTTAATAATATTTTTCTTTTTTCTTATTCTTTCACACTCAGTAACCTATTGTGTCTTTGGCTTTATTGCCTCGCTTGAGCTGAAATGATAAAAAGGGTCGTTGCACATTTCGTCTTCTCTCAGTTGTTGCCGGACTGAAATTGAAATTAAACCCCGTGACACATGTCTATTCAGTTTCATTCAAATTCTTAGTGTATGCGTGTATATATTAATTCAATGAGAGACATTAAAATATTTCTACAAAATTTTAAAATAATTATATTTATTAACGAATAACTCCCGAAAATTTTAATAAAACCTTATGATTATGTGATTGTTTTAGGGTTTAAATTTTTTGTCTTGCCTTCAATTTATTGCTTAGCCCAGGGTAGTGGTTGTATAGACTTAACGGAAGAGGAATGTATTATTTCAATATCTTATTTCAATCTCAGTTAGCTCTTGTGTTCGTGTGCTCATTGAAAGGCATGTAAGTCATACACTTGCAACACAGACATACGCATATCGATTACATATTCGCATTATAAATTAATAGCAGTTTGTAAAGGGGAGAAAATTAGCTTTACTTTTATAATATTGATCTCTTGAAAGCATTGGTTATGCTTCAAGTAAATGATTCGCCTTTTCAATTCTGTACGTATTATTACCTATGTTCAGCTCAACCCCTAACCTTTACGGCTTAAAATTCTGGGTTTTAATCTCGACTTTCTACACAGGTATATACAGTATGTGTGCCTGTATAGTGGAATGTATAGAATCCATGTAGTTTATTTATCTCTGGCTGTTTTCAGAAGTTCGCTTTTTTTTTCTTTTCTGTTTCTTGTTCATTTTTCGGTGTTTTTCGTTTCGCTTTTTCATTGTTTCATTGCCTCTCCTTAACTCGCCGCACCTTTGACGCCGTCTTGAGCAGGAAAACTTAGTCTATTTACAGAAACAATCTTTCCATTTTATTTTTTTCCGATATCTTTTTTCTTTATTTCTGTTATTTACTTTCGAGCAGGAAAATCACACTTGATGAAAAAACAATGTCCTTCCCCTCCCCTTTCTTCTGATATACATACACTACACACGTACACACAACAAATCTCTTTCTCGTGACATCGACACCTTAAAACAGTTTCAAATGTTGTGTTAGGCTCAAATCGGCTAGAAAATTTGGGATCCATTTTTGGAAATAATAAAAAAAATATGCATGATTACATTAATTGTTCGGACATTATTTTTATTGTGAAGATCTAAATAATAAAAACTGTGGTTTATTCCACTTCTCTACAAATACACACTTAAAATAGCTTCCAGGTCACTTTGTAGATAGATAGATAGATAGATAGATAGATAGATAGATAGATAGATAGATAGATAGATAGAGGAACTGTTGAATTCATGCACCCAATTCGCATACATTTATATCAGAGTGCGTGACTGCTTCTTGTCTAAGTGGGAAATGTCTTTGTCAGGGTGAGTAAGGTTGTTCGAGTAATGCGGCTTAGCGAGGAAGTGCTAACTCACCGCGTTTCATTTTTAAATCATTCACCCAAGTAAGGAAATAAAATAAACTAGGGTGCAAGGCGTTATTGAGAGTGAAAAAAAAAACGCAATGAAGACAATAAAAGAACAGGTTTTATGGAGACAGAATATGACGATTGACATTGTATTTAAATTTTTGAAGATCAAAGTTGAATGGAAAACAGGAAACCAGAAGAGAGTTCCTCAAACGAGAAGTGCGGGAGAAGAAACTAATCATACCATTTTGCAGCTGTTTTTATTCGGTAGTGATGAGCATTGAGAATGAGTTCAGCAAATATACAAAAATAGGCATAAGGCAGGATGTGTCTTCTCAATGGACTTATTCAACCTATACAGCGAGGTCATTCTGAGACAATTAGAGATCCTACTGGGATTCAGCATTGGCGGCCACAATCTTATCAATATAAGATACGTAGACGACACAGTACTGATAGCAGACACAGAAAAGAAATTACAGAAAAGAAATTACAAAAATTACAAGGTCTTGGAAAGGATACAAACTACGAGGTAGCTTATATTTAACATAAGGAAGAGGCAGATGCAATTTCTGGGACACGTAATGAGAAAGGAGAGCCCGGAGAATCTGATACTCACAGGTCGAATAGAGGGAAATAGAGACAAGGGAAAGCAATGCATGACTTACCTGGTGGGCTTAAGCAAGTGGATGACAGAACGTGGTCTGAGGAAGGTATCAGAGGGACGAAACCTATTGAGAGCTACAATGGATAGGAGGAAGTGGAGAGCCATGACTGCCTACGTCCTGAAGAGACACGGCACATAAAGGTCAAATAGAGGGAAAGAGAGACAAGGGAAAGCAACACATGACATACCTGGCGGTCTTAAGCAAGTGGATGACAGAACGTGGTCTGAGGGAGGTGGCAGAGGGTCGAAACTTACTGAGAGTTCAAAGAACTGAGGTCACACACATTTTACGTACTTCTTCGTAATGTGTGAACTATACTTGTGGATATAATTTGTTTATATTTCTTTAAGGTATGGACTATCAGAAATCCCTTCAATTAGTTTATCGGAACCTTTTACAAACAATCGGAGGGATCCAACTACAACTGGAATTACTGATGACCTCAAGTGCCTCATCTTTGAGATTTCCATTTCAAGATCCTGATGTTGTCATACTTTTTTTTGAAAATCTTCAACGATACATTGCAATCTGCAGGGACTGCCATGTCAGTAAGAAAGCATCTTCTCTTCTAGTGGTCTTTCATCACAATGTCTGGGCGATTAGTTTTGAATGTTCTGTCTGTGTGTATTGTAAAGTCCCATAAAATTGTTACATTATTATTATTATTATTATTATTATTATTATTATTATTAGAGAGCGTAGCATGACAGCAATGTGGCGTTGGGGTACAGACACCAGTAACATAATATGCTCATCTGAAACTCAGCTTGAGAGATATGAGATTATTAATGTCAGGCAACTAACACGTAGTTTGGTACTGAACGGGATATTTCCTGTAGCCCATCTTATCTTACCAAAAGCGAAACATGTAACACTTTCAATCAGGTAAAATCAGAAGCTACGATGCACTGTGTAGCACCAGGCCAATTATTATCATTATAAAAAAAAATATATTTTTGACTTGCATTTGTTTTAGATTCACCTAACCAGAGCATAAGCAAACATAATAAAACACTTCGCAAGATATAGGCTATGTTTGTTAGGAATATTTATGGGGTTTCCTGAGGGAATTTGGATGATTTGTTACACAGTGTAAGTTTTTGAATACACCGGGTACATTAAGTTATCTGTCAAGTCACAACAAAGAACTCAGACAGACAAGAATTTCATCAAAATATGCGCGCTGTGCAAAAGAATAGATTTTTGGATGATTCCAATTTCTGCTATGGTTATACTATCTTCCAAGTCTGTGGCAAGAGCTAAAGCAGAGTTCCGCTGTCGGGAAGTGCGAGTAGTGTGTTGTTATGGCTACATTTCATGATTTGTTTTTTTCTACTAGCGTTACATGGACTAAGTTCTTTTTAATGTATTGGCTGTACTTATCAAGACAATTTTTTGTATTTCTTTTAAGCCGCGAGCTTCAGGGATTTTTTTCAATGTGTTATTGTGTTCCTTTTTTTATCATTCCTTGTTTTCAATTTCCACATTTTTTCGATTTCGATTTCCAGGTGTTTATATTTTTTTTAATTCCTTGGTTGCTATGTTACAGTTCTCTATCAATTAGTAGACAATTTTTTTCTTTTTGGCTTTTGACAATTATGTTCGGCGTATTTGCTTCAATCTTCCTGCCTGTAAAGATCATGTAATCCCATAGAATTGTAATGTCTTCTTTTTCTGTAATCAGTGCTCGGTGATATTGATATCAGTGTTTATTAACATCTTTTCCATAGTGTTTTCACCTTGTCTAGTGTAAGTGTAATTATTGCCCCACACTATCGTGTCGATTTTTATATTCATTTGGCATAAGTACATAACATCCTGAAATTAGATGGTCTATGGTTTCCTGATATTTGTCACAGAACATGTATTTTTGACCAACGCTATTATGTATGATATTTGCCTGAAAGTTTCTAGTGAAAAGACTCTGGTCTTGCGTTGTAAGAATAGGGCCTTCCGTTTCAGCCTTTAATCCAGATGCTCGTAACCATCCATGAGGGTTAACTTTATCATCATCGGCTTTATTAGCATGTTCTGGATATTGACCATACAAACGTTTGTCTTGCCAGCGTTGTTTCATCCGTTCAAGAATTTTATCCTTGTCTTTCTTTTTCATATTTTTTTCTGCAACAGTTGGCTTCTGTTTTGGTTTTCTACAGAATATTTCCCTATCCGTGTTTCTATATACATCAAACCTAGCAAATTTAGCACAGAGTTGTTTAGGTGAGGATCGAACATTATACTCTTGCTTGACTTGTTAAAGCAACAACCCATGGCTCGGGCCCTACCCTGTTATTATTCTCAACTCGCTTCGACGACTATCTATTTTATAATGCATTCATACAAACCTAAGCAGTTTCCAACACAAAAGCCAACTCATCGAAAGGGTGAAGAAGTGTGTAAAGCTGGATCTCTTTTGGTCCGCTGGCCTTTTGGTATTTTTTAAAGTTTAACCACAACGAACACTTTGAGGATCCATACTGAAAAGGAGATATATACAAGAGTGTGGGATTAAGTATTTCGTTAGAATTTGAAAATAGGTTGGGCTAGGAACTTTTCCTTGCTATAAATATATGTGTGTGTGTGTGTGTGTGTGCACGTTCGTGTAAATATTTTGTAAATTTCATTACTTTGTTTTTGTTATATTAATTTTTAAATATTTTAAAATCATTTACTTATTAAGTTTATAGATGATAAGAAATGATGGCAGCTGCTGAACGTTGCTTAACTTTAGAACAAAGAATTGCTATTATCAGAAATTGGCTATCATCAAGAACAAAAGAGGCTTTTAATAAAACTACAAAACAAATAATATTACGGTAACCTTATATATATATATATATATATATATATATATATATATATATATATATATATATATATATATATATATATATGTATATATATACATATATATATATATATATATATATGTGTGTGTGTGTGTGTGTGTGTGTACGTGTGCGCATGCGTGTACGTGTGTGCTTGTATATATATATATATATATAAATATATATACACAAACACTCATTTATAAGTGTGTATGTGTGTGTCTGCATACTGAATAAACAGGAATTTTAACATCAGCGAATATAATATTCTTTGTACTCTGGAATTATTTCATTCATATGCGCGCATCACACACACACACACACATGCGTGCACCCCCATATATATATATATATATATATATATATATATATATATATATATATATATATATATTATATAATAGGTCAAACTTTTATATTTATTAATGGTTATTAATGAGAGAGACAGAGCGACATCAAGAGAGAGAGAGAGAGAGAATGAGCGAGAGAGAAAGAAAGAGACACACACATACAGAGAATGAGAGGGTCACTTCACTATATGATTCCTACTGGTAGTATGTAACACAGTAGTTCTTGCCTTATTGTCAAAGTTTATAGAGATATAGTAGACAATGGGAGACCACCGCGATCGGTCGGTAGAGAACATTTCTAGCGCTAGTATGATCTTGCATTACTGGAGGTTAGTTTTGATTGCGTCTTGGTCGGCTTTGATATCTTCTGCCATAAAGACAACAGTCGCCTGAGAATGCGATGCTACTCCATAGAAATAATGTAGCCAGTCCATTAAGTTTGCGTCTTGATGAGCAATAATTCAATACTCGTCTTGTTCGCACAGTCCTGTTACTTGATTCCTAGTGAAGAGCCCGCATGTGAAACATATCCATTTTCTTGATGTGCCCGCAGTACAAGGTTCATATTTCACATCCGTAGAGGAGACAAGGGAGGACAATTGTGTTGTACAGTTTTAGTTTTGTTGACTGGCGTATGTTGTACTGGCCTAGCAGACTGCTCTGCAGCCTTCCCAGTATCTGGCTACCATTACTGATTTGAGCGTCAATTTATTTGTCCAGATAATTTTCCCCCGGGATATCGTGCTATCCAGATATTTGAAAGATGGGTGCCACCTCTGGTGATAGTTGGTTCAAGAGGTGTTAGGGCTTGATGCAGTTCGATATAGCATTTCAGTCTTACCCAGACTCATTGTCAAACTAAACAATTTTGAAGCTATAGAGAATTGATCAAGCATTTCGGATTGTCCATTAGTCATGAGGGCACAATCATCGATGAAGTGAGCCTCCTGGAGGAGATGTTAAATAGTCTTTACTTTTGTCTCCGACACGACGAAGGTCAAAAAGAGTGTCACCCGGATGATATAGATTATATTTCTTCCTCTAGACCATGAGTTGCATGAGACAAGCATCCACGTGGAGATATTGAAGAAGACAAGGTGTGGCATAGAAGGACATTAGCTATGGAATCACAGGAAGAGTCTTCTCGTCCAGTCCTTCCTACTTGAGGTAGCTGTTAACGGATAGTCTTACGATGCCCAGCGAACAACACAGGTATCCCCAAGGGTTCACTTCTTGTTCCAACTCTCTCTACTTTACATAAATGGTCTCTTAGTCATTTGTGAATATCTATGCTGATGATACAACGATATATGAGTAGACATCCACATTTATAGATGACCAGAGTCTGGCAGTTGATCTCTGACCCAGATTTAACAGCTCCATGGCGTGAGGGAGAAATGACTGATTGCATTAAAATCCTCGAAAACAAAATTGGTAGTGTTCTATAATCACCAAACGGAAGTTGAATTTTTACCTATCGCGATGAACGGGTGCCCACTCAGGGAGGCTCCGTGCCTTGGACGCCTATTGTGACTTAAGCTTGACCCAGACCTCAAGTGGAACTCGTACATATGATCCAGTGCTAAAGATAGTGGGAAAATGCTCGGCTCCCTGTACCACTCCAGTAAGTACCTGACTCCTCCTGCTATCCCCCACCTTTACAAAAGCCATATCAAGCTGAAAATAGAGTACTGCTGCTATATATGGGCAGGGGCTGTCCGGTCTTCATTTTCCAGTAAAGTCCAAAAGTGTTTCCGCGTCCTTATGGGTGATGTATTATATTCCACCCGACATCTCTTTTCCAAGAGACGAAACGTCGCAGGCTCTATCGCTACTTCCATGGTAAATGTTCAGATGAATTACATTGCTTAGTTCCACCAGTTGTAACCTTCACGGCTAACACCGGCCATGAAACGCCCATTGTAGCGAACCACCCTCATTCGCTTCCTATTCCATTCGAGCCGCTTCTTCACACGAACCGCTACTTTGAGAAACCGACTCTCAAGAAGATTCTTCCCAGATCAGTATAATATTAACCTGTTTAAGTCTATGGTTAACTATGGTATACTCCTAGCATATCCCCATTAACTGTTTCTTTTATCTGTAAAACTCTACCTCGGGTGGCTCTTGGGCCTTGTAGAGGGAAACATTATTATATATATATATACATATGACAAAGTGGAAAAAGTTCTGACGGACGAAACGCGTCACAATTCAATTTTTACCATTTTGTCATATAATTTCCCCAATACTGTTGTTGATATAGAAACATATATATCATTATCACACACACACACACACACATGTGTGCACTCACCCCCCCACACACATGTGTGCACTCACCCCCCCCACACACATGTGTGCACTCACCCCCCCCACACACAAATATATATATATATATATATATATATATATATATATATATATGTTTGTGTGTGTGTGTTTCGTTAAGGAAGACAGACCAGGTACTGCGATTAAGTTTTTATTTGAATTTTTCTTGTGTTCGAACAAGTGTTTTCTTTTCTGGACTCAGAATGTGTAGAAACTGTCCAAATGTTCTGTAATTCCGAACGTTTCCGGTTATACTATATATAACGCTTAACCTTTGCACATTTTTACATACTTTGTGTACAGAAAAGAAAGCTCTTGTTCGAACACAAGAAAAATGAAATTAAAAGCTTAATTGCAGTAAATTGTCTGTCGTTTTTAATGAAAAAGTTAAAAATAGTTAATTATTTCTAATTCAATTTTTTTTATTATTTCAAACATTATTATGATAGACACTCGTATCAGAAATAGACGTCGCAATTTTTTTTATTCCGACTTTAAGCAGGGCATATTTAAAAAGGCTTTGCTTGGTCATCGACACACTCTGTAGCCGAGATATTAAAGCACGTCAGATCTAATAACGATTTCCCTTAGGTGAATGCACGTTTGAATCCTGTCGGAGAGAGCATATTTTTGTCTAATAAAATTTCTCTAATATCAAGATCAATAGACAAATAAATATACTGTTAAATAAAAAAACTGAACGTCTACTCAAATACGATTATGCACTAAAATTAACCTTTAAGTAATATATATATATATATATATATATATATATATATATATATATATATATATATATATATATATATATTACAAATAAATGCAATTCAAAAATACCCCATCTGATTGTCCATTACGCTCCACAAGAGCTTGTCAACACTAAAAAGTTAGATAAAATTAAATAAATATGAAGCCTAACTTTTTCTTTTTTTTTTTTTTTTAAATGTGAATAAGAGACCGGAAGGAAAATTTTATTTATATATACTCTGTAATAAATACATTAAGCTCTATTTGTTTTAATATTTTATATTATTAGGATTCACTTGGATTACTTACCTACGGATTTTTATGTGTGTGTATATATATATATATATATATATATATATATATATATACAATAATGAAAAATTGCTGGCAATATACATACATATATACATATATATACATAAGTATTATTTAAAAAAAATATGATTCCTTAGCTACATAAGAGTTCTCATGTTTCAAAAACAAGAGCAAAAAACCTCAATATAATTATTGAATTAGAGTATCAAGCCGTGTTTCATCCTCAAGCGAAAATTTAGAAATAACCAATCTTGAAATTTACGCATTTTTATAAGCATATTCATTCGTAAAATTAATTACTATGGAAATGGCTGGAGTGACCATGTTGATAAGGGGCGTAAGAGTTAACAATTTGTATCCACATATCAGTCACCTTCGGAAAGAGGTCAAGCCGAGGCAGGCCCGGAGTGTCCATTTCAAAGCGATGGCATTCATATACGCTCATCGTCTAGTCAGTCACAGCGACAGATAGCTGTTGGCACCATCGTACGTCGTTAAGTATCTAAAGAATTTTTTTTTTCTAAAGGGCTGTTTCGTACATAAATGCGTCGCACTGAACTACAATTTGTTTTTTTGACGACTTCATAAAGGGTTTTTCTATCTTATGATTGGGTTAAGCTTTTAAACCTTTTATTAGGCTATGAAATTTAAATTTCTTATGCTAATTATTTAATGCGAAAATTTGTTGATGTCGGCAAAAAACCGTTAATTCATGCCTATGGTTTAATAAATTTTCATTATTTAGAAACTTAATAATGGGTAGTTTATCATGTATGTATAAAGGGCATGGGTCATCCCAGGTCTTACAAGTTCTTGTTCTGTTCATTATTTTCTATTTTACTTTTGGTTTTCTTCTGGTTAGTACTGTTTAGTATTAGGTTGGTGCAAAAATAATGTCGTTTTCTCACATAGTAACATATGTGAGAAAACGACATTATTTTTGCACCAACCTAATAATATTGTTTCTATAATTGTTCCAGCAATTTTTCATAATTGAATTGAATCCGACAGAATACTTACTTTTGGTTTTGTGCATGGGAATGAACATTTGGTTGAAGACGATGCAGAAACTGTTCATTGTTTTTCTCGTCGAATCCATCACTTTCGAACATTCTCTGGGTATTCTCAGGAAAAAAAAAAAAAAAAGAAAAACAACAAAAAAAAACGAAAGTTTCAAATTCATGACATGAAGCCGAATCAAATTGTGTAAAGCCATTTGTGTTACTGAGTTGAAGACCGACCTGATTAAGAAGAAGGAAATACTGTAATGTTTTCTTTTGGTTATACGTGCATCTCTGCCACTTTGAGCGAAAAGGATTTCTTTTAAAGAAACCGAGTTAAACCAAAACATGCATTGTTACACATTTCGTAAAATCTCAATTTTTTTTCATTTAATTTGACTTTTCATGGAGCTCAGTTGCCTTAATTTTAAATTAATGTCATTCATCTTAAATTTCGACTGCAGGCATCTGATCATTATCTAATGTTGACTGATCTGAATTTACGGCTTATCTATGCTTTGTGAGTTATTTAAAACTGTATGTTAAAACTGCACTAGCATTATTTTGAGAATAGCAATGATTTCTCTAGATAGAAGTCTTACTATTTACCCCATAGAGTGAGGGTGGATACGTTTCCGAAAGTAAACTTAGAATAAACTGTAATGCCTGCAACACTAGTGCAACAAATTAATCCACCTCCTTGCTATTGTTTCTAAGCCGTGTTGCTTGAATTTTTCTATGAATTACTCAACCTCCAGGCAATGATCAAATATAGCGCAACATTCATCACTAGAAAATTAGTGTAGGGAACTCAATTTCCATATTCTTGACAGGTTTTCACTTTAGAATCTATCTTACACATTTATAAATCTACTCTTCATCTAGGCATAGAATATTGACTGGTGTGGAGATTCCGCTATGTATCTGGAGATTCTTGATAAAATACAAAGGAGAATCTGCAAAGTTATTAATCCTGACCTGGCATCTCGTTTTCATTCACTTCCTCACCACCGTAACTCTGTGCTTTTTCTATAAATATTTTCATCGTAATTCTTCTGATGAGCTTTCCTTTTTGGTACCTCGAATTTATGAATTTAAGCACAGTACTCGATTGGCGGAATGGTCTCACCATTTTACAGTTTGGAAGATGTAGCCCTAAATTCTATCCTGACAGTTTCTTCTCTCGCACTTCTCTTTTGTAGAAATCTCTCTACACTTTCTAGTGAACTCTGATCTTTAAAAAATTAAATGCAATATCAATCGTTATCTTCTGTTTTGTTAATTCTTGTTCTTTTATTGTTCTCTCTCCATAATAATGTTTTAAATTTATTATATTCGATCACATTCAACAAAATCTTGCGTCTTAGTGCTTTTATTACCTTGCGTGAGGTGAAATGATTATGAATTACTGCTTTTCGTTTTTCTCAATTCTGTTTTTGTTGTATTCCTAAAGCAAGGTTTTATTTGTCTTATTTTGCCAGCGTTTTCAATTTCTTTTTAGATTTTGTCTTATTTTCATTCAATGATTGTTCAATTTACAATGTTGCGTTCCTATCACTCAATAATTTTACAATATCTTACCTGACATGATATTGAAACTGACTTATGCCATTTGACAATGTCTCTCTATTTAGAATTTTTAAAATACTAGAATTTTTTTGCAATACGCTGACACATGTTGAAATCCTCACTATAATGTTGAACATTTTTTGTCGAAATTTACTCTACATTTCCTTCAATTTCGTAAATCACTTGCTAGAAGCTGAT
>OZ010602.1:71139168-71189168 GCA_963932145.1 Acanthosepion lycidas
TGGGCTAAAAAATGTGGTTTTATAAGAGATGGTCATTAATTTTGATAATGCATTGAACAGATAAGCATCGGTATACGAAATGAGACATAATAGAGTATATCATTATTGTGATCATCGAAAATTATGGAGACTTAAATATCTACCAAAATCTCCTGTTTAAAGATTTATTTATTTATTTATTTATTTATTTATTTATTTGTTTAATGGCGTATCAACTCCTTATGTGTCATTTAATACCGAAATTTATTTTTGTGGGGAGTTTAGAAGTAATAAAACACGATATATGTTACACTGCTTTCACAATTGAATACATGGTAGATGATACTCAGCTTTTGTGCATATACATGTTTGTGTGGACATAATTACTAGAGGTGGTGATATGTGCGTTTTATATCGTAATTTCGTTGAAGTTATATTTTGAAATGCAGTTTGATTTCTTTTAGAAATTATAGGATATTATATGGATTAATGTCATGAAAAAGTTCTTTTATGTTGGTTGTTTGCTAGTACTATAAATATGTATTCTTGGTAATTTTACTATAAATAAACATCGCTGGTAATCTTCTTATACAAAAATTATTGCTCGTATTCCAACTACGAAAATGTACTTCTACACCTTCATAGTGATTTGGTTTTGTTTTGGGGTTCGCTATTTGTCCATAGCTGGTACCCTAACAATTGCTACCACCCCGTGTCAGGTGAACCTGGAAACAGGCACAGTTTAGAGGTGGTTCCAATCTCCCTTGCTGCTGGATGTAGTTTATCATCATACCTAGGACTATTCAGGTTTAATAATAATAATAATAATAATAATAATAATAATAATAATAATAGTGAACTATGGTCTTGAGTAGGTAGAGTAGTAGTATAAGCATTCACCACCGTCAGTAGGCGAAAATGACTGACAAGAGCTTCGAGAGCTATGGCCTTGATATCACAATTGGGTACACGAGCAGCTATAAATAGATTCTGATAGACGTTGCGGTACCTTGGGATAAAAACATCGTGAATGTGCAAGAGGGCAAAATGCAAAAATCTGTCAGAACAAATCGGAAAAATGTACCAATCACCAGCTCAAGTTGGTCCTTTTTTGTAGTTGGCAAAATCAGAATTATTTCCAGAAATCTTTCTGCCTCGCAAGACGCTTTGGGGTTACGTCTCACCAATGGGAGTGCGCAGGTGATTGGAGCAGCGCATGTGCTAAGGAAAATGTTATATTTCTAAACTGCGGGTACGAGATGAGATATGATCATTACCTGGTCGAAATATCTAAGAGTCGCAGTCGATCTCAAATAATAATAATAATAATAATAATAATAATAATAATAATTGGATTTGGTTGTTCCGGCAGACTGTGACATCCGAACCCGATCCAGAGTCTTATCCTGGTCACGGCACCAATTGTGGCATCCGAACCCGATCCAGAGTCTTATCTCGGTCACGGCGCCAACTGCGACGTCGGCCACTCCCGTTCGTTCGTTCGTTCGTTCGGGTGGGTGTCGCTCCAAACGTGATGTCAGCCTGTCTGCGTCAGTCGTGCTATCCCGTCCTGTGACGACCAACTGGCTTGGTATTGGTCGCGGCACCCAAATGTGACGTTCCAACCTTTTGGCGATTCGGATGGGAATCGGGTTAGATCCGATAACAGCCTCGTCGTTCTCAACTCGCCTCCAACGCCTGGTTACCGAAGTAACTACTTTGATTCCCAGTCTGCCTACCCACGTTGTGAATTGATCTAGGCAGAGGAAATCAATCAGTCGTCGGGGCCGTAATGCAAGCTGAGTTCGAATGAGGGCGGTATCACACAAATAGATGTGAGAGAAAATAAAATAACAACTCGAAAAGTTCAAGTTATTAAAAAAAAAAAGGATAACAATACTTTATATCTGTTGCTGGATACAGGGTCACGTCTATCTCCCAACCCGCTATGTGGATTCATGACACGTTGATTTTCTTTTGTTAGGCGAGTCTTAACATCTAAGCTGTCTGTCCTTTAAGAAACTGGTTCTTGATGTGTCTTCAGACGAAATTCATAAAACTTATTTTGGTGGTGTGAGTCTAAGTCGTTCTTCAAAAAAATAAATTGTTCTTGGTTAGAAGATGAGTTCGGAATTTGCGCGAATTTTGGTCAGCTCTTCGTGGCGGGTCCTCAGAGCTCTCAACTGGAACTCGGTCTCGAACTAACTGCAACTAAAAATTCTCTCTCGAACTCTCGAACTGCTTTTCGCTCGCTGCGACTTTGCTTATATGTACGCCGACCCAAACCGGGGTAGGCTCGTCGGGGTTTGGGGTTCCTTAATAATTCTAAACCCATAGTCCACTTCTTTATTTTCGGTCAGGAATTTTCCACTCCTTTCGATTTTTGGAAGTCTTCTCTTACCCCCACCTTCTCTTATTCTCATATTGATATTTCACCATACTTCAGAGGGGCGTCAACGGTATTCCCACTTCCTCGCAGCAACTTCTCCAACCTACCTCTCAATGGGCGGCGGCGGGCTCCCCACTTACATCCGCCTGGCTCTCGTTAACATTCAGCCAATGGCGTTCAACAGTGTGGGCGTGACCAGACTAACCTTGTTCTTAAAAAAATATATATTTTGCTCAAAGAAAAAAAATTATCTTTTTCTTTTCCTTTTCTTTCTTTTGTTTCTCTCTTCTTCTCTGGCCGCCAAGAAGACAATACGACCCGTAGAGTGACAATTTCAATTCTTATCCTAACGTCACGGCATATGGAATTCTTCAAACAGATTTTCGCCAGCACCAAGAGGCTAGTCAACCAGACACACTCATTTTTCGGCGCCAACGAAATATTGTTTCGCTGTCATATTCAAATTCCAACACAGCCCAGATATGTTTTCTCTCAATAACACCTCTCATCGACAAAGACCCAACCTAGAATTGGCTCTCTTTGTGTGTGGTCAACAGATGACCTATTAAATTGTTTGCCACCATGACACAGTTAAATCTTGATCAATTTAAAACTCTATACTCACCTGGTGTTTGTCAATTAGCTTTATGACAATGGCCATAAGAATTTTCACCATTCTTCATTTATCAAAATAACATCGCCAAATGTCTCTGTCGTGGGTGGCTTTCTGTCATTATCTAAGCCTAAGTCTCGCCTCTCTTTTCCTTTCTTTTTTCCTCACAGGGAATTTTCACCAACCTCCGATAATTTGCTTGCCACCATAACACAGTTAATTCTTTATCTATTTAAAAAAACTATGTATCAACCTGGACTTTGTCAGCTAGCCCTACGACAATGGCCGTCAGAATTTTCACCATTTTTTCCATTATCAAAATAACATTGCCAAATGTGTCTGTCGTTGGTGGCCTCACTTTATCATATAAGTTAAGTCTCGCCTCTCTTTTACTTTCTTTTTTCCTCACAGGGAATTTTTCACCAACCTCCGATATTTGCTTGCCACCATAACACAGTTAATTCTTTATCTATTTAAAAAAAAACTATGTAACAACCTGGACTTTGTCAGCTAGCCCTACGACAATGGCCGTCAGAATTTTCACCATTTTTTTCCATTATCAAAATAACGTTGCCAAATGTCCCTTCTCGTGGGTGGCCTCACTTTATCATATAAGTTAAGTCTCGCCTCTCTTTTTCTTTCTTTTCTTTCTCTTTTTCCTTTCCTTCTTTTTCCATCTTTTTGCGCCCCTAAATGGTGTCACAAGACTCCGGAATAAAACTTTTTTTTTTTTTTACCCTAGGTATCCCATATCTCTGTCGGTGCGTGTATATGTACATGTTTGCTAATCTCTCTCTCTCTCTCTCTCTCTCTATATATATATATATATATATATATATATATATATATATGTGTGTGTATATATATATATATATATATATATATATATATATATATATATATATATATAATTTACATGTGTATATGTACACACTGATAGGGATCATATTGTATTGTATCTGTGGTTTTTTTTTGGTTGTTTTTTTGTTTTTTTCATGGCTACAGGTGTAACTTTCCTACAATGCTCTGCCCTTTGACTATCATCTCTTTAAGTGAAAATTTTAAAATATATCTTTTAGCGGCAAGTAGGTTGAGAGATGACCGGAAAAGTATAACTTTTATTCCCTTGCTCCTACCCCTTTGTTTAATGAATTCTTTGATATTCCCCCCTACCAATCTGTAGTATAAGTCCAGCCTACCCCATAAAATTTGATAAGTATCTGTCGTTGGCGACGGAAAATTGAACATTTGTGTAAAGTCACTTGTGCCATGCTCCGAAGTTGTAAGAAATGGTAAATGTAGCATCTTTGAATGATACTTTTCCTTTAGTTTGATATGATTGTAAATCCTAATGACTCAAGTTAATTCCTTGCTTTTCAGTTCCCTTTTCTCTCCTCTAATTTTTTTTTTAACTTGTATTTCAAGTTTTAATCCCCCCAGACCTTAAGCAGACACCCGTGTCCATTTTTTTTTTTAACCCATATCTCTGTCGGTGCGTGTATATGTACATGTTTGCTAATCTCTCTCTCTCTCTCTCTCTCTCTCTCTATATATATATATATTGAACAATAAAAAAATAAAAAAATTAAAATCTTCAGACACACTGGGTTATAGATTAATATTCTTTCGTTTTTTTTTATTATTATTCCATATAGATTCCTCGACTAGTTTCGGCCAAAATGGCCATCATCGGGAGGAGAAATATTTCTGCTTGCTGCTAGCACTAAACTACAGAAATGAATGTCTTGATGGAGAAAATGAACTTTTGTCTGTAGTTTTCATTTGTTTTTTTATTTTTTTATCTTTTTAACATGAATCTTTTAACATTCCTTGTGTTGGTCAAACAGTCTCTTTTAAGTTGTTATTTGAGATAAGAGCTGGATAGATACATGCTGCTATGAATTCTCTGGTCAGTTTGACAGTTTTATTGGACTTGGTGAGGGGATGTGTCTCTTTTTAGTGTTTGTGTGTGTGTTATTTGGTTCTTAGGGAGTGAGTGAGTATGATATGTGTAAGCGTGTGTATTGCTGTGGGTGTGTGTTATCATTTGGCTCATTAGGGAGTGAGTGCGTATGATGTGTGTAAGTGTGTATATTCGTGTGGGTGAGTGTATAAGTGTGAGGCCTCCACACCTCCGTAAGCCTGTCTGTCTTGTGTGGTTGAGAAATGTGGTTAGGTTTTTTTATTTGTTGAGTTATATCTATATATTGTTAAATTTGTGATTTAGCCCGGCTGGATATTTTGTTTTTAGACGTTGTATCCACTTATTTTCATGCGACTCTAAAATCTTTCTAATGTTATCTGCTCTGAACTTTTCTATTCTCTCAATTATAGTGAATTTGGCATGGGTTTTGAAATCGTGTTTTTCCAGGCGGAAATGTTGTTCTACAGGTAATAATTTTTCATGGGGAGTCGACTTAATTCGTTTACGATAATTGTTAATTCTGTAGTGAAAGGGCCATTCAGATTTTCCTACATATTGTTTCTGGCATAGTGTGCATTCTAGGAGGTAAATTATGTTATGACTTCTACAGTTAGAATCGTGGTAGATTTTGAAAGTAGATTTAGTGACTGAGCTAGTGAATGAATTCGTGTTTTCAATATGGTTGCAACATGAACTTCTTTTGTTGCATGGTTGGGAAAATCCTGTTGTTTTTGTTCTTAGTTTATTACGGATTACCTTGTCCCCTGAAATGTGGTTACTACCTATGATTTCTTTTAGGTTCTTAGGTCTACGATATGCAAGAAGGCCGGGTTCCTTAAACAGTTTTTTTAGGTCTGGTTTGAGATGTAGTATTTCCCAGCGACGTTTGATTATTTGGGATAGTGGAGGCAGAGTGGGGTTGAAAGTGGTTACTAGAGGGATGCGGCTAGATTTATTTTTAATCTTGTACATTAGGGTGTCTTCTCTAGGTGTGGAAATTGCTTTATTTATTTGTTCCCTGATTAGCTGTTGTTTATAGCCACGTGTTGTGAATTGATGCTCCAGATTTTCAATGTGTTTATTTAATTCTTCATTGTTGGAACATATCCTTCTGAGTCTAAGTGCTTGTGAATAGGAAAGGTTCTCTTTGAGGTGTTTAGGGTGGGAAGACTTAAAGTGTAGATAGTTGTGGGTGTCGGTGATTTTAGTGTGTAGTGTCGTTTGTAGTTTCCTGTTTTTATCTATGTAAATGCGGGTGTCTAAAATGTTACTGATGTTGTAGATTTTTCATAGTCAAACTTAATTGAGTCGTGCACTGTGTTTAGGGTCATAAGGAATTGGGTAAGTTTGTCATCACTACCCGTGTATACAAAGAATATATCATCGATATATCTTGCATAGAATACGCAGTCGCTACCAATGATTGGATAGATATGGGTCTCCTCAAATTTTCCCATGAATATTGTAGCATATGATGGAGCTGCAATGGTGCCCATGGCACAACCTCTTATTTGAAGGTAGTGTGCTCCATTGAAGTTGAAAGTATTCAATGTAAGGACATGCTCCATGAGTTTTATGATGAATTCTGTAGGGTGCTCTTGTTTTCTTCTTTTATTAAGTGCTTCCTGATGGGCGGTTAGCCCTTCGATGTTTTTAATGTTTGAATAGAGTGACCTAACGTCCATAGTCACTAGAGTAGCTTTCTCTGGTACTGTTTGTATGAGATTAATTTTGTTCAGATCTGTTGTGTCTCTGATGTATGATTTTACTTCCTTAGCTAGCGGTTGTATCTAATGATCTCAGTATTTGGAAATTTTTGTCGTGTGGCAGTTGAACGATGAAATAACCGGCCTTCATAGGTTGTTGCTTTTGTGTATTTTAGGAAGGAGATAGAAACGAGCAGGTGTAATGTTTGTGGGTGTAAGTGATGTGTATGTTTCCTTGTCGATTAGATTGTTGCGAAGCATTATGTTTAGTGAGCTAGTTAATTATTTTTGGTATTCTGGAAGGGGATCTGTAGGTATGCTTTTATAGGATTCTTTGTCGGCTAGCTGTTTGTTGGCCTCTTTAATGTATTCTTCGATTCCCCAGATCACTGTCTCAACCCCTTTGTCAGCCTGTGTTATGATTAGGTCATCTCTATGTGTCAGCGTATCGAGGGCTATACGTTCCCCTTCAGTAATATTGTCACGTGGCAGCTTACGTGCTGTTGTTTTCTTTATGTCATTTGCTACGGCTAGTTCAAATGTCTGTATAGCCATGTCTGTGTTTTGGGGGGTGTAGGTAGTGTCCTTCTCTTTTAATGTCTCAAGTATGGAAGGTGTATGATCATTTTCCCCGTAGTGGGCTTTTAACCGTATTCTTCTGAAGAAGGATTTCAGGTCCTTTGCCAAGGTGTCTTTATCAAACCTTGGGGGACTAGGGCAAAAGCTTAGTCCTTTATTTAATACCCTGAATGTATTGAGTGAAAATTTATTGTTACTCAAATTTATAACTCGCCCGTATGGGTCAAGTTTGAATTTGCAAGCATGGCGAAGTTCTTTTGTAAAAGCTCGAAAGCTTGCATCATATCTCCTATTAGGGATGCTATATCCCCATCCAGGTGTCCTGGTTGGGAGCTTATTCGTTTTTTTTTTAAGGTTGAGCGTGTTTGTTGTTGATTGTCTACTAGGGGCTAATCTAGGTGGTCTGGAATGTCTAATGGGGTTATGCATTCTGTAGAAGGGCTGCTGAGATTTGGTTTGTGTATGTTTGTACGGCACCCTAAGGATGTCCGCGTAAGTTAGTGGTTTGTTTTGTGTGTGCATTTGTTTTGAGGTTCTAGCTATCATTGATGGTGGCGGTGTTGTTATTGTTGGTTGTGGTGCTGCTGGTTGTCTGTTGGTGTACTTATTTGGTCTGTTTTGTGTTTGCATTGGTTGTGTGGTGGTCAGTGTAGTTGCGGTGTTTTGTTGTTTTCTTTTGGGGTATGGTCGTTCACTTTTATCAAAGTTTGGCTTCATTTCTTTTTTGTTCCTCTGTCTGGAGGAAATATTCCATTTTAATTTTCTTTGTTTTTCAGTTTTTGTTTTTTGTAGTTCCCTCACTGTTTGGTCTGTGTGAGCTTTTATGACATTCTTTATGTTGGTATATTCTTCCGTGTCCGTTTGTTTTTTTATTTTCTCATCGAGCAGGTTAATTTCTGCTGTTGTTGCTGTTATGCTTTCCTGGCAGAATTGCATGGTGTCCTTCATGAGTTCCCTGGAGAAATCTTCTAACTTACGGTACCATGATGCTAGAAACGCATCATTGTGGTTACCTATTGAAGGTTCCAAATCAATCCTGAAATTAGTCGGTACTAATTGATCCTTGAGGCATATCCCAATATATTCCTGATGTGATTCATACCTGGCCAATTTGTTGGTTGCTCTATTCATACGGATAGCCAATAATTCGGTGTTTATTGGTTCTGTTGTTGTTATGTCCTCGGCATTTGGTTCAGTCCCGTGTCCATTATTCATGATTATATTTTGAACAATAAAAAAAAAAATTAAAAAATTAAAATCTTCAGAGACACTGGGTTGTAGATTAATATTCTTTCGTTTTTTTTTATTATTCCATTTAGATTCCTCGACTAGTTTCGGCCGAAATATATATATATATATATATATATATATATATATATATATATATATATATATATATAGATATATATAGAATGTACATGTGTATATGTACACACTGACAGGGATCATATTGTATTATATCTGTGTTTTTTTTTTGTTTTTTTTTTCATGGCTACAGGTATAATTTTCCTACAATGCTCTGCACTTTGACTATCATCTCTTTAAGTGAAAATTTTAAAATATATCTTTTAGCGGCAAGTAGGTTGAGAGATGACCAGAAAAGTATAACTTTTATTCCCTTGCTCCTACCCCTTTGTTGAATGAATTCTTTGATATTCCCCCCTACCAATCTGTAGTATAAGTCCAGCCTACCCCATAAAATTTGATAAGTATCTGTCGTTGGCGACGGAAAATTGAACATTTGTGGAAAGTCACTTGTGCCATGCAATTCATCTTTCCTTTTCATTTTTTTTTATGTCTATATACTAAAATCTAATTATCCCACTTGGAGGTGTCACTCGGACTTATACTAAGTTAAAAATAAAAGTTATCGTCTACCCAACTGAATACCATACACTGTTATGAACTATTCTAACTTCGATATATTAATAAACCCATAATCTCATTATCTGGGCTTGCTCTTGGACCTTCGAGTCTCGTCCTAAAGCTGGTTATCTGAACAAAACTACCCCTTGGCGGTCAAGGTTAAAACGCATCTCTACCAATTTCAATGAATACGAATAATATCTCATACCGGATCGGCCGTCAACCGGGACAACAAGGGCCGCGTCCCTCAGAGAGGAACCAGTCTGAGGTCGAAAAGTCTGTCACTGGAACAAACTCTTCCACACACGAAGAGACACTAGGTCACCAAACCCGGATTATCGCCAACCTTGGACCAAGTGTCTCAATGCCAAATCGACTAGTAAAAAGTAAACGAACAAAATGGAGCCGCGAAGAGTATCGACAAGTCATGACATCCTTCTTCACTGCACTCGAAAACCCAGCAAAGAACACCACCAATCAAACATACCAAATATGGAGAAGTATGGTGGGAAATGATATAAGACCTAACCTCAATCCAAACATGCTTGCCAATGTCCGTAGGGATATTATGCGAAACAACAGACTCTCAAAGGCAGAAATAGATAAGATAAAATTAGATATAAGACAAAATACTATGACCCATCACTCAAACTCTATTGAGACGAATGTTGAAATAAAGAATTGCGACAGAGGATGAGGTGGACGCTAAAGCGAATGAAATACGAAATAATCTCCCAGGAAATGAAACCGAAGATTCTACCTTAGACACAACCTGTAGTTCTCCAGAAATTGTCACTGAAGATGACTCCAGGTACATTAATTTAGAATTCCTTGAAAACCACGAAGCTGAAATCACCGAAGCGAAAAATGACGTCATCCAAGTACGCAGCAGAGTAACTTTCATTCAATTGTCAGACAGAGACCAGCTTCCGAAAGTCCATATGACAAATCCCAACAAGCACATCGTGAAAATATACAATGCTGCCCTGGAAACACTGTTAACAGATAAACCACCGGGAAACATCACAGAAGTTAACAACGTCATATACGCAACAGCTCTAGCAGCGACTCGGAAGCTTGGGGTCAAGACAATAAATAAAATTAACAGACACAGAGAACCAGCTTGGAAAACCAAACTGATACGAGAAATAAAACAAATCAGATGTGAGCTGTCTATATTAGATGAGCTCACCAGAAACCCGAATATTTCCACACGTAAATCCAAAAAGATCAAACGGAAATATAGCATTAAATCCCTAATTGATATTACATCAATCAAGGAAATGCTGAAACAGAAACTTCAGCTAAAAGCACAGAGAACAAGACGATACGAGAAACGTTGTAGGTTCTATCGCCAAAATAAAATATTCCGAACAGATCTTAAGAAATTTTACAGGGAAATTGGAAAAGCACCTATACATGTCGAAACGCCACCATCGATTGATAATGTACAGACACTTTGGGAAAATATTTGAAGCAACCCAAAGGAATGTAACCCAAATGCAGAATGGATACGGCGTGAAGAAGAACGACTGCTGGATACACCTCTGCAAGAATGGGAAAATATATCCACAGATTATGTTAGGCACGCACTAACGAAATCCCAAAAATGGAAATCCCTAGGAAATGACAAGTTGCCCAATTTCTGGCTGTATCATCTCTCATCTAACCATGGAATTCTTGCAAAAACATTATCAACGCTTGTAAATAATCCCAATAAAATCCCGGAATGGGTTACTGAAGGTATTACATACCTCATACCAAAAACAACTGAAACAGACGACCCGAAAAATTATAGACCGATAACATGTCTCTCCACAACGTATAAGTTGATCACGTCTGTACTGACGAACCGTACTTATTCCTTTTTCGAAACAAACAGCATTCTTCCGCTGGAACAGAAGGGATGCAGAAGAGAGTCATATGGCTGCAAAGATCAACTTCTGATAAATAAAATGATCCTGGAAAATTGCAGGAGACGACGGAGAAATCTCAGTGCAGCGTGGATTGATTATCGTAAAGCAATCCATTCTTGGATCCTTAAGACTTTGGAAATGTTCAAAGTCTCCCCTGTGGTATTAAACTTTCTTAAGCACAGCATGGGGATGTGGAACACAAAACTATACCTTAGTCACACCGGGGGCACTGCCATATCCAACCGTCTGAATATCCGACGTGGAATCTTTCAAGGAGACTCTCTGTCACCCCTTCTGTTTTGTTTATCCTTAACCCCTCTTACACATGAACTGAACAACAGTAGCTATGGTTACAAAATAAATAAGAAAATATTCAATCACCTACTATACATGGATGATCTCAAACTCTTTGCCAAAGACGACAATGAGTTGAAAGGCCTCCTCAATATTGTAAAATACTTCAGTGACGACATAGGTATGGACTTCGGATTAGATAAATGTGCAAAAGTAACATTCAAGAAAGGTAGAATTACAGAAACACCCTCAATAGATTTAGATTTTGTTACAAAGATTAGGAAATTGGAGCATGAAGTTTATAAGTACCTAGGAATTAGCGAAGGAGATGGCATACAACACGCCCAAATGAAAGAAAAAATAAGAAAAGAGTACTACAGGCGTGTACGTCTGATACTAAATACTGAACTAAACTCAAAAAATAGAATATCAGCTATAAACACATTGGCTGTCCCAGTGGTGCATTACAGCTTTAATGTCCTTAACTGGACCATAGCTGAAATTAAGCGAATGGACGTCAAAACGAGAAAGCTTCTCACTTGCTATCGCATGCATCATCCCAAAGCTGATGTTGATCGTCTGTATGTGCCCAGATCCGAAGGAGGCAGATGATTAGTTCAACTAGAACTGTCCTACAAAACTACAACAATTGGCCTCCAAAGATACTTGGAAACTACAGAAGATTGGATGATGGTATGCGTCAAGGAACATGAAAGTAGTAAGCGTCTTTACTCCGTAATGAAAGAAGCCAACAAATTCAAAATGGAGCTTCAAATGGGCGTAGAGATGCAACTACAGCACAATACACCGGCTGAAACTACAAAATACTTAAAAAAGACAGCAAAGACGAATGTAACCGACCAGATACAGAAGCGATGGCAAGATAAACCGCCTCATGGCCAATACTCTGCCCGTATCAAACAAGCTGATGTAGACAAAACCCGTACCCATCAGTGGCTACGCAGTGCAGGGTTGAAAGCGGAAACTGAATGTTTTATCCTTGCTGCGCAGGACCAATGCTTGCTAACTAGGAATTATCAAGCACATATACTAAAATATTGTGTCAGCCCAAAATGCAGATTCTGTGATAAATATCCAGAAACGATTGATCATCATGTATCAGGTTGCACGATGTTGGCACCCACTGAATATAAAACCCGACATGACAGAGTGGGCCAATATCTGCACTGGAAAATCTGCAACTTCTACGGGAAGGAAACTGAAAGAAACTGGTATGAACACCACCCAGACCCAGTTACGGAGATAGGACCTGTTACAATTCTATGGGACTACACAATTCACACTGACAGAACAATCAAGGCCAACCGCCCAGATATTGTTATTAAAGACCACAAACAAAAACGGTGCCTCCTTATTGATATGGCAGTCCCTGCTGACTGCAATGTATCTTTGAAGATATTCAAAAAGCTGTCAAAATACAAGGACCTTGAAATATCTATGTAATTTTTATTTCATTTTATTTTATTTTATTTTTTATTTTTATTTTTTTTTGTCAGTGAAAAGTGTCATGATGCCATTTCTAACCTTAGGTCCCTGGGTGGGACCCGGAAAGAAATGTGTAAACGCCAGAAAGCAAAGAAAATAAAAATAAAAATAATAATAATTGGATTTGGTTGTTCCGGCAGACTCCGGAACAAAACTGAAAGAGTAAGAAACCTAGAAAACTTATCTGGATCTTTTGAAAGAAGTAAAAAAATTTGTAAGGGAATGTTATACCTATAATTATTGGAGTGTGATCGGTTCGGTAAGGCTAAATTAGCAGCCCATATCTAAAACATTACCTATAATCTGTTCCTAACTGGGGTAAGAAATGACTTCTTAAATTTAACGCCTCTAAAACAAAACTACTCTCTTCTGAGAGGGCCTTTTTTTTTGTTTTCCCTGAAGATGGTTCAGAGCTGACCCCATTGCGCCTTCTTGAAGTAACGCTTTGACATGAAGTGAAAAAAATTGAATAAAATGGTAGGTCTGCTGCAAGAACATCTGTTTCACTGCGTTGTCTTAGACAATTTGTTACATGCATAGAATATTGCTGCCACATCTGGTTTGGTACTTCTGCTATGTATTTAGAGATTCTTGTTAAAACCCAAAGAAAAATCTACAATATTACCAGTCCTGACCTGGCATCTTGGCTTCAGTCATTTTCTCACCGCCGTAATGTTGTTTACCTGCACCTTTTCAAAAAATATTTTCATAGTATTTCTTCTTTAGTTTATGAACTTATATGCCGTACTAGATTTGTAGCTTGGTTTCATTATTCTACAGTTGAAATTGCTAGATGCAACCTTAAGTTATATGCTAAAAGTTTCTCCTCTCGCACTTCTCGCTTGTAAAATTCTCGTCCGGCCTCTTGCTTCCCATTCAACTTTGATCTTCAAAAAATTAAATGCTAATGTCAACGGTTATATTCTGTCTTCCTAATTCCTGTTCTTTTATTAGTCTCTCTCCTTAATAATGTTTTTCTTTTACTCATATTCTTTCACATTCGGTAAACCCCTGGGTGACTTTATTACCTTACTTGGAATTAAACGATTAGAAAAAATTGGATTGATTCTAAATAAAATTACAAAAAAAGACTGGAAGAATAGGCAATCCGAAGAAAAGTCGACACCATTTAGACGACCGTATTGCTAAAACAAAATATTCAGGTGTGAGGTGGACTACTAGCGAGATTTGCTGTTACTTGCGCTTTAGAGAAAACTACCAGATACGACTGCTAGGAAAACTCAAAGTATGAAAATAAATATTAAAGTGGATATTAATAGTAATAAGTGAAGAGAAGAAGACCGTTAGGATTAAGGCTGACTAAAATAATGAAACGCCTCTTTGAGATTTACAAGACATGCTGCCACTTGGCCACTGGCAAGGGCCAACAAAACTCTTTAAGGTTCAAAGGAGAAATTTTGAAAAGACACCAAGAGCCTAACATTTAAATAAAATTACGCTAGAGTGTGAGAAAAGTTTTCGACCCGACTAAGAAGCACTTTAAACTAAATGTAGACTGATATCTGGTTATCAAGATTTTGGGAAGTAGATCCGGTATGAAGTTTTTCAGTGCATCCACGTATCTGATTTACACAATACCAGAATCGCAAATACAGAATCTGGCGTCTTCTTTTAGGTGCCGTGCTCTTCAAGATGTAAGCTATCTAAATGTCCTCTCTAAAATTCCTATCTGTAGCTTTAAGCAATGTTTGTCCCCTTACAATCCCCCCATTCCCTTTTTTGTCATCTGTTTACACAAGTTCGTTCAGTAGATTACTCAATGTTTTCCGGTCTCTCTTCAATATGTCCTGTGAGCATTAAATTCTCCAATCTCTTTTTCCTCGTTATATGTCCCAGAAATTTCAACTGCCTCTTTCTGATTCTGTTCTTTTTGTTTTAATTTCTCTTAAAATGTCCTTGTTTATATTTCCTATTCATGGTATTCTCAGAATTCTTCTGTAGAAACACATCTCTTTTGTCACGTCTCTTCCTCATCTGGGAAAAACTTATCCAGCATTAATTGTCATATAAAATAATTTATAGTATACATCGATTAATCATTCTTGTTTTTATTTCTAACAAAATATTCCTGTTTATAAAGATAAAGAATACTTTTGTTTTATGCTTACTTTTTGAAAAATACCTTTATATTTCCACAAAGTGTTGCTATTCCAGACAGTCTTGACTGCAGTCCGTTTTCAAGGGATCTTATTCAGCAATGACACTCAGCTGTATAAAAATGCAGTTCCTATGGTGGATGTTTTCAACACGATCTCAGTGCAATCTGTTCCAGAGTCTCAAATCCAATAACAGCACGATAATCCAGTTTCTGATTTTGATTTTCCTTGATCATCATAAGTTGCTTTTATTCTTTTGTTTTGTTATTCTTTTGTTGTTGTTTCACAACACAATTCCCAAGAATATGTTGAGAGTAAATAGAAATGTTCAAATTTTGCGAAAACAAAGTATATAAGAAATCGATAATATTATAAAAGGAGAGCTGCACGTGACATTTCATGCGCATATATACACAGTATATGTCTAAATCTGTGTTGTGTATGAATGACATTCAATATACATAATGCCTGGCCACACAGATCCGAGGATGCCCCCTTTTTTTTAGGGCGGCTATCCAGTCCCTGTTGCAGACGCCCAATCAGGCGCAACTGTGTTTAATCAACACCCACCTGTGGTTTATACTGCAGCTATTCTGAGCGGATTTAGTTAGTTTCCGCCTTATATAGCGTGATGAATAGTTTGATCAAGGCCGGCATGTTCAAACCCTCGGTCACAATGACTTACGACTTCGTGCTAACATAACCATCAACAGCTACTAATGAGTCCCGTCTGCTCAATTTAACTCGCAAGGCTTGGGTCAACCCGTGGTATGGTTTTCAGACTCTTTCTAAAGATTTTTGAACGCTGAAATTGCCTCCCACAGACCGGTAACATCAAGAAGACACCTTTCTGATAAATCGACTAGGGTGAAATTCGAATCAGAATCTCATGGAAAGCGAACATTCTAATCACTCGGCCACTTGCCCATAATGTAATGTACCTCTTTAATATGCATACAAACACACGTACATACAAAGTTTGTCTGAAACTGGACAACCCCCACCCTGTACAGAGCAATAAAACCATAAAAGAAAAGTAAAGAAAAATTGCCTAATGGCCGTCAAACTCGTCAGACCGTCTCTTTCTTCCCTGTGTATATGGCTATGAAATAAAATATAAATAAAATAACTTTTCATTCAGTTACCTGCAGTGAGAAAGGTTTAGTATTTTACTCTGGCAATAATCCCTGAGTAGTAGTAAATGTGTATAAACTGATATGACTCCTTAAAGTCATTTTAATTATAACTCCTTCTGTATTTAAACTACATATATATTTTTAATAAAAAATATATGAGGTATCCGTCGGTCTCGAGAGAACATTGATCTGCATCCAAAGAGTTATCAGCTGCTGATGGCGGTACCGCATCTGTTATGGCTGTACAGGCCCACACGGCAGCGACAGTCTCAAATGCAATTGATGTCGCTAATGTTGCTTTTTTTTCTGTTGAACACGCTTATTCCTGGTGGCAAGTCTTCGTCTCTTCTCTCCTCGCTTTAACCCTCGATGTCAATCGTGTCTTCACCGTTCGGAATCTTTCCATCCGGTATACGGTGTACATGTCCAAGCCAGCGGAACGGACGCTGTTAGAGAAGGCTGGTTAACTGTGAACGAGTGAGAACTACGTTATTAGTGACCCAGTCGGATAAATTGATGTCCAGAATGCGTCTCAGACAGCGAAGATGAAAAGCATTACCCATGTCTGGAGGAGATAAATAAAAAATATACTTTAAATGGACAAAATTTAGATTTCAAATTTAAACATCTTGATACCAGTTATGCAAAGGGAACCAAACTTGTCAAACGATATAGTAATTATCAATGTGTATTTATTTATATATTTCCACTATATTTATTTATATATTTCCTGTCCCATTTGTAGTGTGGAGGGAGGTAACTCAAGTTGGTAAGTTTATGAATGTTCTTCCTTAGTCGTTTTAATAATCTATAGAAATAAAATATTTATCTGAATTTACACAAAATTAGTTTCCGAGCTAAATGCTATATTTAATCAGTCCCTTTATTCCTACGCTTCTTAGATTGCAATCTTATTTGTTCCAACATTTCATGTGAGGTACTCAGATACCTTTGTCTATCAAGTGATTTTATTGCTTCAACTTGAAATAGGCTTCGTCGTCGCCGTCTTTTTCCTTCTGTTGCTAATCTTTTTCTTCTGATATTTCCATTTCACTGTTATACTAAAACTAAAAATGCTTAACATGAAAAGATATTGGTAGAAAAGCGATTTATATAATACCAAGAGTAATCAATAAATCATAGATACCACTGAATATCTAAAAATATAAAAGGAACAGATTAATTAAGCGGTTCATTGCTCTCTATTTTAATTGTGAATTCTTTATCCCTGCTATTTTGAATCTCAATACAAGACTTTTGTTTGATTGCATCTCACTATTAAAACTTTCTAACGTCAGTTTTGACGGAACGGCTAGATTAGTATATTATAGTAAGACAAATCAAATAAAACAATAATTTGGAATCACAATAAAATAGTATTAGGTTGGTGCAAAAATAATATCGTTTTTTGACGTTAAAAAATACGTCAAAAAATGATATTATTTTTGCACCAACCTAATATATACTTAGGCTCGAGCCGTTTGGAATAACACACAGCTTAATACAATTCAGAGTTATATAGAAATGAACAGAGGATAGATAGATTGTGTTGTGCCAGACTTCCAAGTGATGAGTGGCTGCCTGCGTTAAAAACCTAGCATTTGAAATGTAATATTTTAAATGCTGATTATTATCTCAGGAAAATGTTGTAAGTATTGTCCTTATCGAAAGCAGTGTAAATTTTCCTGTTAAAAACATAAGGTTGGCGCCTATTGTGCCATAGCTGACATTGAAATATGTTCATGTCCTTGGTCTCCGCACACGCGAGTCGCACACTCGCCTTTAAAATTCTTCATGCTGAAAATACTTTAAATATTTACAACGTATACACCTTTCCGGTGGGTGTCAAAAAAAAAAAAAAAAAAAAAAAAAAAATTGCGCCCACACGTGCTTCCTGCGTGCAGATGTTGGGGAGTTGATGTAGTAGTGGATGCGAATTAATCTTTGATGAACTCACATGAATATATTGTACACGCTACCACACACAGATGTGCAGTTATCAGTTCGTCTTTACAGATCCATTAGACTGCTCCCTCTTTATTCACAACTCCCACACAATTATATATTAGCAACAGCCAGGGAGAAATGATAAATAACTTAGTCTTACAGACAATATCTGCTGTGAATTCGATTTTTACAGCATCCTCCATTCATGTAGCCTTGTACAAAATTAATAAGATTGTGTCTCAGACCATTGGTATTATGACGAGTTTCATTCTCATCGGTCAACCATCTATCATCACTTTGCGCCAGATGACAAAAAAAAAAAAGAAATATTTACAGTCAGTATATACCGCATAGATATAGTCTTGCTAGAAATTACTTTGAACGTCTCTGAGCGTCCGATTAGTTTGCTTAGTTTTAGCTTAGACTAAAATAAGCTTTGTTACGTATATGTCTACACTTGGAGATTGTCTCTCTAATAATAATAATAATAATAAAAATTAAGACAACAGATGCATTGACTTCATAACATTTGCTTTAATTTAAAAAATATGGCGACTGAGAAGTCAGCGGAGCGACATTGTGATTCTGCGTAGAGTGCAAATATTTTATTCTGATCTTAGGCCGAAATACCTGTCCATATATCAATAGGTTTGGTTATTTTTATGGGTACTATACCTGTGTATATGTATCTAAAGTGGGAATCAATGATAGACATTAAAGGCAGTATGTGTCCAATTGAAGGAGACAAACGGGAAACGATAAATAATTTATGTGCAAGATGGCGGACCTAAGAGAAAATCAGTGAAACTGTATGGTAGGAAGTTATCGTTCAGCTCAGTCAACTCTTCCTATCTTTAAATGCCTTGATATAGATCACTTGACCATAGGGCTACAGGTGATTGCGCATCTATCTATCTATCTATCTATCTATCTATCTATCTATCTATCTATCTATCTCAATGTTTTCAGTCTTAATTGTTTCATATCTAGATTCATGCCTATATATGCTTTTTATTAATTCGCATATTACTCTAAACGTCATATATATATATATATATATATATATATATATATATATATATATATATATATATATATATATATGTATGTATTTAATCAATGGTTTGACATCACAGAATTTGTATATTGGCTTAAATATACAAAATCGCATTCTTTAAAGTACCCTTTTTTTCGACGACCAACATTTCAGAAGAATACGTCGGTATCTTCCTAAACAAATAAAATGAAACAAATTCGCGGAGCGAAACAAATACATCCAGGAAATGAGGAACCACGACTAAAATTTAAATTTATTACTAAAACGAGGAGAAAAAAAAAGAATATTTCTTTCAAGCATGAAACAGACTGTCACCGGTCGGTATTGAGATCGATGTCCACTTTATATATAGATGATCGAATTAAGTATAATTAGGAGAAATTGTATAGGAACTTGATACAAATTGCTGTACAATTTTCCCTAATTTACCTAAATTTTATCTTAAATCGCTAATTTGCTAACATTAAACACCATTTTCAATTCTTATTCTATAATTTACAATGGCGTAATTATTTGGTTATTATCTGGTTTATTATATATATATATATATATATATATATATATATATATATATATATATATATATATAATTATATATATATATATTAATAGGAGTAGATAGGTTTGCCTATCATCCGGTATACACTCTTCCTGGTTTTTTGAACAGGAGTGGAGATTCATCCCTTGTTTCCTGTTTAGGATTGGGCTTCCGGTTCCTTCTAAAGTAAACTTCAACTCTGTACTCCTAATGTCTCTGCCTGAACTCTGAAATTTTATTCGCTAATTAAATCTTGACCTCTTCATATCTAGAATTAGATTTATTTCCTGTTATCTTGCCCTTTCTTACATTAGTACAACTCCACACAGTAATCCTTTACCTAGAGTGGCCCTTTGGACTTGTATTGGTTCAAAGTTAGTTAAAAAAAATAATAGAAATGTAATATATATATATATATATATATATATATATATATATTAGGTTGGTGCAAAAATAATGTCGTTTTCTCACATGTGTACTATGTGAGAAAACGACATTATTTTTGCACCAACACACACACACACACACACACACACACACACACACATATATATATATATATATATATATATATATATATATATATATATATATATATATATATATACAAGTATATGATTGGTGTATATGGAATGAATTCCAATAACCAACAATTACTATTCTTAAAAGAGTGCTCAATACAAAGTAGAGCAGATATAATTATTTATTTTTAAAGAAAAAAAAAATTTATAACATAAATATGTTATAAAATCACTACAAAAATAGCCATTTTGTTTCAACACCTTCGGTGTCTTATCAAGTGATGACGTTGAATGTAAAATAAATGGTTTTTTACACATCATGAGGATTAAAATGTATACATTGTAAAAAGACCGGATATTAAATATAGCTAAAGTAACTTCAATGAAAAAATAAATTGAATAACATATATATTTCTTCTTTTCTCCTCAGTAATTTTATAGTTGTAAACTTGATAGCGAATAAATGTTAAATTTTGATTTTGTAATTAGCAGTTTTAAATTTTAATATTAAATTTTATCATATAATTTAGTAATTATTCGTTGGAATAAATTATTTTTTAATACTAAACATCTGAATAGATATTATAACATGACTTCGTTATCGAGCTTTTTGAATTTTCCTGTAATTGTGTTCTGTTTGGTCCACCTAGCCTTTGTAACAACGTTTTCCCCTTGCGTAGAATATTAATTAATTTGAAACTTTTAAAACCATTTATTTTACATTCAACGTCATCACTTGATAAGACACCGAGGGTGTTGAAACAAAATGGCTATTTTTGTAGTGATTTTATAACATATTTATGTTATAAATTTTTTTTTCTTTAAAAATAAATAATTATATATATATATATATATATATATATATATATATATATATATATATATGTATATATGTATATGTAAATGTGTGTGTATAAAGAGTACAAATGTTTATAGACGATGGTTATTGTCCGTCACCTAAATAAAAAAAAAAACAAAACGTAAAAACGTATAAATAATCAAAACGATGAAACATGAAACATTGTTGCGGTTCTTGTCAAAATTTTCAGCTGAATTCTCGTTCCTAGAAATATAAGTACTCACTTCATTTTAAAGAACATCATTTCACGTAGTCACTGAATGCAATAGAAACCCATTTTATCTTTTATCTGATGCATTGCCTTTTTGACTTCCGACTTTCCTTTAAAGACTCTACAGCACCATATTAACTACAGCAGACATCAGGTGATGATATCACTCTTCTCTTTTATTTCGTTAATGAGTTACATTCTGCGAAAATCCTCATTGTAGTTCATAACTTTTCATCCGTACCAACAAGTTGTCGGCGAATTAACGCTGACACTGATACTAATACAATAAATACTTTTAATACAAACGAAGCACATGAACAAATGAAAACAAATAATATAAAAAAACAAAATCATAGGTGATTATTTCAAAATATATTTCAAAGTTTATTTGCATAATCTTCAAAACATTACATTCAAATCAGAGTACTGTTGCTTTAGCACTACCCGCAAAGAAACACCCCCCATATATATATATATATATATATATATATATATATATATATATATATAAAGTGCTCAGTATCAGAGCATGCTAAACGGTCAGACGATTGCGTTTACCATGAAACAGTGTGTTGACTTCAATGTTCATCTTTATATTTACATACGCTCTATCTCTGATATTGAGCACTTTATCCCATAAATATAGCACACCTTAAAACTATATTTCTTCATATATATGTATATATAGTAATAGTGATAACAATTGTTTTCATACGGGAAACATTAAACTCTTCCTCTTAAAACATTTTTTAATGGAATATAAACTTCTCAAGTCATTAGTAATGCTCTTTCTGGCTTTGATAAGAGTTTCCTTCCTAACCTTTTGTATATACAGTGTGGAAAGTCAACATCTTGATTATAATATTATTTTCTAGTAACATGAACCATTAGTTTTAGTTATTGTTTATATATATATATATATATATATATATATATATATATATATATATATATATATATATATATATGTACAAGGTTTTATTGTTCCGTGCAAATTAAGAAATTTCTGTCGAAGGAATAGCGTTTCCTCCTTACAAACCAAACACTAATTTTTTTTTTTAGAGTCATGGTGAACCATTGAGGCTACTTAAAGTGGACGGTCTATTGGGCCTCAAGTTCACCCCAGGCGTCAAGTTGAACTTGTATATTCAATCTATCGCTAAAGGCGCTGGAAAATTGGCCAGTTCCTTGTATCATTTCAGAAAGTACCTGACTCCCCGTTCCATGTTCTATCCTTACAAGAGTCAGATCAGAGAAAAAAAATGGAATATTACTGCAACATCTGGGCTGAAGCTATCCACTCTTGCCCTTCCAACTGCGACAAATGCGTTCTGCTTGGCCTTTGAAGTGATTAACTGGTTTCCGACCTACAATCCTTTTCCCATAGACGAAACATTGCTTGCATCTCGCTATAACGATAGTTATTTTACTGGCAGATGTTCAGATGTTCAAGATTTTTTTTAATCATTTCATCCCAAGCAAGGCGGAAATGCCGCTAGTACACGGGGGGGGGGGTTTACAGGGAATGAAAGTGAGAGAAAAGACTGAGTATAGCGAGGGATTGAGGAAAGGACAAAACATGAATGGGAAGACAGAAGGTGACGATTGACATTTAAATTTTTGAAGATGGTAGTTATCAGGGAAACGGGAGGGACATGTCTAATTTCCACCAATTCTGATATTCACAGCTCGAAGCCACCATGCCATATAATTAAGAATCGATTCAACTCCATTTCCTTCATACTCCATAGGCCTCTTCCCCAGAATTATAACGGGCTCCTGAGAGGATGCTTATCCGATCACTACCAACTTAAATTTTTCAAGCCAAGAGTTAAACTTTATCGATCCTACATATGCTCATAATATGCACCTCTCTCTCTCTCTCTCTCTCTTCTCTCTCTCTATCTCTCTGTAGACCCTTAAAACAACCTTGAGATGCTCCTGGGCCTTGTATTGGCGAACAATAGAAAAAAAATCAAAAGAAACAAGGTAGTACTCCTTGTTCACGAAGTGATAATTTAGAAAGGGTTCATGATCAGTGTACTAAATATATGTGCATTGGCACTGGGCCGAGATTGGACGCATTCATACAGATATATATTTACCAAACTTTTGTTAGTAGATAAACATTGTTAAAACTGCAGCCACGTGACAATCGTTTGCGCTTTGAAAGTGAATAAAGCGTCTATACTAAACTGGGTTTGGTTTTGGCCTCTATCAAGTCCATTGTGAGAAATTGCACGCACCTTCTTTGTTGTACAAACTGGCGAGCAAAAAAAAAAAAAAAGAAAAAAAGAAAAGTAGCCCTGTGAGCGGAGAGACCCGTGTTGTTGAAATGCTAAGTTTCCCCATTTCGAATTCAAAACTGGATTTGAGTTTCTTAATGACTTTATTAATTAGTTGCTTTGAAGTTTATCCTGAATAAAAGCTAATTACTGTTTCGCTCCAATTATCTTTGTCTGACATTTGTTTAGAAAATACATCAGGTATTAGGACTGTGCAGCTGAATTTTGTTGTGAACAGAAAAGATAATATCAGAATTATTGCTGTATTTGGAATAGAATTGAATCTACAAGACTTCCTTTAACTTTTTTTTTATCGTCACATATGTTTTTCCCTGGATTTACTTGAGTTAAATCATAGACTCTTAAGAGCTAAAAGAAAATAGTAAGTTATTTTCTATCTTTTATCTGATTCTGTCCCTAAGCACTCCGCGTTCATTGAGTAAATATTTCAAACAGTGATGTTTTAACGACTATAATATTCAAAATATCTAAATATGGTAACATAATTCGATTTTCACGGAATCATTGCAATCATGTCGCAAAACAAACATAATCAGCTAAGAAACATAAACAAAATTAATTCATTAGATTAAATTATTACTACAGGTAATAGTAATTAAATTACATTAGTACTAAAGATAATAAAGAATAATAAATGTTGTACTTTTGCCATTTTTCAAAACAAGACTACAAAATTAATAAAGTTCAATAATGCAAATGAAAAGGAAAGCTTATTATTTACAGTTTTAAGTTGTATTATATTCATATTTAATAATATCGTCTGGCTAAAGAACGGCGAGAACACGTGACTTTAGAAGAACAATCAAGACAATTGAAGGGCATCAGACGAACTATGAATTTCACAAATTTATGGAAGTGCATTATCCTAAAATTATAGAAGCTAAGTAATAGATTTATAGTTTGTTCTAATCTTTATTATTTGTTTATTTTTGTTTTAAATGAAAAACAAGCCTACTAGTTTATGAATAAACAACTAGTTAATTCATATAATTTAATGACACTGTAGAAACAATGGCTTATCCATTTATAGATTTCGTGACGAAATAAATGAAAATAAAAATAAGAAAAAATAAAAATAAGAATAAAAATGAAATCAAAAATAAATTAGCAATATAAATATTAGATCATTGCAAAATTTCGTGCCCGATTAAAATATTAAAAACAAAAATTTACATACTGACAAGAAAACATTTATTAGTCAAGTACATAGTTTCCATTGTTTTCAACAACTCTTAGCCATTTGACAACCTTGTTGATGCCATCTTCGTACAATTCGTACGTGTATTTTTTATGGAAGGAGATTGTGTGGTATTTTTCGTCTGACTGTGTTTTGTCATTTAAACTGTTCTGTCACGACCGGAAAAGATGAAATTCCGAAGGAGTCCTGTCCGAAGGAGACAAGTACGATAGATGCTGTTGGGTTTCATATTTCAACTTTCTAAAGCTTCTGCAACGTCTGTCCTGCAGCATGCGGACTTGCCGTGAAAAAAAAAAGACACCTTTTCGATTTGCCAAAATCGACCATTTTTCTTGAATAGCCGCATTAAGATTGATGAGTTGATTGCAATAATTCTTTGTAGTTTTTGTTCCGTCCGATGGAAGAAGCTCAGAGTAAATTATCTGTCTGCAGCAACGGACAACAACACCTTCATTGGATGCAAGTTCGCTTTAGCCAACTATTCTGCAAATAAACAAGATTGTTCTGTCAGAGAATGTGGCACCCACATGTCGAGTTTGGAAAGGAACCCAAGTCTCTTCAAATGGCGAAAAGCAGTTGAGATATCGACTTTCAAACACTTAGAAACTATTCTGTCGAAATCTTTGATTTATTCTCCACGGTGGCAAGCTGAACATCTTCATGGACGCCGGAAGGTCGCTGGAAGGTCGCCGGAAGGTCGCCGGAAGGTCGCCCGGAGCCTGATTAATCGCTTAGGTTAAAATCACCGACGAAATCTGCCAAACCATTTTTGACCGTACGAAGAGCTGTAGCACGATCCAAATAAAACTTCTGAATGTTTTTTTTCTCGCAGTTCCGGTGATTACACCTTTTCGAAATTCATAGAGCATAATATGTCGAAATTGCAACTTTTCATCCTCTATCTTTACGGTGTTTATTTGTGGGCGGAACGTCAACATTTAACAAAATCTGATTCACAATTGAACAATACAAGGTTTCAATCTAGAACACAACAGAAATCGGTACCAAAACAAACACCAATGACAAGTTGCGGTCATTTTATATAAACGATGAAAATCGGATGCGGACTTTTGCAATGATCTGAAAAATATAAAATTAAAAATTTAAATTAAGAAATTAAAATTAAAAATACAATAAAAATAAGAATAAAAACAAAGATTAAAATAACAACAAATAAAATAAAAATAAACAAAAAACAATTTCTTTATTAAAAATGTTACTCCTTCATTCTTGCCAATAAATTTTGCCAGAGTGTATTTAACATTTATTTTGCAACGGGCTAATAGTGAAAAAGAACAGCGGTGGCTAAATACTGGTCATAATAAGTATGTCATCACTTCGCCGACATTTTTTTCTTTTTTTTTTTTTGCTCGAGTTTTATTTCTTTTGTTTTCTGTATGAATAAATAGTAAGACAAGACTGGCTTGGTTGGCAACCGATCTAGGAGAAGGAAAACTCAGAATTCAAAATTGTATGTAGACCTGGCGAAGCACATATTATGCAGCTATGGAAAGGATCTTTCGCATTGATTCGATGATCTCAACTCCCTTTTTTTATTATTTCTTTTCAACAAATATTATTTTTAGTCAATCGAATGAAGCTTAGAAGGTGTAGGCGTGCGGACGTTAGTAAAATCTGCCGAATTCATCCGTAGAAATACCGAAGCGTCTCATAATCGTTTAATGATCTTAGGTGATATTTTCTAAATTGAGTTTGTCTGGACCAAAGACAAACTTGCGGTGCACTTAATGAAAATAGAACTTACTATTAATAGCCTGTGAGAGTAATGACGTTTTTGTAGTTTATTTTTAACAGGGTTTATTGAACCCACCCGTTTATAAGATTTTCTCATTATTTCTACACCTCATTTAATACGACCCCACATTTATTTGGCACCCGAGATTACCATTCTCTACTTGAAAAAGATAAATCCCTCCCTCCTTTTTCCATTTGTATATTCGCTATTTGTTTATTCCCAAATTATAAAACAGAATCAGGAACAATATATTTTCTTTCTTACTCTGATATCTATTTCCGAATTGCATTGTTTCGATTAATTTATTTTTTACGGCTTATCAACCTTTTCCGGGTTATTTAGAGCCAGAAAATATTTTAAGACTGTAAGAATGTTTTTGAGATAAGGATATTTACTCATACAAGTTTTGCTAATTAATCCATAACTGGTGGGAGAAGAGGTGGAATCATACCTTTCTCAGGGATATTTGTTCATAAATGAATATAACGAATCCGACTGGAATTGGAACTCGGCTCTCTGAGTTTCAATTCCGAGCCACTATGCATTACACCGCCCGAACATCCAAGCTTACTTCACCTGGTATTCCCAAGTGGTCACCCATTTAGATACTGACCAGGCTTAATTTGGGTGAAACGTACTAAATCCGGTGTTCCAACTTGATATGGTTGTAAGATTGTATTGTTTCGAATGAGAGGTAATTAACAAACAGATGGAATAAAAAGTGTAAGGAAGTTTTACTATGAAGACATAACATTAAAAATTAAATTGAAAGAACAAAGCTTTTAATAGTCTTTTAAAACTTTTACATACCTAGAAAGTGAGATAAAACCTCTTAAAAAGGACGTTGGAATTCACATAGCTAAAACTTGGGGCACCTTGAGTAAAATGGATGTAATCTGGAAATCTCATCTACTAGAAAACCCCAAGCGAAGATGTTAATGTACGGTGCCATTGCTTGGACATTAACTAAAACCTTACAGTCTCAGCTTGATTGAATCTACACTCGGATACTGAGAGCTATAATTAACATCTCTTAGAAACAATATTCAACTAAATCATAGCTCTGTGGATTCATCCATAGTATTTCTATAATCTTACGTGAGCACAGAATGCGCTTTGTAGGACAGTGCTGCTAAGAAAGAGAAGAACTTGCGAATGAGCTACTATTCTAGACACATAGCCATGAAGTAAGACGAGTTGGTCACCTAGCATCCGTCTAAATTAACTAGCTGTTATGACACAGAATGCCTCCCTGAAGACCTTTCGACCCTTGATAGAACCTACACTCGGATACTGAAAGCTATACTTAACATCTCCCGGAGACAACATCCAACTAAATCCAAGCTCTATATTTCTACAATAAACACAGCAAACTACAGTAAACACAGAATGCGCTTTGCAGGACACTGCTGGCGAGCAAAACAAGAACTTGCGAGTGATCTACTGTACTAGACACCGAGCCATTGAGTAAAACGTGTTGGTCGCCCAGCAACCACCTACATTAACCAGTTATGGATGCCTTTCTAATGACCTTAAGACATTTGACGCAGGACCGTGACGGTTGGCATGTTGGTTGACATGACAGACTGATAAATATCTGAGCTAACTCGACCGAATAATAATTGAACGAAATAAGACGTTATGGTAGTTTCATATTTAAGCTGGCATATGCATTTCGTTGAAAACTCTAATACGTATCTGAGAATGTTATTCTGGTAATTTTATAGAGTGGTAAGAATATTTCTGTATATAAAACCAAGAAAAAGGTCTCTTCCTCATTACTGCACAAAATTAACATCTAAAAGATTTAAAAAAAAAAAAAGAGATTTTCCAATCTAACAGTAAAATTTAAAAAAATATATCTTCGGAATTCTTCGGTTTATCCAGTGCAAATAAATCTATACCTTCGATCAAAAACAATCGATCTCTACGATCTTAACGCGTCTTTTAAGAAAGAAAAAAAGTTTCTCATTTTAGAATTTTCCTTTTCCTTTTATTTATTTATTTATTTTTTTTGTGTGGAGAAATTACTCCGTCTTTTCTTCGCTCTTTTCCACGATCAGATTCTAAGGAAAGATTTTCGCGCCAAATATCCTTTATCGCTATTCACTTACTTTCGAAATTATTCCCCGCGTTGTTTGAAACTGAAAATAGTCCGCACCAAAATGAGAATCGATATTAAAACAAAAGGCGAATGAATGAACGATAAGGTGACAGTTCTACGCCTTCAAGTAATGATTGCGAAAGATCATATGGCACAGTCTATTGCTCAGCAGTTTGAAAACAATTAACATTTGGTAAACGAAACTGAAAGAACCTTTCGAAGAATGCAAAATACCGAACTAAAAACAAAAGAAAAAGTTCCATTTAAACAAAAGCAAGTAACTTCGTTGAAAATATTTCGAATAGGGAATAGATACGTTCCTTGTCAGTATACAGAATTTCTATGTAAAACAGGTAATTTAAAAGATGAAACTAACAAGGTTTAAAAAGAGCAACACTTGTTTGTTAATCAGAACACTTCATTGAGTATGAAATGCTTCAAAAATAGAAAAAGAAGCCATTAATCTCTTTCGTTGGTGTAGTGGATTATAGGAGTTGGTTAATCATGTGTTTCTAGTCATGATTTCAATCCTTGGATTAGGTAATGAAATTCTTGGTCAGCAGGAACGAACAAGAAATATTACAAGGATAATAAATAACACAGCAATTATCACATACAAGATATCACCTAGATATCCCCAATCAAAATAATCATATGAGCTTGACTGCAACGTTATTTCTATAATAAAAAAATGGCAATATTTCGAATCATTATATTAGGTTGAGTCATGACAGCTAAGGATGAATTTAAAGTACATTAACATGCCTTAGTTTTTGAACGACTGTAGATACACATATGTATTCTCTTCTATGACAAAGCAAGGATGTATACTACAAGAATATCACAGGAAAACCTTTTTGAATTCGGTTGGTTTGTTCTATCCGACCCGCTATTATCACCTGACCATGTACTAAACGATTATTAGATTTTTCGATCGCTGTAAAACGCATTGATGGGGAAAACTTTATCTAATGAACTTTCTCTAATGAAAGCCATACTCAAGAGTTCATGGAAAAGTTTTTCGCATCAAAACCTGCAGGATTTTATTTAAAAGATACAGAGCGCTGCCTAACAACTGATAACAGGTCACCGTAAATAATCGGGAAAGTATACCTGAATAAAATGTGAAAAAAATGCACTTTGTCCTTTATTTTTTGACGAATAAGAATTAGTTATTATTTACAATATATATACATATATATTTGAAATATTGTCCTCATCTTTGTTGTTATCATAACGTGTTGGCCGTTGTTGTCCTTCGGTCTTCTTCAAGTGTATATCGATCTGTGTAACCTATAGGGAACTGAACCAATTATTCAATCTTTTAAAGAAGTTTGTTCTCGTTCCTTTGATCATGTTTAGGGTTGTCGGCTAGGTCTTATCGATCCTTTTCAAATAGGAACTTTGATAAATTAAAAATATTAAACAATAAAACGTGGCAAAACTTTCGAAAAGTTGACATTATCTGGCATCGCTAAAAACCTCGAGAGGTAAGCTTAAGAAATAAAAGATTATGATAAGGGTTGATCGAAAAGTTCACCCTCTTAACTATACTTAAACTTCATTTTTCTTACTGTTATTAAAGTTGATATAAATTTGTTCAAATCCTTGAACCATGAAACTTCAATATTGTTTAAAACAACCATTATAGTCACTTGCTTTATATCAATACTGAAAGAAGTAAATCAAAGAAAAGTCCGTTCACGAGTAAGGAAACGTTTTTTAGGAGTACTAAAAGATGTCCTGTGTAGCTGTTGCAGCTAGCATTCTATCAGGTGAAAAGAATGCAACATTGGTACCAACAGTGGAGGCCAGATTATTTCAAATTTAACATATGCCAATGACATTGCACTCAATAACGATAACAGTCTCCGAGACTTTGTCACAAAACAAGCTTCCAATGCAAATGTGATAGGGCCAGAAATAAAACTCAAGAAAACGGAATCTATAACTAAAGACCAAAGCAAACTCCATTATATGTAAAAAAAAATTACTATAAACATATTTAAAATGCTATTGAATTCTATATCTTTAACACAACTGTCAGCCTCCAGCAATCATACAATTTAACTAAACTAAACAATAGACCTAAGGTAGGTATCATCATAATCATTATCATCAACATCTGTAACATGATGAGGGGGTCAGCACGATCGTAAGTTCTTGCGCATTTAAGCACCTGAACAGTTCCTTCCACATATCTGGTTTGAAAGCCGGAGAGGTATTAATTCATTGGTAGCGTGTCTTGAGCAAGTAGACCTGCCGGAGTCCATATTTTTCCAGATCAAACTATAGCCGATGTCCTCCGGCTTGAATATCACCTGGGTCACGGACACGTGACCTCTGATTTCATTGAAGTAACCCTTTACCTTGCTCATTGATTTCTATTAAAAAAAAGTCCTCTGCCCGGCGCTACCGTATCGTCACTACAGGGCCTGCATGCGTAGCTATGTGGAGCCCAGTCTACCCCACCGTGCTGGATGGCCATTCATTTGACAGGCCTTATTTTTAATCCGTTTCGATTTCTATCCTCCCTATTCAGCAGAAGGTTCTGGCAGAAGAACCAATTTAGTCACCGATGATGATCCGACCAGGCGGCATATAGTATTATGTTACATGTTACCATTAACACTCGTAGACGTAAAAGATGAACATTTTCCGGGAAAAAGTTACTACTAAAATGAAAACACATTGATGTCACTATACAAAAAAAACAGCTGTCACTATAAGTGAAAATAGAAGAAATATACGCGCTATTCTAATATCTATGTATGGATTTGACTGCACCATATGAAAAGATAAACTTTCTAAAATAAAAATAACGAAAAGTCAATGTCTTCCAGAACAACATCATGTGTTTAATTACTAGCTGCAAAGAAATGGAAAATATGAAATAACACAATAACATGATAAATTTGAAGACAAATCGCTTAAAACTTTTTGACATATTAAACGGTCAAAAATAGGGCTTTAAAAATGATGTCTTGAACGATAACTTCCTGGCCAGAAAGAGATCGACTGGAATTCAGGCGCAGAGACAACATACTCAATAGGTCATACTCCGGCTGCTGGTTCCATGTTGCATTGTATGAAAACAATTCGAAAGAAATAAGTCGCGTGATCTTGCAATGCACCACATGAGGAAATGGTAATGTAAATCGTAGGAATAGCCATTTCCATACAGGAAATATTCAAACATTTATTGTCGATTGAAATTTATAAAATATTTCTTTGAAAACAACTTTTATTAGAAAAAAGATTTTTTTATTCATAAATTCAAAAGGATATAGGCTATAGAGTAACTTCTGTTTCCATCTCTTTCCACGGATCTTCTTTGTGTTAATATTATTTTTCATTCTCATATACTTCCATTTTAGTGATATTCCACAAGTTTTAGACTGGATTTATATCTGGAGAATCCTTTCCATTAATTTGGTGTCTTTGAAACTTTTTTCTAGTAAAAAAAGGCAAAGAATTTGCGAGCAGCTTCATTACGTAAACAACTGCATTGTGAAACCGGCTCCCAAGAGGGTGCTTCCCCGGTCACTATAATCTTAACCAGTTCAAGTCTAAGGTTAACCGTTATATTCCCCATATAACCGCATAAATTGTACCTCTTATTCTGTAACCCTCTACATCGAGTAGCTCTCGGGCCTTGTACAGGTAAACATCAAAAGAATATATATACTCTATAAAACTATATAAACTATATATATAAATATATAACCTCTTTATATAAACTCTGTAATATATATATATATATATATATATATATATATATATATATATACTCTTCAGCAGAAAACTTGTTTGTTACCTATATCACACAAAAACGTCTTGTTCAAGAACTTAGAATAATTCTCTGCATTCTTCTTGACACGATCATCAACTTTAAAGGACCTATAATTTTTCTTGTTACAATATTAGCTCTAAACATTACTCCACTTTCCTTTTGTCTTTTAAATCGTATTGACCATGAAAACACAACCTTTCGACCAGCCATCATGTACAACCAATGTAGGTTCGCCTACATTACTAAAAATTACTGCTGAGAAACCAGTTTTTTTATGTCATTCTTTGTCCAAATCACGCATTTCTCTTTATGATTTTAACGTAAACCTCGTCGTTTGGTTTCTTTCATTACTGTAGCCATTCGACTTAGTATTCTATATATTTTCTATTTGTTTATTATTTGCAATACACATTTCTTCAAATATTTTCTTGATGGTCGATGAACATATCCTTTTAAAATTACTCAAATTACTTTTTGTGACATTCGCAAATAAGTTTTTATCCTATTCTTATCATTCAAATGATTTCTGTTTAATGATTGGTTTTCGACTTCTGATTAAATTTTTCACAAGTTGTTCACCCGTCACTCAATAAGGTTATACGATCTTGTTTTTATTTTAAAGTTATATTTTTATACAAACCATAGCAAAACCTGTACATATGAAATTAATATCAATAATTATCCTATTATAAATGTTTTTTTACATCATAATGAAGAAACCTTGTTGCGTAATAAAGTCTGATATCACCGAATAAATGATTATAATCCCAACTTGTATTTATCAAATAAATGTATTTAACGAAATTAATCAGAAAATAACATTTACAATAAAATCTGACGCCAGATATATTATCGTGCTCTCCTAGCCACTGACGTCTTTCGTATATTAAACACATTAAAATTTACCTTACTATCTGACGTGTGGCGATAGCTTCGGGAGAGAATATCTGACTGATCGGGCTTGAAGGATATCGGATATCTAGCCACACTGATGACTTGTGATACAGAGAAACAATCTGTCTGTGGATATATATATATATAAATATATATATATATATATATATATATATATATATAGTGTAACCCGGATATAAGAGACCCGGGTATAAGAGAAACCCGGATATAAGAGAAATTTTATCTGGTCCCAAATTAGAGCCTGTGTTAATGTATGTATAATAGACCAAACCCGGATATAAGAGAAACCGGGATATAAGAAACTTCTTCTCCAGTCACGACAACTCTCTTATATCCGGGTTACACTATATATATATATATATATATATATATATATATATGTATATATGACATAACGGTATATATCAAGAACAATATTGAGGAAAAATGTATGACAAGCGAAAACCTTTTCCACTCACATTTTACACAATTTGACATATATATATATATATATATATATATATATATATATATATATATATATATATATATATATAAAATTAAAGCATTTATTTTTAATTGGAACTTTATATTACTCAAAATGAATTATAGTGGACTTCTTATTTGAAATAGACGCCCATTTTTATTCATTCTATCGGCTTGTGCTTTTGAGAAAACATGTATAATAATGTTTGAAATAATATATGTGTGTGCGGGGGGGCTGTAACAATTCAAATATATATCTATAAAAAGACAATATTAATAAAAACCTTAGAAAATATATTTGTAAAAAGAAAATATGAATAAAATTCTTACATTTGCCTTGAGAAAATTCATCATAGGTCTAAAGTGTCAATAAAGAAAAAATTCCTATATATATATATATATATATATATATATATATATATATATATATATATATATATATATATATATATGTGGCACCATTTAACGAGGCAGAAAGAGAAAAGGAAAGAGAGGAAGAAAAGGAGAGGCTAAGATCCGAATCGTGAGTGTTAAGCAAGAACACACACACAGCTAAGAGACAATGGATAAAAGGATATTTTGATAAGTAACAAATGGCGAAAGAGTGTCATTACAATGACAGGGAAATTCTGAGTAAAAAGAAAAGGAAGGAAGGAAAGAATCAGATATGTTTTGGCATCGGCTGTGTTATCTAAAGATATGAAAACAAACTATTGGTACGGAAGACATCTTATTATCAGCTACAGGCCGGCTGGCCAGAGAAAGAGAAAGAAAAATTCAAATGAAAATGTTATTTCGTTAAGTGACGAAAACCATACAACTAAAAAGACTTAGACAGATATGAAAAATTAAAAAAACCCACCCACGAGCATCCTTGGCCTGCGATAATAAAATTTTGTTATCAGGAATTGTGCCGAAAGAAAATTAATGCTTTTTTATTTTTCTTTCTTCGAGGCGACAGACCGACTGGGGCTTTGGAGATGTCCTTTTTTGAGACCATGTCGGGAAGACCACACATTCTGATAATTAGCGATAAAATACTTGAAGTAAACCACGTGTAGAACAAGAGTTATGACCGTCATTGCCATATTGTCCCGTTCGCTGCTGGAGAAATGATAAACCATTAAGGGGAAGAAAAAGGAAAGAAAAAAGAGATATTTTTTTTTTTTAAAGCAAGATATTTTTTTTTCTGAAACAAGCCGCAGATTCGTCCACGCCCGACTGAGACATCATTGGTCGAGTGGTGATCACGTGATGCACGAGGGAGGCTGTTGCCGCCCATATGGAGGATGAGTAAGAGAGGTTGCCACGAAGATGTGGGGAGGGCAGTTCACGCCCCTCTGAAGTATGATGAGAAAGTGGGAGTGAGGAAAGGTTCCCAAAAATGGAAAAAGGTGGAAATTCCTAACCAGAGAGGTGGATATGTATTTAGAATTATCGAGGAACCCCCCGGCGCCGACAAACCCACCCCGGTTTTGGTCGGCGCCCATATAAACGAAGCCACAACGAGCAATTCCGAGAGTCGAGTTCCAGCAGTCTTCGGTTAAGGCAAGCCTCGCAGATAGCTGACCAGATTCCCGCACATTTTCCGGACCACATCTTCAAACAAAGAACAATTATTTTGAAGAGCGACTTAGATCCAGATCACCGAAATAAGTTTTTCTTTTGACTTTCGTCCAAAGACCCACCGAAACACCAATTTCTTAAAGAGCAGACGACTTGAAGTGTTAAAACTTGCCTAGCGGAAAACGACGTGCCACAATCCATAGAACGGGTCGGGAGATAGATGCAGTCCTATGTATCGAACAACTAGACATAAAGTTTGTTACCTTTTTCTTTGATACTTTGAACTTTTGAGTTTTCATTTTATTGTCTTTTATGCGTATTTTTGTGGTATCACCCCCGTTGGACTCGGTTTGCAGTACGGCCCCGATGACTGATTGATTTCCTCTGCCTAGATCAAATCACAACGTGGGTAGGCAGACTGGGAATCAAAGTAGGACGTCACCGTTGGTGCCGTGGTAGACTGGGATACAACGACACGGTTGGCGCTGCGACCAGGGGACGACGTCACATATATATATATAGTGTATATTATTCAGTCTGTGAGTTATGTGCCATCCGTGATACACACTTAGGCGATCATGTATCTTTCGATATATGACTGACGAGAGAGATTTTTTTTCCTGCTGTAGGTTTCCATTTCTTTCTGCCGTAGGGCAGTTGCCATCCAAGGCTATAGAACCCGGTCTGTCCTGCTATTTACCCATATGGGGGGAGAAGAAGAGGATTCATACTTTTCCCAAGGGTATTAGCACGTAAGTGGATGTAAGCAGATCATTATTCAAACATATATTACTAAAGACTAGCAGCATGGCCCGGCGTTGTCCGTGCTTGATTCAAAAATCGTACGACTCATACAGCAATCGATATCCCTTGACTTAAAATATTTTTGCTCTTCCTTGCCTTTAAAGGAGTGCCCTTTGCCGTGCTGATGTTGCTACATGTCTTACTTCTTGCCTATCTCACACTGCGAATTTTTTCTAAGCTCTATATTAAACATTAAATCTGTTACGAAAAAAGAACTAAACAAAATGAACACAAAACGATCAGCTTTAAAAAAGGACTCGTAACTGGAAAAAATGAATGAAAAAAGAATGTTAACAACAAATACTTTTTCACACCCAACACAGTTCTGCAGAATCAGAATCAACGTTGAGTTTAAGCAAGCGAATGAGCCAACTGGAGTAAAGTGCCATGCAGATTTAAATTTTTCCCACTTGTGACGAATGCAGCTATCAATTTTTTTTGCATGCTAGCATGCTAGTTAACATTCGTGTCAGTCAGCTGTTGGCTCTCACGTTGGCCAATAGAATCTTCCTGCCTATTCGTGGCAGCCAGCTATAGGCTCTCACTCTGGCTAATAGAAAATGGCCGCAAACTACATGAAAACTGCCGTAGAAGCATGAAAAACATCGATTATTTCCATTATCAATGGGAGTTGGGAAATGCAAAGTCGGTCTTGGGCTTCCCGCTAACTTAGAGCATATGCATGTAAATTTTGGTGCAAATCCGTCGAAAATTGCGGCCGTGCATTCGTTACACACACACACACACACACACACACACACACACACACACACACTGTCTTTTATAGATAGAGATAACAGACAATTAACAATATATGTTTGAATGCATATAGCCTTACGATATTAAGTAGGTTTTTGTGGGGTTTCTGGCTACGGATGTTAGAATGTTAGAATGTTTTCTAAGCAAGTCTAAAGAAGACAGTTTGTTTTGCTATTAACCCTTAATTGGGGCAGAAGAGATGGATTCTAGAGGTAAGTCGAACGCATCGACCTCGGCTGAAATTTGAATTCCGCACACCAATCCCACTTACCACAACCATCAGCACAGGATTCTACGCACATATAATCCCTATTAGGGATGGGCAAAACTTTCAGTTTCTTCTTTATAAATTTAGTTAATTAATGATAAATATCATATGTATTTACTTATCATCGAAATATTTTTTTTTATTTACTATTTATGAACTACGACTATGAGTAACAATTTTTTTTTTAATCATTTCATTCCATATGAAGGCGATAATGTCTCTAAGATGCAAGTGGATACTGGGAGTGAAAAAGAATGAAAAATCTTTAGTGAGGAGAAAGGATAATAAAAGAATAGGTTTCAGGAAGACCGGAGATGGCGATTGGCATTGAATTTAATTTTTTGAAGATTGTAGGTGGCAGGGAAGCAAGAAATAGGAAAAGAGTTCCAGAGCCCAGAAGTCCAATAAAGATGTCTTTAAAAGAAAATATACGGTTACATCTGGCTGTCTCAACAGTAAAACGATGAAACTTTGTTACAAAGCTAGTGGTACAATTAAATCTATGCGATTGCAGTGTCAGGTATTATTAAAACAATTGGTATGAAAATATTTACAGAAAAGACATTGAAACCATGTCGCGGAGGTAAGAAAGTTACTGAATTCGAGATGCCAGGTCAGGACCGATAACATTACAGACCCATATCAGGATTTTGTCGAGAATCTCAAGATATATAGCAGGATCATATAGAACAGATATGGCTGCAACATTCAATGCACAAACGATGATAGATTTATAAATGTGTAAGATGCATTTCCACAAAATATATTTTTCTTCCTGTCCGGCAAGTTACAGGTAGTGCAACTTATTTTCCAATTTTTTGAATCTTCCCATTAATTTTACAGTTACTCAATTATTTAAGCTAATTGATTGAGTGGGGTTATTATCCAAAAGAGCTTGCAAATCATCAATTGCAAATTCTTATTAACTACTGCGACGTGATTTTAACTGCCAGGGAAATTCAGTTTGCGAAAGAACCTTGCATATCATTCATGACAGGTACTGCTTCCAACTGAATTGAGAAGCCATTTCTTTTGCGACATGAGTAGATGATAGTGTCATCAGCATTAATGCCTAATTGAGAGATGATGACATCAGGAAGATCATTGACGAAGATTAGAAATAGTGTAGATAGAACATCAGCGTTAATAGGAAAGGAACTGGAAGATAGCTCTTTCAGGACGACCTTCATACCCGATTAGATAGGAATGATTGGATTAAATAAGGAAACTTCCTGTAATACTGTAGCATGCCAAACCCTGTCAAACTCCTACAAGATATCGAGAGCCGCAGCTCGAGATTCGCCATTATTACCGAGAGCTTGAAATATATATTCAGTTATGGCCGTAAGACCATAAACGGTAGATCGAGCAAAACGGAATCCATATTGTTTGTGAGTAGTTCGTGAGAGGTAAGACATTGATTCAAGCCTCCAAGATGTGCCGAAAATTGGTAGGAGACTGATAGTGCGGTCAGAAGGTTCTCCAGATTTCTTAAAGATAGTAACGACTGAAGATGACTTCAAAAAGCTGGAAAACAGGAAACTCTGAGATAATAGTTGCATAGTTTAGAGAGAACAGGATCCAGCTCGGGAGCACATTTCTTTAGGACGACGGCTAGTATCCCGTCACCTTCCTTTACCTTAAGGGATTCTAATTTAGAAATGAGACCGGAGACTGGTTCATGTACATATCACTCAGTTTAGCCTCAGTCTTTTTTTTTGGGGGGGGGGGGTTCAGGTGTGGGAACTCCAGATGAATCGAGTGTTGAGTTGTAAGAGAATTTACGAGCAAAGCCTTCAACATTATCTGCTGTAGATGTTAGGACTTCGAATTGATTGAATAAAGGAGAAATTGAAGATTTGCTGTTGTTGGATTGAGGATATGCTGTTTGCACGCTCTTGCAGGGCCGCCAGTAATCTTTAGAACCGAACTTGCCAGATGGTATACGTTGTTTCATTCTGTCAGTAAATAGTAATTTTGCTTCCTTGGGGACACGCTTGCACTCATTACGAGTAGAGACGTCTGCAATTAGACATATCGCTCTAGTACAGTTGGAAGAAGTTGTTCGTATGGGCTATAGTGCCCGAGCAAGCAGGTGAGAACCAAGGAGATGAACGTGGTTTTACTTGGTATTTCCTAGCTGGAATGAAAGCATTGATGCCAGCTTTCACACATGAGGAGACAGACGCGCATTTTTGAACGGGATGTATGAAAACTTCATTCCAAGTGACGTCACGAAGGAAATCACGGGACAGGAGAATAGATATAACATAGCAGTTCGGTACTCTTTCCTTTTTTCCAACGAAATATTCGTATGCCATTTGGTATAGAAATATGCAATGTTATAAAGAATAAGGGGAAACCAGAGATTGTTAAAGGAACTGAACTATACAGCCATCGAATGCTTAACGAAAAGGACGGCTACAGATGGTTAAGCATGCTGGAAGCAGATAGCATCAAACAGAAATTGGAAAATTATTCGGAAACAACTGTATGGATACTTCAGGAAACAAATAAGTGACAGACGGATAAATCTAAATTGACATGTCAATGTAAAGGAAAACTTATGACAGAAATTAAATCATTCCTTATAGCGAGCTTCTTTACTCCACACAAAAAGAGCATAAGAAATATCTATATTGTAGCCAAGACCTAAACGCAGAAAACAACAAATCTTCTTTGTGCTTTGTCCTTTTAAGACGTGTGCAATCATAGCTCTCCACAAGTTCCTGTCCTTTGTAGCTTTTAGTAAATTTTGTCTCTTCGTTAACTCTCCTAATCCCTTTTCTGCCAACCACTTACATAAGCTCGTCAGGTGCTCTCATCTGTCCCTCTTGTTTCAATATATCCTGTAAGTATCAAATTTTCCAAGTCCTCTTCCCTTTTTATGTGCCCTAAAAATTTCAATTGTTTCTTTTCAATGCTAATTATAAGTGTGTTTTTTTTTTCTTTCCATTTTCTCTATAATTTCCTCATTACTTATATGTTCAGTGCATGGCATTCTAACTTCCTTCTGTAGAACCACATTTCTTTCTCCTTAAGTCTCTTATTTATCTATTTGCTGCCATACAGGAGGACCAATATTACATAACAGTTCAACACTCTTTTCTTATCTAGATTTTCCTGTATCTTAATACTTTGCTTAGCTTTTGGAAGTCACTTGTGCTTTCGGATTTCTGTGCTGCATATTCCATCCTTTGTAAAAATACTTCCTAGATATTTATATTTTTTTACTTGCTTGATTTTGGTATCTCCAATTAGTAATTTACATGTTTGTGTCTCCAGTTAGTAATTTATCTATTGGTATCTCCAATTAATAAAATGAGACAGACAAGTGAATGTAACACATTTGTATATCCACCAATACAAGAATAGATGTTTTGGGGGTTGGGAAAGGAACCGACATTTTGACCAGACATAAACTTGTAAAATCCTCTGGGATTTGAAGATTCAAAAATGATCACCCAATTCAGGACAGAAGACCGAATCTGGTAGTCGTCAAGATAAAACAAGTTGAAAAATAATAGTGGATTTTGAGATTCAGACAATTCCAAAGAGTAGATCTGAAAAAAAAAAAAAAAAAAAAAAAAAGGTGAAAAGATTGATAAGTTCATTGAACTTACCAAAAAATTATGTGAGTTGCGGAACATGAAGATGACAGTCATGCCAGTCGATAATGAAGTACTGGAAACAATCCTGAAAAGTCCATGAAAAAGTATAAAGGAACTAGAAAAGATGGAAAGAGTTTGAAAAAAAAATATGACATTGTGGAAAACAGCTAGGATAATGAAAAACATGCTGGAGTATTTGGGAGACTTGCTGCCACTTGATCGCCTGTCTTAATCGGTTACTACTAGTGCGAATATGCAGTCAGTAAAGTATTATTATTAGTAGTAGTAGTATCATTAGTAGTACTCATAAAAAATAACAAAATTACTATTTGCGTCTAGACAATCCAAGAGAGAAAGAAAAACAGAGAGGACTGACTATTCCATCGCGCGACCGCGCACACACACACACTCGCATGCGCGCGCACACACACACATGCACATAGACACACAAAGAGAGAGAAAGAGCCGAAGAGAAAGGGACATATAGATAAACTGATAAAGGGTGTCGAATAATCAGTTACATTGAGAGAGGCGGAAATAGACTGAGAGAAATAGACAAATACAAAGAAAGAAAGAGAGGCAGAAAAATAGATACAACGATATTAAGAGACAAATAGACATATATAAGGAGAAAGAGAGAGAGAGAGAGACCAATAGATATATATAGATACAACGATAGAAATAGAAAGAGAGAGAGAGAGAGAGAGAGAGAGACGAGTGGAAATAGACAGGTAGAAGGAATAAAGGAGAGAAATAGATAGAAAGAGAGAGAGAGAAATGAGATAAATGGACAGGTACAAAGAAAGGAGAGAAATAGACACATACAGATAGAGTGAGAGAGAGAGAGTCAAGGAGATATTGACAGATACAATGATAACGAGAGAGAGAAAAAATAAATACAAAAAAAGAAAGATGGAGAAAACAAAGAGACAATGACTCGGATGCAATGCAAGAAAGAGAGAGCGAAAAAGATATAGAAAAACATAGAAGATGAAACAGAAAATCCAGTCGAGCAAGAGAGAGAGGGGGGAGAATGAGAGGGAGAGAAAAGATGAAGGGAGGGAGAGAAAGAGAGAGAGGGAGAGAATGAGAGGGAGAGAAAAGATGAAGGGAGGGAGAGAGAGAGGGGGAGAATGAGAGGGAGAGAAAAGATGAAGGGAGGGAGAGAGAGAGAGAGGGAGAGAATGAGAGGGAGAGAAAAGATGAAGGGAGGGAGAGAGAGAGGGGGGAGAATGAGAGGGAGAGAAAAGATGAAGGGAGGGAGAGAAAGAGAGAGGGAGAGAATGAGAGGGAGAGAAAAGATGAAGGGAGGGAGAGAGAGAGAGAGAGGGAGGGAGAGAATGAGAGGGAGAGAAAAGATGAAGGGAGGGAGACAAAGAGAGAGGGAGAGAATGAGAGGGAGAGAAAAGATGAAGGGAGGGAGAGAGAGAGAAATAAAGAAGGGAGGGAGAGAGAGAGAGAGAGGGAGAGAATGAGAGGGAGAGAATGAGAGAAAAGATGAAGGGAGGGAGAGAAAGAGAACGAGAGAGAGAGAGAGAGTGAGAGAGTTAAGTTTTGCATAAGTTTGTGACTGGAGCGAAAGCTGATGAGTCACCATTACAAAAATACATACATTGTTTCTTAATAATACTATGACTCAGTCAGGTACCGACAAGATCCATAAACCAGATTTGCTGTTTGTTTCTCTTCACCACCGCACTGGCCACTCTACCAAACCCACCTGACACAACCAGCCCCACCGGTCTGCTCTCCCCACTGCCTGCCCCAACTAACGTTCTTTCCGTTTGAAGTTCATCGTTCTTTTCTTTTTTTCTCTCTCCCTCCCACCTTCGCCTCTGTCTGTCTCGATTTCCCAATCGCTGAAATCAATAAAAAAGAGTTGAAAGTAGCAGCAGCAGGTGCTTCTGAAGTAGAACATTGTATTGTTTAGTAGTTATAGTAATTTGAACTGCAGTCGTTTAGTATTATAAAACACTGTTTATAGTCTTACGGTGGGTTGAGCGAAGGTATTATCGCTAGGGAGACGTCAGATAGTGGTCTTACTCCCATGAAATGGTGTATTAACAAAATACTCCAGATCCGATCTCGCTCTAAGCAATCTTATAATTTGGCTTCAGAAACAGAATCACGAATTGTTTATGAAAAAAAAAAAAAAAAAAAAGAAAAAATAGGGATTATTATAAAAATACTTAAAATAATATAAAAGATAATAGTAAGTCGATTTTTCAAGTACAAGATTCGATGGGTAAATTGTTATTTGTTTTTACTTTTGTCTAAGGCATAGTAAAGTACGGTCAGTTGGGCAAGTGTTCTTTCATGTTGGGGGACAGATGATAGTCAGATGGGGCCAAATCAAGAGAATAGGGAGGGTGATCAACCACCTCAAAGTCACAGTCATGTACAGCAGCCTTTGAAATCAAGGACTTACAAGCTGGGGAAAATTTCCTGATGAAACAAGACCACTTTCGTCAGTTTTCTTGCACGTTTGATCTTGGTAGCCTTTTGAAACTATCTCGGCAAGTTAGTATAGTACTCTCCATTGATGGTATGGCCCTTTAAAAGATAGTCATTAAACACAATCCATTTTGCATCCCCAAAAACTGAGGCCATCCCTGCAGATGAAACGACCTTCGCCAGCTGAATAGGAGTATTTTCAATGCATGTATTGTCTATTTGTCTCTGATTCAACTTAATGAACTGAACAATAATCCTGGGTTAGGAAACGTTCAAGGAAATCAGCTGAATCTATCCTCAAACAATGTTCGATTTGCATTTGATGTGATCAGCCTGGTGCGCTTTCGATCAGGTGTCAAAAGACGTTGCACCCACAGAACAGAAACATTTATCATGCTAAGTTCATTGTGCATAATATTCTCAACTCTCTCACGTGATATGTTAATAGGATTGGCTATTTGTTTCATAGTCAATCACTTGTCATTTCACATCATGTAGTGAACACGATCTATAATTTCCTCGATAGTGGTTGTTGTTGTACGTCCAGACATTGGATTATCTTCAAGACTCTTTTTTCATCTTCTAAATTCAGCTGCCCACTTTTGTACTGTAGCAAACACGATGCCAAATTTTGTCCATTTTCAAGAGAACAAGAGAATTTTCTTTGAACAAATAGATGTAAATTTACCTGGAAAGAAAGAATTCACTTATTAATAAGAAGAGTTTAAATCAATGCATCCAATATTCCACAACAATGGCTTCACTCCTCATAGTCAACCTATGAACTTCTCAGCCCACCCTCATATTTTACTTAGATAAACCAAAGGGCGTGAACTGTGCTTCGCAGAACAAATTTTTGTATTTCTTTAAGGCATAGGTTTTTCCTATCAAACACAGAGCCCAACCAAAAATGAAATTATTATTATTATTATTATTATTATTATTATTATTATTATTATTATTATTATTATTTATCTATTTATTTATTAGAAATTTGGTTAAGTGAATTTTACTTATGGTGTTGACATGGCTTTGTTCGAATATGGCATTCATTTCTTTCGGAATTTTTTTTTATGAGAAAGAATTAAGTTTTAAAGAGGAATCGAGTCGAATGGTTCCAAAGATATGCTTCAGTTTACAATGTAAGCAAAGTGGACCTTATAGTTGTGTCTGAATTTATGACGGTGAAATAATGTCTAACTTCAAGTTGAATAAAGATAAAAAAAATAAATTGATAAATAGAAAGATAAAAGCCATAATTTAAAAAAAGAAGCACACATTCAATTACAATAAAATCGATATTTATTCGGAATTTAACCCAACCTTTTAATAACAGTAGCACAAAGTTGTGATACGCAATTCACAGCCATTTTTGTTACAGGCAGAAAATAAGGGTTAGGTTTTACATTCATTCATTTGGGGGGACAGATGATAATGTGTGAACTCTAAGCGGGATTATAATGAAAAATAAAATTTATTTGATCTCATTCCACGAAACTACCTTGATCAGCCTATGTAGCATTGTAGGATTATGTTTTACATTTCTGACCTTAGGTTTCTCGTAAGTGACTCGGAACGGAATGTGTATACAACCTAAATCAAAGGAAACGGTAATAAGTAATAATAATAATAATAAAAATTGTCATGACAGGATGGGCCAATATCTGCACTGGAAAGTGTGCAACTCTTATGGTAAGGAAACTGATAGAAATTGGTATAAAATGCCCACGAAATCTTGTTATAAACATAGGATCTGTAACAGTTTTATGGCCAGAAGCAAAGCTAATCGCCGAGGTATAGTGATCAAAGACTACAAAAACAGAATGTTTCTGCAGACTGTAATGTATCTTTGAAGATCTTCAAAAAACTTCCAAATACAAGGATCTTGAAGTGGGATTTTAAAAAATGTGCTGCATAAAGACATCAATAATTCCAGTTCTACTTGGTGCTCTGGAATTATTTGGAAAAGTTTTTGATATACTCATTGAAGAAATTCCTGGCAGACTATGCATAAAAATAAATAGAAAGCATTGTTCTCACAAGTACAACTCGCAACTCACGAAAAGCCGCTTTATGTATCTTAAATGTGGATGTGTTTGCAGTTTGTTGTTTTTTACACAAATAGGCAGCAGAAAATGTCATGATGGCATTTCTCATCTTAGGTCTGTGGTTAAGACCCGGAAGGAAATGAATATACAACATAAGTCAAAAGAAACAACAACAACAACAACAACAACAACAATAATAATAATAATAATTTTATAGTAGCAAAGTTTGTATAAAATGTTTAAATTCGGTTTTTGTTCATGGTTCAAATAGACTGACATTCCGGAAGAAGGAGTATTCCTTTTATCTGAAAATATATGCAACCATTTTTTAAATTATATTTCTGAGGAACCTGGCAGTGTACAAGACTACCTATTCAACAGGAATTCTCGAAGACAAACACTTTTCTTGTTATGTAAAGTACTTGATAAATAATAATCGAATTTGAGACAAATCATCACATATTTATTGAGTACTCATTTGTTGTACCTGAATGGATTCGAAGATTTTCCAAGTAGATGAATGAACTGAATAAATTATGGGAATTGCTTGTGAAGTTCCAAAGCAGGTTGAGATTTCATCACTATTTACCATAATTGTTATTGTTTAGACTTTTATAGTTTCAATAATATATATATGTATATAGCACGAAGTTACAAGTCATAGTGACCGAGGGCTTGAGCGTGCTAGCCTTGTTCACATTGTTGATCACGCTAGATAACATGCTCATTCCCAGAAACTGTACCTAAGGTCTGCTCAGCATATTTGCAGTATAAACCACAGAGTAGGCGTCTGCATTAGGGATTGGCTAGCTGCCCTAGTAGACGGGTATCCTCGAATACGAGTGGCCAGCTATTATATATATATATATATATATATATATATATATATATATATATATTACAAGTTGATTGCAGTTGATATCATGAAGTCCACAACCTTGCGTCGAAGTTATCGTATATACTCGTGTATAAGCCGACTTCAGGTATAATGTGGCCCCTGGTTATTTTTGCACAAATTTTAACCTCCTGAAACTAAATAAATTTTAACCTCCAGATAATAAATACCTGCAACCGGTCACCGAAAATGCATTATTTTTAATCCATTCAATAAAAATTATCTCTGTATAGTGCGACCGCTTATTTCTTGTGTAAAAAATGATAATAAAACTCACACTGTAATCGAGTATATACGGTAATTGTGAATACCATAATCTTTAAGGGCTTTATAGAATGCGTTTCGCGAGGGCTACATATAGTTTTGAATTTAGAGCTAGCCTTCGCATAGACTGGCTGATAATCATGGTTAGATAGCCTAGTCTGCACTATTATTTAACCCATAGACGTGGAGTGAAGAGATAGCTTCTTACCTTTACCAAGGTTATTTATGCGAAAGAAGATGTAATGAACGTGATCGGATCGAGATCTCGCTTTGCCTATCGTCCGGTTCGCACTCCTTTCCGGTATTTTAAGCATTAGTTTAAGCAAGGTTTATCTCTTGTTCCATCTTTAGTATTGGGTGTCCGGTTCCTTCTAAAGTATTCTCATTCTTTTTCACTCCCAGTAAGCCCTTGCGCCGTTTTAGTGGCATTATCGCCTTGCTTGGGGTTAAATGATTAATATATATATATATATATATATATATATATATATATATATATATATATATATATATATATGCAATTTATATATATATATATATATGTATGTATATATACAAATGAGAGAGAGAACAGATGAAGTAAAATTCGTAGTATCTACTTTTTTTAAATGTTCACAATAGAAAGTAGAGCAATATAGTATTACTATTTTATTTTAGATATTAAAACAAAAACATGTCAAAATCGCTACACAATAAATTTCATGTTTCGGCACTACGTTGTGCTTCTTCAGGCGAATGCTAAGTAACTAGTGATTAAATCATATTTTTAAAATTTCAAAAGCACAATGTTACCTCTTTTCCGAAATGGTGTGGGTAAGAAAGCACATAGTCAGAATTAAAAATAGATTTGTGGGTTTGTCTTGGTCGACCAGTTAAATCTCAGATCTACTCTAAATAGAAAATTAAGCTCAGAGGGTAGAAGTGGGCAAGTTATTTTTTCATGACATGATAAACCGGAACTTAAGGAAAACATGTATTTTGATTGTAGAGAAAATATGATTTGTTTAATTTATCAAAGGACCGGGACGGGAGGGAGGGGATGGAGGATAATTAGACGTAAAGTTAATTTAAATAGATTTTTTTTTAATTTTCAGATTCATAAAGCTTCTTAAAGCAAACTGTAGATAAAATTAAAAATGTGGAACATCTATATAAGATAGACATAATACTAAGTAGACAACAATACATAGCAATACTAAATCTGAATAAACAAAATAAGATAATTACTTGTAGAGGGTGGACTATTATTTAATTATAAAATATGGACATAAGAAATGTAACTATCTATTTAAAAGAATTAACTATATTGTAAAGTAAAAGACAAACTGTTTCAGCAATTTACAATTAATTAACTTCTTTGGTTTAACAGAAATTTTTTCTAGCATATCGGTTAATTTTTTTATTTTTTATGTAAGCATAAGAAACAAGGTTCATTTAAAGGTTTACAGGTTCTAACGTTTTTTAGTATTTTCCATTTTATCGTAGGGGTTTTGTTAACTTCTTTTAAGTTCCAAAAATATTTAGAAAGGGTCGTTATATTTTTGTACACATTATTGGTGAAATATAATCCATGTTGATACTACCTAGTTTTAAAAGAATTCATGGTTTTCTCATTATAATATTTTTAATTGTTAGATTTTCAATAGTAGTAATAGTGCTTCTGGCAAAATAACCAACTTCTACAAGTTTACTCATAAGGATTATAATATTTTAATAAAAAAAAACTAACTAAAAATTATATAAAAGTAGATAATAATATTGTTAATTTAATTAACAAAATTAATGCAACAAGTAAAATTATAACCAGCAATCTCAAAATCAGCAGAGTTAGCAAACTCTGCACTAAAGAATCCTATGTTATGATGAAGGATCATAAACCTGATTTTATGAATTATCTTCCCACTAGAATTATCAACCCTACCAGGCCTGAAATTGGAAGGATTAGCAAGCTCATCCTTGATAGAGTCAACCAGCTGAAGAGAAAGTGCCTTGGACTTTTACAATGGATTAATACACTGGATGTCATAAATTGGTTCGACGGTATAAGCGATAAAAGAAATTGCTCATTTATCCAATTTGATATTGTGGATTTTAACACGTCTGTTTCCAGAGATCTTTTTACTTTGGCTTTGGAGATTTCTAGAGAGTATACAGATATTTCCAACGAGGAGCTTGAGATTATTATTAACTGCAGGAGATCTGTTCTCATCTATAACAAAGAACAGTGGATTAAGAACAATTCTGTTGATCAATTCGATATTTCCATGGGATCGTTAGATTCTGATTAGTCTTCCGACCTTGTTGGTTTGTATTTCTTATATATAAATTTACTGCCTACGATTATATCAACATTGATAATCTAGGGTTATATAGAGATGATGGCCTTATGTTAGTGAAAAATTCCACCAAAATTAAAGCTGACAAAATCAGAAAATTAATACATAGATAATTTAAGTCTTAACCTTAAAGTTAGGATCAACACTACCTAAAAAAATAGATTTCCTTGTTACATTAGACCTAGTAAACAATGCATTCCAACTCTACATGAAAAAAAATGTCCATCCAATATACATCCACTCGAATCGTAACCACCCTCCATCCGTAATCAAACACATACCCATTCTATAGAATATAGGATTAGCAATAAATATTCCAGTGAAAATATATAAAACATAACAACAGCGATCGTAGAAATAAGAATAGAAACAGGAAAATCTTTTAGTACACCCCCCCATTTAACGAAATGGTTAGTACTAAGTTATGACAGAAGTTCTTCAATTTAAATGATAAACACTTCCCTAGAAATAATCAACTCAGTAAATCTTTTAACAGAAATATACTAAAACTAAGCTATAGCTGTACAGATAATCTTGAAAAAAAATATTAAAAAAACAATAATAAAATCTTAAACCAATACAAAAATCTGAGTAATGATATTCACCCCAAACCAACAAACACTGGCAATACCAACAAGTGTAATTCTAGAAATTCTAACGAATGCCCATTGCAAAACTGATGTCAAACTGATTCTCTTGTTTACCTAAGCACCATAAAAACAGTTAAAACTTTTATATTGGGAGTACCAAGAATTCTTGTAAAACTATGTGGTGTCAACATATATTATCTTTCACCAATAACCCGTACAAAAATATGACGGCCCTTTCAAATATTTTTGGAACTTAAGTTAACAAAACCCCAACGGTAAAAGGGAAAATACAAAAAAAAAGCTAGAACCTGTAAATCTTTAAACGAACCTTGTTTCTTATGCGTACATGAAAAATTACAAATTATCCTATTTACTAACAAAAAACTCTCTGCTAAACTAACGAAGTGAGTTAAATGTAATTTGTTGATACGGATTATCTTTTACCTTACATTATCGCTAATTTTTTTTAAAAATTAGGTAATTACATTTCTTATGGTCATATTTTATAAGTAAATAATAGTCCGCCCTCTACAAGTAATTATCTTATTTTGTTTATTCCGATTTAGTATTGCTATATATTGCCGTCCATTTATTATTATTTATATCTCTCATATAGATGTTCCAGATTTTTAATTTTATCTACAGTTTGCTTTAAGAAGTTTCCTGATTCTGAAAATAATTAAAAAAAAAAACTGTTTAAATTCACTTTA
>OZ010602.1:71194168-71214168 GCA_963932145.1 Acanthosepion lycidas
AGTGGTCCATCTGAAGAAGACCATCGCGTACAACGGCCAAAACGTCATGAATATGACAACAAAGATGAGGACAACGGTACGAACTATGTAAATAGTGTAAATAATTATTTTTTATTAATTCAAAAATATAAGCCATAGATACACATATTTGATTATCACAATATCCATATAGCATAACATTTTTATTTGATTAAAGTTAAAAGTTTATATAGGAGGTGTGTGTTTTTTCTCGCTTTCTCTTAATATTTTTTCTTTCTTTGAAACAATGACAAAAAAGAAAAAAAAAAAAAAGAAAAAGTAAGATTTGTAGTGCAAAATGGACAGAATACTGCTTTGGTTACCAAGAATGGTAGAGGTCTATTGGCGCATGCTGACCAACTAAGATTGTGCCAAAACCATGAAGACTCAAAGACTGAAGATACTGAGGATTTAAATGAGGAGAGAGAAGAACAAGATCATAGATCAGAAGAGACAATGAATGCTCAAGGGTTTTCTGATGAATCGGAAAGCGAAACAGTGGATATTGAAGTATAGGTCGAGATCTCCTATAATGAGAAATCATCTTGTAACCAGTGAAAGGGGGAGGGTATGTAGCAGAAGCAATAGGTCAACTCAGGGAGTTAAACCTAATAAAAGGTTCTGGGAGGTGTAGTGGGATTAGTTGGCCTTATACTAATTGGCATAACCATACCACTATATATAGGCAGAACTTGAGATAGACTGGGGTATCACTTGTGACGACTACTACTGTTGTGTGTGTGCCAACTTCATAATAATAAATTGAGATAATATATTGAGATTCTATCATTTTCAACAGTTTTTCATTACTTGATCTGTTAAATATTCGACATTAAACTTAATTCTATTTCTTATGGCTTCCCATAGAACTTTGCATTTTTTACAATAATATTCATCCTGTACAAAGGCCAAGAGCCACTCGATGTAGAGGGTTACAGAATAAGAGACACAATTCCTGAACAGATTAACATACTAAAGATCGAGGAATCATCCACTTGCGAGTTAGTTCTCCAAAGTAGAGATTCGTAGGAAGAAGCTGCTCAAGTGAAACTTACATCTCATCAATGGAATACAAATGGAATGAGAGTGTTTCATTACAACGGGGTGGCGTGGCATGGCGGGTCCTAACCGAGAAGGTTAGAACTGGTGGAACTAAGGAATGTAGTCTGAAGACTGAACACATTCCATGGAAATAGCGATAGCGAAGAGGCTTGCAACATTTTTCTGTGGAACTCGGGTCGTAGAGTGGAAAATAACTGATCTCTCACGAGGCCCATATACCGACCATTTTTCTAGCATCTTTATCCATTGATCGTATATACGAGTTCCGCTTGGGTTAAATTTCAATAGACGCTCAATGGACAGTGATTACACCCGTTCATCGCGATAGACGAAAATTCAGGGTCCACTCTGGGATGATGGAAGGCCATTAGTTTGGTTTTCAAGGCATGGAATGTGACCAGCGAGTCTGTTAGAACAAGGTCCGAGGAGAGATCTGCTGCCAGGATCTAGAGTTTTGAAGGTGCACTGATATACCGTTGTATCATCTGCATAGATCGAAGTATACTAAATATGTTCCTCTTAGTATACCTATTGATACACAATTTTTCTATTGTATTAATATCTGGAGAAGTTAGGGGTTATTTCATTAATTTATCTTTGAAACCTGTTCTGGGTAAGATGTATAATATTTAGCTTTACAGAAGGTGAAGTAGATTTTCCTTGCAGAAAGATCCTCATTATGACGTGTACCCATCGAAAAAAAACTTACTTTTCGCATTTTTTGTTATTATCTATTTTAATATGTCAAATTGTGTTTTGATTGTTCTGTGATGTGTGTTAAATAATTTTCTGTAAATATTAAAACAGTTAATAACAGCTGAAATTCAAACAATTTAGACTGAGAGAGTGTTTCCGCGATCACTACAATCTTGTTCAATCTATAATCCTGATTCCATCTAGAGTTAACAGTTATCTTCCCTTGCTATCCATATAAACTTGCCCCTTACCTTGAATGACCCCCAAGTATAGGGTGAACATTACTTTAAAAAATATGTGTGTGCGTATATATAACCAGAATAATTCATCGAGTCGAGAAGAATCCTCAACAGAATGCAGAAAGCACTGGACAGCTGTTTCGTCCTATTTAGAACTCATCAGCAGTGCGCATCCAACGGGTTTACTCCAAAAGCAACATCTTCCTTCCTATTAGCTGAGTCAAGCAAGGATATACAAGTGATAGAATTTTAGAAGATTAGAATAATCATTATAATAATTCATCGAGTCTAGAAGAATCCTCCACAAAATGCAGAAAGCACTGGACAGCTGTTTCGTCCTATTTGGGACTCATCAGCAGCGCCCATCCTGAAAAGTAAGACGTTGTTCTTGGGGCACAACCCGCTAGGTTTGAATACTTGGATGAAAATCCCCACGGAGTTTATGAGTAGCGACGCTATATCGATTTTAGTCAGTTTCGTCTTCGTTACCGATGCCTGTTGGTCCATTATCATGGCGCTTGCGCTGTATTCTAACGGTCCGGGTTCAATTCTCGTGAGTGAATGCGCACTGCAGATGATTCCCAAATAGAACGAAACGGCTGTCCAGTGCTTTATTCATTTTGTTGAAGATTCTTCTAGACTCGATGAAATGTTATAATGATTACTTTAATCCCCCAAATTCTATCACACTTATGTATATACGTCCTTCAGTTTTTACCAACAACAGTTGGTTAAGTAAGATTTAACAATCATTTGCATAATAAAATCTGACATAGCGTGGTAATTCGAGGATAAATCCATTTATTACTTCGTAACAATAGAAAACTGATCCCTAAATTTATGTCAAGTAGAAATTTATATTAATATTTCATGTAAATATATTTTGAAAGTTTTCTTAACATAGACACGTTAATATCGATTGTATCCTGAAAACATTGATTTGCACGACAGAATTTGATGGTGTAGTAATTCTGAAGTGTATCAATTTATTACTTAATACCAATAGAAAACCAACCCTCCATTATATCCATTAGAAACTTATCTTAATACATTAACTATAAATATATCTTGAAGGTTTTCCCAACATCAGTTCGTTAATATGAATCTTATTGTGGAGTCATCGACTTGAATCATAAAATCTTAAATATAATGCAGGACGCGGACGAAGACGAAATAATCATTGCGACAGAAACAAATAAAAAAAAAAATCAACCGATAAATACTACTAAAATCATAAAAAAGGACAATAAAATATAAGGGTTAATCAAATAAAAAAATGAGAACAAAATCCCTTACGTAGACAGTAAATACTCAAGATTAATGATGCCGGTGTAGATAAACACAAGATCCACCTGTAGCTGAATTGTGCAGGGTTAAACTTGAAACGGAATAGTTTATGGCTGCACAAGGCAAAAGCTTATTCACCAGGAATTTCCAAGCCAATATATAGATTATATGAGTAACATGTTGAGACAATTGATCACTTAGTATATGACTGTCCAATCCTGACACCGAAGAAATACAAAGATTGACATGATAACATTAGGCCGAGTATATCCGTGAAAATATGTCAATATAAATGCCAAATGTTGCAAAATATTATGAACATCTACAAAATATTATGAACATCTACTTGAACTAGTCATAGAAATCTATATCTATAAAACAGAAAATGTCTGTGTGTGTGTGTTTGTCTGTGTAGCTGTGTGTGTGTATGTGCTATTTATGCACGTCCATATTTCTCGACTGATTTAGATAAAATTGTACACATATGTTGCAGATTTACTAACATAGGTCAAGACCAACTTTTCAATCTCCAGCAGAAAAATCGATAAAACTGGAGATGGGTACAACCTTTTGAAAAAACCAAGGCAAATTTACACGCGAACAATTTTTTCCTGAATGAACTGATGTTCTTTGCACTTAATGCAAAACATCGCTCATGTTACAAGGGAAAGTCCTTGGTAGTTTTCCTGCGACATTAACTTCACACAAAATATTTTTAAAAAACTGAAAAAATCGGGTTTTTCATATTTCTTAAAATAAAAACATGAATAACTTCCTCACTTTTTATCCGATTTTCAAATATGTCGCAAAAAATTTGCCATTATGCATGAAATAAGATGGTGGTTTTAATCCAGCTTGCTTCTCTGCGCATAACAAAAAGTCACGTTCAAAAAGCCTATTTTTAGGCCATGACTCCCTGGTTTTTGATCCGATGATTTCGAAATTTGCCATGTAAATTACATATGACACACAAATTGTCGTACGTGAATGCTTGGTTTAGACGATTTCAGTTAAGCGGACAAGATCTGCCACAAACGATGACTAAAATCGACTTTTGCTATTTAGCCAATAGTTTCTTCATATGATTCCATTCTAAATTGGCATTCGGGCAAAATTAACTTCTTATTAACCCCAGCTTTACAATAAACGTGTTCATGCGTTTGCACTTGCAGATGAATCAAGCTCTGACACTTCATCCCTGATTTTGTTTGATTATTAGATTTGTGAATAATACCATACTATTTGAAAGTTATTATGGCCATAGGAAATTTCCTGAATATCTAAAACATCGAAACAATTTAACCCCAAGAAACGATCATACAAGAAGGTTTTATCTATGGAATTCCTGTATTAAGAACAATCAAACAATTGCAAAGGACATACTGTAAAAAAGATGAGGGGATGATGCATACAAGCGGAGACGCAGGCAGACATTTCTAGACAGTGGTTGCAGGTATACAGGGGGTGCGAGTATACAGTGGGGTACGGTTATACAATTGAAACCATGTATACCCGGACAACGTCGGTTACCTCGTTTAGTCTATAATATATTATGAACATCTACAAAATGATATAAACCTTTACTTGAACTAGTCATAGAAATCTATGATATATTATGAACATCTACCAGAAGTAGTCATAGAAATCTATGATATATTATGAACATCTACCAGAAGTAGTCATAGAAATCTATGATATATTATGAACATCTACAAAATGATATGAACATCTATCTGAAATAGTCATAGTGGAGGTGTTAACATACATATCCTATGTCTTGGTGAATTAAGATGAGATACAGAAAATATAACATCCAGTACCACTAATGTGCTTATGAGTTATCTTTTCCTAACCATTTGGGTATGTCCCAAAAGGCTGGCGAATTGTTCATCTTTGTTCATGAGTGGGAGTAGTAGGTGGGGGCATCATAGTCTGTTTTTTATTATCTTTTGTCTGAAGAATGAGTCAGCCTAAGCGAACTGGGAGATTTTTGGAACGCTCCATTTAATTAAATAGGACAACATTAAGAATATTAATAATTATTTATTAAGGAATATCTTTTAAATAAATTGTCATAAAAGGGCGTACTAATGACTAATACTAATGACTAATTTTTATATTTGCTGTGCCATATATGATACAAAATAGAGTTCAAATTTTTTTTTTTATGATTGGTGTATTTTACATATGGCGCAAAGTATGTAATCAACCTTATAATGCCTATTCTATCATATATGAGTACATTAGAATTGAGGTTTAATTACAGACTTTTGTAAAAACGCCTTCATTTTTTGACCGCACGGTTACGCATATGTATTTTTTTATTACTTCAGGCATTAGTTTTAGTGGATACTTGAGTAGACGCTCCCGTTATTTTAAACAGTATTTATTTCGTCTACTGGCCTGCGTACTCTAGAAAACTTAAGAAAAAAGAAACCCTCCGACAGGATACGAACCACCGTTTGATCCAGAGTGTTTTTACCGTTCAGCTACGAAGAGTTTCACAAAAAAAGCAAGGTTTTAGAATTGTGTAGAAAATCAAATCTTATAGTAATATGTTCAAAATGAGCGGTCACTCTCCAAAAGTATACATAAGTGAAATAAGTAAGTAAATAAAAACTGTTCGGATCAAGTGCCACTTGAGTGCAAGTTAGGAAGTTTCGATCGTAGACAGAGTCATGAGAAGAGCCATAAGCAGAATAAGTTTTTTCGAGCCACCCGTTGGTGAGATGGAAGCCGCATATCGTGATACAGAGATGATCAGGGGAGTGGCATGAAAGAGTCGGAATCACCGCGGGGCAAAAGAGAGATCGGGTCTGTCAGTTTGTCAGTCTGACGTGAGAGATGATAGCAGATAAGATATATCAAGTGTTGTTTACCTACCCTTATACTGTACCATGATTTGTATTTTCATTTTCGCCATGATGTTATAACATTTACCATTACTCTGTGAACGTATATCGGGCCTTTCCCAGTTTTTGTTCGCACCAACGCAAATTTATCCGGTCGATGAATAACAGAAAAGGGCCCTTGAGTGCATTAACACTCAGTCTCTGTAACATTTTTTATCCTTTCTTTTCTTTTTGTACCGCTCTTTAACAATAATAAGTTGCTTTTAAGTATCATTAAGTGTAACAAGAAAATGAGAAGCGTTGAGAATCGCCCGGGCTGACATATTTTGTTCAAAATAACTGTAAAACATTATCGTTGTAGAGACTAATGACAACAAGAGAATTAATCTCTCATATTCAACATTACTGTATATTTTGCACCGGATTTTGTTACTTACCGACGTGTGTTGCTTGGGGGACTTTGTTAAACGTAGACCCTACATTCTTGTGTGGATCTCAAATACTGAGGTGGGTGTTCATATATCTAGCTGCCATGTGGTTTCTTTTTTTCCTTCGTGTGCGCATCTCAGGCGCAACTAGGTCGATCACATTGTCATCTATCGGAGTCAGCCACTGACATCCTGTGAAGTGCAACTCTGAACTTGATGGTCATCTGCCAAGACAAGTCGTTCATGCATCTGGATATCGGGAAGGACATGGAGTGCAAAGTCTATTTTAACATCATCTGCGGTGAGTCACACGATACACAACAACAGTGATGATACCAGTTTGCATAATTCAAAAAATAATGATTGATCCTACAGTGCAACCCGGATATAAGAGAAACCCGGATATAAGAGAGATTTTCTCTGGTCCCAAATTAGAGCCTGTGTTAATGTATATATAATAGACCAAACCCGGATATAAGAGAGATTTTATCTGGTCACAAATTAGAGCCTGTGTTAATGTATATATAATAGACCAAACCCGGATATAAGAGAAACCCGGACATAAGAGAGATTTTATCTGGTCCCAAATTAGAGCCTGTGTTAATGTATATATAATAGACCAAACCTGGATGTAAGAGAAACCCGGATATAAGAGACTTCTTCTCGGGTCCCGACAACTCTCTTATATCCGGGTTACACTGTATTTTTAAAATGATTTTACTAAAGTTTAATATTTTCAAATGTTATAGATGAACAATAAAACTCAAAATATGAAAACAAATCAAAATGTATAAACAATGATTGAACCGTAAAAACGAATTAGAAACTCCAAAAGGATAAATTCTCTCGTGGGAAATTCAAAGTTCTTATTTGAAAGTGACAGTTTTACTTCTAATTGTAAGAATATTGGGAATATTCTCTGGATGCCTAAAGGATAAACAAAGATGAAAAAAAAAAATTAATATTTTGAATGCTAAAAAGCTAAAGGTTGAGGATATCCTGTTGAATATGTTTAAAATAAGAGAAAAATTACTGAGGAAGAAGTTAAAGTTGTTGTTATATGGCCTTCAGAGATTGTCAGTGGAAGAAAATAATTACCTACAATCAAAAATACGGCAAGGGCATTGACATGCGTGTGGTGCAATGGAAAGAGAGAAGAAATGAAGAGTTGACGAGCCGAGTTCAAGTTTTATTCAGCTTAGTTACATTCGCTTATGAGCAAATAGAAGTGATAAAGATAGAAATATATCTACCCCTCCACCAGACATGGGTTTTATAGTAAGACTTTTATCTGGAAAATCATTGTTCTTTTGAAAAATTGTTAATGCAATATTTAGTCAAAAAATGTTTCGGCTTTTTAATAACCACGTAAACCTTAAAAAAACAAAAAAAAAAAAAAAATTAATCAATTACGGCAAAGAAAAAAAATGATAGATAAATAATAAAGAACATAGCACTGGACGAGTATTCAGGTTGCTTGACTTTTAATCAACTATTAACACTCAACTTGCTTAAACTATTTTTCATGCTTGAATATAATAACTTCATGGATTGAGAAATTCTTTTATTAGCTATAAGGACAAATCTTCGGAGAATTTAAATCATGAAATATTTTTTGGTCAAACAGGACCACCAGTTACAGAAAATCTAGCTTGAATCATAAGATAAAAATTGCAAAAAAAAATAAAACATAATGATTTTTGAGTTCAGTATTTACATTACTCGGACTATTGTCCTCATCTTTGTCGCCATATTTATCACAACGTTTCGGCCGTTGTACGCTCCGGCCTTCTTCAGGTGGTTGGAATTTCGAACTGAACCCTTTATTTCGATCACTGGGGGTAGACTGTTCTAGTTCCACGTGCCATGTTTGATGGATGTCAGTTATCAGTTATCTCCTGTTAATTTTCCCTCTGAAAGTTCTCCACTGCCTTAACCGGGTATTGAACTCACACTCTTTGGGTCTGTCACGCCTTTATCCACTGTGCCGTGTGTCCTGAAGGACGAATAGTGTGAATTCTTTATGGACAAAATTAAATATTTAGGTCAGATAACTGACAAGAAGTACAGGGGACCAGATTCAGCACGTGCCAGTGCTATAAAGGACATGCCTTCTCCTGTAAAGTTTGCTGGGGTTAGCAAGTTACTATAATGTATTTGTACCAAATATGCATTGCTTGCGAGCTCCGTTGAATGAGCTTTTGACGAAAGACGCTAAATGGTCTTGGACGACGGAATGTCAGAAAGGTTACAACAGATTACGCAAAAGTACGCCACAACGATTTTTTGGAACTGCTCAGCATCATTGACATATGTGGGAAGGATATTAGAATAATCATGAACCTATACTGACAGTAGACCGCCTGCATATGGAGTTCAGCAGATATACAAAAATAGAAAGAGGTGTAAACAAGGGTGTGTCAAAGTATACAGTGAAGCGATTCTGAGAGAACTAGAAATTTTACCAGGATTCGTTATTGGCGCCCACAACCTTAACAATACAAGATATGCAAATAACACAGTGTTGATTGCAAACCCGGAGAGAAAACTACCAAAGTCCCTACAGAAGGCAGTGAAGGAAAAGCGAAGAAGAAAGAACTAAAGATTAAATGCAAGAAGACAGAATACATGGTTGTTAGCAAAAGAATGAGCTCCAAATGAAAATTACAAATTAGACATAGCAAAATCAAACGACTATAAAAAATTGAATATCCGAGAAGTGTTCTAGGAGAGGATGGAAAGAGTGACACTGAAATCCGAAGACATATTGTGGTAGCCAAAGATGCTTTCCAAATGCTAAGCAGAGTATTAAGAGACAGGAAATATTCGTTAGAAACAAAGAAAGGAGTACTTAACTGTAACGTGATATCTGTCCTCCTATATGGCAATGAATGCTGGACAATCTCCATGTGAACAATGACAAAGTTTTAGAGAAAAAAGGCACTTATATTTAACATCAGAAATAGAGTACATGAGGAAAATGGGGTTGGTAAATTTGATATTGACAGGAAATATTACAGAAAATAGGGACGATGAAAGCGGTATATTGAGCAGGAAAATGCCTCCTAAAAGCTGAGCAAAGTATTAAGAAAAAGGAAAATATCGTTAGAAACAAAGACAAGAGTACTTAACTTTTATTTAATATCAATCCTCCTATATGGCAGTGAACATTGAACAAACCCATCACAAATGAAGAAGAGATCTGAGGCAACAGAAACGTGTTTCTACAGAAGGATGTTGAGAATACCATGTGAGCAATTAAAGTTTTAGAGAAAATAGAAAAAAAAGGACACTTATACTTAAAATCAGAAAGAGTTGAAATTTCTAAAGCACATTATAAGGAAAGAGGGTTTAGAAACTTTGACACTGATATTGAAAGAAAGAGTGACAGAGAAAAGGCAAAGCATAACCTACCTCACGTGATTGTGTGAATCGTTGGCAGAGCGGGTATTACGAGAGATAGCGAAGAGACAAACTTTTAGATAAGGAATTAGAGAAAATGGAAAGAAAAAGGAAACATACTTAATATCAGGAAGAGACTACTGAAATTTCAGGGGCAGATAATGAGGAGGAGGGCTTGGAAAATCTGATACTCACAGTTCAGATTTAGGGCAAGAAGGACAGAGGAAAACAGCGCTTAACATACTTGAAGATCTTAAGTAAATGGTTAGCGAGACAGGGTTTAAGATAAATAACGAAAAGACAAAATTATTAAGAACTAAAAAGGAGAGGAAATAGTGGAGAGCCATGATCCCCTATGGTCTGTGGAAACACGGCGAATAACGAAGGACGCTCACTATAGTACTGCGTAAGCATTAATAATTCTTCTGGAATTAAAAATTAGAGTCGGCTTATACACGAAGCAAATGGTAAGTTTCTAGTTTCTTGGCCTAAAAAGAAGGAATAATCCCTCTCGTTGCCTACTTTGGCATTCATATCTTCCATGACAATAATAGTTTCTTGAGATTTACACTGAGCCTTGTTGTCTAGCGTAAATTAGAACTTTTTCGATTTCATCTTCTGTACGTCGTGCAGTCGGTACAAACACAACTATGATTGAACTATGTTGAAAGGCCCTTTCAGATTCTATCATATAATTGACGCATTCTTCAGGTCTTGGTCTAGTATCAATCCTACTCCTCTTTCATTATTCTTTCCGCCTGCATATATAATCCTGCGTTTGTCACTGACAAAATCTCCATTGTTTCGCCACCTCGTTTCACATATGCTTAAATTTTGAGATTTAATCGGCTCATTTTGTGTTTTATACTTTCCAACTGATCACTTAGCCAATGATTGATCAGAACGTCAAAGTAAAATATATTTACAATTTATTAATATTGCACTTTAAACTGAAAGTCTTCATATTTTAGAAGACATTTCTCACATTTTCATTCAGTTATTTATCCAAAGCAATTATAATGAAACTTGACAGTAAGACAACTTGAGTTAAGATTAAGTACATATGGCATTCCTTGGAAGGGTGGAAAAGAAAGATTGACTTCCGGAGAGTTCAGGTCTATCAAACGATCATTTTGAAAATTGTACTGTAATACATGAAACAGTCTGTCAATGAGAAAATAATGAAAATGTTATTTTTGTGTCTATTATAGTAATTTCGGTTGAGCTCTCTAGGGAGTAAGTTTGGGTTTATAAACAGTGACTATTATAGCTTATATATAGCGAGACTCTTCGCATAGCGAATCGAGTCACTGTCAGTCACTGGGCGTGTTTCTAAAAATAAATACGCTAAAAATCCACCTGCTTCCCTGCCGTGCGCCGACGGCTTAGTGGTAGAATCTCCGGCTAATACCAATTCAGTTGGGTTTCGATCCGAGCTAGAGGCAACCGGATGTGTAGCCACACTTATGAGCTGCGAAACAGTCTGTCTGTGGATGATGTTATATATATAGATAGATATTAGGTTGGTGCAAAAATAATATCGTTTTTTGACGTCAAAAACGATATTATTTTTGCACCAACCTAATAGATAGATATAGATATATATACCTGATGACTGTATTTGGGTGTTGACATTAATGTCCACTTTCATATTTACATACTTTCTCTCCTTGATATTGATCACTATAATCCATAAATATAGCATACCATAAAGCTACATATTAACATTATATATATATATATATATATATATATATATATATATATATATATATATATATATATATACACACGATTGATATTAAATATCAGAATAAAGTATGTAAGATGGGATACCATCAGTTCAGCTTAATACCAGTTTAATTTTTATAATATCTTGTTGACGCTTCGCTCTCAGTAAGCATTATCAATATAATGAAAAATCTAAATACAAAATCGTTGGCATGGCAACACTTCGACTTAAAAGTGCTTTGGTTAATTGAAAGCGACGACTGACAATAAAATGAAAAAAACAAAAACATTTAAAATTAAAAATTTTAATAAAACATGTAACAGTTAATAAAATTTACAGTTTACCGGCTAATTTAGTTTGACATTTTATTAAGCGTTATTTCTTCAAATTAACCACCGTAAATTTTCAGAGCGTAACGGCAGCAAGTAAATAAAAATACAAATCATGATATATATATATATAGATAGATAGATATAGATATAGATATAGATATAGATATAGATATAGATATAGATATAGCTCGCAGTGTGCGCTGACTGTAATAAAACAGAATTAAAATTTCTATTAACAATAAATACACTTCACCTCATCGTATTGGGAACAATTCATGTAAAATGCTTTCAATTTCTGCCTGACTGTTGACACGCGCCTGAACGATGAGGAACAAATATATATATTTAATATTTATATTATTTTTTTTCTCTTCTTTTTCTTTTTCTTCTTCTTCTTCCTCTTCTTCTTCTTCTTCAAATATATATATTTAATATTTATTTATATTATTTTTTCCTCTTCTTCTTCTTCTTCTTCTTCTTCAAATATATATATTTAATATTTATTTATATTATATTTTTTTCTCTTCTTCTTCTAGGCCTTAATCGATCCTGGCTCTACACAATTTCCTGTCCTTTGTAGTTTTTAATAAATTTCGTTTTTTTGTTATCTCTCTTAAACTTTAATTCGCTCTTCCTGCTACCTTCAATCTATCATGTGAATACCAAAATATCCAAGCCACGTATCTTCATCATGTGTCCTTGAAATTTCAACAGTCTCTATCAGATGTGAAATATAAATTTCTTTTTTGTTTCCGTCTTCTCTAAAACTTCGTCATTGCTCACATGTTCGGTTCGTGATATTCTCAGAATCATTCAGTAGAACCACATTTCTGAGGCTTCAAGTCTCGTTTTCATCCGTGAGCGGATTTTCAAGCTTTCGCTACCACATAGAAGGACTGATATTGCATTACAGTTCGGTACTCTTTTCCTTGTTTCTAACGAAATGTTTCTCATTCTTAATACTCTGCTTAGCTTTTGGAAGGTTACTTTCGCTATCCCAATGCGCCTTCGGATTTCAGTTTCTACTTTCTGTCCTCTGTTAAAACCGTTCCCAGATATTTAAATTGGTGAACTTGTTTCATTTTGGCATCTCTAATTTGTAATTTGCCTGTTCGATTGTTTTGCTAACAAACAATGCATTCCATCTTAAAGTTTAAACATTTCTTCTCACTTTCCTTTATTATCTTCTACGGGAGTTTCCTTTCTGTGTTTGATTTCAACACTGTGTCATCTGTATTTCTTATGCTGTTACGATTGCGGCCGCAAGTAATGAATCCTGGTGGAACCATTAATTCTCTCAGAATCACCTAATTGTATAGGTTGAATAAATCCGTTGTGGATATACATCTTTCTCTAAAACCCCTTTCTATATCTTTATATTTACTGAAATCAGTTTCTATCTATATTCAGGCGGTTTTCTGCCAATGTACTTTGTGCATTATTCTAATAACCTTCCCAGATATCTTAACGTTACCTAGAAGTTCCATTAGTAATTTGTGACGTTTGCATAATCTATAAAACACAGGTACACACCCTTCTGTACATGTATTGCTCTTTCTGATTATAAATGTTGAATTCTTTGTTCTAGTGTCTATCGAATCTGTACTGTTCTTAGCCTATTTCTGGTCTGATTCTGTTGCTTGCTCTATACATCAGAATTCAGATAATTTTTTTTTAATATGTCTCATTAGGCTGATTATCCGAGTAAGTTACCATTCGTAGGCTATGTAAATAGATCTACTTAGATCACTATTGTTTTTATATTTAATTTTTTAAGTCTGTTTCTTGTCAATGCCGAAATCATGTAAGGCCGCCATCATCTCTATTACAACCCCATCTGGTCCTACTGCGTTGTTTCTCTTCAATTTGGCCATTTTGTTGATTCCCCTTCACATTTTAATATTTCTGGTTCTTCGATATATTTTGTATTCTCGATTGTTCTTTTTCGTTGTGGAAGTATTCTCCGATGTATTGGATTTATTTAATCTCTAAAATATTTTTCTTTCTCTAATATCAATGTTTACTCCTTTTATGCAGCCGGATGATGAGCATGCCTTTTGTCTTTTTCTTTTATATTTTATGCAGATCTGCTTTATCTGTGATACTCATTCTTTTTGTTTCCGTACATTTCTGTTGAGCTATTCCTCTTTAGCTTTTCTACGTGCATTTGTTCTCAATTTATTTCCACAGAGTCCCTATAATCTGAGCCACACCTTGGCATTGTTTTTGTCTCCTTTTCATCATGCCAAGAATTTCACCTGCCATCCATTCTGTTCTTTTTGGCTTTGTCTATTGTACTTTGGGATGATCTCGATTGCTGATTTTACTAAAGTATCTCTTAATGTGTCTCAACCTCTGAGTTTCCAATTCTCATTTTGGCCACTTTATCCACGTTTAACACTTTCCATATATTTCTCCTTTACACACGAATATTTCAAGAATCTGCCGTATTTTAATTTGGGTGCTGCCATGGCTCTCCCACATTAACCATAGTTTCATTCTAATTTACATATCACTGAAAGGTAGTCTACCATACAATGGACACTTGGGTAAGTTTTGCAGTATAAAACTGCATTCCCGAATTGATATTAGGTTGGTGCAAAAATAATGACGTAATAATGTCGTTTTTTGACGTATTTTTTAAAGTCAAAAAACGACATTATTACGTCATTATTTTTGCACCAACCTAATAGTTATATAGTAGATTTGGTTTTCGTTTCTCCTCCATTTGAGTATTGGGTGTTATGGCGATCAGATGTTGGCAACTACCTGATCATTCGCCGTACACTGTCGGTGTATATACACCTATGATGGATATGTTAAAAGGCTTTCATTTCCGTTTCACAAGAATTATTTCAGATAGTTGGCAGTATCCCAGAATACATTTCTTCATGTCTTAATCTAATATCAGTCCTGCTCCTCTTTCATTTTTCTTTCTGCCTGCATATATGATATCGTGTTTGTCACTGGCGAAATCTCAGTGGTTTGTCCACCCCGTTTGACATACATAAAATATTAACATTTAATATGTTAATTTCTTGCATTATGGCTATTCGGGCCAAATTCAGAATTACAGCGCATCCTGCAGGTTGGTCATACGAGACGTTGTTGCAAAGAATTTTGGGACTAAGTGTCAGCCTGTCACGTCTACAGATTCGCTGCTGGGTTCTGACTACGGTGCTGCCAGATTTAAAAAGTCTCAGAATTCTGATTTGTAGATTAATGGCCAAATTAGGCCGGATAGTTTAAATCTTGCTTAAGACGATCTTAAGAACATTGTCTAGGGATATAAAAATAAATTGTTACATTTAAGTAAAAGAAACAAAGAGGAATTGTTTTCTTAACGGTAATTCATAATATAGTGATTCGGTTAGAGTTTAGAAAGAGTCAACCAACATTAATTAGAATAAGACAAGAGTGAAGTATGGTTTAGAGTGAGTATGGAAAGCAGAGAAATTATAAGTTAGCACAAAATGCATGAAGATAATTACTGTAACACATTTTTCTTCTCTCTGGTCTCCCGAGCATCATCCATTCCATGACATATCTACGTAGAAGATATGACATGGAAGATAGACTTTCGGTATCCTGATGACACCATTGACCATTGACGAGTGATGATCATGCACACAATGCTGAACACGCTTGCGTAATAATAGATGGTCACATAAAGTCATTATGATTCCTAGAATCCTCTGGATGCAGTACATATGTAACACTTCAGCATCCTGACATGCAGTCTGTAGTATGTTCATGTCTCACTGCCATTAAGAAGGACTAAGAGGCAGACAACTTTGTCGACATTTACTTCTTATAATTCAAATCTGCTGAGAAATACTTGGTCTTTCATTCTATGAAAACTCGCTGAGGCAAGTCTTCGTTTCTTCATCTCGTTTTCAAGATCAGATGAGAAGCAAAAATACTATTAAGGTACTTGAACGAGATCACATAATTAAGTTCTGGTTTCTTACCGTGAATGCCATGCCCGCTTCGTCTCTGTTTTGAGGGTTAGAAAGGCAGCTTCAAATTTCCGTTTAGTCTGCATTGTCGCACATTCCACTAGCTGTGTAGGAGGGATTATTGTCACTGTTCCGCTAGAAAAATAGACAGGCTGTGGTCGGATATTTCGCATCGTCTGCATTCTGTGGGTCGAAGAAGTAAGATGGGCGTGTATTTGTTTTTGCTTGGAGCTTTTGTAAATTGAATAAGCTGCCATTCTTTTGGTAAATAATGACGATACCGTCATCAGTGCACATTTCGTCACGACGATATATTTATACAGTAAATACAACAGACTAATTTCAGCTAAGAGTATATGTTTCTTCTTAGAAGTATTTACTATAACTTATTTGGTCGTGTGAAATTTTATTATGAAACTCGAAGTTTGTTCATCTTACTGAAAATATTATATTGAATGATGAGCAATTTCCGTTTTTGTTTATCAACATTATTCTTCAAAAGTACAAGTACCTTTTATTCAATTCTATATTCACTATTATTTACAATGACTTGTTGCTACTTATCAGATTCGATAAGTTTTGATGTGGGTTTCATTGCTCAAGTGTCATACGTGATACACACTTGGGTGTTCATGTCTCTTTCGATTCGCGATTGATTAGGCAGAATCCTTCCCGTAGTAAGCTATCGATTCTTTCTACGGTAGACTGGTTACCAGCCAAGGCTAATAGGCTTAGTCTGTCCTACTATTCAACCCATAGCAAGGAGAAAAGATTAATTCATACCTTTCCGAAGAGTATTTGCGCGTAAGTGAATGCAAAGAACTCGACTGAATTCGAACTCGACTCCTTGTTTCGCATTCCAAGCCGCTATCAATTACCCCACACTGCTCCGTAGTTTTCATAATAAACCCCTCCACCACCACCAACAAAGTGATTCACAGCGATTAAAAGGTTGGCACAAGATTAGGCGAACATGGCGGATGGAGTACAATAGACCAGCCGAGTTCAAAACATAATTGAGTGTTATAGTTGCTTTATCATTGGAGAGAAAACTTTTACTATTGACGACCAAACTTTTATAGATACGTTGCAACTGCTGGTCGTATAAATTTACATTAAGTTTTTCATTGCGTTTTAAGTAGACACCACCACTGAAATTTCGATAACTGAGTTTTAAAATTAAATTTTACAAATGAAAAATCATTCTTGAAGGTTTCATTTTAGTTTTAATTGAAAGCTAAATGATTAAATTTATTATTTCCAGTAAGTAAAATATTCTGGTGTATTTCAGATAGAATTATATAGATGACATATCAAATAATTGCTCGATTTTTAAAAATTTTTTTAAAGCGGCCATTTTATTAATTTTAAGAAATTTGTAAACTGACAAATTTATCGGTTTTAAAATGCTTTGGAAATTAAATTATAAATTTCTGACACATTATTTGAGTAAAATTAGAAAATTTAAAGTTAAATTAATCTGATTTGAAATAAATATTACTTATAACATAAAAATCCAATATATAAGAATTTCTTAACGATGGATCCTCTCTTTCTTTGATTTATTGAGAAGCTATCAGCTCTTATGGATGAGCAGAAATGACATAAATTTACGAAATCTAAGTGAAATTTTTTTAGTTTTTGACTACGTAGTAATTTTTACAAATTAACATATTTTCAGTAATTATTTAATATTTTATTGACTTTTAGTTAAGTTTCAAGAAGCTTCAAGAAATTTGCATTTCGTCTATAGGTTCTTAAATTTACTTACTACCTTAAACAAAACATTAATTACTTGAAGTATGACACAAACTAAAATAAATACATAAAATAAAAATATTTAGTGAAATAGCAATTAAGGAAAGTAAACCTTTTTTTTTTTTTTTGTTGATATCTTGAAGGGATGATTTGCAAAGTCGTTAATGATGAAACAGAACGGAATTAAAAGTGAAATAATTGCAGTGATTCAGACAACATTTAAATCACGTGACCTTTTAAAGAATTATGTCATGTATAGGTAGAAATTTATTTTTAATTAAAAAAAAAATATTTGGGTACAAACGACTGTTATGAGCTTTTTAAATTTTGATTCGTAAATGTATTTTTTACATAACGATATCACCGCCATCTTGAAATCAATGAAGAATTTTAATCGATTTTTGAACTGTTATATTACTATAATTAAAATTAAAAAAAAAAATAAAAATAATTCTTGTAAAAATTTATTATACATCGAAAAAAAATCTTATTTCTTCAGAAAATAGTGTCCTTGTCCTTAATATAACTTATTTACAAAAGCAACTAAAAGCTTTTCTAATTAAATAATGCCATTGAATTTTTATTATATAATTCTGAGCAGATTTTCGATGAAAAGGGTAACTGTAAAAAAAAAAAAAAAAAAAAAAATTGATGATTTACTTTCTCCAAAGAATCCTGTTTTTAACTAATAAAATTCCCCTTTTAAAAATTTAATTTCTCGAAATTTCATGAAATTAAGTAATTATGTAAAAAAAATATTTTTTACCAAGATTTTCTAAAAAAACAACAAAAAAAAACATTAATTTCTGAATATGTCCTGAAAGTTTCATTAAAATCTGACAATTATTTGAATTTTGCCAAAATTTCCAAATTAATGTTTTTTACCGGAAAAAACGAAAAAAACCTAACCATTATCTTTGGTCCATCGCTGGCATAAAAAAAAAAAAAAAAAAAAAAAAGAAAGAAAGAAGATTTTTAACCAAAATTTACCACGTGCTATAAAGGAGTAAAAATTTCAACAAATAATTAAAAAAAAAAATAATTTAGTCCTTTCTCTTAATAATAACATGAACATTTTGATGACAAAACTTTGTTTTTGTTGAGTTTAGGGCTATTTTCATCATGCTACGCTGTTTTTATGCGACCAATGGAGGTACCTAGTTTTAAATAGTATCAATCACTAATACACCGACGGTCCCGCTATGCGCATAACGCTGACTTTCTTACATCGAGTTCAGCTTTTGGAGTCGTTTATGAGGATTTATCTTTGACAATCAAATGCCTTTTCCGTTGAACATTGCCGTATGTTGATACAATCCAAATTTATTCTTAACTTTTATATATGATATGTACTTAGCATGATACATTCGTTATTAGAGCTGCTTCCTCAGTACGAAAATTACTTATGACATAACGTAATATATCGATATAATAGCATAGTTATTGATATATATTTTTTTAAATTTCAGACATATAAAAATGTCCATTTCTCGTATGCAAAGTATAAAAAAGCAAGGTATAAAGTTGTTGAATGATTGAAGCACAACGTTTTGAACTTTCGAAAAACTTCAACCGAAATCAGAGAAATTTCAGAAAGAAAATTGGAATCATTAGCAAGATAGGAATTAAGACAACAACTAACTTTTCTGAGAATGTCAAAAGCAAAAATAATTATGGAAAATTGGCAAGAAAAATAAAATGACCAGTAAAAAATATTTGAAGAAACTGATGTTGAAAATGTAAACAGAAAGAAAAAAAAAAGTAGAGAATAAAAAATAAACATTGACTAAAAACACCATCTTTATGTATTCCAGAGAGAAACCTATCGGTTACTTTAAGTGATTAATGTACAGTTACATTGGATGAACATCTGATAGCTGAACTGGAAGTTGAGTCCTTCATGAAAATAGAAAAAAAAAAAAGAAAAGTAAGCTATTACTCAGATTTGGTCAATAAGTGTAGGTATAGTGATATTTTGAGCTAACCTTGTAGGTAGTAAAAGCGTCTCTTCAATAGTAATTTTAGTGATTAATGTAGAGCTATATTGGATCAGGATGGGACATTTCATCACCGCTGAATCAACACCGGTCAACTCATCTCCATAACAACTACAAGAAAACTCACCACCAACGAACTTAGCGCGAGGACAACTCAACGTTGGCGTCGAATTCATATTTACAGATCGGTGTTGGCTGACATAGTGTGCTCATCTCTTAGATCGGCTTTGAGTCGTAA
>OZ010602.1:71219168-71279168 GCA_963932145.1 Acanthosepion lycidas
TATATATATATATATATATATATAGATAGATAGATAGATAGATAACGATATATATTTTTTATATTCCAGGAAAAATATTAGGGAAAATGTATAACATGCACACGTTCAACGCACCATCATAACACATTTAGTCCAATGACGTCCTAAAGGACAAAACGAAACGCGTCACAAGAAAACTTTTTTTTCCACTCTGTCATCCATTTTCTGCAATATATATGCACGTGTGTGCATATAACTTAACGGCGTCAGACACGCACATGTATGAATGGATAAACAACGATCTCTAAATATGTCGGTTTGTTTGCTTAAAATTCCAGAAATAGTTGGTAATTAGGCTAATGATAATTAGAAGAATTATTAGCGACGTAGGTGTGTGAAAACAAGTTTATCGTTTAATTACACAATGAGCTCGTTTCCACACACCTACGCGTCTCCCGGATTATTGCGAAGTCTTCAGATAAGAAAACATTCTTCTTCACTTTAACGAATACAAGCTAGATACACAACATCACTGTAGACACAACAAACATTGGCCCAAGGATAAAAAGGAGTGGACAGGCTATGTACAGAAACTTAGAGAGACAGAGAGAGATAAAGTGTGTGAGTGTTTGTGTGTGTGTGCGTGTGTGTGTGTGTGTGTGTGTGTGTGTGTGTGTGTGTGTGTGTGCGTGTGTGTGTGAGAGAGAGAGAAACTTATATATATATTCATTCCTGTAGTTCACTGTTACTAACAAGCAGGGATTTTTTTTCTCCTGACGATGGCCATGCTGGCCGAAAATAGTGAAGGAACTCCAATGAAGGATACACAATGTTAAAGGGCCAATATTACCCTATACAATAAATAAAAAAGACACAATAATTGAAACAATAAAACAAAATATTAAATATTTTTATTTTTTAATATTTTGTATTGTTCAAAACAATATATATATATATATATATATATATATTGTTCAAAACAATATATATATATAGAGAGAGAGAGAGAGAGAAAGAAAGAAAGAGAAAGAAAATTGTTTCCTTCTTGTGAGTTGGTTGATTTACAAACGTATTTCTTCGTTCTACCTTTCGTTTTCTTTTCTTTTCCCTTATTTGTTCTTTTTATCTTCGTTTCTTTCTATCTTTTTTCTTCATTATCGCTTTCTTTGTTTATTTTATTTTCTTTATTTCTCTGACGTTTTATTTAACCTTTTCTTTCTTTCTTTCTTTCTTTCTTTCTTTCTATATCGTTCATTATCTTCTTTCTTTTTAAACTCTTCACCCGTTCACTTAGTATCCTTCAATACTTTATTCAATATCTTGTCTTATTTTATTACGACAATACTCATTATGCCTGTTTTAACTGTTCAAGCTGAGTTCGCTTCTGTGTGTAGAATATTCAGTTTTCTCACACAGATTCTGACCCGAAGAGCTTGTCATGTCTTGATGTCATTTTTCCAAAAATTTAACATCTTATTTCCGGCTTTTAGAAGACAGTTTTTTTTTATTACTTTGCCTGAATATAAATCCAACTGCTTTTTATCTGCAGCTTTCACAAATTTTTTGTCTATTAAAAAAAAGTATCACTTCCTTTGCATTGCAAAAAATACAAGAAAAATGTCTGAATCTTACCGATTTCTCTCCAAATTTATTTTTCATTCAGAAAGTATTTTTACAGTATTTAAAATACTTTATCTTCTAAGTTCAAGGTGTATGGAGAAAATAAAATGAAAAAAGAAATGAATGAGAACAGAAGCAATTCTATCATTTCCAAAAGCGAAAAACATATCCATTCCACAAGCTCTTTAACAATGCATGAATAATAGCGTGTGTGAATCATGAAGTTGTGTTGCCATATCCTGCTACGGCAACATAAAATGACAATGACTAAAATTAAGTAGTGCAGTAGAGGAACTTTGTAAAACAGTGCAGTGAGTTTTAACCTTGAAAACAGTGCAAAAGAGTTTTAAATGTTAACAAAAGACATCGGCAATGTGATCGCATACAGAGCTCAACAAGATTTATCGTAATATTTAAAAACAAAACAATTTCTTTACTTGTTAAATTAGAGTTTTGATAGATCGAATTTTTTTTTGCATCTCTGTTACTTCAGGACATAGGCGATTATGGTTCTCCATTGTTTTCCCTTAATTTATCTGTGAAATCTACGAAAATACAGTGTAGTGGCTTCCCGTTACATTCTCTATTGTTAGGATTTCAGAGTTTTCCTTCTCTTAGACTCGTTGCTATACAAAACTAGAGAGTCCAACCTACTTTGCTATATATTCAATGGCTACGGTTGAGGGGGTGTGTGAAAGGAACAGATTCAAGGGCATTTGTGTGAAAGCGAACGAAATAGACGAGTTCAAAATTTAAACTCAGCTCATTTTCTGCGCCGATATCCGTTACACTACCTGCGCACCCTCATAACGAAATACTTTTAACGAATAATCAGTTAATTTGTCTGGTCCTCGCTGTTGGGGTCTCTGTAACCAACACCTGACCTTTTTCACTAGTTCATCTCACTCTTGAGAACTACTTCGATCCTTACCAGTTGCTTCATAAAAAAATAAAAAAAAACGCTTTTTTTTCAACCAGAATAAGGCGAGTTTAACAAATATCTATCGATTTATTTTACTACACGTCAATCAGCTCTTTTATTTGTATTGATTCCCTGATACGACTGAAGTGACCTAACGATTATCAGCTCCGAAAATAGCAATTGGAGAACTGAGTTAGTATTCCGATAGCGACTGTTGATATCACTTTCAAACCTAGCCAATTTTAGAAAGCATAAATCCATTTTTCCTACTGTCTATCCATTCGCTACTCAGCTTGGCCACAGTTTTGCAACGAGTACGTCACAGTGGCAGACAGTTTGCTGAGTAAGAAATTCTTGTCATTTAATTTCCTATTAATTCTCATTTAACATAATTACATCTACTGTCCGTTATATGGAAAATAAAAGCCCACTGTCAATTAGATCCCTTCCAATGAAAAGGCGATGAAGAGGCAAAATGATAGTCCAATTCAACAAGGTCACCAATTGACCTTTTTTTTTTTTTTTTAAAATCGGTATCATTCCATGCAGGCATTAAAACCACTAAGACACAAGGGGTTACAGGATGTGGAATAATTAGAAACAGAAACATTAATAATGAGCGGGAAGAGAAAAGATTAATCAGGACATTAGATGGCATTTGCGATTGCATTTAAATTTTTGCAAATTAAAGTTGGCTGGAAAGCATGGAGGCGGAAGGAGTTCCACAAACAAGAAAGACTAAAAAATGAAATTTTAGCATAGAATTTACGGTTACATCTAGCCAGCTCAACTGTAAATTGATAAGATCTAGACACCAATCTATCACTGCGCTTAAATTCAAGATGTCTAGGTAGCAAAGTTGAGAACTCACCCTAACAATTACCAGACAAAAAGAGGCAACATTACGGCAGTGGGAAAGTGACTGAAGCCGAACCGCCAGATATTGCTGATTCTTTTTTGGACTTTATCAAGGAGCTCAAGGTAAAGAGCAATGGCACTGGACCACATGTGGCAGCAAATATTCTAAGCATGGACGAATAGTAGACTTATAGATATGTAAGATAGATTCTGATTATGAATTAAGAAATAACTAGTTGAATAATTTAAAATTAATTGTATTACCCGTAACTTTTTTCATATGGATGGTGTAAATAATCATCGAAATATTGAGCAAAACATGAACACTACTGTTTGTTAAGTAATTATTGAATGTTTCTACTCGTAATTTTTGTTTCATTTTGAATTGGTTGTACTTTATGTTTGTTATGCTTGTATATATCGATCTGTATCTTGTTCCGAGTTACTCAGATATCTGTATGGTGCGTTGCGAGCTTGTGCACGTGTGTGTAAATTAGTTGACTTTAAACACACACACAAAAAAAACAAAAAAAACAAACGTAGAATATAAATACATTATATAAAACATCAACCAGCTGCAGATTAAAATATCTTAGAAGCGTTTTAACATTCGAACATAAGAACGAGGCATTCGAAAAGTTAAGGAAATCCTGAAAAAATGCGCACACGAACATTTTTTGGCCAGTCCCAAATGAATTTAGATGACTACTACTACACACAAAAGACTACATTTAAAAGATTTAATATAGAAAGAAAACTTCATTCTTTTAAATAATATATAGAAATAACCATTCTTTGCTTGATGAAAGTCACAGGACCCGAAACTCGTGTAGCAAAATATATAGAATAAAGTATATATTAAAAAATATAATCGAAAATGTTTGTTTCTTTAAAATATACACTCTCGTTGAAGGAACAATAATCTCTATCATATACATACATACATATATATATGCATATATACATACATACATACATACATACATACATATATATATATATATATATATATATATATATATATATATATATATAAAATGAACATAGAAGTCAACATTTAGTGGTCACGGTGGCCTGATGATTGCATATAGCATGAAACAGACTGTCGCCTCTAAGTGTTGACTTCTATATTCACTTTTATATTTACGCACGCTCTATCTCTGATATTGAGCAATTTATCCCACAAATATAGCACACCTTAATACTATATATATATATATATATATATATATATATATATATATATATATATATATATATATATATATATGTATATGTGTGTGTGTATTGGGGTTATGACATTTTTTCGCTATATGTTCCTGTGTCATAAATCGATGAACTTTTGTTCAAAAGTAATGAAAAAGGCATTGATTTGTTAATGATGTAATTGGATAGTACTTATTATATATTTTTAATGTATTTAACTGTTTATAACTCTAACATAACATACAAACTTACAAATAAACAAAAATGAATTTAAAACTTACAGAAGCTTTATTTTTCAATTTGCTAAAGATGTAATTAAATAGTATGAATGTATTTTTTAATGTATTTAAAAGTTCATAGCAATAATATAACATCCACACTTACTAGTATATTTATACGCGAGTTTAGAAATTTTGTGTTAGGCTGATATATTTTTAAAAAGTAAACAGAATTGAAACCTTTTTCATTATAGTTCATCGAATTATGATAAAGGAAATCAATTATTTTCCAAAAACTCATAACCCTAATGTATATATATATATATATATATATATATATATATATATATATATAATCAGTAAGTGATAAGTATATATGATGTATTTTGAGATTTCCTTTGAATTATATGTATGTATGTATGTATGTATATATATAATATATATATATATATATATATATATATATATATATATATATATACGTATATATATATAAAATTCCAAGAGCATAGGATCCAGGTAAAACTCAATGTCCAGGACAGAGTAAGAAAAAGGCTTAAACACTAATATTCCATGGTTATAATTTATTACATTTGAATCGTAATTACGATCCAATTCATCAGACATATATATATATATATATATATATATATATATATATATATATATATATGAATGATAGAATGAGGAACAAATAGAAAACGTTTATAAATGTAATATGTTTCACTTTTATTTAAGTTTCACTAGAAATGGAGGAGAAAAAATCTAGTTTATTTTTATTTTTGTATTGTTTATTTTACTTTGGTTAAGTGAACCTCACGTGTATTTGTCTTGTCATGTAGCGTTCGTATTTATAATTCTTGTGTGTTTGTATATCATAATTCTATTTTCGTCTGTTCGGAATTTGCTTGATAATGTGTTTGCTTGTGTGTGCGTGTCTAGTAGTCATATCTGTCTGTTAGTGTTCGTATTTTGAGTGGGAGATGTTTTGTGTGGGAGTGAAAGAATTTACATTACACTGATTCTTATATTCTTTAAGTAAAGATTTTTAGAAGTTGTTGATATAATAAACTATGTTAAGCATGTGTTTATAAATTTGATCCCAATTGGCACACACACACACACATATATATATAAATATATATAGCGACTGTGTGTGTGTGTGTGTTGACCCGATATGTTTGAAGCACTCAAGCGTCTATACGAAAAATTCATAAATAAACTCTTTCAAAAGTACACCACAAACTTGAATCTACCTCCATTAATTTCCTTCCCTGCCTCGGCCTACAAGTGTTCACAGCAGACCTCTGTCTGGTGCATCTAAACGCACAGGCTGTTCAATAGCAATGACGTCATCGCCACTATCTGTTTGGATCGATGGAGTGTCGTGCATCTATCAGACGGCTAGTGACGTCATCAAGCACCAACAAGGCAAACTATTTTCATTTGCAGCAGAAGCTAGAAAAAAAAAAAGATTAAATTCAACGTAAACAGTTTTCTAATGGTGTTAACTTTCAAATTACACAGCTATCTATCTATCTATCTATCTATCTATCTATCTATCTATGTTCATTATCTAGTTATCTATCAATCTCTCTATATGGCTGACGGCCATATCACGTTAAAACAGCAATATCAAGCAACATTAAGTAATATCAAGTCTGGTCAGTACCTACATAGGTGACATCTTGGAAATACCATGTACCATAAGCTTGGCTATGCAGTGGTGTAATGGATAACGTTTGGGAATTGGTAAACGAAGGGCCGAGTTACAATTCCACTTGTGTTCAATATATTCACAAAGCGCAAATGTCCTTGGAAAAGGTATGAATCCACGCTTCTTTCCAGTTATTTGTTAATTACTGACATTTGTATCAGTAAATCATTATTATCTCCAAAAAATTCTTACAATCTAAAAGTATTTTTTGGCTGTGGAATAAACTGTTAATAACCTTTTAAGTGTTAATAAGCCTTAAAAGAACAAATCTATCTGTCTATCTATCTATCTATCTATCTATCTATCTATCTATCTATTTTACTCTGTATAGCAGTTAACTATTTGTCATATTCTATTCAAATCACTCATTCTATGAAAGAATCGATGGGTCCCAGAATATATGGGTGGCGGGAGTGGTTTAAAGTTAATTTTGAGCTTAAAACAAGAACTCGATTAATTCTATCTACCCAAAAGTATGGCGCAACCTAATCTTCCTGCTCACATTTATTCAATTCTTTCTGATGCTTATATCTGTAAAGGTAAACTATGGAGGACGCTAAGTGATTTAATGCGTAATAAACGAAAGGGAATAAATGTCGTTAATGTTGAATTTTATTTTCTAATTTTTAAAGTAATTATTATTATTTTATTTTAATTTGATAAATTATTTATGTAATTATTTATCTTAAATAATAGGTCTTTATATATATATATATATATATATATAAGATATATATATATATATAGAAGAAAGATTGTGTATATATATTTATATATATATATATATCAAGAAATTATATATATATATCAAGAAATTATATATATATATATATATATATATATATCAAGAAATTACACACACACACACACACATATATATATATATATCAAGAAATTACACACACACACACACACACACACACACACACATATATATATATATATATATATATATGCAGTTTTGAAATTTCCGGTACACATCATTCAGGCAGAAGCATGACCTGACATTAAAGCGTGTCTGATTCAAAGAAGTGTGTCCTCCTAGTAGAATTAACGGTTCCATGAGAAGATAACACGGAGGAGGTGCACGAGCCAAAGAAAACAACACTGCAAATCGCTGCGATCCGATTGTACGGAAAAGGGATGGCCATGCCATGTGCTACCTATTGAGGTTGAGCTTGGACGGTCAGTTATTTTCTTCCTTTTGAAGGTGAGAATCATTGACCGGTGCCGGAAGTGTGCTTCATATCGTCTCCAGACCACAGGTAAACAAGATCCAAAATATACAAAATTAATTAAAACAATCCTCACAATCGTTCCTTGGTGAAGCACATCTGTTTACCTTACATTCTGCGTCATTGATATCGGTCGCTACGTGTGCGTTGTGTTTTGTTTAACGATCAAAACGAAGCTCTTTTAACACAACGTTGAAAATTTGACTTGCAATTGCATAAAATATCGCAGAGACTGGCACGTTTACCCCAAAAAACAATACTCTGTCCGGTTGGAAAAACTAGTGCTTGCGCCACCAAAACTGTGTTACCTCCCCTGGTTGGCGGCTAATAGTTGGTCAGGGTATCGCACGTGCTTTCACACGTTTTATGTAGAAAAATTTACTGAGTTCGCCAAAAAATGTATACACACATCAGGAAAAGAATAACTTTTATAGATACTGTAATACTAATTTCATTCAGACATACCTTTGGACTCTGCAATTACAAGAGATGCTCAAAATGGTGGCCTCAAGCTTTCAGACATTTTTTAGTACGGCAAACAACTGTATCCAATGGGATTGCGGTAAATGCATTTTCAAGTTCTTGACTATGGGCTGCCAATGTAGTTGTTTTTCGGCAATACACAACATCCTTTAGGACTTGTTGATGCTACAGCCATGTGGGTAATGAAATTTGTCGAAAAAAATACTGCAATAAAGAGTGTTATCGCAGTTTGATAAAACTACGAAAAAGAAGTTTTTCCTTTCCTGAAGTGAGTATACATTGTTTTTATTGTAAATTCTCTGTTTTCTGATGCAGTAATTCTGAAAATCAAACGTTTCCCAGAGCTAGATGGGCGTGGAAATTGCAGAAGGACACGATTGACTACATTCTGAAGGAACATAAAATAAATAGGAACTTGGCATATAAAACAAGAAGAATTTCGAGTGTAATGTCCAACCGTTCACCAGACACAATCGGTAACTTACATAAAGATACGTGCGCACACACACACACACACACACATATATATATATATATATGTATGTATATATATATATATATATTTAAACACAAGTAAAATACCATTACCACTAAGACGCAAGGTGTTACTGGGAGAATGAGAAGACTCGTGTGAAGAAAAAGGACAATAAAAGGAGTTCAAATTTCAGCATCGTCTGACCTTCATGTGGCCTGAATATACGAGAGATCTTATTAAAATAAAAAGATGACGCAATCCTGGCAAAGTGCGCATATTTTTCTTGGAACAAATAAAAAATCTTTTACTTTCAACCTATTCTGAAGTATTGTATGTGGATTTGCCTTGGATTAATTTCAGAAAAGGTTAAATGAATTTCTCGCTTTGAAGCTACTGTGAATCTGAGAAGAGCACTTGCCTTTAATTCAATACAAAAAGTGCTGGGAAAATACATTAACAACTTTCGACTTGATACCAGAATAAATATTAACGACTTTTTAAAAAATCACACATTTTTTTTTCTTCTTTAATAACCAGAAAAACAGCTTAGGGAAAGTACTAACATTTATTATTCAAGCATACGCACAAAAACACATTCCATTATTTCGTTTTTTGTATCTTATGGCTAAATGCATTATCAGATCTATTTTCAATCAAATCTATTTCCTGAAATGTTTCTTTTTGTCAAAATTTTAAAATTATATATCTTTATTTGAACGCGCGCGCGCACACACACACACACACACACACACACACACATATATATATATATATATATATATATATATATATATATATATATATATATATATATATACCGGATGTAACAGCAAAATTGTCCAAATCGTGTAACAGCATGGAATAATTGTCCATCCCACAAAATGTTTGATATCTAAAAGAAACAAAAAACAAAAACAAAAACAAAAAACACTAAACTAACTGCGTTTCTTTCTTTTCCTCAGGTTTTCAAATAAGACACTTATTTAGCCATCTTGACACCATTTGCCGTAAGAATCATTGAAAAACCCCGTGAGTTATTCAGCTAGAAAGAGAAAATTGTTTCGTGTCAGCCCCACTATGTCTTCCCATATGAGCAATTGTGAGAGGAAAAAGATCATTCAGACCTTCAGTACTGGTACAAACATTCATAGTCTGGCTTCCATCTTCAAAGTTCATTCAAGAACCATCAAGAGAACGGTGAATAAGTTTAAAAAGCGGGAACAGTAGAGAAGAAAACTGGATCAGGAGATCACAACAGGAAGAGGGATCATCATTTCAACTTAGAGATAAATACATTCTTACTGTTCAAAGTAGAGTTCAGTAGTGCTATAAAAGCCTCGAAGTATTCCAGTAATATATCTTTAATCATTTCTAAGATACAACGGTTCAAATCTAAATCTAACAATTGGACAATTTTGCTGTTACCCGATTTGAACAATTTTGCTATTACACCCGGTATATATCCCGGGATATGCATCAAATATCGTGGAGGACGGGTGCGAAGTGCAGTAACTGGACGTGGCATCAATTGTTGCACAATCCGTTGTAAAGCTCGGGACAAAATATGATTTGTTCCCAATTCTTTGGTATTTTTATTTGCAGGATCTTGCGTGCGAACAGACTTCACCACGTTCCATAAATGCTTAACTAGAATTATGTCAGTCGAACATGGTTGCTACATCATTCGTCAGTATATATGAGAATGCTTCCTAAACCAATTCTGGACAACTTGGGCAACGGATGATTCTGATGCCTTATCCTTTGTTGTTAGCAAGCTTGGGGGACATCAATGGTTTCAAATGTTTGCGAAATAATGCAACGTATCGGTCACCAATCAATGATGTATTCAGTCATAGCAGCGCATCCAAACTCCGCCACATCAAAACAGCCAATAAAAATGTTGAACTAACTTGATGGATGTATCTCTTGTACATCCTGCATTGAATTTAGATGTAATTTGAATCAATGTCTTTTGTACTGTTATCACATACAATTCTAGCCAGATGCCTCTGTTGAAAGTAAGGTAGATTAGCAGGGTAGTAAGAAATAGGAAAATTTCACTAGAAACAAGGAAAAGAGTATTAAACTTCTATGTGATGTCTGTCCTCCTGTGTAGAAGTGAATGCTGGACGATCACCTCAAAGATGAAAAGGACACTTGAACCAACAGAAATATAGTTATACAGAAGGAAGCTGTGGATGCCGTAGACATGAGTTACAACGAAATTTTGAAAAAAAAATGGAGACAAAAAGGAAATCAATACTTAACATCAGTAAGAGAGAGTTGAGGTTTCTTGGGTATATAATGAGGAAGGAGGGCTTGGAAAATCTGATACTCATAGGAGAGATAGAGGGAAAGTGGGACAGTGGAAAACAACGCACAACGTACTTAATGAGCTTTAAGAAATGAATGGCAGAATAGGGATTAGGAGAAATAACAGAATGTGATAGTTTATTAAGAGCTAGAAGGAACAGGAAGTTGTGGCGAGCCATGATCGCCTACGTCCTGAAGAGACACGACCCATAAAGAAGAAAAAAACTCGATCCAGCGCTGTTCACGGTGGGTGGTTATAATGTTCATCTGGTGTTCCCAGTAAATATATAACACCATTGATCAAGGGATGTCAAATGTATACATAATTTCTGAAATGGAATGGCTTACTTAAACGTTTTACCTGCGCTCTGTCTAATCAAGAAACTTTCCTTCTCAAAATTAACTTCTCCGAATTTGATATGAAGCATTCACCGTATTCTGTAGAATTTTGGATTCATTTATTTTATGCTTTTGTTCGATCTTTTCTTGTTGGTTTAAGTTAAATTGCATTAATTCGAGAGAAATTCCAACAAGGTCAAAATGGCAACCGATGTCCAAAACGATCTCAAGTCCGTCGTTAACTGGGGCAAAAGATGGCCTGTTAATTTTAACGCCACCAAAACTAAATTGTTCTCTATTAATCATCTGAGAGACCCCTTACTACATTCCATTAACATGACTGGTGCTAACCTCCAGGAAATCGATTCGTTGCGTCTTCTCGAGGTAACGTTCTCAGTTGACATGAAGTGGAAAGACTGTATTGAATCCATTGTTAGATCAGCTGGTAAGAAAGTTCTTTCAGTATGTCGTGCGAGACAATCTTTCTCTCCAGAATCTACAATTCATCCATGGTTAGATTATCGCTGCCACATATGATCCGGTCCCCTTGCCATTTACATTGAGCTCCTTGATAAAATCCAAAGAAGAATTAGCAATATTATCGATCCTGATCTGGTGGCTCGGCTTCAGTCATTTTCTCACAGCCGTAAGGTTGCCTCTCTGTGTCTTTTCTATAAATACTTTGATGGCAAAGTACTTTTGATGAGTTCTTCGCTATGGTGCCTAAACTTTTTGAGTTTAAGGACAATATTAGACTGGCATCGGTTATCTCATCAAGTTATAGTTGAGCTGGTTAGATGTAACTATAAATTCTATGCTGAAATTTTCTTTTCTTGCACTTCTCGCTTGTGGAACTCCATTCTGGTTCCATTCTGGTTCCATTCTTCCCAGCCAACATTAATCGTCAAAAACTGAAATGCAATGCCAATCGACATCTACTGTCCTCCTGATTACTCTTTTCCTCTTGCCGCTTATTTTCTTATGTTTCTGTTCCTAACTCTTCCAAACCCTGTAACCCTTAAATGTCTTAATGGTTTTATTGCTATGCATCCGGTAAAACTGATTTTAAAAAGAAAGAAATAACCTTCTTTGCTCTGAAGTCTTAAATTTTACCTTAAAGTCAACCTAAAATGCTGGGATAAAAATAAACAAGTTTTGAAGATACAAGAAATGATTGTGATAATGATTTGGTAGAATCAATGTGCATGCTGGAAAATCTAATCTAGACTTTAAAAATGCACTGAGCTCTTTGGACACAATTACAACAATATATGAAAAAAATTGTCAGACTTCTGAGTAAGAAATGAATGATTTCACGATGTAAAGAAGTATGGAAGAATTCTGAAAACGACTTCATTGAAACGTCCGGGAGACAATTAGTTCACCCTATCAAAAAAGAGTGTTCTTTCTATATGAAAATGGTTTCATAAGCAAACAGGAGGGATTAAGTAAAACAAAAATCGATCCAACACAGAAAGAACGCGTCAACGAAACTTGTTCATCGCTCTTCCACAGCTGCGAATCGTTAAATGTAAAATAAAAAAAAACTTCGTTGCATTTTTTGTTTGGGCGGGGGGGGGGGTTCTTCTCAGGTCAAAATATTTTTCATATGTTTTTCCTTTCATTTTTCCTTCTTCCATTTATTCCGATGTTATTATTTGCCTCTTTTTCACTTTCTTTCATTCTTTCTTTCTTCAGTATGTTTTCGTTGCCTGAACTTTTTCTTTCACTGGAGCTTTTCATTTTTCCCGCTTTCTCTTTCATAATCAGTCGTTCACATTTTTTTTTCTCTCTTTCTTTCTCCTGTTTTTTTTTTTTTTTTTTACTTATTTATTGTATGTGTTAAATACATTTCTAGTTTTCTTTTTGTCGAGAAACGTGACTTAGAAAGTTTTCATAGAAAATTATGTTTACTTAAGCGAAATGCAATGAAACTTTTACTTTGCTGGAAAATCAACTAAGAAACTCCTACAAAACTGTTTCTTGTTTATTTATTCCATTTCTGTCAAAAAACTTTTTTGTATTCAAAATGAAATAAAAGTTTGTAAATGTCAAAGTGAAATAAAAGTTGACACGGTTGTTGCCATGTAATTTTTGTCAAAAATAAATATTTCAACAGAAATAATTTGAACTTAGTTTGCAACATTCAATAAGAATCAGCTATAAAAATGATAGTCATTCCGATAGTTATAGAAACACTGCACATAATACTGATTTAACAGAAAGTTTCAGAAAGTACGGAGATGGGCCAAAGCATAATCAAATAAAAAAATAAATGATGGCTCAAGATAATATGAATTTTTTGAGAAGCCCGTCATCTATTTTATCCATTTTAGTTATTTTCTTGATTCCTATTAGCCTGCTTATCTCCCCTGCTTATCTCCCCTGATTATCTCCCTTGTTATCTCCCCTGTTATCTCCCTTATATCTATGTTAGCTCTTATTCAATTTCTGAAAAGACTAACATAAAATAACTGCCTTAAAGCTGAAATATAAAAAGTAATAGCCAAGCAGATACATAAAAATGGCGGTTTAAGTTCCAATTCAAGAAGAATGCTCCCCAGCTATCAAATAGAAAATCAAATCTTATCAAACCTTAGCTATGCAGATGATTTCGCCATCATGAGTTACTATAGAACTCATATACAAAACATTCTAAATGTACTGGCCAAAGATGCACTAGAGGCTGAAAATTTCAAAAACGAAACTGATAAACACAATTTCAATCTCGAACTCACAATCCACAACGAGCAAATCACTCAAGTTACGGAGTTTCTATATCTTGGTCACAAGCTATCCTCAAACAACAAAGGAATGGTTGCTATGCAACATCGCATCGCTCTGGTTTAGTTTTAACAGGAACAAAGAATTGCTAATATCAAAATGAGTTTCTCATCATTTGAAGATCATTTGAAGATCTTTGACACTTGAATCCTACCAGTTGTGTTATATGATCTCGATTGTATTTACTGGACGGCAAAGTCACTTCAAAAGCTCGTTATATTCCAGAGCCATATCATGAAACTGATGACTAACAAACGCCTCAGCGATCATATGTCTATAAATGAGCTACTCAACATTAAGCCAATCACATCAGTTATCAAGTCAAGAGTACTTAAACTACATGGTCATATTAAAATATCAACTCATGATGTGAATAAGTTATGCCTAGAAGTAAAGTTAGCCGATAAGAGAAGCAAAGGTCAACAGCCAAAATGCTGGCTTGATAATGTCTCCTTATGGACTGGATTTGACACTTTTTGAAACTCTTCTGTTGGTGATCGAATGAACTTTATGCAGAAAAATATCTCATGTTGATGCACAGTCTGAAACAAGTGTAATAAGTGACGGATGAGTAAGTTCAAATGCTAAGTATTTGCGAAATTCTGAGTTTTTATCCTCTATACAGACACAAACAAACAAAGAAATACAGATACAGGGTACGATGGGTAAATTATCACCATTTTTATATTTTTAATTTCGCGCTTGAGGGTTGTTTGTTTTTTTATTATGTCGACTGCACATTATAGTAAGGTCAGTTGGGCACCGTCTGTGAGAAAAAAAGAGAACCGATACTGCTTGGCATTCGCGCCGGAAGCTCTAATACGAACATTTCAGAGTTCAATCTGATGACAGTACAGAGGATTCGGAAAGAGGTAGATGAGTCTAATAGAGATTACGAAGGTGTTTGGAGTGTTCGATACTGATGGCGACGTTATGCCTCCATTCATCTTCACACAGGGCCCCAGATTCAACACCGAGGCCTACATCAAGTGCTTGCCTTGGGTCACAATAGTGGCTGCTGGAAGATCCTATGACTGGCAGCAGGACTCTGCACCATACCATAAAAGAAGTAGAACTGAGTCATGGCTGTCAATTTCTGAGACCATATCACTCCTTATATCTTACCACTTAACTCCCCAAACTGCAACCCCCTTGATTATCATGTGTGGCACGCAGTTGAGTGAGAGACCAACAAAACTCCTTGTAACAACAAAGATGAACTGAAGTCAAGGATTATGGCAGCATTTACCAATTAAAGAAGACCGACATGAAGAGTTGCAGAAGATTCCAAAGTCATATGGAGGCTATCTTGAATCCAATGGCGATTTTGTTAAATAAATTTACCCTTGAGTATTTGATGATATTTTTGTGTAATTTTGGTAAATATACTTGTTGAAATGAAATGTTTTGCGCTATTTAGACGGTAATTTATCCATCGCACCCTGTATATATATATATATATATATATATATATATATACCCACACAGACGCACGAAACTATATCAGAAAATAAAGACAATTTTGAAATTTCACAGTAAAAACAACTGACGCGCAACACACACATGCGCATGTGATGAGGGGTAGTTGACCGCGCGCAACACTCCAACATTCAGTCGAGTGCCATGGAGCAACAAGGTCAGACGTATGGATGGTCTACTCAGCAATTTCACCATCGAGGAAGAATAGCCCGTTGTGCACTTTCTGTGGGAACAGTGAGTCAAAATTTGAACACTGCGTAACGGTTCCATTTTCTACCCCGATAATCGTCACGCTGATTGAATATTCACAGTTCCGAGTTAATATCGCTTTTCTTTTACACTGAGCCAAATTATATGCGACATTTATGTCATAGTGGAACACACCTATTCTATTGTTAATAGACTCTCCCACCTATAATAAGTAGGAGTAGTAGCAGTCGCTCAGTGGGTCTGTCAGTCAGTCGACTGGCTGATCGGTTGAACTCTCAGCCTTCGGGCGGGGAGGAACCCGAAAGAGGCTACGCCGAAGGGCGGATTCTCTTTCGGGGAGGTAAACCGACGCTGAACCAGTTTATAAGGGTTCAATCGGCATATTTTTGGCCGAGCCCACGGGCTCATTGATCCCACGTTAAAAAGGCCTTGTGCCACATGATGCCTTCGTGTTGGGGTGACTGAATATCGTCGGTCAGTCAGTCGATGCCGGGCGACCCTTTGGACTGATACTAAAGTATCAGCGACCACAACTAGATTTCTCTGCGTTATTACCTATTATATCAAGTTCCTAACGTTTTGTACGTCGAACCTATTTTAGGACCGACTTAGTACAAATACAAGCCTCCACTGTGAAACCATTCCATAACAAACTTGGCGACGAGGTATTTGGATTCATACGGTAAAAGGGAAAAAAATTCACACTACATATCACACTTGGCCACGAGAATTCGAACTCATACGGAGGAAAAAAAATCGTTCGCCACATAACAAATTTGGCGAACGGATTCGGATTCATACGGTGGAAGAGAAAAAAAATTCGTTCGTCACAGTATAATTTGGTGACGAAATTCGTACTCATACGGAGGAAAAAGAAAAAAAAATTGCTCGTCACAATTATTTCGGCGACAAAATCTCGGAGTCACATTTAAAAATAAAACAAACTTGGCAAAGTTTTTCGAAAGACAAGACATCAACTTAATTACGAAAAAATCTGTCGTATTCTCAACCGAGAAAATAATTTTTTTCTCGATAAGGCATTGCTCAAATAGGTCACTAATTGCAAATTCGTAGAACCCCCCTCTACAATATTTAAGCATTGTGTAAACTTTTGCGAAGATGGAGGAATGCAAAAATATATTCCAGGAATTTTTTAAGTTCCAGACTGAACAACAGATGACAATATTAGAGCAACAGAAGACATTCCAGATGCAACTACAGGAGGAAACTTTTAATAGACAAATGCAGTTTTAACGAGAAATGGAACAGATGCATAAGGAGTTTCAAAACAAATTTTTGGAAATAACTGAGAAGAGGAAAGAGAAAAATCTACAAAATGATTCTTTTCTAGAGAATACAATATGGAATTCAATTGAAATATTCACGTACAGTCCAGATGAAGAGATAACTTTTGAGGAGTATTATAAAAAATATACGGACGTGTATAACGAGGACTGCCACTCGTGGTCTGAAGGAAAAAAGGTTAGGCTTCTTTTAAGCAAGTTAGGAACTGCTGAGCATAACAAATTGGTAAACTATATTTTACCGAAAAAAAACTAACGAGTTGACATTTACCGAGGCGGTAAACTATATTAAGTGAATTATTTAGTAAAAAGACATCTTTGTTTCACAAGAGGTGGAAATGTTTGAATCTGATGAAAGATGACGAACAAGACTATATAACATACGCAGCCAATGTGAATAAGCATTGTGAAGAATTCAAGCTAGCAGAGTTAAGCGCTGACAATTTTAAGTGCTTAGTGTTTGTTCAAGGGCTGGTATCGGAAAGAGACGCAGAGTTGAGAAAATTAGTTCTGTCGAAATTGGAAAACGAACCAAGAATTACGATATAGAAGTTGGCAGAAGACGTTATAAAGCGTAATATATGTTAGCGTAAAGAAAGATTCGAAAAAGATAGAACAGTTTGGCGTTTCGCATGTAAGGAAAATGCGCTACAAAAAAGTAGTCAGTCTACCAAAAAGAATTCTAAAATTGGGGATTATCAAACAAAAAGTGAAATACCAGAGAAAAATAAACAAAAACTCCCGAAGCCATGTTTTGCTTGCGGTGAAATACACTGGTACAGATATTGCAATTTTAGGAATAAAAAATGTTTCAACTGTGAAACAGTGGGTCATAAAAGTTCGCACTGCAGGTCAAAAAATAAAGACAATAAAATAAGAAAATAAAAGTCCGACGAGGTAAACGATAGAATAACCATAAAATTTGTTACCGTCGAAATAAGTAATAAAAAAAAATAAAAATGCAACTCGACACTGGTTCCGACCTATCTATCACAAATTTGCATACGTGGAAGAAGTTGGGGAAACCAACTTTAATGAAAACAAATAAAATCACGTGGTCAGTGATGGGAGAAAAAATACAATTTATTGGAGAATTTGTTACAAAAGTCACGTTAAATTAAAAAAAACGCGAAAAGCTAAACTATTTGTCATAGAAAATACCACGAACTTACTTGGTACGGATCGGATAACAGAATTCCAATTATGGGATCTACCGATAAATTCCTTCTGTTACAAGTTTGAAAGCTTAAACTCAAAAATTTAAGCCCCAAAATTAGTAAAGAAACTTAAGGAAACATTTCCTACTGTTTTTCTCCAGGTTTGGGAACGTGTACCAAGATGGAGGCAAAATTCCAGCAAAAAGAAAACGCTCAGGCGGTATTCAAAAAGAAAAGGAATGTGCCGTTCGCTTCAATTGAACAGATAGATAAAGAATTGGACAGATTAGAGAAAACTGGTGTACTTCAAAAAGTTGAGTATAGTGAATGGGCTACACCGACGGTATACATGAAAAAAAAGTCTAAAGAAATTCGTGTTTGTGCTGATTTCTCCACGGGTTTAAATTCGACACTCAAAGACTATAATTATCCTCTACCAACAGCGGAAGAAATATTTGCGAAGCATAATGGAGGCAAAATATTTTCGAAGATAGACCTCAGCGACGCATATTTGCAAATACCAGTAGAAAAAGAAACGTCAAAACTTATGTACACATTGGGATCTGTATAAATTTAACAGACTACCTTTTGGAGTTAAGGTAGCGCCCGCCATTTTCCAACAAGTAATGGATTCGATGTTGGGTGGTCTAGATTTTGCGGTAGCGTATCTGGACGACATCCTCATGAGAAGTAAAAGTATAGCAGAACACGTGGAACATGTAAATGCAGTAGTTTCAAGAATACAGGATTTGGGATTTAAACTCAAGGAAAACAAATGTGAGTTTTTTTATGGAGAAAATAAAATATCTGGAGCAGATCATCGATAAGAATGGTAGAAGGCCAGACCCAGAGCGATCAGCGGCTATAAAAGACATGACGGCTCCGAATTATATTACCACATTACAAAGTTTTTTTGGGATTAGCCAATTATTACCAAATATACATCCCTAAAATGTATGATCTGCGGGCACCATTAAATGAACTACTGAAGAGATAAAGGAAGTGTTAACCTCGGAATTATTTTTAACCCATTACAACCCGGACTTAGAGATCATAGTAGCTTGCGATGCAAGTGCGTATGGAGTAGGAGCATGTATCTTGCACAAAATGACAAATGATCAAGTAAACCCAATTGCGCATGCTTCTAGAGCACTACTTCCGGCTGAGAAGAATTACTCTCAGATAGAGAAAGAGGCGCTAGGAATAATTTTTTCAGTAGCAAAAATTTTCACCGTTTTCTCCACGGTCGACATTTTAAGCTACAAACCGACCATAAGCCTATAATTTCGATTTTTGGATCGAAAAAGGGTTTTCCGGCGAATACAGCCAACCGTCTACAGAGATGGGGTACAATATTGCTAAACTATAACTTCAGCATGGAGAACATACCATCGAATAAATTTGGCTACGCTGATGGGCTGTCCAGGTTAATTCCAAAAATGAGCGAACCATTAGAAGACACAGTAATTGCCTCACTGAAGCCAGAAGAAGAGCTGAAATTTAGTGTGTAATGCAGTTCGGGAACTTCCGGTAACTCTAGAAAAAATAAAAGAAGAAGCCACCAGGGACATGTATATTTTGAAAATAAAAGAAAAAACAGCCGAAAAGGACCAGTATACAACAAATGTTTTTTCGCTTTGCGATATAGTATTGTTGTACACAGAACGTGTGGTGATTCCATACACACTGCAGAAGCAAATACTAAAGGATTTTCATACTAGTCAGCTTGGCAGCACTAGGATGAAGAGCCTAATGCAAAGTTTTGTATATTGGCCGAATATGGACAGGGACATTGAGAACGCAGTGGCAAAATGTAAAAGCTGTGCTTTAGCTGCAAAGGCATCCCCAATAAAATTTAACCCCTGGCCAAAAAACAGACTTAACATGGTCTAGGTTACATGTGGATTTTGCAGGTCCACTGAATGGATACCATTACATCATAGTAGTGGATAGTTTCTCGAAATGGCCTGAGATACAAAGGATAAGAAATCCTACGACGCAAAGTACTAAAAACTTCCTGCTGGAATTGTTCGCAAGGTTTGGTGTAGTAGACACAATTGTGACGGACAACGGAAGTCAGTTTACGTCGAAACAATGTAAAGATTTCTGCAAGGAATACAACGTCGAACATGTTACCACAGCTCCATATCACCCAAGATCAAACGGGTTAGCTGAAAAATTTGTGGACATTCTGAAAAGAGCTCTAAAGAAAGCTAGGGAAATAGCTGCAGATGAAGCCCTACAGAAGTTTCTACAGGTATACAGAATTACCCCAAATAACGGAACACCAGCCTCACAATCGCCAGCCAGGTGATGTTCGCACGTCGGGTAAGATCTGTCTTCGACAAATTATTACCAAAAAAGACAGTCAGGTAGAGAAAAATTTATTCAAGTAAAAAAATACAATCCTAGTGAAAAAATATATTTTAAGGTCTATAAGTAGAATAAATCATTCTGGGAGATAGGAAAAACAGAAAAGCGGATTGGCAATATGATGTACTTGGTGAAAGGCGAAAAATTCACGTGCAGAAGGCACATCAACCAGATCGGACGACGTGCTTCAGATGTGGTTGACAGCGGTCGCGCGGAAGAAACGCCTATGCAACGATTTTACCTGAGGTACGCCGATCCAGGAGAAAAAGAAAGGCAACTGATCATTTAAAAGTGGATCCAAAACGTAAGAGATACGCTACGATGTTGATAAAAAAATGAAGTTGTTTGCTTTTTTGTTTTTTTATATATATTTCATGTAAAAAAAATAAATAAATAAAACTGTTTACTCCTACGGAGTAAAGTTTTAGGTGTGGCGTGTTATAGCGGAACACACCTATTCTATTATTAATAGACTCTCCCACCCATAATAAGTAGGAGTAGTAGCAGTTGCTCAGTGGGTTGTTCAGTCAGTCGACTGGCTGATTGGTTGAATTCTCTGCCTTCGAGCGCGGAGGAACCCGAAGGAGGCTACGCTGAAGGGCGGATTCTCTTTCGGGGAGGTAAACCGACATTGAACCCGTTTATACGGGTTCAATCGGCATATTTTTGGCCGAGCCCATGGACTTGGAGATCCCACGTTAAACCGGCCTTGTGCCACATGATGCCCTCGTGGGGGGTGATTAAATATCGTCGGTCAGTCAGTCGATGCCGGACGACCGTTAGTCGGATACTAAAGTATCAGCGACCACATCTAGATTTCTCTGCGTCATTAAATATTATATCAAGTTCCTAACGTTTTGTACGTCGAACCTATTTTAGGAACGACTTAGTACAAATACAAGCCTGCACTGTGAAACTACTCCATAACAATTTAATTGGAAGAGGTAAGCAAAATCATAAGGACAAATTAAGATTTGTTAACTGGTTCACGATATCTTTCTGGCATGGAAGGCCGAAATGTGAACGTTGCTATGTTAAAGGATTCAGTCCGAAATCATTGGAAGGTTACCAACAACGACAGACACCTGAATTGGCTGGAGAACATACTGGCCAAAAGATTTGGATGATAATAACCAAGATGTTCAAATAAATAATGTTAATTTCTCACTTGAAGAATTGAGATTAACACTTGACAAAAATAGTCACACTTCAAAAGGTCCTTTTGAAAGCAAAGAAAATACGGAATATTTATACAAATCCAAGAATTATTTATCGCGTTGTTAACATCGACTAAAAGAGGCAATTCTTTGACAAATTGTCTTCCATGTATAACACGCTTTTAAGTGCTGGTTTAATGTTTCTTCTATTTAGTATGCAGTGCTCTTGGTCGGCCATGAAGCCCTATTTGTGCAGATGGCAGTTTTGAGGTAGATGCTTCAAAGAAAAGATATTTTCCTGACAATGGAATAAAACACACCGTCTTGAAACATAACATACCGGGCTTGTAAGTAAAGACACATTCTGTAAGGAGTGTCGGAGGCGAAGGCATATAACGCAATTCTACACGTTTTGCTCTTCCTAGAAAAATAGAACCTTCAATTATATTCTTCCAACTTCACCCTAGTCATCATTGTTTTATCATTATTATTATTATTATTAATGTTTGCATAAATATCTGTAACTACGGCACGTACTACTAGGGTTAACAACATATATTTGGTAAGTAAAGAAAGGATGAATTCATCTGAACAGAAATCATAGAATATTCAAAATTATTGAACAGAAATATCATCGAACAATAAAAGAGAATTTTCAAATCACAGGAGAATATTTTCTTTTTTATAGATGGCACGTATTTGCTTCTGGCAGTAATGGTCGGTGTACGATCCCAGGTAAAAGTATTTCATCATGCTAACCTAAACTTTCTTTTATATATATATATATATATATATATATATATATATATATATATATATATATATATATATATATATCAACCGCGTTCTAAAGCTATTTTATACGCAACTGACTTCTCTGTTTTTTTATTGAAAATTATTTTTTCAGATTTTAACTTTCATCTCATGTTTCCCAGAATTCCATTTACTCAAAAATTTTTTTATTCAAATTTTACCTTTCCAGTTGCACAATGATTCAGGATTCTCTCTTTACCTTATGAAGTTCTGAGAGGGAAAAAAATGACATCTCTTGAAATGTTATTATGGACTCACCATAAGTTTTTTTTTTAATCCTTTTATGTTATTCTCATCTGTGCATTTTTTTTATCGTAAATAGTACTGCTGATAATCCAGGATTGTAATCAAAGGAAATCAAGACTTAAACTGAACAAAATGACCAATCGATATTCAGTCACTAAAGTTGACTTCCAAAAACTGGAAAAAAAAGGGAAAAAAAATATTTTTCTTTTCAATAATTTTGTGCGTCTTTTCATTTTTCTTTAGCAAGAACATTTAATGCCACAAAAAATAATCAGTGAGTTTTCAGCAAACAATGGTGCTAAACATTTAGGTTTATTTCGATTTTTTCGATTTTTACTTTTTTCAATGATCAAGTTATAAAATCCCCTTTTTATGAGTCAATTTGTTGGTTTACAGAAAATTCAAGACTTCAGCAAACACCAAAATAAATTTGCTAAGCAAAACTGGACAATTATTTCCCAAAATAAGTTTGTTTTCAAGAAGAAATTTATTATTTATGCTACATTTTTGATGAGCTAAATTCAAATATGACAATTAGAATTGCTGATTTATTGTTTCCAATATATATGCATTTTCACATTTTACATACCTATTCGTACAGTCTGCATAGATCGTTTTCAATCATGAATTGTAAAACTATGTTTTTGCTTGATGAAATACTTGTTTAATATCTTAAAGGAAGATTATTAACTTCCAAATTATCATTCTATTTATTCATATTTTTTGAGATTTTGCATCAAGTGGCTTTGTGTCAAAACTTTACACCTGCATCAACTCGATGTTAAAACGATCGATAGTAAACCATGAATTAAATAGAGTTAAGTTTTGAATTCGAAAAGTTGTATGTATAAAATCTTTCAGTCGCTATATCCATCTATGTGCCGTGTCCCTTCAGGGCGTTGGCGATTACGGCTCTCCCCAATTTCCTGTCCTTTGTATTTCTTAATAACTTTTGTCTTTCTGTTATTCTTTCCTATCCGCTGCTCGCCAAGTATGTTGTGCTTTTCTTTCCTTCGTCTCTTTTATCTTCAATCTCCCCAGTGTGTATCAAATTTTCCACGCCTTCATTCCTCATTATGTGTCCCCAAAACATCAGCTGTCTCTTCCTGATGTTTGTTGTTATTTTCTCTAGAATTTATCGTTGCTTACATCTTCGTTCCTTGGTACTCTCAGCATCCTTCTGAAGAACCAGATTTCTGTTGACTCAAGTCGCTTCTTCATCTTAAAGAAAATTTTCCAGCATTGACTGCTATACAGGAGGCCTGATACTAAACAGCAGTTTAGTAATCTTTTATTTGTTTCATGCAGGACGTTATCAAGTCAAATGAAGTCCATTGATGCTTTCAGACTATTGTTAGACTCTAATACTTAATGCCTATATGCAGCAAACCAAAATGCGTAAACACTGATTAAGCCCAATGGCGGTAATATATTTTATTTCCTTTTATTTCAATAAAAAACAAAACCTGATCATTTTGTTTTCCAACTAGTTATATACATAAGTTATAAAACAATGGCCGATCAAGTTATTTCTATTGAAAAAAAGTATATTATCGCTATTGACCTTAATCGGTGTCGACACATTTTGATTTGCTGCTTATAGGCATTGTGTCACATATCTTATTAGTGTCCAACAATAGTCTGTAAACATTAATGGACTTCATTTGACTTGATAACGTTTCCGCTTGGAAGCAATAATATCTCAATTAAGATATATACTACTCTGCAATTCAATGGAAAACATGCAGATTCAAAAAAATGAATTTTGAGTAACAATGTTTTCAACAACTGTCTATTAAAGGGTATTAACTAATATTGAGATATTCAGAGGCATGGCACGTGGAATTAGAACAATTCCCCCTACCCCGTGGACTAAATAAAGGGTTCGAGTCGAAATTCCAAATGATATTACGGGAGGACACTCGGAGCGTGCAACGACCGAAACGTTGTGATTGTGGTGATTTTCTAAGCGTAACTTAAACGTGGCATGAGGCCGAAAGTAGGGGTCAACAAGTGACGATCGAACTCACTACTTAATCGTAATTGTTATAGCGAGAAAAGCTTGCTAACCATTAGACCACATCGAGGTGCCCCTAAACATCGTGTACATGTCAATAAAGATGAGGACAACAATCCGAACAACGTAAATAACGTAAATGTTATATTTTATGCCTTGATTACGCTTTCAAACAATTCTTTGTCATTGTCTTCCAAGATAATTTCTTATCATTTATTTAAAGGCTTTTCATGCCTCCTCCTTCTTGCCACACAATGTAGTCAAATTGTCCACCACGAAGTTCCCTAATCTATGGGACAATAAAAACAGCGTCCTTTATCTTATTAGGTTGGTGCAAAAATAATGACACAATAATGTCGTTTTTTGACGTATTTTTAAAAGGCAAAAACGACATTATTACGTCATTATTTTTGCACCAACCTAATAGCTTCTCTTAATTTAGGAAATTTTCTAGTGAAGTACTTGAATGGTGATCCATGGCTTCATCATCAGGACCAGTTTTATATGTAAGGCTGGCAACATTTTTTTTAAATCAATTCATCCCCCAAAAAGGCGATAATGCCACTAAGATGCAAGGATCTACTAGGAGTGAAAGAGAATGAAAAGGACTCTAGAAAGAACCGGAAACCTAATCGTAAACAGAAAACAAGGGATAAACCTCTACTCCTATTAAAAAAAATTTTTTTTTTTTAAATCAAAGAATGTGAACCAAGCTCCATTGCTGGTCAGTGGTGGCCAGTCTCTTGACGTAGTTTGAAACTCTCGTAGGCCGATGCGATTCACAAAGAAAACAGAAGTATTATGTGTATTCAAGTTGCAGATCAGTCAATAGAGAAAGAACCTTCAAGTTACGACATAACTGCCACGGCATCGTTTATACGCTTTAAAGGCTATGTTTTCTTCACATGAACTGCATAATCTAATCAAACATCATAGGATCAAATCTGGTGAGGAAGAATATCTTTTAACGTTTATGGAAAGTAGAAACAATAATATCAGCTGTCAGGTAATGCCGCCTTTGTGATCTAGAGCCTAACAGTTCTGCCTTATTATTAAGTAACTCTAAATCTCTAAGGTCGTGTAGTTCACTTTGGGGTGTTGTTCAGGGTAGGGAAATGTGTGAAAAGGGTCAGACGATAGGGCAACTTAAATTTTAGGGTTGCATTGTCTTCTAATTATTTTGTAAACTCGTACCATTTGAAATTATGCAGTAGCCATAGATATATAGATCTTTTCTTTAGGCTTATTTCTAGTTGACATAATTTTAAGGATGATCATTCGATGTTTCTTTTTTTTTCTTTTTTTCTTTTTCTTTTTTTTTTTTTTTTGTAATGTGAATGGCCAACCAAAGGAATAAATTTAGTCTGGTGCTTCGACATGGTGTTTTTAGGGATGTGAAATTCGATTGAGTCGTAAATAATTTGCAATATTTATTTCAGGTTAGGAGGCGTATACTTTTGTCATAATTTTTCGCTCTTTCTACTCCCCAAATGTCTCCATTTCTCTTGCACTCAATAAATTTTTAGGAATTTTAAATCAATCTCTTTCTTCCGTTCAGTTATTGGGGTGGAAAGTAAAAGACTGATCTTCATTTTTTATTCTATGGAAATAGAAACACTGGTCAGTGAGTTCTATTCCGAAGATACATCACTGGATCAGCGGCAAGAGAAAAAAATGGTGCTGTCGTTCCTGGCGACTGCTGGAACTTAATCAAAATGGTCCAGAATTTTTCCTGCGAAATCGAAGTGTTGTGTCGACATGAAAGTGAAATGTCGGTTAGGCGCAGACCCATCGGTTTTGCTTGCCTGATCGATTGGCATGCGTTACACAGTATAATTTGTCCGACCGTCTGCGATGCGGGAATTTGCAGGCTCATTCTAAAAAGGACAGGTGGATACAACAGGACGAAAAGATTCAAACAAAATTCATCATGATTAATTAAGTTATTCGAAATAAATTATTTTCCTTGTTCACTTGATATATTTCACGCACGTCTATGTGCATGTATGTGTGGGCGTGTGTGCGTACTTTTATACGGATATAAGTTTAGGTACCGTAAGGATATATCTATCTCGTTCTATATGTAAACAAATGCACACGGATATATCTAGGTATACACTTATCTTATATCGATATGAACACATGTAAAAATGTATACGTAGAAGGCCAGATACACAAGTATATTTTTATACAGCATATATGCGGCGGAGTCTCTCTTTGTTACGCTTACATACATAGACACACATATACGTATATATAGCAAGGTTCGTATTTCTAAAAAGGAAGCTAATACTGAAAGATAACATTTTAAAGTCAGCAGTAAATTCAGTGCATGATATCAAGACACAAGTCATTAATAAGAAATAAAATAAAGAGACAAGTGAATTTAATTTTATAATAAATAGTAATATTCTAATACATTATTAGGACATCACGTTGAAACACCGGTTCCCGTACGATCACCGAAGTTAAGCAACGTCAAGCCTGCTCAGTACCTAGACGGGTGACCGCTTGCGAATATCCGATGATGTAAGTTTCGATATACGGGTGGTGTAAAGAATAATGACTTTGAATTGTTAATCGGAGAGCCGATTTCTAATTCTAGTTTTGTTCTTTATATTCACTGACGTGCAAAGGTATGAATCCACCTCGGCTATCGGTTAACGACTAAGACTTGCATTACTACATTGCTAAATCCTTATTATCTCCTCCCCCAACCAAATTCTTACAGTCTAAAAGTATTTTCTGGCTTTAAATAACCTGCAAAGGGTTGATAAGCCGAATGAATCAATAAAAGGAATACGTTATTACATGTAGGTGTCGCATAGTTTACTGCGTTCAGCTGCATTCGTTTTATTTTAAAATAAAAGAACGATACTTTAAAAAAAATGATGATATAACCTACTGTTATATAGGAATAAAGTGTCGCTGACAACACTTGAATTTGAACATAGATCGCCAGTTTGCAAACACAGGCGATCCCATTATTGAATTAAATAAACCACGTGACCATAGAGGAAACGCATATATGTAGAAAGTAGCTGACATCTAACGATCGGTTTTTCTAGTCTATCCTCTATACTATACGGATCGTTATTTCTACTTTATCCTCTATTACTATACGGACCACTATTCTCTACTCTATTCACTATACTATTTCTTTATTCGGATCACTATACGGATTAATATTCGGATCACTATTCGGTGGTTACTATTCGAACAAGTATTATCGAGCAAGAACTATTAGTGCGAGTGATATTCGAAGGCGTCTGACACCAGTATTGTTCAACGGCGTTATTATAGTTGTAACCGCGATTACAAAGGCTCTACTACAACGAGCATTACGAACATGACAACGAGTATTCGTTGACATCACAAAAGTGGCAACGAGTATTCGTTGACATCACAAAACCTACTTTTAAATTGCTTAATTTTCTTTCCTTTTTATCATCCTACCCTCATGACTTGTCAAAGGCTTGGGACAGAACATCATGAATTTTGATCAATTTATTCACACACAACAACCACATTACCACATTTGCGAAACGATTTTCGTATATTCGAAATATACAGTGTAACCTGGATATAAGAGAGTTGTCGGGACCGGAGAAGTCTCTTATATCCGGGTTTCTCTTATATCAGGGTTTGGTCTATTTTGTTTAGGTAAGTATGGCTCTAATTTGGGACCAGAGAAAATCTCTCTTATATCCGAGTTTCTCTTCTATCAGGGTCTCTTATATCCGGGTTACACGGTATATATAAACATTTAACATAATAGAAACAAAAATTCTTTTATTTTTAACAATATATATTTAAAAACACACACACACGCACACACGCACACACACACACACACTCACATACACACACACACATATATATTCAGCATATTTGGCAGCAAAATTCTTGCATATAGGTTTTATTAGAAAGGATTGTCATTTTATGTCTATTAAATCTATTCGAAATTTTTTATAGGATGCGAGTAACATTTTGCAAATGAGGCTGTTGTTGAGGGATAAAAGATCGGACAGGCAAAGATGGATCTGGAGAAAAATACTGAGAGTTGCCCCACCGCGGAGAACAGCTACCTTGGCAGTACTTCCCTCGTTGCTTTAGAGAGGGGGGTCGGTAGTAATTTCGATGCCAGGGCAACCAACAGTTGCAAGATCTGGGCAATTTTGGTCATACATACATACATATATATATATATATATGTGTGTGTGTGTGTGTGTGTGTGTGTGTGTGTGTGTGTGTGTGTGTTCAATCGTTTTACCCCAAGTAAGGCGATAATGCAACTAAAAAAAGAGGGTTACTGTGAGTTGAAGTGAATGAGAAGACTTTGATGAGAAGAAGCGAGGAAAATGGAAAATAAAAGAAAGTGGGGTCAGGAAGAAAGAATATGGCGATTGACATTGCATTTAGAAGGTGAGAAGTGCGAGAAAATAACATGTTAGAATAGAAGTTTTTGTTGCAGTAAAACTCTGAGTCCTAATTGCCAGTCAGGTAGCATGCTTAAATTCATGTAGTCGATGAACTAAAGAAAAAAGCTTATAGGAACAGTTGCCATGAAAATTATTTTTAGAACAGATAGAGAGATGTCACGTTACAAAGTGACTGACAGACCAGGATCGATTATATTATAGACGCTTCTTTGAATTTTGTCAAGAATCTAGAGATATACAGTAAGAACACCAGACCAGATATGGCAGCAATATTCGATATACGGGCGAATGGTAGATTTATAAATATACAAGATGAATTCTGACAAGATACATTTCCTAGAAATAAACTTAGCAATTAATTCTATATAATCACTCCCCTTCATGTCAGTGAAAAACGTAAGCCCAAGAAGGTATAGAGTGTTGCTCTCCTGGGGTCTAACATGAGCAATGCTGATGGAACGTTGAAAAAGTTCTCTGTGATGATTAAATGACAGCAGTTTTGTTTTGGGGGCGTTAAAATTTACAACTCATTTCTTGCTCCCAGTTAACCACTGACTGGAGTTCTTTTTTGAGAGAAGTTGCCAGATTTACTTTGTCGGGTCTGTCGAATATGCTACAAAGACAGTAGTAAATCGCTGTGTCATCTGCAGAAATATCTAGTTGGGAATTGATGACTTCTGGGAGGTCATTGATGAAGACAGAAACAGCATAGCTCCACAGGTAAAGCTGTTGGAGACTCCTGCATTAGTATGAAATGATCAACGCGACATTCATTACACGATTTGTTAGGAACGATTGGTTAAACATTCGTCTCGTGACACCGTAACCTTGAAGAGAATGCTAGCATGCCAAATCCTGTCGAACGCGTTTGAGATAATCTAGTGCAAGAGCCTGAGATTTCTTTTAACTAAGGCTTGATAAACAAATTTAGTGATGTCTGTTAACACGTCGGTGGTAAACCTGGTAAAATAGAAGACATATTGTTTGATCAAAAGGAGGCGGCGCGAGGTAACATTAACCAATTCGGCGTTGGTTAGTGACTCGAGTACTTTTTCAAAAATACTACTTGTAGCAATTTGAGGGGACAGAAACTAAGACTTATGCGCATATCACTCAGTGGGTCCTCTGTTCTAAAGGAAAAATCTGGAAGAGACACTCCAGATGAATCGAGAGTGGAGTTGAGAGAGAACTTCCGAGCAAAGCACTCTCCTTTATCTCAACACTTCAAATTGACTGAAGAGATGAGGGACTGAGGATTTGCTGTTGATATATATATATATATATATATATATATATATATATATATATATATATATATATATATATATATTATAAATTAATTGATTTAAAATATGGTTTTTCCGCTACACAGTTCTAACCATGTTTCAAAAATGGAAGGTCCGAATTTAATTTTGTAATTAAATTAAAGACATTAGTTCCATTTCATCCTCAAGCGAATTTTGGAGTAACTTTTTGAATTACTGGGTTTTAAAGACACAGCTAAAATCATAATTCACGTTTCCAAGGTTACAGATTAATTCACTTCTACTAGACAGGGGTGTTTGCGTGTTCCATATGTCTATATTTTGATGTATCCGTTATTAGCTACAAAACGTAGGGGGCAGGGATGTATTCTTCAATGAAATCTGACATCCGTTAAATGCAGGTCGTCTGGATTTTTTTTAAATTTTATTGTTAACGGCAAAAATTCTTACGGCATTTTTTCTATTTGTATATTTAAAGATTTTTTTGGGGGGGAGTGCGGTTGTTCAGGTTAGAATACGTTTTATTTAACTACAATTTGAAAAATATTTTGACTATTAATTTTTAATATACTATATAATAATACTATATTTCTTTTAAGAACAACTAAATGTATTAGAATCCCTTACAGTATGTAGAGTTATTTTCACATCAACTATAAGTATGTATATTATTATAATAATAATAAGTACATACGATCCTTAAAAATCCATTCGGTTATAATTTATTATTTTGAATATACAAATATTCATCCTTCAGACCGAAGTTTTTAAATAAATCTATTCAAAAAAACTTCGGTTTGGAGAAAGGAATGGATTTTATATATATATATATATATATATATATATATATAAGCAATGATATCACATACATATGATCACACATACATACACATATACACACATGCACATATTTATTCATTGTTCACTGGGATATTATTTCGTATTTTGTTTGGGTTTGGTGAAATCATAAGTATTAATTGTAGGAGGTTAGTTTTATAATTAAATTTATTTATTATTGTGAGAATTTATGTGCATATGTCTGTAATTATACTCCTATGTATACGCACATGTACACATCTTTTCATGCGCGTATATAGGCATACTTAAGTGTACATATGTACACACAGACGAGCGTACGCGGATACATGTACACTTAAGTCTGTGCTTTGTTAGTAATAAATTAGTGCATAAATGGCGAAGTTATTTCATTTTATATATATATATATATATATATATATATATATATATATATATATATATATATATCATACACACTCCCGCATACGTACGCACGAACGCTGCACCCACATCCGTATCTGTAAGTGTTAAGTAGTGTATGTCATCAAAATAAGTGCAAGCTTATATTATGTTATCGTTTATTTAATGTTTCATTTTTATTTAATGGTTAATAGTTTATTTGTTTTTGCCTTGGTGTTATATACTAAGGTATTAATTATGGTGGATTCGGTTTGTTTATTTTATGGTATTTATATATCCACATGTACATGTACATAAACGCGCATAGGTGCGTAGTTTAGTATTTCTTCGTTTACTTGTTTATTAATATATTAAGTTTACATTATATTTGTTTCTTTTATTTATTTAATTTTTTTATTATATTTTTTAAGTTAATAATTTTTTTATTTATATTTATTTGTTAATTTTTAGTTGCTAGTTAGATGATATTTATTTATTTGCCTACATTTGCCCATTATTTCAGTTTTCTTGTTTGGCTTTTGAAGCTAATTATTGCTAATTTTTTCTCTAAGCATAATTTACAATTTTTGCTGCTAATACTATATGAGGCTACTCTTTTTAGAATTTCCCATTTGATTTTGGTCGCGATATTGTTTTCTTTTTGGCCCCATATTTATTTTGATAGAGTTATATTGTTTGTGTATTTTTTCTTTCGAATGATATTTTGTGGTTATAATATCTTTCTTTAAAAGTTTTTTTTTTTTATGTGGCCCCTATGTAATTTTGTGTTCATGTTATTATTTACGATGGCTTTGTATATTATGCTATTGGTTAAGCATTTATTGTTAAGTGGGCAAATTTCGTTGTTTCGGCAGTTACATTTAATGGTGTTGTTTTTCTGTATGTTATTCTTGTAATTGTTATTAGATTTGTTGAATATTTTTTAATGTGCTTAGTTATAATTTTCTCTGTGTTAACTGTGAAGCTGTAACTAATTTTGATTGTATTTTTGTTGATAATTTTTGATAATTTTAGGTTTTTAGGGAAGTGTTTGGCAATTATTGTGAAGAATATTTCCCCTATTTTTGTTTTTATTGTATTGTTGTGGGTGACATTGAACCAAATTATATTTCTTTTTCTGTTGTTTTTGTTTGAATTATTTTCGTTTTTGTATTCTAATATGAATGAATATCCGCTGTTTGTTAGAACTGATTTATATGTTGTTTTTATTTTTATTTTCATTGAATATTTTTAGGCTACTAGAATTTGTTGAAATTCTTTTATTTATAGATATGGGTATTTGGTTAGATAAGTTAGGGGTGGTTGTTAGAATTTTTGTTAATATGAATTAGCATACCTCTATGCGATCATAGCTACCTATTCTTATGTCAGTATTATTATTATTATTATTATTATTAATATTTTCCTCCTTTTTTTCTTATGTTTGTAATGTCGTATAATTTTGATTTTCGACAGTGTTTAATTATATTTCTGTCCTCATTGGGGATATTGATGTATTGTTTTGCGAAGTTTAATGCGTTGCTTAGTGAATGCTCATTAATAGATGGGTAAAAATCTTTTATGTCTAATTGTGTAAAGTGGAGGATTTCTTTATTCAGGTTTTGAAAATTTACATTTTATGCGAGATTTTGAACGTAGGTAGAGTTTAATGATTAGGTTGATTGTTTGGAAAGCACAATAGGTAAGTACAAGAAGATAAAGATTTTTATTGGTTTTGGTAGGACACCATTTGTGAAAGTTTTATTCCTTCGATGATATAACGTAGTTTATTTCGTCAATGATTTTTTCAAGTTTCCGGCATCCTGTTTCTGCCTTATTAGCAAGAATAAGTCTATTTATGTTTTTTAGTTTACCCGTAGGATCTTTTAGTATTTTAAAAGTTTTGTTTATCGTTTCAGATGGCAGTAACTTTTGATTCATTTTTTTTTTTTACTAAGAATGCAGTTGTTCACTGCATAACCTATCCAAGTGCCAACTGCGGAAGCAACCGCCCCTCCCTGTTATATGTAAACTACGAGTTAAACTACGGAAATTGAAGAAGCCTAACGCAACACCCAAATTGCAATACAGCAGACTCTTAAGCGACCTGTACTTGAAGTAAAAAATATATGGACAGCGTGAAAAGAAGATATGAAGTATATAATGGAAATGTAAACTCGAAATGGGGCACATCAAGAGAAGCTTTAGTAACATCAGATGAACGAAGAAGAAAAATGAATGCATGGCAAATGAGACTTTCGACATGATGAAAAGGAAACAAGAACAATGCAAATATATGGAACGGAAGACAAAACTACATAATAATATAAGGGACAAATGAAGACAGGCTAAAGTAGAGTGGTTCAAGAAAAATGTGCAGAAATAGAGATAAAGGGGATATGTAGAAAAGAAAAGAGAATTAACAGGACAAAAGTGATGCTCATCAACAGGCTGTATAAAATCCAAAGACGGGACGCTCATATTAGAGAAAGAAGCGAAGATTTCTTCCATGACGAAAAAGAACAACCGGCAATACACAGCAAATACTGATGGTCTGGAAACATTAAAAACCAAAATGGAAGCTGCACTGTTCAAATTAAACAGAAACAAAGCGACAGGGTCAGTAGGAATAGAGATACTGGTAGTCTTAGACGATTTCGGCATAGACAAGATTACAGAAATAATAAATGAAATCTACAACAGCGGTGATATACCGGAAGACCTAAGTAGATCGATTTTCATAGCACTGCATAAGAAACCAGATGCAAACGAATGTGAACTCCACCGAATAATCAACCTAACGAGCCACATAATAAAACTCATCATCCGGATTCTGATGAATAGAACACACAGTAGAATCAGACCAGAGATAGGACAAGAACAGTATGGGTTCGTCAAAGACACCGAAACAAGGAACACGATATTTATGGCCAGAATGTTATCAGAAAGTGCAATACAAATGCAGAAGTGCGTCTTATTTTATATTTGTTTCAAGAAAGTGAAACACAAAGTTCTGCTGTTAGAGTTGCTCAGCAACCTTAACATATTCGAGAAAGACATTACAATAATCAATCATCTATACTAGCAGCAAATGGCATAGACAGAAAATGTGTTTAGCAGATATTCAAAAATAGAAAATGGTTTAAGACAAGGATGTGTCTTCTCACCGGATTTATTTAACGTATACATCGAGGCAATTCTGAGATAACTAGAAATTCTACCAGGATTCATTATTGGGGCCACAATCATAACAATATAATATATGAAGATGACAGAGTGCTGCACTGAGGTCCGAAGACGTATTGGGATGGCCAAAGAAACATTCCAAAAACTAAGGAGAGTATTAAAAGACAGGAAAATTTTGTTGGAAACAAAGAAAAGAATACTGAACTGTTACGTGATATCTGTCCCCCTGTATGCTAAGGATACCATAGTCCGAACATGTGAGCAACGACGAGGTTCTAGAGAGAATGAAAATAAAAAGGAAAATTATACTTTACATCAGGAGCGGCTGTTAAAATTTGTGGGGCACGTAATGAGGAAGGAGGGTTTTGGAAAATCTGATACTCACGGGACGGATTGAGGGAAAGAGGGTCAGAGGAAAGCAAATTAATGAACTTGAGTAAATGGACGGCAGAAAAGCGTCTGGGAGAAATAACATAAAACGTGTCAAGAGCTATAAGGGACTGGAAGATGTAGAGCGCCATGATCGCCTACGTCCTGAGGAGACACGGCACACAGAAGAAGACATTGGTGTTATTTTTCGGTGATTCTACTGGTAATGTTTACGTTTTGGTGCAGTTATTTCGCTGCATACGTTAATGTCTTAGTAAGCGGTAGAGTTTGTTTAATGTAGTTCTATCAGTTAATATTCTTATGTCTTTAGTATCTCCACGAAGCTAAGATTACTTGTAGATAGTTACTTGTAGGTTTATTGAGTTTGAAGTTTATTTGTTTTTATGTTGGAGTTCAACTTCCGTTTTTCTTAAATTTGGTCGTATTTTGTGGAAACTGGGAGCTCCATTAAAACCTATAATCTCAGAAATTGCTAGACTTATTTATCACATCTCCAAAGCAATCAAATAAATCATCAAATCATACCTACTCTCTAAAATTAGGATGATATTCACAGAAGATATCATCCAAATCATCAAAAGAAAGAAACCAAATAATGGCGAATTTATTCAACAACGCGTTATAATTAACAATGTCAATAAACATCCATTGCATCGAAACTCCAAAGATAAAATCAACGAATCTCGAGAAATTTGTACTAGCTAATACCACACCTGTCTTCTTTTACGATCATATAAGGAAATATATACACACAAACTGATGGTGTTGCCATGGGTTCACCTATCGCTCCAACATTATGAGAATTCTACATTCTAAACCAGGAATTTACACTCGGTAGGTTCACGAATGTTCACGACCGACACACACACACACACACACACACACATATATATATATATATATATATTGTTTAAATTTTGCTCTATTTAAGGGGGAAAAGTCTGCAATATCGGAGAAAGGGTGTTTATAGATAAAAAATGTGGACATATGAATCAACGCTGCATGCTGACTGTCAGTTTCACGCGTTCAACAACTTTCAGAACAATCATGGTCATAAAATTGCCTATATGTATTTATATATATATTTATATTTTTATTAACACTAGCACTATGTGTGCGATATATATATATATATATATATATATATATATATATATATATATATATATATATATATATGTTGAATTTTTAGTTTTAAGGTATGCTATATTTATGAGTTAAATTACTCGATATTAATGATAGAACGTATTTAAATATAAAAGTGGACAGTGAAGTCAACAACCAGAGGCGACAGTCTGTTTCTTACAAAATGCAATCGTCTGCCCTGCTGAGGAATAATATGCATATTTATTAATATATACTTAATAATTCTGTTATATTGCATCGAGCGCTATTTTATTAACAGTCACACTCTATGCACGATATATTAATTATATATGTGAGTGTGTGTGAGTGTGTGTATGTGTGTGTGTATGTGTTTGTGATTGTATATGTGCGTAATAGGTGGCTACACATTTCCAAGTTTTCTTGTCTGCTAGGACAGCTAGCTAATCACTGTTGCAAACACGTGGCCAGGCCCATAAGTGTTTCTTCAATACCCACATAGTCAGCCTATTGTTTCTACTGTAACTACACTGACTTTAGTTACAGTTTCTGTGGGTGAGTGAGCGTAGAATCTGGTGTGATCAATAGTCAAACAATGTCGGTTCGCTGAAATCCTCGGTGACGAGAGTGAAGGCAGGTGTGATGATTTAGAAAACTCTATATGCAAGTGTCACAGCTGGATGAGTTTTGGGTTCTGAAACATAGTTTTGTCATTATTGACTAACAGAAATGGCCTGTTGTTAGACATAATTAATCTTCTTGCACAATCTCCCAAAAATAAGAACCCTTCGAGGACACATCTATAAAATGCCTTTTGGAGTTATAAACCCTTTCTCTCACTCTCATTCTCTCTCCTTTTCTCTGTCCTCTGCCATACCCAACGGATAAACTTATTTTTCTGTCTGTCTGTTCATATCTATCTATCTATCTATCTATCTATCTATATATATATATATATATATATATATATATATATATATCGTTTCAACCTTTGGAAGTACAGTCTGATGATCCGCAATCCTTTAAAAGGGTTGTGGTGAAATAATTTATTACATGGAACTTTAAAGTGATCTGTTTTTATTTAAATTATTTGCTTTGGATTTATATTGAGCTCTCTGGATTTTATCCTCCTTGGGTTTACCAACACAGATTACCTAGTTTTTCATAAACTAACCAACTAACTACCTATATATATATATATATATATATATATATATATATATATATATATATATATATATCTTGCCTTAACCTATGCAATCTATCTGATTAGATGTTTGTTTGTCTTGCAGTATATACGCATATAACAAATACATTTCTATTGCTTTCTTTTTTATCTCTCCCTATTTCTCAATCAATCATTCTTTTCTCCTTTATCATTTTCTGTCTTTCTTTATTTTCTATGTAGATAGCTTTCTCTATATATATGTTTTCTTTCTCTATATTTTTGTCTTTCTTCAACCCCCTTTCTTACTCTATCTCATTTTTTCTAATTCTATTTTCTTTTTCTATTTTTGTTCTTTATTTCAATTTTTCTCTCTCAGTCTCTATCGTTTCTTTCTTTCTTTCTTTCTTTCTTTCTTTCTTTCTTCTGTACTTTTAACACGGAGGGAACCAACTAATTCTAATGAATCCCAAGCCTTTCGTACGCAAAAGTTTTCCACCTGTGCAAATAGTCGAACATTGACACCAGCCGCGAAGGTGAAGTCGAGCTGCATTTTCATTGGATGCCCGTTCGATGACGTAGCAGCCGCGGAACGATACAATGCACAGAATTAAATCGAACCGGGAATACAGAGAGAAATGTGAGAATATCCTTTAGGTTACACTTGACACTCCCCTGAGAAAGAAAGAAAGAAAGAAGGAAAGAAAGAAAGAAAGAAAGAAAGAAAGAGATAAGTAGAAGGCGAGAGAAAGAAAAAGAAAGAAAGGTAATTAGAAAGCTTCAAATGGAGGTGAGAGAGGGAGAGAGAAATGAGAAAGAAAGATAATAGCAGATAGGAAAGGGAAGGAGAGAGAAAAAGAGAACGAGAAAGAAATAGAAATTCGTGACACACGGATTCGTTAACGTTCTGACGGAAAAGAAAGAAAATGAGCAAAGTAAACCTCTTTGTCAATGCGTAGAGTTATTGATAAAATTAATCGGAAGGGCACATATAAATAAACATACAGTATTTCATATGCAGAATATAGATTTATAAGTGTCAGTATAAGCACAAATATATGCGTATGTCTAAGTACTTGTATGCGTGTGTTTATATATAAGTACATCTATACTAATAGAAATATATTTTTTTAGAGGAACGTATGTGAAATGGAGGTCAACGGCGAAAACTTATGAAAACAAATCATTAATCATTATGCAATAACAACGATTGACAATGATTTCCTGGAAACAATGATAGTAGATAAACATATATGTATATATATATGAACAGAGAAAGATAGATACAGATAAAGATTCAGAGATAGATAGATGGCTAGATCGATACATATATATATATATATATATATATATATATATATATATATATATATATATATATATATATATAGAGAGAGAGAGAGAGAGAGAGATAGATAGATATCCGAAAAAGAGCGAAAAGAATATAAATTCAAACTTTTATAACATTAATTTAAAAAAGAGCTCAATACAAGAGCAGAGCAATAAATATTTATTATAAACATGCAAGTTAGCACGACAAAAATGCATATTTGATTCGACGTCTAAAGACGTCTCCTCAGGTGGTTGGCGATGGTGGTAATATACGATTTTAATTAAAAATACAATTTAAGAAACATCACTTCTTTTTACATTTTTGAAAATTTTACAAGGAGTTTTGTTGGACTCTCACTCAACTGCACCCCATACATAATAATCAATCAGGTTGCAGTCTGGGGAGTTAGGTAGCCAGGAGTGATGTAGTTGCAGAATTTGTCTGACAGCCATGACTGGCTTCTCCTGCTTGTGTGGCATGGCGCAGATATAGAGTCTTCTAGTAGTCACCCTCTTGACCCAAGGCAGCACTAGCTCCTCAAAGTACATGATGAAGGCCTCTGTGTTGAGATTGTCACTCACCAACAAATTTATCAGAAAGATCATAGTGAGCTTTTCGAGCTGTCATACCTTTGTAATCATTAGGCTCATCAAACTCTTTCTGAATCATCTACACTGTCTTCAGATTGACACCCAAACACACTGAAATTCTCATATTGGAGCTACCAGCACGAATGTCAAGCAGTACAGAATGCCGTTCCCAAGTTTCTGGCAGAGTGAATTGTGTTATGATTTTCTTTTCTCAAAGATGGTGCCTACTGTGCATCAACAAAATCAAAAGCAAACAACGCGAAATTAAAAATATAAAATGGCGACAATTCAGCTATGTATGTATGTATGTATATATATATATATATATATATACATATATATATATATACATATATATACCAGGTGTAACAGCAAAATTGTCCAATTATTAGATTAAGCTCTGAGCCGTTGTATTTTAGAAATGATTAAAGATATCTTACTGAAATTCTCCGAGGTTTTTATAATACTATTGGACTCTACTTTGAACAATAAGAATGTATAATTTCTCTCCAAGCTTAACAGAAGAATCGGGATGAAATCGATCATAAACGAAAACGACATGTTCATCGTTAATTTATCATCGCTAAGGATCAGTGTGAGTGGGTAGTGAGAGAGAATGAGAGGGAGAGAACGCGAGAGTGAGAGATGAAAGGGGTACGTGGCTGAGCAGTTTTGAAAGTTCGCTTTCTGACATTGAGACTGGTGTTCAAAACTCACAATAGTCGATTCTTTTTTTAATGAGGTGATGTTATCGCGATGGGAAGGCGACCCCAGCATGTGTCACTGTTGGAAAATGTCTGTAAAGCATATCACCGGCTGACCTAAGTCTTGTGAGTGAAGTTGGGTAGACGGGGCTGTATGATTTTGTGAGCGGACAGAGAAATTCAGAAGCACGAGGTCACAAGTCCTCGTTTGAGCCTTCTCCAAACTGTTGATCACAGCAGATGATGTGCTCTTTTCTCTCTCAACTTAGTTGCAGTATAAACCAGAGGTGGGGACTCTGGATGGTGAACAAATACAAATGTATTTAGCAGATGCGTGGGATCGACATGGAGTGGCCGGCAATTAGATAGATAGATAGATAGATAGATAGATTTCTAAGTGCTCCAGATAGATAGATAGATAGATAGATAGATAGATAGATAAGAATAGTGAGATAAATATTAACATAGATAAATAGATAGATATTAACAGAATGATGCAGAAATGTACAGACTGAGATAGATCGATAGATAGATAGTAACAGACTGAGATAGATAGATAGATAGATAGATAGATAGATAGATAGATAGATAGATAGATATGATGAGAGCCAATTTTGATGATGTTTAAAGAAATTAGTAAATAAATAATTAATTCTGACATAATCGGTTGAAGAATGACTAAAGTACGAAAGCCAACAGCTTTTCTTTGTATAGACGAAAAGAAGAAAGAAATGCTGTAATCTGTGGGGATATAAGTAAATGAAATGCGTTGATATTCCTTTCAATAAACAGCTTTATGGAAGCAACTATGGAAATCATCCGATCAATGTGACGACTTTGTGTATGGAGATAGAAATTTAAGCGAACGTGTGATGAAATGATAAACGCTAACAGCTGTTCAAACGAAACCAGAAACTGTAAACTCACTTTATGGATTTCATAAATTCAGTTCGCACACACACACACACACACACACACAAATGTGATAAAAATATAGTTTTACGGTTATGCTATATTCATAGATAAAAGTGCTCAATATCAGAGTAAATATAAAAGTGACAACTGAAGCCAACACCAAGCGTTAACAATCCGTTTCATGCGCCTTCAGGCCATGTGTATTGTGTTTTGGTTTAACTATTTATATATGCTGGTCAATTATGCATTATGGCTAGCAATATCTATTGTATTATCCTGATCCTTATTGGGTGGGTGGTAACGGTTGTGATCGAAATTATTCTAGACGATTAGAAATAGTTGTGGCTCCAAATGCGGTTATTTGCAGCTCTTTTATAATGTTTTTTTGTTAACTTTTTACATTATTTATTATTGATTTCTTAATTATTGTTGTTGATTATTATTATTATTATATTTACTTGTGTTTATGCCTGCATTCGTAGTATGTTAATTTTCTTATTATTTCCTTAAACTGTTTATTTATTTAGATTTCTTGTTTATTTTATTTATTTTCTCGAGGCTTGGTTATCTTATTTGTTTAGTTTAAAGTCTAGGCTTTGTCTAAATATGTTACATTATCTGAGTTGTATATAGTACATTTAGACGAGCCGAAACTCAACACACCTGCCCTGAAGTTTGCATTTAAGCATGAAACACACTATCGCCGAACAAGAACAAAGTCCATATGATCATACGTCCCGCAAATCTTTCGTTTTTGAATTATTCAATTTAAAGAGAAGGCAAGGTGGAGTAATGGATAGCGGCTCCGATTGAGGAATCGAAGAGCCGAGTTCGAATTCCAGTCAAATCCATTACATTTACTTATGTGCTAATACCCTTGAGAAAGTTATGAATCTTCTTCTCACCCAAGCTATCGGTAAACTGACCGTGTTCTATAGCCTTGGATGGCAACTGGTCTACCGCAGAAACAAATTGCAACCAAGTAGAAAAAATCTGCCTCGTCAGTCATGTATCAAAAGATACATGATCGCGTGTATCATGCATGGCACATAACTGACTCAAGTTTAAAGAAAGTTTACGATAGATGGCGCTGTGTTGCCGCGTAGATTAAGTTACATTTATCATTCGTTTACATTTGTGGCTAGTCTCTCTTCAAAGTTTAATACCAGTGAGTTAACTGAGAAATATTCCGTTTAACAATGGCAGGATATTCGGGAGCAAGTAGATATGATTTTTACATACGCTCGCGCGAGTGGTAATGGATGCGAGACTGCACAGCTGTATCAGATTGCGTTTCCAAAACGAAGGCAACCGAATCGTCCAACCTTTGTTGCTGTTTATCGTCGTGTTGCTGAGAAAAAGGATCCGTAGCAACACGTAAGCCTGACCATGATGAAAACATTTTACAGATTATAGCTCCAAGGTTTATAAAAGTATTATATATATATATATATATATATATATATATATATATATATATATATATATATATATATATATATATATGCGTCTGTGTAAATGCGCGTGTGTATACATTTATAAATTTACATCATAGATACAAACAGATTGATATATATATATATCTGAGCGTGTGAGCATGTATATACAGAGTGGGCTAAAAGTGGACAGTAGGTGTAATAAGTCAGTGTATTAGTTATATCATTACAATGGTGTTCATTATAACTGTGGTATTTGTGGTATATTATTTTAAATTTTATAACTAAATTTATCTAATTTTTTTTTTCAGATAATTGTATTAGTAAATATAATTGTATATGTAACCTCAAACAAATTTTATCATTTACTGTCCACCTACTTTTGGGCCACTCTGTAGATATGCACGGATAAACAGAGAGAGAATTTAAAATAGTGAGAGAACGTTTATTCGTTGCTTTTTATTTGATATGCATAAGGATATAATTTTTTATTTTTTCTTTCTGTCGAAGTTACTTCTCTTTTTTTTTATTTTCTCATTTTCTTCTGTATTTTTAGTTTCCATAGAGGGAGCCAGTCAGGTACTCTGCTGCTTGGAGACCCCCAACGATGACACCAGCTCATCGGACTGGTGATGAGGTGAACCCAAATCGGAAAATCCATATTTTAGTGGTGAGTAGAGTTCATATCCAGAAGATGAATGGTAGACATTCGAAGATTCTCTGAACCAATTCCAAATCTCCAAATTTACGTGTTCCCTGGAAACTGAATGCTATCCTTGAATATATTACCTTTAAAATGTATTTTGAGTCAATCTAGTTTTCGTTTCGGTTCAAGAACGGGAATTTTGTTTATCAAAATCGCCATTCATATTTATTTTTATATAAATTATAAAGATTTTAATAGTAATTATTCTAATGACCATTCCTCGTTACTACCCCAATTTAAGCGCATTACTAGATTGGCAGTTAGGTCTCATTATTTTACAGTTGAAATTGCTAGATGTAACCGTAAGTTCTATGCTAACAGTTTTCCCCCTCGCGTTTCTCGCTTGTGGAACTCTCTTCCAGCTTCTTGCTTTACAGCAAACTTTGATCTTCAAAACATTAAATACAATATCAAAGGTTATATTCTGTATTCTTATTCTTTTATCTTATTGCTGTCTTTTGTCGTTCACTTTTGTTTGAAAACCTTTTTTGACTATCATTTAACTCTTTACCTTGGTATTTAGTAATCCCAGTATGGCACAAGGCTACAATAAAGGAGCACTAGGAGAGGAGAAATGATGTGCAAAAATTGCATGCTGACCATCACTCTACGCAAAGTGGCCATCAGTTCTTTAGTTAAATACTAAATTTAGTTTCGTATTAAAGCCGACAGGTAAATTGTGTTACGCCACTCTTTTAAGTGGTGAAGACATGTCTGTTTTGAATATTAGGGGTAAGCATTATTGCTGTTGGGAAATATACAACTGTCTTAGCCACTAAGTAGATCATCAAATTTTGTCTTGCACAAGAACGCAGCCGACGAATATTTTAGTGAACTGGACTTCGAGACGAATTGCCTTCTGACAAAATCGTCCTGGTTATTGAGATACGGCGTAGCTGAATAACCAGATTAACTATTCAATACAGCTTAAACGTAATTCACTGCCATAAATTATCAGTTGGTGTCATCAAATAATCGATTGGTTGCCATCAGTTCTTCAATGTGGACGCGTATATTTTGAGGAGCGCTTTTGTTAGATTCAATCATATAACTAAATAAGCAAGAAAAACCCGACCTGCGACGATATCTGCATTTTTTTAAATCAGCGACACGAAGACGCCGACTGATGAGAAAAAAGCCGATAGAATTCTTTAAATAGTTTTAGCAACAGGTGGCGCCTGTGTCGGCCATTGTGACAAAAATATTAGGTACAATCTCTTTCTCCTGCATTATATCAAAGTTTCGTCAGATCTATCTATCTATCTATCTATCTATCATTTTGTTCATACCTGACTTTTGGAATTTAAGCGCAGTACTAGACTTGTATAGAGATCTCATCAATTTACAGTTAAACTGGCTAGATGTAACCATAAGTTGTATATTAATAGTTGCTTTTCTCGCACTTCTCACTTATGGAACTCTCTTCCGGCTCCATGCTTTCCAGGTAACTTGAATCTGCAAAAAAGTCAATCGCGAACTACTTTCCTCCTGATTATTTTTTCTTTTTCCGCTCATTATTAATGTTTCTGTTCCTATTTCTTCCAGACCATGTAATACCCTGTACCTTAGTAGTTTTAGAGCCTTGCATGGGGTGATACCGATTAAAAAAAATCTACCTACCTAACTACCAATCTATCTATCTATCTATCTATCTATCTATCTATCTATCTATCTCAGTATATTCATATATGTTTTTGTTCATATCTAACAATGTATCTATCTATTTATCTCAGTGTATACTTATATCAATTTTTGTTTCTAACTTGTCCATATATATATATATATATATATATATATATATATATATATATATATATGAATATAATCAAATGGATAAATATAGGTGGCATGAAACTCCGAGATTCAATCAACATATATATAGGTTGATTAGACAATATATATATATATATATATATATATATATATATATGGGCATATATATGGATATATATATATATATATATATCTGTTTGTGTGTGTGTGTTGGATTAGAATCTGGCTGAATTGCAAATGTATAACACTATTTGAAAACCTACTTTTAATGTGTCGCTGATGCACAAGCGATCAGAAAAATACTTTAATTTTCACGTTATGGTTGTGACCAACTGCATCTCTCTGTTCCCATCACCTCCAGAACTCATTCCTTTGTTGTATGATCCGTCCAGCTTATCCGCAGTGTCCACATGTAGCAAGTTGTCTCGTAAGACATTAGTTCATTAACATCGGCGGCGTTTAGTGTCTAGGTTTCGCAAGCATACAGTGCTACTGTACACACTAAGGATTTGTGGAGTTTCAAGTTTATACTTTTGCGAAGAGCGCGGTGTTTCCACATGGTGTTAAGGGACTTACGTTCAGACATTGCTGACCCTATCCAAGCCCTGATGACATGACTATCTTTCGCTGTTTGATCTTTGATAGTTCTCAAGTACTTGAATTTCTCCACTTGAGCCTACGTGACTCCTCACCACTAAATGATCGTCTGCAAAGATTCCCTAGTGGCTGACATGACCTTTGTCTTCTTGGTGCTGATCTTCAGCTTATACACATCAGAGACTGTTTCCCCGCATCAAACAGTCTCTGAAATACATACCTCCACACACACACACACACACACAAATATATATATATATATATATATATATATATATATATATATATATATATATATATATATATATATATATATATATATGTAGCGTCTATTTCAAATGCGAAATATCCACTGTATTAGCATTTGAAATAAAAATAATGTCGGACTAAAAATAAATCAATTAATTCTTTAGAAATTGTTTTGCTTAGGTTTTAGATGCGAAACTGAGCATATCTGAAGCTTTTGAAAAAATAATCTGGGTGAAGGGGATGTGCTTAAAAAAGCCAAAATGGAACGTTGCTATAATAACGCTTGAAGTAATATGCATGTATATATATATATATATATATATATATATATATATATATATATATATATATATATAAGAAATATAGTCTTAAGGTGTGCTATATTTATGGAATAAAGTGCTCAATATCAGAGATAGAGCGTGTGTAAATATAAAAGTGAACATAGAAGTCAACACTTAGAGGCGACAGTCTGTTTCATGCTATACGCAATCGTCAGGCCACATATGCTGTTATTTTTCTCGGCTATTTATATATATACGGGTTAGTGGTGCAGTGTGGGTATTCTATTATGGCGGTTATTTTACCGGAAGTCGTTTGTTTATTTATTTGGGTCAAATTATGTTGCTTGTTTTTATTTTTTATTTTTTTGTTTCTTATTTTATTTATTTATTTATTTATTAACGTAGTAAAAATTTGTTTATATCACTTATTTAACAGTTTTGTTTTGGTTTAAGAATTTAATTAAAGCTATTTGTTCAATTTTGGGGTTGATTGTTGTAGTTCATTCTAACTATTATTTTGGTGGGAACAGTTTTTAATTGATTACCTTTATTTGGGATTGGTTTGTTTACTTATTTACTTGGATGAATTTAGGTCAGTTTATTTTACTTGTATATTTTCTCTTTTCGGTTTTCGATTTTTAAGTAACATAGTATTTATTTATTTTTTATTTCAATTTTTTTTTTGTTATTTTGTTTATTAGTATATTTATTTGTTTTTATTTTATTTTTCATTTTTTAGGTTACGTAGTAAAAATTTATTTTCATGCCTAAATTTTGAGATGAGCTCGGATCTTTTATTTAATAATTTATTTTGGTCGGGGAAAGTAATGTTAGCTATTTTTTCCTCCAAGCAAAGTTTGCAAGTTTTTGATTGGTTGTTGTAGGCTGATGATTTTTTCCTTATCTTCCAAGATATTTTGGTGTGATGTGCGTTTTGTTTTTAATTTTGCAGATATACTTAGAAAGCATTGTACTGTTCGCATATTTACTATTTGTAAAAGATGTTTTGTGTGTATAATTTATTTGTTTCCAGGGTACTTCAGTTACTCCTATGTATACTTTTTCTTCATTATCTGGTGATTTTATCGTGGCTTGGTATATTACGTTGTTTTGTAAACAATTTCCGTGTAAGGGACATTCGTTCTTTATTCTGCAGTTGCACGTGGGTTTAATTTGTTCGTGTGGTTTGTTGATAATTTTCCTATTGTGCTTTTTTATTATTTGTGCCATGTTCTCGGTGCAGCTGTAGCTGATTTTTACTGTGTTTTTGTTGAATATCTTGTGTAAGGTGCTTGATTCTGGGAAGTGTTTGTGTAAGAATTTGAAGAATATTTTTCCTACGTTTGTTTTTACGTTCTTGCTGTACGGTGGGTTGAACCATATGATATTTCTTCTCCTGTTGTCCTTTTTTGTATTCTGTGATGAGTATTTTAGGGCCGTTTCATAGTCTTTCTTAGCTTTGTTAAATAGGGATTCATTGGAGGAATTGTCGGTAAGCTTGCGGTTAATCGATTTTGGTATCTGTTTGATTATAGAAGGCGTATGGTTGGAAGATGTGTCTATGTAGAGTGGTTTGTCATTAGGTTTTCTATATGGTTCATATGTGCCTTCTCTTAGGTTGAAGGTAACATCTAGAAAATCTACTTCGTTTAGGTTAGTTTTTATATCTATGTTGAATCCGTTATTTTTAAAAATCTTTATTATTGCTTTTCTAGTTTTGTCTGTGTTTTGTTTGTTACAGTTTCTTAAGATTATGAGACCGTCGTCCCTGTAGAGTCCTGTGTCATTTCTATCTATTATTTTGCTCAGTTCGTGTAGTAAGTAAATGCCTATGATTTCGCATGCCTCTTCACCGTCAAAGCTTCCCATTGTAGTGTCAAATATCCCATCTTTCTTTATCCATGCTTCTTCATTGTGGAATAATAATGATTTACGGGAGTGCTTAATGATGTTGATTTCGCTTGGTTTTGTTTTTATTTGTTCCTGAGCTAAGTTGATGGCCTTATCTAGCATACGTTCTGTTTTGGATGGGTAAAATTATTTTATGTCTAATTGTAGGAATTGGCAATTTTGTTTGTTATTTATGCTGTGAAACCAGTCAATAGTTACGCACATACACGCACACATTTGAATGATAGGAAGTAGACGGAAAGAACCTTGTTACAACAAAGACAACGTGTTAAATAGGAAAAATCAGCATTTGATATGCTCGGCTCGATGCAAAAAATCAATGCGACGGAAAAGAATCTGGTAACTTTTTACTTTACGACGGGTACCTACATGAGATTGGTATTCAGAATCGAGGAAATCAACTACTGATAATACTTGGTCTGAAAATTTTCAATACCTGCTGCAGTTCGTTTTCTCCCCAGTCGGAATTGCTATTTACCATAAAGTAGAAATTATTCTGTCTTTTTAAGGATTGTTTTGAAAAAGCAAAGATCGAGTGTGGGAGAAACATGTATATATTGAATCACCTCATAAGAAATGTTTTCCAGTGGTCCATTCAAATGCAAATGTTTGGTGAATTTTAGGATGGGCATCTCCTAAGGAAAAACTTGCAGCTGTCACATGAAGATTCACTTCTTGTATTTCAAATAATTTAATATTTTACAGGATTAACTTAAAAGAAAGATTAAGTTCGTTTTCTTATTTAATTTTTTATTTTTATTTTTAAGGATGGGCAATAATTTTGATTCGGGCATTTCTCTTATCGTTATTACTCATTGAAATATGCTTTCGTATTAAATCTGTTAAATGATAGCCATGTAGACACACACACACACATATATATATATGTATATCGCTACCTTTTAATTCCTATATATATATGTATACCTTGTATCTTATTATTTTTCCTGCTTTGCATGAGAAGATGGCGATTAAAAAAATCTATCTATCTATCTATCTATCTATCTATATTCATATCTATCTGTTTTTGTTCATATCTACCAATGTATCCATTTATCTCAGTATATTCTTATGCATTAATTACTCATTGAAATATGCTTTCGTATTAAATCTGATAAATGATAGGCGCACATACATAACTGCCATATATTATCAGTTAGTGTCATCAAACTTCGTATTTAAAATAGATGCCATATATATATATATATATATATATATATATATATATATATATATATATATATATATATGATAGTGTCCCGAAAAGGCCTAATGCCAACCGAATTGTTCGAAGTTTTGTTATAGTAATATTGGGTCTGGGAGCTGTGTTAGGCCGAAGATTTCAAAATCTCCCGTACGTATATATATATATATATAGTGAACTCTCTAGCAGGTCAGTTTCTAGGAACGGACAGCCCAGACCCCACACGCGATATCTATCTATCTATCTATCTATATATATATATATATATATATATATATATATATATATATATATATATATATATATATATATTCGCCTACCGGCCCGAATATTCAAGAAATATTATTAAAGCTTAAATAACTTTCAACGGCAGAAAATGTGACACTGAAATCAGAAGGCAACTGGAAAATTTCGTTAGAAGTAAAAATTAAGGATTGCTATTTGACATCAGTCCTTCTATATAACAGTGAATACTGGACAATTTGTTCACAGATGAATAGGAGACTTGGAGAAAAATGAGTTGGTTCCACAGAAGGATGTTGAGAATACAATGAAGGAAACATGTGAATACTGAAGTTTCAAGAAAAATGTAAACAAAAGAACACGAACTTCTAATAAGAAAGAAGAAGTTGAAATTTCAGATATTTATAATGGGGTTGGGGGTGAGGTCTTGGAGAATTTGACACCCCAGGACCTATTGAAATCAAGATGACCAGAAGGAAATAGTGAGTAAGATATCTTATAAATTTGTGTAAATGGATAGCAGAACAGGGAATAGATACTAAAATGACAAATATTGCTAAGAGCTTCAAAAAATAGAAAGCTGTGGAGAGCCTTATTTAGCCTGTGTAAATGAATGGTAGAATAGTGGTTGGGGGTGGTTATTAAAAAAAACAAATATTACTAAGAGCTGCAAAGTATAGGAAGTTGTGGAGAGCCATGAGCAAATGATTCAAGATTAAGATTCCCAGACAGGTTGGCACTCAAGACTATAGGACTCAGTCTGCCCTGCTACTTATCCATAGCAGGTGGGAGAAGAGATGGATTCATGCTTTTCCCAAGGGCATTTGCACGTATGTGTATGTAACGAACTCGACTCTCCGGTCCCTTAATCCGAGCCGCTATCCATTACTGCACCGCGCCTTAGTCCCTATAGCAGAAATCTGAATCGACATTCTAAGGTGACATTGTCAAATTTGAACTCACTATCATTTAGCCCAACATGATATTTTGCATGACAAAATGTTATCGCCCTGATAAAATATTCACCTCTTTTAAAATTATTTAGATTATTCTGCGCTGAAAAATTATTGCACCACTACCTAAAATTTTATTGAAGGTAAGAAAATTTCAAAATAAACAAGCAATTTTATAGCTAAACTCATAATAAAGAAATCTGTTCAGCGTAAGGAGTATTATTATTATCTTTATTATATATTATATTATATTATTATATCTTTGCACCAGAAATGTGTAGCTATCATTCAGGATTATTTGATAGCAAGTCAACTTCAGGTTCTACTTATTATTCTTACAAATTTCAATCCTTATTTCTGCCTTAAGTCTATGACATTTGTAAAGAATTCTGGAAGATTATCGGGACTTAATTATAAGGGCTGATGACAAGTTCTTAATTATAGATACATTCAACCCTATTTTTGTAATATGAGATCATTTTTATATTAATATTATTTTAAATTACTACTTGTTCTAGAGGAAGTTACGGCCATCATGTTGAAACAACAATTCTTGCAAAATCATCGAAGTTAAGCAACGTTGAGCTTGGTCAGTACCTACATGGGTGAACCCTTGTGAGTACCAGGTGCTATAAATTTGGATGTGAGGGTGGTGTAATGGATAACGGTTCAGAATTGGAAATTCGACAGCCAAGTTTCAATTCCAGTCGGGTTCATTATATTCACTGACACGCAAATACCAAATGGGAAAGTTATAAATCCATCTCTTCTCCCCCTAGCTATAGAATAATTAGTATACCTTGTATGGGTAAACATTATTATTTCCAAAAAATCTGACAATCTAAAAATATTTTCTGGTCTTAAATAACTTGGTTTGATAAGTCGTACAAAACAAATCAATCGATACTCTAGAGGGATCTCTAGCAAAGTATACCGCCAAACTTTTGGCAAGTGTAATGAGTTCGATCCTCGCTGAATGCCCAATGCGTACGACGTTGTACCAGACTAAATTAAATAAGTATTTATTTGAGGTGTACGATGCGAAAGTCTCTGGCCTCATTCTTCCAAAATCGACACTGAGAATAAATTGAGAGTTAAATAGTGAAAAACTAGTGTGAACCACCAGCTTCGAAGCGAAGACCATTACAATAACATAAGCAAACGTTCACACTGTGTTTCATTCTTTTAAGAAAATACAGCGTGAAATTATATCATCATCATGATGATCATCATGATGATCATCATGATGATCATCATCCCTCCCATAACCGGGTGTGGTCTCGAACTTTTCCGGCGTCTGGGTTTCTGTGAATGATCTTTCAGTCCACTCAGCGACTATATCAGCTTCCCAGGTTCTTAGATTTGTCCAAGGCGACCCTTCAAGTAGAGGGTTTATCGACTGTGGTCTGGCATAGAGAGGCTAGATCTACTTTTCTAATGTAGTATCTAGCAGAGATATCGTAAATCATTTTTAATGTCCAGCTTAAAAACCTGACAAATGTTACGTGAAGAGAATTTCAACTTTGACCTCGTTGAACAAAAAACTGACGCCCCAAAATCCTACCTCCTAAAATTTGATTATAAAATATCATATTACTTTTCCTTTCCCACCTTTTATAATTTTTGCACGTGCGGTGCTTGTGCGGACGGAACAACTGGTTTCTAAAATTACCTCCAGCACAAATGCATTGTGTTTCACCCTAGATCATGCTACCACAGACTTTGCACTCAATATAACTCCAGACCATCAAGGGAGTTAAGTAAAGGGTAGATCTGAAGTAGCCTATTTGTCACCGGGTGTAGATTCACGTAATCTGATCAGCTGCATTTGTGTTGCAAGCGAAAGAAAGAACAGAAGGACAGAGGTAGATATATAAGCACTCACTCCGGCGGTAAGTGGCAATCATTAGAAAGACGTATAAGATCTGCCTTGACAACATACGGAGTTTAATAAAATATGACGTTAGATATGAGAAATTAATCCTGTGCTTTCTTTTAAGCAGTAGAACAACTTCGTTAAAATAATCAATACCCACACATAGAATAATTGGGGACAGCTAACACATCTATCGTCCGTTTAATCTACATATCCTTTCTGGTAATCAGGCTTGAGCTATAATTAACTCACTAAATGTATATATTTAGATTATCCGAGCTTTTACAGTAATTAATGACTTCAGTTCTCAGTTGTTTGTCTATTGATTCATCCGTTTTCTTCAGCATATCAACCTTTTACAGGTTAAGAGTGTAAGAATTTTTTGAGATATTAATAGTTTAGTGATAAAAGTCATACTAATTAACCCATATCTGGGGGGAAAGAGGTGGCTTCATACCTTTCCCAAGAGTATTTCTGCGTAAGTGAATATAACGAACCCAAAAGGAATTGGAACTCGGTTCTCTGATTAACAATTCCGAGCCTTTATCCATTACACCACCCGCACATCCAAGCTTACAGCACTTGACATTCTCAAAAGGTCAGCTCTCTAGGTCCTGACCAGGCTCGACGTTGCTTAGCTTCGGTGATCGTACAGGAACCGATGTTTCGACGGGATATGACTGTAAGCAGTTTTCAGTCGGTACTCTTGGAACGTGATCTTTGACCAGAATTTACTTAAAATAAGTCAGTGATTGTAGCTTTTTATAATTCTAGTGGTTATTTATTTATTTTGTTTTTTTCAGTGAATTCTTATTAAAATTTATTTGTGGAGGAGGCACAGAAGCAGACAGTTGATCAACTCTGGTTCGTCTTATTCAATGAACTGTGAAAAAAAAAATTTTCAAAACGGGACAAAAGCTGTTTGTTTTCTTTTTACCATTTTTCTTTAGTTCTCACCATCTGATACAATTGGAAAGGTTAATTATTCTCTTCTTCTGTTTTGTAACATCGAAACCTTAATTAAGAATATCCTATTAACAATAATATTGGTTAATTGATTAACTATAATTAGTCATTAATCAATTACAAATAATTACATTATTTAATTCACTTGGAGTGTAATATCTATTCTCGATCTTTTTACCGCCTTTCTTCAGTACATAGGCGAACATAGCTCTCCCCATCTTCCTCTCTTTTGTTTCTCTCATCAAAACTTAATCCTTTAATCTCTTTGTAGTCTTTGTAATGCTTGTTTCTCAATCTAAAAGGCTCAAATTGATTAAATAGTTTCTCTTTGCTTTTCTTCTGTTTCATTTGCCTTCCTGTTACTGCTAGATTTTCCAAACCTTGTTAGGCCAGTTCTGGGCATGGCGATAAACTACATCCGGTAGCAAGCCTCTGATCGGGAGAGTGGGGGTTTTGAGGAGCGTAGAACCAATTGCTGTTGTTCCCAGGTCTACCCTGATCCGTAGTGATAATCACCTGTTAAGGTCCAATCTATGGTCAAGTAGCGAACGCCCAATCAAAAACAAATACCATGAAAGTATAAAAAGTACATTTTTATTGTAAAAAATACGAGCAATTCATTTTTATATAAAAAAAATAGCGACAATACCTATTTCTAGTAAAATTACCAACAATACAATGTCAAAGAAGAATTACCAATAAAACATTTTATTTGTAGTTAAAGGTATGCAATTAAGTTTAAAATATTTTAGTCGAAGACATAACATTTTGTTCAAAATTTCGGCATTAAATAACCATAGTAGTTGATATGCCGCTAAACAAAATCAAGCAAACAAGCAACCAACTCTTTCATGACATTAATCCATATAATATCCTACAATTTCTAAAAGAATTCAAACTGTATTTAAAAATATAACTTCAACAAAACTACAGCATAAAACATACATATCACCGCCTCTGTGGACACTTCTGCGTGTGGTGTAATGGCTAGCGATCTTGTCTCGCTAGAACAATTAATACTGAGTAGTGATTTCGATCTTCAATGGCTCCGGATACTTTCGGCTTTGTGCTACGCTTAGAAAATCGTCATATCACCGCCTCTGGTAATTATATCCACATAGACATACATATGCGCAAAGGCTAAGTATTATCTACCATGTATACAATTGTGAAAGTAGAATAACATATATGATATTTTTATTACTTCAAAGCTCCCAAGAAAATTAAATTTCGAGACCACACCCGGTCATGGGAGTGATGATCATGATGATGATCATGATGATGATTAAATTTTAAAATTAAATGACCCATAAGAAGTTGATATGCCGTTAAACAAACAAATTAAATCCTTGTTATGTGTGCTTAAAAATTCAGTTCTATCTTTCTGGGTGTTAGCAACAGCTTCTTTGTAGATCTTATTCTCCATATTTTTTGATGCTCTCTATAGAGGATTATAGAGAACATTGGTACGGGTGTTTGCTGGCATAGAAATTGTGAGTTTAATCCCTGGGTTTGGTAGTACACCCAGAGTCAGTGGAAGCAAGACTAAAAATAAGCGTGAAGTACTGGAAACAATCTACCCCTGTAAACTAAATAAAGGTTTCAGTTCGAAATTCCATTAAAAGATCGAAGGATATCTGAAGAAGGGTAGTGATCAAAGTGGCAGAAACGTTGACATAGTAACAACAGAGATGAGGACATTATTCCACTTGTTAATAATATATTGTAGGAGAAAGAAAAATAAATAATAAATAAAATAATTTCATTTTCCCATAATGCAAATGGAAACAAAAAAAGGCTTTCCGATCACGTGCAAAGTTTGTGACCCCTACTTCCGGAAAGGAGATCCTAAGGGAAGGAGATTCAATTACCCTCTCTCAACGTCATGTTGACTTGAGGTCGACCACACTCTTACCTCCGAGTTCAGTACACACACGTCCGTCAATAAAAATTGACCCTTAATTTTTACAACCAAATTTTTGAGCTATATATTGTGGCCCAATGACATTACCATCTTTTGATAACGGGCGAAAAGCCAAATACCAACCCACTACAATAGTAATCTGTATGTGGTATTCGTACCATTCACCTCTGGAACCATATCTCATTTGTTATAAACCTGTTCTTCTTTTGCGCAGAAATTGTCCAATATACACCGCTATATAATACAGATAGTACACAACATTCTAACACACTTTTCTTAATTTGTAATCTCCTGTTTCAGTATATTAATAATTTATTCAATTTCTGAAGTCTTGGGTAAAAGAAATGATTCTCTTTTTGTCTGTAATATTCACAACATTCGTCTATAGAACCATATCTCAATTGCCTCAAGTTTGTTGTTTATTACGAAATTCCTGTAGTACACACTGCTACAGCGATGAGCAGACAGTGCATAGCATTCTGACATTTTTTTTTCTTGTTTTAATACCGTGTGGAGTAATGGATAGCGGCTTGGATTGAGAAATTGGAGAACCGAGTTCGAATTCCAGTCAAATCCATTACATTCACTTACATTCACTTACGTCCTAATACCCTCTTCTCCCCTCAGCAGGACAGACCGGGTTCTGTAGCCCTGGATGGCAACTGGTCTACCGCAGAAAGAAATGGAAACCTACTGCGAAAAAAAAATCTATCTTGTCAGTCATGTATCGAAAGATACATGATCGCCTAAGCGTTTATCACGTATGGCAAATAACTGACTGACCATATTTAATTTTTAAAGTCTAGGTTAAAAGAAAATATTGAAGTAGAGGTGTGATTTCCGAGGAAAGAAACTCAATACTTTTATCAATGGATATTCGTCCATACATTTTTTTTCACATGAATATTGATACCTCATCACGCGTATGTCTGAAATTCTGTGGAGAAATGTTGTCATTATTGCCTCAGTTATTTGGATTATTATTTATATCTTTTCTGCGTCTATCGCTAAATTGCAATCATTACGATCTCTTGTCTTTCTCGCGTATCCGGAAAAGTATTTCATTATTACATCGATTAACCAGACTAGGACTTGCCTACTGTTTGACTATTGGAAGTAGACAATAACTTGAATAAAACAGTTGACTAAATGTAATAAGCTTAATTGATGAGAATAGTGATGCAATCTCATCACAATATTTTGACAAGTACATCTCAGGCCTCGTTCAACAATCTGATCATCATAATAGAACTATTGTTTACTATTAGGTTTGGTGCAAAAATAATGACGTAATAATGTCGTTTTTTGACGTTAGAAAATACGTCAAAAAACGACATTATTACGTCATTATTTTTGCACCAACCTAATACCTTATCATTGGTTAATTGTTATTATGTTGGAAATATTAGGTTGGTGCAAAAATAATGTCGTTTTCTCACATATGTTACTATGTGAGAAAACGAAATTATTTTTGCACCAACCTAATAGTTGCTTATTGAAGGCGGAGATAGAACAATATTTCAATTAGTTGTTATTTTGAGGTTTTCTTTGAATACATTCTATGCCACCGTAATTATTAGCACTGTATGTTCATTTATCAATTCCATTTATTTAACTATTCTATTCAAGTCATTGTCTTCCCTCAGGATTGTGAACTCATGTCCGGACTAATAATCTTCTCTTTGCTCTTTCCAGCCTTTCATTCATCGTTGCTCTCTGACCTTTTTTAGAGTTTTCTGAAGTTTTCAGATTACGCACTATCATTATTTCATTAATTCCGTTAACATCTTATTCTTTTATATGGTATGTTCATTCGATCACGGCTCTCCACAACTTCCTCTTCTTTGTAACAGTATCTTCATTTTAGATGATTTAATCATTGTTTTTTGTCTGGTAAGGTCGGTGATCATAATTGAGTTGTTTGGTGCTCTAAGTGGAAATATTGCCATTATTTAAACGAGTATCATAATTTTTTTTTTTTAGTTGTTTCGTTCAATACATATCAACCGAGAAATTCTCCTTCCTGCTCCAGGTGGCTAGGGCATTCAGCAATTTCTTTAACTTTTTATTTTTTCATCCTCTTTCAAATAAAGTCAATAAAAATTCGAAATTTTAGAAAGAATATCTTGAATATTCTCTTTAGCAACGCTATTTAAGATCCAATGCTTTTTGAGATAACACGATCAAAATAATATATGAAAATATCACGCTACGGTTCCCGTAACTTATTGTGATGGATTGGAGCACTACATATACTGAAGCCATAGCAGCAGTTGTGGTGTATCTATAGCAAAATAGCCTACTGGAGCGCATCCTTTTTCAGACAAGTTTTGAATTCAGTTTTCTTACTCCTGGGTTGGTTACCACATCAAGGCAAAAGAGCCTAGTTAACACTGCTATTTAATTCATAGCTGGGTGTGGGAGAAGAATGGATGGATTCATACCTCTCCCGAGGGATTTTTACGAAAATGAACGGAAAGAATTCGAGCGAAATTCAAACTCGACTCTCCCCATTTACCTTTGTTAACCGATACAATATCCGAAAGTTGGAATTTCTTTCAAAAATCAGATAATTGTCGTATTTTAATGAATCTTTCAAGACTTATTCACAAATGAACGAAATTATTTTTGAATTTTTCCTTTTTTTTTTTTTTAGAAGCAATTTGTAATTTTTTTTATATTTGTTTCTCTCGATTAATTTAATTTATGAAATTTCGAGAAATTCTTTTTCTTTAACGTTTATATTAGTTATAAGGAGAATCTAGGCCTCGGAGAATTTTTGATCATCAAATATTTTTGGTCATACAGGATTCCCAGTTATAGAATATCTACTCTGAATCATAAAATAGAAAAACATGTAATAAGATATTTAATTAGAAAATCTTTTAATTGCTTTTATAAATAAAATAATAAATCTTCAGACAATAGTGTCCATAACAATGGACACTGTCGTATCAAAAACTTTTTTCGCTGAATAATGAATTTTTATATAAATTGTTTTAATTTTTAAAAAAATTAATCCAAATAATTTATAAACTTTTAAATCTTTTAAAATTCTGCATTAATTTGTATCAGTCAAGTGATATTTTTATTAAATTAAAACTGTATTTACTAATCATAAATGGAGAAATTCTCAACGACTCCAATATTTTAAAAATAACGACCTCAATATTTTAAAAATAATTTTTAATTTATTTTTATACATGCATAAAAATGTCGACTTTTGTAAATACGAACATCCATACACGGCCTTTCAGAAAATAAGAGTGGTAACTATAGTAAATTTAAAATTCATTGGTATTTTCCTAACTGCAGTAATATGTAGATTAAAAGTACTTCGTAATTACATTTTAAAAGGATGATTAGAACATTTACTATGGTGGATTCTTTCTTACATTTATTTGTTTATTTTGTTGAAAAATCCTGGGATGAATATCGTCCCATTTAAATCAGTGTGTCTTACGCAGGGTGGGCTATAAGCATGAAACCAATATATCTTGTTTTCGCTAATACGATGCTTTAGAAGGCGATGTGAATTTCGTTGTTAGATATATACAACATTCAACCTTTCCCCGGAATATAAAATGGAATCAAAGGACACCCTAAAAGATTGAAAGCAAATTCTCAAAACGACACATTAAAGCTTAAGTCCGTTATGGCAAATTTAAAGCGTTTGAATTATTTGCAAATATGATCCATGAAAAAGATTTTAGGAACTACTTTAATGGTCCAATTCCCTGAAAGCCACTACCCCGACGCTGAACTGTCAAATATGCAACTTGAACAAAAATTCGAGAGAAACTGTAATCTATCCAAACGTTTCTGCTTCTGGGTCTTTATTTTATTGAAAGTTTTTGTAATAATAATTTGATCATTCTTTCTTTCTATCTTTTCTTTCCCTTTTGACTCCTTTTCTTTTTCTATCGTTTCTTTCTTTCTTTCTTTCTTTCTTTCTTTCTTTCCATAAATCCTTTATTCTTAACTTTTCTTCTTTTCTTTTCTTTTCCCTCCGATATTCTGTCTTTTTCTTTCCTACCTTTTCCTCCTTTTTTCTTTCCTTCCTTTATTCCCTTTTTTCTTTCTGGCTTTTTTCTTCTCTATAATATATTTACTTTTTCATAGTCCTTTTTTCCTTTCCCATATTTTCTCTTCTTATCCTTACTTTCTCATTCCCCATTCCCTCTTTTTTCTTTTCTTATGTTTCTCTTCATTTCTTTATTCCCCTCCTTCATTCACTAGTTTTCTTTCCTATTTTACTCGTCTTTTCTTTCTTTTCGTTCTTCCTTCTCACGTTCTGTCTAACTTTTTTCTTCTTGTCTTTCTTTTCTTTCTTCTTACTTTTTCCAGACTGATTTTCTTGTCTTTTCTTTTTTCTTTTTATTCTCTATTTCTGTCTTTTCTTTCATTTTTCTTTCCCCATTTGTATCCTATTCTTTCCTTTCTTCATTCTCTGTTTTCTTTCCCTATTCTCATCCTGTTTTCTTACTTGATTCTCACTTTCTTTTTTCACTTTTTCTTTTTTTTCTATCCGCCATTCGTTCTTTTCCGTTTTCTGGCTTTTCTTTTCTTTTCAATTCATTTCTTCTTGCTTTTTGTTTTCTTTTTATTCCTATTGTTCAGTTTCAAAGCATTTTTCTTTTCTTCTCTCCACTTTTCACCTTTTATTCATTGTAACTTTCTTCCTA
>OZ010602.1:71284168-71306668 GCA_963932145.1 Acanthosepion lycidas
AGTTCCTTCTGGCATAATGCTGATGCGCATCAAACTGCAGGAATGTGGTTCATCAGAGAACATAACATTTCTCTATTGGTCTTTTGTCCAATGCCCATGCTTTTTGATGAATACCGACCGCTTCTTTTTCGTTTCGACAGTCAATATTTGGTTTTCAGACAGGTCTATAGGACCTTAGTTGAAATGCTTTGACCAATTTGTGATAAATGGTCAAACGATTCAAATCTGTACTCAAAAGAAACAGAGCAGCTGATTTTTTATGAACTTGTCGGAGAACATGAAATGGTGGATTTCAGGATATTACCATCTCTAGGGTTTGTTTTTTCTGAGAAGTTCACTTTTTTTTTTCGATCAGAATAAGAACCATCAACTTGGCAACATCTTTGTGAGCCGAAGTCTTGCTAGATTCCTACACTGTGATAATAGACGTCTGCCAGAAATGGTAATATTTTGTAAAAGCCAGTGAGGGGAGTTTACTGTGGGTGATCTTATTTTTCTTTTCTATATGTAAATGCAGCAGAACATTTTTTTCACCCTAATATCAGCTTATTGTGTCATATTCTTTAACAGATACATTTTTGATTTTATGGCTCTTTTATGTGTGGCACTTTCATAATTTTTGGTTGTTGTCTTTAATAACAATTCATAACCTATATGTCTGTCAGTATGAATGATAAAGTAACAAAAAATACTCATGATAATCATGACATTATATGACAGATTCAGCATGTGTCATGTGCTCCATTTTTATTTCTACCTGTTCAAACTTTCGAGGCAATAACACACCATGATACTTCCAAGGAATGAAATCATCCTCATTTTCCAGATATAAAAGGAAATTCCATTCAGAATACTTTTTCCTAAGAACTGTAACTTTGTGGAATAGATACCCATGTGGTTGTTTCAGTCTTGATCTTTTCAAATCAAGCATCAACTGTTATCTCTCCCCCTCACTCTCATAATCTCCATTCTCTATCACTTTCTCTTCCTTGCATACCACACACCTCATTCGCTATTACCATTTTGATTGTAATCTTGAATGACTTTCCAGCCTTTCATCGGCTGAAATTTAGGTAAAAAAAGTTAAATAAGCAAAAAGTTTGAAGGAGTCAATTCTGATTAATCTCTTGGCTGTGATATAATTAATATTTTATGATGACATGCAATGATATACATAACTGGAAAGCGAAAAGGCGAAAAATGGTTTCTTCTTGAGAAATATAGAGAAAAAAAAAACTAGAAGTGAAATCATTCTGTAATTCTTTGGTTACTGCAAGTGCTATCAAGACAAATTAGTTCCGAACAGAAGTCGTAAATATTAAATGCTTTCCTGTTCGCACCAACGTGTGCAGCTTGGGTGTTAGACCCACAACGGTTTGATAGTTCTCACTTTGCTTCCCATACTGAAGAGATATTTCCATTTTGTGTCTCTTGTTCCTTACTTAATCTTACAGAATGCGAAGACCAGGGTCAGAACGGTCAGTTATTGACCGGAGTGACTCGTAGGCGGAGCATTCTGACAGTGATGAATTGCCTTTGTCTGGGTTTTGAATATAAGTCCAAAACAGTGTGAATCCAACAGAGGGTCTCGATAATTCTGACGCGTCGATATGCCTCTCACACCAAGGTTTACGACCAGCTAATACCACCTGCAGAAGGACGCTGAGCCAACGTTTGACATGCATTCCTGTCACGTCAGTCCTACTACTGTTTCTTAGAATCCAAGCTATCAGGATTAATAAAACGAATACCAAAAGTAAATGACCTTTTCGTTGATATCATTTTTTATTAATAGCGCCAGGATCCCGAGACAACACAGGACGCAACATTACACTGAAAAAGAAAATGTGATTTTCAGCACTACCAGAACCAAGGATTGAACATAAAACAACCGATGAATCGGATATGTTTAAATCAACGCTTTAATCTATGTGTCTCTTCTCTTATGTTCAAATACTTTGAGTAGTACAAATAAGATGAGAATACTAGTATGACTATCAAAGAGTATAATAATATAATTCCACATTTTAAAAATTAAATAAAAGTAGTCATCAAGGAAAATTAATTCCGGAGATTAATGAAACATTTGTACTTTACAGACTCAAATGCGAATGATAAAAAAAAAAAATACGGAAAAATAAACGACTCTTTGATTTTGAACACTTCAAATAGAAGTATGCGTATTGCGCTTGCGCGTAGTAAATACTTTCTTCCCTCTGGAAAAGGCCTAGTGATGATGAACAAAAAATATTTGTCCCTAGCCGATATATACTCATCTATTGTTTTTTATCTGAGAATCTCAGTGGGTCTTTTACAATAAACCCATTTTCATTGTTGTTTTTTGCCTGAGAATTAGAGTAGAAATGTTAAAATTTGTCACTATACTCACATTCACAGGTATCCGCGTGGTTAGAACGTTCGAATCTCATCATGGTCGATTTGTCAGGTCTTGTTATCGACCTGTAGAGGCGATCCCAACGTGAGGCACCTTTGGAAAGTGCCTCAAAAACCATACCACGGTTTTGACTCAAGCCTTGTGAGGAAAATTGGGTATACGAAATGGTCGATGGTTGATCTAGCACGAGGGTGTGAGCGCAATGTCCTTGCTCAGACTGTCAATTACGACAGATAATTCGTTCGCTACCAGAAAGTGGTCCGCTCAGGATATATGAAGTATAAACTGCAGGTAGGCTCTGTGGGCGTTGAATAAAGATATGATAAAGTGCCTGAGCAGGCGTTTTCAATAGGGATTGACCACCCTAGCACAGGCCTACTCGGTTACAAGCGGCCGTCATTACTCACCTTTGTCTTTGCATGTTTTACATTATAATCGTTTTCATTCACATCATATTTAAAGCTTTGAGATGAAGTATATTTAATGGATAAGTTAGATTCTCAAAAATTTCATTTTTATTTTCGGCTGAAACGATTACTTGTTCATATTCAGTGAATGTTTTAAACTATCATAATTTTCATTGTGCATGTGTTCGTCATGTGAGAAGAGTTATTAAATATCCTATGTGTATTTTGGGCTACCCACATCTTTATTTGCATTATTTTCGTTGATTTTGTTTGAAACTTTGATATGATGTTAACATCCATTAAATTCATTGTTGATTTATTTGAGCCTTTGAGATGAGGTGTTGCTAATATTTACTGTGTTATTTATACGAATATTATCATCATCATAATTGTTATTTTTCTTTGACACACTGATATGTGTAGTGCTTAAGATTCAATAGATCTTCTAGAGCAGTTGTTTCCAAACTTGTTTTCTCTGAGTCGCATTTTCGGAATTAAAATTGTTCGCGCCTCGCGAAATTCTATGTGATGAAATATACATTTAAAACATTACATAGAAAATAGAGACAGCGAGGTAAAGGGCGATAACCACGAATTCGAAGTCAGAACATTATCATTGATAACTCTCTCCTCCAATTCGCGGACCCTAGTTAGTTCTTGATACTTGATATAATGCAAAAATATCAATGATAAAATCAGCCAATAATTATTTATAACTATTTATAGTCAAGCATGCAATTACAAGTAATCCATAATAATATTTTAAATTTTGAAATCATATTTATTTTTGGCATATGAATTTTTGAAACTGTTACTAAATCTTTGATTGTTTTTTAGTCATTCCGTCTCACTTGCTTTCACCATATCTATGAGGCGAGGTGCACCGTTACGGAACCACTCTTCTAGACTATCCTTTTTTTCATTATTGTTTTGCGTGATGAGATGAATTGTTGTTAATATTCAAAGAAAACATCGAACTAATATGATCATTGTTGTTTTTGACTTAGACATCGCAATGAATTCAGCTGATATTTTCAGCTGTCCTCACCTTTATTAATTCTTCATTCTGGGAGTTTAAGATTAATTTTTGTTACTGTTAAGTGGTTGTTTCGAGGTATCGCCAGTTTTGTTGTTGTATATCTCTTCCCGATTTTATGTTAACATTTAATGGAGCTTTTGTAAAAACCACATTTCCCATATTTCTTTTTTACTGAGGGCTTGGGATGGGTTGTTAATAAACAATGAAGGATTTGGAATATCCTTATCATAAGTGATACTTTCGATAGATACATTGTGACGAGTTATAAATATTCAGTGGAGATTTAGCACAATCCGCTTGCTTGTTGTCATTTTCGTTTGGTACACACTTCCTTCATTCCTACCTTACTTCCTTACTTCCTTCCTTAGGTATCTTGCGTGATAAACGCTTGGGCAATCATGTTTCGATTCAACACTTGACAGAAGAATTCCCACAGTAGTCCTCCATTACTTTCTACGGTAGACTGGTTGCAAACCAAGACTTTAGGACCCAGTCTGTCCCGGTAATTTAACCCAGAGCTGGGAAGTGGTGAGATGAATCCACACCTTTCGCAATGGTATTTACGCATATGTGGATGTAATTTACTCGACTGGAATTCGAACTCGGCTCTCCGATTTCAATTTCAATTTCAATGTCGTTATCCATCATACAGATTTGTTAAATATGTGTTTTAGTTTATACGCAGACTCATTTTTGTCTATGTTGAAAATTTGATATGAAACATGATAAATATTCAGCAAATGTTTTCCAGTGAGACTGAAGAGATTTTGTTAATTTTCAAAGGAAATAATCGTGGCTCGACTGCATGAATTTAAGTGTGATACTAGATTGCTAATTAGGTCTCACTGTTTTCTGCTGAACTTGCTAGATACAACCGTATTTTCTATTCTAATAGTTTTTTTCTCGTACTTCTCGACTGTGGAACTCCCTGCCGATTTCTTGCTTCGCTGTCACCCACAACCTTCAAAGATTTAAATGCAATGCCAATCGCCATTTTCTGTCTTCCTGAAATATGTTCTTCTATTGTCCTTTCTCCTCAATCCTCTCACTAAAGTCTTCTCTTTCTCTTTCACTCTCAGTATCCTCTTGCGTTCTAGTGGCATTATCGCCTTGCTTGGGGTGAAATGATTAAAAAATAATAATAAAGCCTGGTATGTTTGGTTCAGAAGGAATTTCATTAAAAAAAAATCAATAGGATTATACTTATTTATGGACGATACTATAGCTTTCCTCGTTCGTGCCTCGACGGCATGAATTTGAGTGTATTATTCGATTCACAACTCGGTCTCGCTAGCAAAATACAAACATATGTTCTATTCGAATAGTTTTTTCTCGTACTTGTCACCTGTGGAACTCCCTTCTGATTTCTCGCTTCCCTGACACCTACAATCTTCAAAAATTTAATGCAATGCCTGTTGCCATCTTCTGTCTTCCTGAAACATATTCTTTTATTGTCCTTTCTCCTCATTAAAGTTTTCCCAATTCTTTTCCACTCCAAGGAACTCCCTTGCCTCTTAGTTGCATTATCACCTTGTTTGGGATGAAATGATTAAAATACATACATAGATACAATATATATATATATATATATATATATATATATATATATATATATATATATATATATATATATGTATATTGTTTAATCTTAATTTTCTTCTGTTGACCTAATATTTGATCTTGAAATGAATTATTTATATCCAATGGATGTATTTTACAATTGTTATCTTCATTATTTTTCTGAGATAAGTTTTCTTTTAATATTCAATAATCGAAATATTGAGATGATTGCTTGTTCATATTTAATCGATGTTTTCATTTGAGATTTTGAGATGGTCTCTTTTTAATACTTAATGGATGTTTTGGATTATCCTCATCTTCTTTGATGCTTTCTTTTCCTCTGTCTTTTCTGTTTGTAGTCAATCGCTGTTTTAGACAATCCTCATTTTCAATGTCGTTCGAAAAAATTGAGACGAGTTGTTGTTCAATGTAATATTTTGAACTATCCTCATTTTCATTGTTGCTTCCAACGAAGACTTTGTTCAACCGATTGCTTCATTTGGCCGCTCTACAATGACCTATCTGTAAATTGTCAGACAGTACGCAGAAAAAAATAGGGTCAGAATAGGTTGACTTGTTTCGGTTTTTTGACCAAACTGTAAAATCGAGTTACGGAGTAAGAGGCACAGTTTATGCGGGTATGTCGGGAACGATAATGGTTAACCATAGATTTGAACAGGTTAAGATTGTAGTAATTGAGGAAGCATCATTTTGGGAGTCAGTTTCATAAATCAGCGGTTTATGGGAAGAAGCTGCTCAAGTGTTGCTCCCTAATGGAATAGGGTCTTAAATGAGAAGGTTAGAACTAGTGTAACTAAGGAATGTAGTTCGTCTGATTACTTTCCATAGAAAGGCTCGCAATGTTTAGTCTTGTCGGGGGGATAATAAATAATTTGTCACCCACAAGGATGCAGAGACGCTTTTGGACTCTCTCGAGACTGAAGGTTATGCATCTCCTGCCCATATATGACAACAGTACTCCGTTGTAGGCCTGATCTGGCTCTTGTAACGGTAGAAGATAGCAGGAGGAGTTAGGTATATGGAACCGACCATTTTATGAGCATCTTTAACGGTGGATTGCAAGTACGAGTTCCACTTAAAGTCTATGTTGAGTTTAAGTCCTAAATAGGTGCTCAAAACAGGGTCCTTCCAAAAGGAATAATCCACTCATCGTGATTGGTGTTAGTTCAGGGTTTGATCGGTGATGATGGTTTTTGAGGCATGTTACAGCTACATTAGTGGAGAGACCTGTTGCCAATATCTGACCATCTAGAGCTTTGGATGTACCCCCATATACCGTTGTATCAACAACATAGATAGTCACAAATGATTGGAGTATATCTTAGGTTGATCATTTATATAAAGTTACAAGAAGGTTGGTCCGATAATCGAGCCCTGGAGGATGTCTGTGTTGATTTCTAAGGGCCTCAGAGGACTGGCCATTAACAACTACCTTCAGAGACCTAGTCGTTTTATGGTTGAATTTTATGGTTGAATAGACTCTTCCAGTGATTCCATAGCTATAGAGCTTTTGCAGTAATCCTTTATGACACACATCGCCAAAGGCCTTTTAAATATCTATTGCTCTTGTCCTTGAGATGTATTTGCTGTTTAGTGCCTCACTGGTTCTGTGAGTAATTTCAGTGAGGACAACAGCAGTAGATCTGGCTAATCGAAACTCGTACTTCTTGTCACTTAAGAGATTATTCTTATTTAGGTAATTAACAATCTTCCGCAATCTCTGCAAGTCATTTCTAGAAAATACAAAGTGTATCTATGCATAAGCGGTACAAGCCAAAGTTGAAAAATAATTTGAATCCTAGAAGGTCTGGAAGATCTCCAACCATCTATTATAACCTAAAAAATCTTGCTAATGACAATGAGAAGACTGATGGGTCTATAGTGAGATAGTGATGGGCGCTTATCCACATTCTTGAAAATCGAACATACTGTTGACACTTTCAACAAACTTGGGAAAAATTTCTCCTTCAATAGTAGTTAAATAATTTCGATAAGACATGCATAATTCGGGGTTCATATTCTTAAGGACAACCATGTGGTACTGTGGATAAGTGCCTATGCCTGAAGCCAAATAACCAGCCTTGGTTCAACCCTGGTTTAACCAAGCCTGGCTCGTTTTTTTTTTTAATTTTCTGGGGTATAAAACTCTCTATTCCAGAAAGAATCCATTCTGAGACTAGGGCAGCAGTTTTGGAGGCACTATGTTTGAAGAAGGCTGAGTGAGGAGCTTTTGCCATGTAAGATCTGAAGATGTCCCAAATGTTCTATAGAACAGCATATCAGAAAATGTTTGGTTTGGCACCAACTTTGACATTGACTAGTGAATGGTTTGAAGTGATCAGGGAGGGAATAAAACTTCAGAAAAGCATTTTTTGGAGCAAAAGATGTGAAGAAAAGATCGAAGAAGTTTGACTGCCTTGTATCAGAAATGTGATTGAGTTCTTCAATGATCTACATTAGAGAAGTCTCTGAAATCTTAATCAGTTTTGTTCAAATGGACTAACCACTCATTGTGATGAATATTGAAGTTACTTCTGATGGAAATTCAGTCATCTCAGATATTCAGTCGAACATCCTTCAAAATAAGGATGATAGTAAAAATGAAAGTGGTACTATGGATAAGTGCAGAAGCACACACAGAGTGCGATGCGTAAATTGTCGTCTAAATTACGCAAAAATTGTAGTAGTGCTTACAATGAGCTATGGCTGCAGGTCATTCAGTTGGGGGTAACCAGGGCTGGCTGTTCAGTTACTGCTAGAACTTTTCTCGGGTATAAAACACCCCATTCTAGTAAGGATTCATTCTGAGGGTAATAGTTTTAGGGGCATTGTTGTTTGAAGAAGGCTGCCATCTAAGGTCTGAAACTGTCCCCGTCTGCCTTTGTGTAGTGAAAATATGTTCTATGTAACGGCATATCAGGAGATATCTTTGAACACTGCCTAGAGAATAGTCCGATGTTCCCGGTGGCGGAGGCAAAACTTCCTCGAAAATTTTTTCAGGGCATGATGTGAGAAAGAGGTCAAGGAGGTTCGCCTGATATCCTGTCGCATCAGACACTCGGATGGGTTCTTCAATGATCTGTGTCAGTTTATAGGCGATGGGGAAGTCTCTGCAATATCTGCCTTTTCATCCGTGGACTAACCACTGTGATGAAGACTGAAGTTAACACAGATACGAAAGCTAGCTGAGTGAAATTCACTGAAGATATTTATCAATCCTCTCAGATATTCGGTCAAAATTAGCGTCCTATCATCCTGACGACGATAAAAAGTGAAACTGAATGTGGTACTGTGGATAAGTGCAACGTGTAAGCACACATACGAGAGATCAGGGTCCTCGTTTTAAAGTTTCTTTCACAGTGAAACCCGCCCTTAATTTAGGCGCCGAACCCGTCGCCGATGAGATTTTCGTGGCCATCTGCTACATTAATTTTATATTTTCGCTTGAACTTCCTGCTTTTCTGTATGGAAAGATTTGAATTTCTTGAAATCTCATTTAGTATCTATAATTCACATTTGACTTTCTCAATTTCTCCCTTTAATTTTGCTTGTCGTTCGAGCTTCTCTTTGTCTTGGTATTAAGTTTTCCAGTGCCTGCTAAAGTTTTTACATATATGACATTATTTATTTCTGTGAGTCTGTTCGTCAACAATGTTTTACAATGCAGCGTTATATATTTACACATATCTCTATTCGACGTCGCCATGTTGATTTTTTGGAAGCTGGTCACCTTCTGACAATTGTGTTCGAGTTGCTGATGATTTCAATGATGTGGGTTTTCTCTTCAATGATTTCAACTCTCTTGTTTTCAAATGATTCTGCTCTAATATCGTATGATTCATCTTCATCAGTGACAGAATTTTCATCAGTGAAATTGTTTATGTCGCAGCTAGATTCTTCAGTTTTATTTCCCGAGAGATCATTATTTTGTATCTCATTTATTTTAGTTTCTATCTCATTCTCTATTTTCTTTTCTTGCATCATTTTAGTTTGAATTATTGTTTTTTGTACTTTGGTTTTGCCTGATCTGTTTTCTGCATTTGAGAGTATTTTGTTTCGCATGACGCCCTTGTGGAAATTGGTAAGCATATTTGAGTCGAGATATGGTCTTATTTCATTTCCTACGATATGTCTGCATATTCTTTTGACGATTTTTGAGTGCAATGCAAAAAGATATCCTTGATTTATTTATACTCTTCCATTTCATCTGGTTTCTTTTAATTAATTAATTAATTTGGCATTTGAGTCACACACCAGGGCCAAGATTGGAAGTTAATCCGGTTTGGGAGACCAGGTGTCTCATTGTTGGTGAAAGAGCTTTTTTTTCCCCCGTGACAGATTTTTTCGACCACATACTGGTTCCTCTCTTAGAGACATAGCCCTTGTTCACCTGGGCGACGGCCGATCTGGTATGAGGTTTTGTTTATAAATATTAAGATTTATTTTTGGACGTTTTATTCTTAACCGCCAACGGATAGTTTTATCAAGATACCACCTTGAGGATGACTGCCGACCAAACCTAAAGAGCTCAACCTACCCATTAGACACGACTATTTTTCGCCGGTTACAAACATGATATTTCTAGGCTATTATTATTATTATTATTATTATTATTATTATTATTTTTATTTTCTTTGCTTTCTGGCGTTTACACATTTCTTTCCGGGTCCCACCCAGGGACCTAAGGTTAGAAATGGCATCATGACACTTTTCACTGACAAAAAAAAAAAAAAATAAGTTACATAGATAGAGCCCTTCGTAAAGTGTGGGCTGTACTTGTCAGAACAATTTTTTGTATCTCCTTGAGGCATGGGCTTCCAGGAATCCCTGCAATTAGTCTACTGCAATCTTTTCCAACCAGTCCTAGGGCTCCAACTACAACAGGGATTGTTGATGTTCCCATATGCCACATTTTCGAGACCTCTATTTCAAGGTCCTTGTATTTTGACAGCTTTTTGAATATCTTCAAAGATACATTGCAGTCAGCAGGGACTGCCATATCAATAAGGATGCACCGTTTTTGTTTGTGGTCTTTAATAACAATATCTGGTCGGTTGGCCTTGATTGTTCTGTCAGTGTGGATTGTGTAGTCCCATAGAATTGTAACAGGTCCTATCTCCGTAACTGGGTCTGGGTGGTGTTGGTACCAGTTTCTTTCAGTTTCCTTCCCGTAGAAGTTGCAGATTTTCCAGTGCAGATATTGGCCCATTCTGTCATGTCGGGTTTTATTATTATTATTATTATTATTATTATTATTATTATTATTATTATTATTTCCTTTGATTTCTAATGTATACTCATTTCCTTCTGAGTCCCAACCGGAGTTCAGAAATGGTATTATATTGTTTTCCGCTGACCATTTTTATAAAAATAAAAATAAATAAAACATCGTAAGAGCACAAATATTTTACATAAATAAATCCCTTCGCAAGGTGGGAGCTTTATTTTTAAGAATATTTTTTTATTTCATTAATGCATGTGTTACCAGGGATCCCTTTCAATGAGTCTATCAGAACCTTTTCCAATCAAATCCAGGGACCCAGCCCCAATGGAATTATTGATGTCTTCATGTGACACATTTTTTAGATTTACATTTCAAGTTCCTTATTATATTTATTTTGAAGATCTTCAAAGAAACGTTTCAGTTTGCCATGTCAATACGAAATCACATTCTCTTTTGAGGTCTTTGATAACTATGTCTGGGCGATTAGCTTTGATTGTTCGGTCTGTGTGTATTATAAAGACCCATAACAATTGTTACAGGTCCGATGTCTGTAATCGGGTCTAGATAGTGTTCATACCAATTACATTATTCATCAGAAACAACTTTGGTATCATATTGATATCAATTGAGCTTGCCGAATATTTTAATACAAAGAACTGTAATTTCGACAAACATCTTAAGGCGCACTTTCTGAAAAAATATTCAGAATCTATCAACTTTGTGACCCTTAAAACGCATGTGGATAGTTATAATCCATAAGATTTATACTAAGCAGTTTGATTAATTCTTCCAAGTAACTACCGGAAAATTCCAAGATGAACAAGATCACCATCATACACGTTTCAATTGCATGCCTTCCAGCTGGCGGCGTTTCATTCGTTTTGACGCGTTGATTACCATCACAGCCGTTTTTATTTTCTTTTAAGACAAGCGACGTTTGTACAAAAACTTATAAAATGAACACCGCGCAACAAAAGACGTGACTCCCGCAACAGATGTTTAACTTTAAATTTAATATTTCTGGGATCCGATGTATCCAGATTCTTAAACTTGCCGACCAAATTTGCTTTTGTTTTTATTCCTATTGTTTTTAAATATCCCACATTGTAATAATAATAGTTTTGTTAGAAAAGATCATATATGAAAATTATTTAAAAAAAAGAACATTAATTAGTCTGAAGAATCCTTTCGATGGATGAAATGAGTAATATTTTTCCATTTGTCATTCACTTAACCGCTATTAGTTTAAAATATAGTTTGTATATCATATTATCTTAGAAACGACTTAAAATAATGTTTATTCCCCTTTTTTATTACTTTAACATTGACTAAAAATAATATTAGGTTGGTGCAAAAATAATTTCGTTTTCTAACATATGTTACTATGTGAGAAAACGAAATTATTTTTGCACCAACCTAATATTTATGCTTATAAAGTCTGTCCGATTAATAAATAAATATCCGTCACATCTTTAGAAATTGCTTTGTTTACGTTAACATACGAAACTAAGCAGATATGAAAGTTTGGAAAGTCTGAGAAAGATTTGTGTTCATAAGGCTCTATTCAACTTCCCGGGGCCATCGACGCACTTCGTGGTCGAGGGGCTCTAAAGCAAATTGGCAATACCTACGGTTTCTCCTACAAAAGAGGACGCAGGATCTAATCCTGCCGGAGTGCGCATATTTTATTTTAAATAAGATTTCCCGAATATCTAGACCAGTAGATGAAAATTAATAAATACACTGTTTAATAAATAAAAGGAGCGTCTACACAAATGTGAGTATCCCCTAAAATTAACGTTTAAGTAATAAAATCTACCATTTCTTTAGAAATTGCCTTATTCCCCTTTGTATTGCCAATAATGGTCTTGTTACTTGCATGTCACGATATTAAAGAGAAATAGTATATATGTACTGATGCAGTCCATCTTAGTCTAAATTTCTATTACTCAAGAAAAACAGTGAAGAGTAACCGCAATCAGCCTTGAGAAATAAAATTTTCTAAATAGTGGCAGTAATATTTTTATTAAACATAATGTTGGTCAATGTAATCATAAAGTTGGTCACGATTGTGACTATAATGCATTAGTATTAGCAATAGTATTAGTAGTATTTGAAGCAATTATATCAAGTGCTTGCATCATAATATATTCATGCTATCGTCAAAGACAAAACAGTTGACGTTTCAATTGACCCTTTTTTCGCAACTACAAAAACGCCCTGATTGACCCACTTCACCGCTAATCCTTATTTCCAAATTACTCGGAAGAAAAATCTGTCACTTAACATTTACAGACGTCACCGGTGGCCCGAGCCGAAGTGAAAGTTGAGCAATATTGCATACATTGGTACGTGTCTCTAATTGGATGAGATCAAAACTTGCTCGGTCGATTGAGCAGTGGACATGGAGATTAGACCCAATAGATAGGCTCATATCAAAAGCGAGATTAATCAACATTTTGCCATTTGCTGTGTGATAAGAATCGAGAAAAACATTCGTCATATTCGCGACCGGATTTTGTAGTCTTCTTCTATTGGAAAGCACTTTCCCCTATCTAAGAGTTTATCTATCTATAATTGTTCTCATTTCCCTCTTATGATCTATTCAATTCCGATTTTCTATCTGTCTGTTTAGATCGATTCTAAAAACCTGTCCCGATAATCTTAGTTTGTTGATAAGATTCTATCACTGTATCGATCGTTTTTTTATGGTTGGATCTGCTCAATGGTTGAAACGGTAGCGAGTTTGTTTTCTTTTTGTCATTTGATAATCAAATCCTTATAAGGGCCTCCTCTCCATAGTTTTTTTTCAGATGTTGACTTTTCTCTATCCACTATTATGTATGAATAATTAGATACATGTAAAATCGGAAAGGAAGTTTTTTGTCCATTTTAATCTGTTCACTGTCTATCTATCTATCTATCTATCTATCTATCTATCTATCTATCTATCTATCTATCTATCTCAGTCTGCTAACCATTTCAGTCTGTTCATATCTATCTATCTATCTATCTATCTATCTATCTATCTATCTATCTATCTATCTATCTCAGTCTGCTAACCATTTCAGTCTGTTCATATCTATCTATCTATCTATCTAGATGTCAGATTAATTCGTTCGTTTTTCCAGTGTTATTAATACGCAAAATAATTTGCCATAGTGTTTTATTGTTTTTTCTTTTTGTAGCTTCATTCTTATTCTACAACTGTTTTTATCGTTTTATTGAGTTATTTATTATAAATGTAAAAAAAAACGAATGAATTGATAACAGCCCAACATCTATCTATCTGAGTTATTTCATATTTGTCGGTCTATCTGTCTGCCTGTCTATCTATCTATTTTGTCATTTATCTATCTCAGTCTATCTATATTTTATCTTGGTTATATCTCTGTCTCTCTCTCTCGATATATATATATATATATATATATATATATATATATATATATATATATATATATGTAGAGAGAGAGAGAGAGAGAGAGAGAGAGAGAGATTCCCAAAATATATATTTATCAGTCTGTATCTGAAATCACCCCGCCTATACCTAAATCAGGAGCTGTAATGACACAAGTCCGAAAGTAATGATTCCTATTTTATGTTGGCCCACGACGCCAAATGCAGATTGTAGTGGAATATCAGTGAAATTTGTAACCTCCTGTCAGTATCACATAATTATTTTCCTTGTTCCAGCTTCTGTTCAGAAAAAATATATACCCATTGACATTCACAGTCGCGAGCTGAATGGTGACAGTTACCAAGCAGTAGATGTAAGTAAAGAGGTTGATAATGGTAATATTCCTGATATAGAAATATTCGACCATTCAGTGAACGAACATTCAGTGCTATTGTCGGTTGAAATTTATAAAATCTTTCTATTAAAACAATTCACAAGTCCACTAAGTGTTATCGTTCTTTCCAGTATTGATGGCAGTTTCCTTCTCAGCATTTTGTTGAACGTAGTGTGAAATCTTGACAATATAATTATTTCCATTCGCAATAATCTCATTATTTTCTCATTTGCAATCTATTTTAGTTGTGGCTGCTGTTGAAAGTCTCTGGGTAATGTGGTTTCTACTGTTTGGTACAGTTATTTGTGTTTCTGTAGCGCTAATAAACGAGATTTTTGTATAATTATTTCACGGAAGCATCCTAATAGAAAATGGTTAGTGAGAGTGATAGAAATAGAGAGGACAATAAAAGAACGGTTGTCAAGGAAGCAGAAAATGACGATTAGCGTTACATTTAAATTTTTGGATATTATAGTTAACAGGAAAGCAAGAAGTGGAAGGGAGTTACACAAGTGAGAAGTGCGGCGAAGAAACTATTAGTATAGAACTTACGGTTGCAACTAGAAAATTCAACAGTGAAATTGTTATACGTCTATGGCAATGTAATACTGTGGTTAAATTCCTGAAATCGAGCTACCAAAGACTAAAGCTTAACAGAACAATTATTTATAGAAAAGGCCAAGGGAAGATATATTATGGCGGTAGAAAATTGTCTGAAGCCGAGATGTCAGATCAGGAGCGATAACATTACAGATTCTTATTTGCAAAGTAAATTAACTAAATTAAAAGGAGAAATGAAGTATGACAGGGAAGCAACTATTTAGATCTTGTTTTATATTTGACATCACTTATGCACTTGACTTTATTTAAATTCTCCTTCATTTTTTTTTAAAATTGGTTTCAGCTTTAATCACAGCAGGTTAAGTATTTTTTTTCTTTATCCAGGAAAGTGTTATGTATAACGAAATAACAAATAAAAAAATAAGCTTTCCGTTTTTCCTCCCCTCACATCTTTATTCGATGTCTAGTTCATTGGGTTTTAGAATTCGAAAAAGGATGGTCCTCTCTAAGACCTACTGGATTCATTAGTCCGAATACATGTTTAATCATGGATTTAAGAAAGCGGTTGACATCTGAAACATTTCCGAACGGGTTGGATGCTATACATGACATCCGTATAAGAGTCTAAATCTGATGGTTTAAGAATATGACACGAATTTTTAGGTTAATGTTTGGATTTTGTAGCATCTTCGGATGTTGAACAAAACCATCCCTGGTACAATTTTAATCTATGTACGATTTCATTGTCACCTATAATACATTGTCATATATTGCTATAATCCATTTTAGCAGTGGCGACAACAATATGTATGTCAAGGCCGGAAATGCTATTGTTATGTTTCCTGTTTTGTTTTGTTTTTGTTTTGTTATTGTTTTGTTATGCTTTTTGTAGTTTCAATAGAAATCAATAGAAGACATTAGTTCCCGAGAGTTTTTCACGTTTATTGAGCTTTTTCCCTCAGGTTTTTATCTGTATATCGTCGTATAATTTATATGAACCAGTTTGTCCCAAAAAGACGCAGGTAAAATGAAGAGCCCCCTATACCGCTCCAGTAAGTACCCGACTCCTAATTGCTATCCTCTACCTTTATAAGAGCCATATCAAGCCGAGAATGGAGTACTGCTGCCATATTTGGGCGGGAACTGACTAGCCCTCACTTTCCAGTCTTGATAGATTTTAAAAGCGTCTTCGTGTCCACGTTGGAGAAGAATTATTTTCCAGCTTCGAACCTCTCTTTCACAGGCGGGATGTGACGAGTCTCTCACTGCTCTGTCGCTAGTTCTATGGAAAGTGCTCGGTCTAACTGCATTCTTTGGTTCCGCCAGGTTTGAACTTCACGACCAGGACCCGCCATATCACTTACATAGTAGCTAACCCCACCCAAATTCCCTCCGTATTTCATGAGCGGGAAGTTCCACTCAAACAGCTTCTTCCTGCAAGCCAATGTGGAACTCCCAAGAGGATGTTTCCCTAATCACTACAACCTTAACCTGTTCAAATCTAGAGTTCCTCTCCTATCAATACAAACTACTCCTTAACGTAATACTCTACCTCAAGCGGAACTCGGCCCTTGTACAGGGTGAACTTTAGTGTAAAAAATATTTATGAAGGTAAGCTTATTAAATTTTTGTCTGTGTGCTTGACTTGCTGCTTTTGGTATGCCATGAAGAATTTCATTTACCACCTTTATACCCCAACCATAACATCATCGTCATCATTATTATTATTCTTTTGTGCCATGACCTTTCAGGATGTGGCCGATTGTGTCTCTCCAAAATGTCCTTTCTTGTCTTGCTCTAAATAACTTTGTACCTTTCATGAATGCTCTTTAACCAGCCTTAATAAGTAGTGCACTTCGAACCTTTTAAAAAAAAAAGCATTAGGCGATATATTCGGAGAAAAAAACAAGAATGAAAAGGTGATGAGGAAAAATAACTGCATGGATTGTTCAAAAGACAAACTAAGGGAATTACAGGTGAAATGAAATGGCAAACTAGGAGTATTTACGTATTTACTCTGGCTCCCCACGAAGCGTACACCCAGGCCAGGAACAAAAATTACCCGCATCTGTCGGTTGCGCTGGCCTCGGTGCGAGCACCAATTCCTCTCTCTGGTGCAATGAGAGGGCGCGGCCTCAGGCAGCTGTTCCCCAGGGATGGGCACCTCTCAGTATAATTTTCCTCAGTTGGGACTCTGTCCTTTGACAATGTCACCCCTGAGAGTACTCTGCCTAAAGACATAGCCGCAACTGAGAGATGATAAATAGATGTGTTACAAACCACTCCAAAGAGCGATTTATACACTATAACATAGGAGATATCTGAAGTTAACAGCGGACCAGAAAAAAAAACGCCATAAGAAGAAATTATCAAAGCATAACATTAGAGAAATACAAATGCAGACGATACAAAGATAGACATCAGTTACATTATCAGAAAATGCAACAATTTTTAATATAATACTCATTTAATTCTAAAGTTAAGCAACGTCGAGCCTGGTCAGTATCTAGATGGTGATTACTTAGGAATAACGGGGGCTGTAAGTTATAAGCCTAGCAGGTGATGTAATGTAATCGTTAATCGGAGAACCGAGTTCCAATTCACGTTGGCTTCGCTATATTCATTTACACGCAAATCCTCTTGGGAAATGCATGAATCTACCTCATCTCTTGTATACTGAGGAAGACTTATATCACTAAACCAGTATTATCTCCAAAACAAAAATTCTTACAATCTAAACAAATTTTCTGAATATAAATATTTTGCAATGGGTTGAGAAACCGTAAAAAACTAATCAACCAACCATTAGAGAAATACAAATGCAGACGATACAAAGATAGACATGAGTTACATTATCAGAGAATGCAACAATTTTTAATGTAATAATCATTTAATTCTAAAGTTAAGCAACGTCGAGCCTGGTCAGTATCTAGACTGAGCTTCTTCCTGCAAACGAGAAAGAATCCAGTACAACCGTTGGATAAAACAAAAGCTGCTATCTTGTTGGTATCTCCCAGAGGCTCGAGGCCTTCTTCAACAGAATTACCGATGAAGAAGTTAAAGCAATACCAATATTGAAACTACAAAAAGCATACCATCTGCAGGTATTTCCCTGGTGCTATACTGGTACAGTAATCCTATAGGAGATGAGGGTAGGAGATGTCAGCTCATCCACGAGCAGGCTTAGGTACCCCCGCTTCTTCCAGTATGCTCTTTAGTCCTACCAAAGGAGCGTGATTGTCTAGGTGTTTAAGCCGCCTGTTCAAACATGATGTTTCCAACCCAAAGAAAAGTTTTGCTGCTTTGATTCTTTGGCAACAATTCCATTTAGAAAGTCTGTAACTTGAGTGGCTCTTCGGCCTTATATTAGATGAAAGGTAGTAAAAAATATCACACTAAAAATATAACACTCTTCCTTGTAATCGTAAAGTTATCGTTGTACAGAAAAATAAAGAATTCTACTTGTTTTATATGTCGGGTTCCTTCAGTTAATGGAACGCTAATTGCTTTCCACAAATTCCTATCCTGCGTTGCTCTTTGTAATGTTTATATTTTAATCTATATTTTCAATTCCTATTCTGTCATCCTTTTACAACAAGCATGTTACGTATGATAACCGTTTTTTTCCCTCCTCCTCGCTTGAACTCACTGTGTTCTGTGTCAAATTCTTTGAGTCCTTTCCTCATTATGTCCCGGAAATTTCAGCAGTCTGTCTGATTCTAAGTACTAAATTGTTTTTTTCGGACTCTTAAAACTTCCTCGTTGCTCACATGGTATTCACAGCATTCTTCTCTAGAATTACGTCTCTGTTGTCTCAAGTCTCATTTTCCTCTTTGAAAAAACTGTCTCGCATTTATTTCTTATAGGATTACATAGCAGTTTAGTAATCTTTTCTTTGTTTCTATCAAAATATTCCTTTTTTCTAATACTTTGGACTTTTGGAAGATATCATTTGCTAGTCCAATGCGCCTTCGGATTTCGGTGTCACATTCTTCGCGCCCGTTAAAAAAAAACAAAAACTTCTGAAATCTTCAAAATTCAATATTTCCTTGATATTAATGTTTCCAGTTATCGAATTTTGGTTCTTTCTTTACTATAGCTATCACTTCTAATGAGGCTTTCCAGTTTTTCTGTATATTCCGTTTTGTCCATCATTACAATCGCATTGTCTTTGTCAGCTGATAGTATGATGATGTTGTCATTACTCTGTAGGGTTTTGATAGCCAGCATCTTGGGTTTCTCCAGTATCTGTCTCACTTTCCATCTTTGTTCATCCGCCAGAGCTTGAGGAATATTCAAGGCTATTTACTCAATTCGGACAATGATTTCTAAGTATGGGATCCGCCTAATGGTTGTTGCGGAGTTGAAACCCATGTTGAGTAGTGACTCCTCAGAGGTACTCAGCTGATATTGACTGATGTTGATTACTGTCTTCACGGGTTGATGATAAACCTTGTGCGTCACCTGATCTTTTAATCTGTTCAATTTCTATATTGGCGGGGCTTGACTATATCGAATTCGTGACTGAAGGATTTATCCAGATCGTGATGAATCCTCTTTCGGTCTTCTTCATCGGTAATTCTGTTGAAGAAGGCCTCGAGCCTCTGGGAGATACCAACAAGATAGCAGCTTTTGTTTTATCCAACGGTTGTACTGGATTCTTTCTCGTTCAAGGGCGTGTCCTGCTCTTTCTTTGAGCAGACGCGTTCTCCTTGCATTGACTGGAAATCTTGGTGTCAAACCTAAAGTCGTAAGTCTCTGCATCGTTGTAGGAATTATGGGAAAAAATACAAAAGAAGGCCTTTGGTCCATATAACATCAGGGCGTCCTTCAAAAGTGGTTCAACACTTCACAGACACCTCTTCAGGGTAAGACTTCCCATAATAATAACAACAAATTGTGATATGAGCCCTGGTAAAAATATATTACTGAGAAATTAGGTTTATGAGTCCCAAAACTTCATGTACTGATGCCTTCAAGGTCCAGTGGATAAAAGCGTTGGTTGAAGTAATCCAATGACTTGGTCTAAAGAGTTGCGAGTTCAATACCTGGCTACAGCAGAGGTGAACAATAACTTGGAGAATTGAGCTAAAGGGGAAATAACTGATTCTGAGATATTCGGAAGAACTAGAACAATCTACTCCAGTGGTTAGAAATTCTAATCAACTGAAGAAGGCCGGAGCGTACAACGACAGAAACGTCGTGAAGATGGCAACAAAGATGAGGACAACAGTCAGATTAATGTAAATAGTATAAATAATTACAATACCTCATCTCAGATATTACAATTATTAGTTATTCATTTATTCCGACTTTGCTTTACTATTAGAGTGGTGCAAAAATAATGACGTAATAATGTCGTTTTTTGACGTTAAAAAACGACATTATTACGTCATTATTTTTGCACCAACCTAATATCTTAACAAGGAGTTACTGCTGTTTTCTTTCTGTCTCTTCTGCCATCACGGTGTCATCTGCCTGCGAACAATAAATCCTGGTAGGACTTCTATTTCTCTTAGGATCGTCAAGCTGTAAATAAATCTAGCGAGAAGACAAGAGACTTAATCTCTCATACGTTAACATATTTTATTCCACTCCGAACTTTGTTACTTATGGTCAGCCAGTAGTTGTGTGGTCCCATGGCCCTCTCCGAACGTGGAATCCATATTCTAGTATATGAGATTTTACCTCATGGATGGATGTTTATAGATATGCCTGTTATATGTTGTTTTTCCACACATGCACATCCTAGTTGCAGGTGGGTTGATGTTTACATTTAAATCCGTTGAAGCTCTGATTTTCGCCGCCGGTTGGGTGGTAATCTCACTCTCTCGCTCTCTCTCTCTCTCTCTCTCTCTCTCTCTCTCTCTTTCTCTGACAAACCTTGCACCTAACTTCTCCAAAGGACAGTGAGTGTAAGGTTTGTTCAAGAATCATCTGATGTGAGTTATATACTACAAAGTGATAGTAAGTTTCCTCAGTATTCTTTCAACAATGTAGTTGTTTAAAAAATGTATTTTCTCATAGAGTTTTTCACTTACATTATTTAAAGTCTAACTGAGGTTTTCATCTTTGTTATTTACTATAACAAATTTTTGATAATTTTGCCCTCCGCCCTTATTTAACTTTATTTTCATCCGGTAGTACAGTAATGGATAGCGGCTCGGATTGAGGAATCGGAGAGCCGAGTTCGAATTCCAGTCGGATCCATTACATTCATTTACGTGCTAATACCCTTGGGAAAGGTATGAATCCTATTCTTCTCCGCCCCACAGCTGTGGGTAAATAGCAGGACAGACCGGGTTCTTGGAAGGCAACTGGTCATCTGCAGAAAGAAATAGCAACCTACTGCGGGAAAAATCTGCCTCGTCAGTTACGTATCGAAAGATACACGATTGCCTAAGCGTGTATCACGCATGGCACATAACTGACTGACTTTCAAATTAATGCTTTTATTTGAAAGTACGAAAGTAGAATGTTTTCATACCCCACTGTTAATGTCTCGGGATGCATGATTAATTTCTATTCGTCAAATAACATATCCTTCATGAGTAATTTTCACCAACTTGAACATCCAATTCAGTAATTCCAGAAATCATATCATTAATGATTTCTTTCATTTTCAGATATTGCACAATATGTATGTATAGCTGGCAACTCGTATTCGAGCATACTACTAGGCCGGCTAGCCAATCCCTAATGCAGACGCTTGCCCAGGCGCATTTGTGTTTATTCAACACTCACAGATCCCACCTGTGATTTATACTGCAACTATGCTAAGCAGACCTTACTTACAGTTTCTGAGAAAGAGAATATTATCTAGCGTGATCAACAATTTGAACAAGGCCAGCAAGCTCAAGCCCTCAGCCACGATGACTTGTGACTTCGTGCTAGCACAGCTATCGACGACACTCAAGGGTTCCGTCTACCCAATTTCGCTCACAAGGTTTGGGTCAACCTAACAATATAATGAATAATAAAACGGTCAAATAAGGCTAGTAATTCGTTGGAAGCTGAGAGCAATAATTTCATTGGTACTTTAATATCATCTCCAGCATTACGAGATTTCTTTGCATTAATAATAGTTAATAATGTATTTTGAATTGATGAACCAGTTTTTCAAATTTCATCTATAAAGGCAACCAATTAAACGATTACATACTCCCTTTTGGAAATCTTCAATTGAAATTAAAACGTTTCATTAAATATTCAGAAATCGTTCCATCTTTTTTGCATTGCGCAGTTATTTTTTGCCCTGTTTCCACTTAGTCTGAGTTTGTACGACCCGGCCCTGAGACTGAACTTATAATTACTATGTCACTAGATTTACGAATAATTCTCTAGACAGACTATATGAACGCGAGGAGGAGAACAGAAGAAAAAACCTGCTACTTAGAATCAGAAAGAGAGATCTGAAAATCTTTGGTTGTAAATTAAGAAAATAATGTTTTAGGTTAAGTTTTATTCGACACTATAAGGAGTATGACACTATAAGAACCTTA
>OZ010602.1:71311668-71361668 GCA_963932145.1 Acanthosepion lycidas
TGTGGAATACATTGTGTATCTTGGCTTTCTGTATCGATTAAATGTTTATGAGCTGACTATGATGGAGTGATGTTAGCACTTTTAAATCTTGCATGCATTAATTTTGAACTCTTATTAATAACTGCATTGTTTCTTTCCAGGTAAACTGATGCCTGACTGTTCAAAGATGAATTCAAATGCAACTAGTAGCGACTTCTCTTGAAAATGCACAAAATTTGGCATTATAAAGCACCTGTAGAAAAAGGGTTTAGCTCCCAAGGATATTCATGCTGACGTGGTTTCTGCATTAAGACATCAGCGTTATCAACAGTGCAGAAATGGGCAGCTGAATTTAGGAAGGGAAGAGACAATCTTGAAGATGGCCCAATGTTTGGATACCCTGCAACAACAAGGAAAACATTGGTCATGTTCAATACATAGTAATGGATGACAGGTGATTGACTATAAATCAAATAGTCAATACTATTAGCATATCCCGTGAGAGAGTTGAGAAAATTCTGCCCAAGGAACTTGATATAACAAAGGCTTCTTCTCAGTGGGTGCCACATCAAAAGTGCGTCAGGCTGATAACAACACGGGAAAACCCGACATTGTTTGAGACAGATACAACTAGTTTCCTTGAACATTTCCTAACACATGAGGAATGTTGGATTCATTCCAATGAACCAGAAATAATGAAAACACACCACCTAACCTGCTTCAAAAAAAGGTCAAGGGTCGTTTCATCTGCAGTTAAGGTGATGGCCTCATTTCTTGGGATTTTTTGTGCGTTTATTGATCTTTATCTTTAAAATGTCACACCACCAATGGAGAGTACTATGTCAACTTCCCGGGGTAGTTACAAAAGGCTATCAAAACCGAACTAGTTTAAAAACTAACGAAAGGGGCCATCATAACAATGATTCAGTGCACTAATCCTTGGTTTCTATGACTGCTGTGTGTGACTATAGATTTGAACACCCTCGCTGTTTTCCTGATTATCAGTTCCCCAACATGAAAAATGGCTTGGCTAGTAAACAGTATCGCAGTAATGATGACGTCATTGCTGTTGATTTTCTTTAGCAACAGGATTAACAGACTTCTTTCAGCAGAGTCAGATACGAGTTTACCTGGAAAAAAGCAATGCAATTATTAACAAGAAAAGTTGAAATTACTGCATGCAAGATTTCATAGCTCTAGACTCACTCTTTCACACTCAGCCTATGAAATACTTTAAATCCACAATCGCAGCAAGGACAAAGGTGACAGAATCGAAAAGACTTGGTCGACACTGCAAAAGATGGAAACGGTATGAAAAGCAAGTCTACCATTTGAAATATGTTGAATTCTTCAAAGCAGGGGTAGAAATAATCTTTTTGTACGACTCTGGTCTCTGACGTGCACGGTCTCTGACGAAGGCATTGAACAAGAAACTTGATGGGGACTATACTTAGATATTAAGAGTGGAGTGAAATGTCAGTTTTGGCAGCAAAAATGACTAACCACATCACTATGGTGATTTTCCAAAGCAGACGACTACAGTTGCTGAGATATGGGTAAGATTCAACCCCACATTGCTGGAAAAGTAAGAATCATTCAAAACATCGTACTCAGATAATCTATGCAAAATGGGACTTCATGGACTAATTGAATATTTTAACTCATTATATGGGCAACTGTAAACCACAAGTAAAAACCTATTGTGTCTGGAGCAAACTTATCATGGCTGCTGTCGATTTTATGATGATGATAATAATACATATTTGATCAGCAGCTTTTCATTTTGTCAAGTATTACTAAATAAGGTAGATAAGGAATACTCTCATTTTTTTATGTAGTTTCTATTGTTTTCGTTCAAGGGAATGGATGTTAGTTTAAAACATATTCAAACATTGTTTATAGTTATTTATTTATCGTCTGTTCTAACGCTTTTGATCATTTTCTGAACGTCCTCATGAACAGTTCATCTCTGTTATTTGTCAGAAGATGAGATGATGAACTAAGTTGGCGTTTCCGAACAGAAACACCAATATGATATTTGTCTAATGATTTAAGAACAGGTGTTTATTATTACGTAACACGAGTGTTCACCAATTTCATTTAGTAAACTGTTTTATTCTGTACCGTGGACATATTAAATGGCAGTCAAGCCAAATATTTTTACATTTCTGTGAAGTCAGATGGTTGTTTTTGCTTCAGGTTACTAATGTAAAAAAAGAGCCTTAAAAAGGAAACTTGGCTACAAATGTTTACACTATTCATAAACAGGTGATTTTAATAAGATTGGGGACCGAAAAATTTCTTCAAAAAGAAAGAATATCCCAATAATTTTAGGTGACTACGAGTAACTGACTATTGACACCAAAAACCAAAAACACATGAACCACTGGATAAAAGTGTTGGTTGAAGTAATCCATCATTTGGTTTGTTGTCTTCATCTTTATTGCCATATTCGCAATTTATTAGCCGTTGTACGCTCCGATATTTTTCAGGTGATATACGATGGAATTTTGAACTGAAGCCTCTATTTAATGGGACAGATTGTTCCTCAATGACATGGTCCAGTTGGTTGAAGTAATGCAAAAAAGTGACTTGTGACTTGTGAATTCAATACCTGGCCACAGCAGAGTTACTAAAGGGAGATAACTGAAACTGAAACCAAGAAATGTGTGGTACTTGGAATAAGAACGATCTACCCCCGGTGGACTAAATAAAAAAATTTGGTTCTAAATTGCAACGTATATCACCTGAAGAAGGCCGATGCGTACAACGGTCGAAACGCCGTGAATATGACAATAAAAATGAGGACCACAGTCTGAACAATGTAAATAATGTAAATGTACATTCCTTTGTTATATATTTAATGTGTTTCATCTTAGTATAAAAACATTTGTGGCACTGCTTTTCATTACAGTAGGGATTGTTTCATTGTTATTGTAACCAATATGTGTCAATGCATTTGCGTATATGGGTAAGTGTGCATATTTTTCATTCTTTCTCCCCCCTTCTCTCTCTCTCTCTCTTTCTCTTTCCCTTCTCTAGGCCTCTATCTCTTTTATAGTTTTACAGAAGAAATGTGAACACTTAATGTTATATTTTATTCAACACTTGACTTCAATTACCAGCAACTACTCCCGACCAGTCGGGAGTATGCAACTCCGAAGAAACCTAAAAAAAAAACAACAAAAAAAACGTCATCCTTACATTCTGTCTGCTATAAATGTGAGGCAGTCCGACTCCCTCATTGGAGTGCCTGTGTATTACAAATCCTTCCCAGGCTTGCAAAACCGGATGCTTCCACACTTGGCGACCAGGACTGATCCTAGTACAATCTTCTCATTCCCTGGGCTTCTTTCATAGTTTACAATGTCTATTCTGATATACTACGAAATGAATCTCACTCGCCTTCGAACCGGTTTGTATCATATCATTTATTCAGTTCAGTTGTCATTTTTTATCATACAGCTCTAGTTTACTTGCGTCATGAGGTGCTCAAAAGATTTCCGGGCTGTACTGGACTTTTGTCATCGATTTGCATCATACAGTTTATATAGAAGAACTGTCAACTCTGTCTGGAGCAAAAAAATAGCTATAATTACCTTCCAGAAGAACACAAACTACTAATTAAATGATAAGAACTAATCTCAAAAAGGAGACACAGAAAAAAAAATTTATTACCCTACTTAAAAATCAGATATAGTATTGAGAAAATAATATGAAAAATTGGGAAAACAAATTGTGACGCGTTTCATCCGTTAGAACTTCATCGGACTGGACTTTGTTCATGTTGCCACGAATATGCATACGCAAGAAACGACAGACGCTGGTAGTTTCAAAAGTTTCTTTTCTTCTTTCATTGGAATACACGAGGTCTATACCTAAACATTTTTAGTGTACATTGCAAGATGATTTGTGTCATTTTCGTGTTTTTCTGTATTTTCGTTTCTTCTGGATTTAATGAGAGAAGATTGGGAAATGTTAATGAGAATAAAGAAAAGAAACAAATAAACAAGCGAGACAGATGTTTATTTTTCACCGATCAATCACGTTCCTGTTTTCGATTGCTTTTTAATTATTACTCCACGTCTTTCATCACATTCCCTCATTTCCTCTTTTTAGTTTTACCAAATAAAAGGAATAAACATAATTTGCATATATAAACACCTGTCTGCGGACATGTGTTACTTGAAACAGACTGTATCCTTTTGGTATTGAATTTGGTGACCACAATACTTATATTTACATGTACTATAGCCCGGATATTGTGTACCCTTCAGTTAAAGATTAAATGCAGATTAAATATGGATCGGAATCCGACAGGATGATAAAATAAAGAAAAAATAGAAAATATATATCAGTCTGACCTGTTTCACTTTTGTTAAATCTTCGCCATGAACGCCTTTTCCAAAATCCGAATAATCCTTTTGAAACAAGGAATTGTAATTTGGTAAAGTTGATCCTTAAAATTAATCGGCATAAAATGTCTGTCGTCTTCAATAGTATTCGTCCTAGATTTCCCGCTTAATATATATATATATATATATATATGCAGAGAGATAAGTGTTTGATGACTTGGAAAACCATGAAACTTTAAGTTGCACTACAAATGTAGGTATATATATATATATATATATATATATATATATATATATTCTGTATGCAGAAAGATCTTGCAAAATCAAGCAATGTCTCTGCAGGTATTACTGTTTTGTCAGTTGCGATTATATAATCAGTGTTGATATAAAATTCAACATTGCATTGTGGCGTTTAATCAAATGGAGGCTTATTATGTAAAGTGGAGGAAAGGGTATAAATGGGATCTTCCAATTTTTATTTGTAGTCTAGACCTTGAGCCTGTCTAGTTATTTACTTATCTTTGTTTTACTTTGTTATTTTAGTTTAATTATTTATCACTATCTATTTATTGTATGCTTCACATGAAAAGAAAGAAATGTAAGAAGAAAAAGTGAATGAAAAAGAATGAAAAAAAAGAAAGATGGATAAGAAACAAAATAAAAAAAGAAAGAAAACAAAGTAAGTTTCATTTCACAGAAAGTTGCTTAGTTTTTGTATTTATCAAAACCTTTCATGTCAAAGTCCAAAAGCAGAGGAGATGGCATTTTCGCAATAGCATAAGTAAGCAAAATTTGAAAAATGCCTGTGTGGTTATTTTCCAAAGACTAACTATTAAGGTATGACGACAAATATAGTTGGATATCCTTAAGAATGATTTTAAATTTTCAGTTTGGCATATTTTCAGCTTCATTGTCATTTAATATTTTCTTTTTTGTTTTTGGCAAATATAATTCATTCATTCATTACCTCATACTGTCTCCTTTTTTTATCGTCTTTCTTTTCTCTTCTTCTTTCTTTTTCGTCTATTCTCTGTATTTTTTTTCTTTATTCTTTTTACTTGTTTATCTATTTTGTCTTTCATTAAGTCATTCATTCTTTCCTTCCATTTACTCTTCCTTCCTTCCTTCTCCTTCATTTTCCGTCCTGGTGATCTAAGCCTATTCGTGATCTCGTTATTTTCAAATTTTCGTCTGTAAAATCCACCCTTCTTCCGCCTTCTTTTTTCTCTTTCATTTTCTTTCTTCATTTTGTTTATTGCCCCTCCCTCTTCTGAAATTTCAATTATTCTCTTTCTTTCCTTCTTTCCTTCTTTCTTTCTTTCTTTCTCCTCCATTTACGCCGTACACTCTCAAATTCAGACAACGTTTCTTTTCGGTTTCTTCCTGTTATTATTGGAAGAATACAACAACAACAACGACAACAATAACAACAAATGTCGGCGTATACATGAACGCAGAAACACTCAATTTTATCTTCTCAGTTACACCCACGCATTGTCAGGTATGTAGACACAGGTATAAGGGAAACCCTCAACATTTCTCTAACACACGCCCACTCAATAACTCATTCGTTCTCTCTCTCTCGCACACACACACACACACACTCTCTCTATCTATCTATCTATTTATCTCTCACCCCCTCTACACAAACGCATACACATAGAAACAATAAATATATAGTTAATTATAAATTCTTGGATACCCACTTACGCACAAATCGGCGTGATAATCATGCGATTAAACATTCGGTACGCCCACACAAAGCACATGTCGGCTCGTAGAAGCTAACCACCTGCTAAATAGCAATGGTTAACAAGTTTCAGGAACTGCAGTTCAATCCTCGGTAATTGATCCGGTACTCGAACCTTGTTCAAACTCGATTAAACTTAGCAACCAATCTACTGGGAAATACTGTTGACGAATGAACGCTAACAAGCACGACTTGGTGGTCTCTGCTATTTAACTTGTATCACACGAGCTTAAACTTAGCAATAATATACTGAGCGAAAAAAAAAATCAGTTCATCTGTAAGATGAGCAAATATCAAGACTTAAATAATTAACGAACATATTACGACTTTTGGTTCGGGTGGATTTTCAAGTAACAAATTCATGTACAGGGCAAATTCATATGCGTATCATTTATGGAGCACTACGAAACACGCTAAAACCATTCATGCAAGAATAAATATTTCACGCTAAATAATTATATATATATATATATATATATATATATATATAGATAAGTGAACATAGATGGCGATAGGCTGTTTCATGCTAGACGCAATCATTATATATATATATATATATATATATATATATATATAGCGCGTGGGACGAAGAGCGAAATGTCGAGTATTTAGCCAGTAATCATACTTTTATACTGAAAATATATATATATATATATATATATATATATATATATATATATATATATATATATATACACACACTCAGATTGTGTATTTAGTCAGTAATATATATACTTTTATACTGAATAATATATATATTGAGTCAATGTTAGAATAATAGCCAATATAGCAAGGTGTTCGGTGTTGGCGTTCATCAAGGCTCAATCTTGAGTAAACTGCTCTTCATTCACGTGTTAGAGGAACTCTCGGGATTTCCCCCCTTGTGTACTATGGGGTACTTCTATATGCTGACGACCTTGTATTAATCGCTGACACTCTGGATGAATGTGTTACCAAGCTGAAAACCTGGAAGGTGGTCGTGGAGAGGAAAAGGTCTCCGTGTCAACATGGAAAAGATCACGTTTATGATTTCCGGTGTTAACCTGGACAAGTTGCTGGAATCTGGCGCATTTCACTGAACTGTCTGCCGCAGTGGAGTGGGTACAAATGTAACACCTGAGTGCACAAGAAATGTAGTGGCACCACCGGCTAACAGAACCACCAGATTATATCTGCCCTAGATGCCGTGGCGAAGCGCACCTTATTGATGGGAGGCCTACTACCCAAGTCACTTTGGACAGTTCAAAAAATAATATTGAGCCATGTTTTCTGCTATCTTAGGGATATGCTCTGCAAGCTCGCCATTATGACCATGTGCTCTTTGGCTTGGTGGAAATTCAAAAAGCTGCTACACATTCTCACATTCAAACAGGTATCGTTGAGGACTCGTGGCAAATTGTTATCTGTGTATGTACGATCAGCACTTGGAGTTCAGAGTTCCTGGTCGACCGAGTAGGCGGAGGAAGACGTGGAAGGACTGCATTGGGAGGGATGTGTATAATCAAAGCTCCGGATCTTGACTTGACATATATATGTATAAAGAGTGAGAAATATATATATTGTGTATTTGGGCACCAATCATAAATTTATGCATGTTTTAATAAAAATGATTGATTTCACAAGCGCTTTCGGTTAATGCAAATACTAGTCGAAAACGCTCGATAAAAAAACTAATTCTTTGGATAATTTCTCCATACACTTGGTCCTCAATAGAAATAACTTTTGAGAGTACAAAAAAAATTAAATAAAAACTTTCATAATATTCCTTGTCTGTCTTTTTTAATGACATAAAAACATACAACCACACATACGCCAACATCACCACCATATATATATATATATATGGGGAAATTGTATGACAAAGTGGAATAAGTTTACTTGTGACGCGTTTCGTCCTTCAGGATTCCATCGAACTAAATTGTTCTGTTAGCACTACTATACATGCAGACAAACGAGGGATCCCGGGAATTTTAGATTTTTTTTAATATCTAGCCGATAAACGAGACTGACCATAATTTTGACATACAAGAGAAAACAATTCACAACGTCATAATTGTATAGCGAGTGCCTTGATCGCAACGTTATCTATGGTTAATTTTCACCCTGTCTCTTACATTTCACTATTCCTGGCAGATTTTCTATTTTCACAGTGAGGGATACCGACTAATAAAAGTAATGGAAAAAAAAAAAAAAAAAAAGACTAAATTAATTCGGCTAGATATAAAAAAAAATTAGGACTGGAGCAACACAATCTTCCTCCTCAGATGTAATCCTCTTGGAATAGTCAACACAATTGTTCGAAAATAATCTCTCTCTATATACCTATATATATATATATATATATATATATATAAGTTTCACTAAAAACGACTGACAAGGTACTGCGATGAATTTTTTTATTTAGTTTTTCTTGTGTTCTTATAATTTTCTTTTCTCGGCGAAAAATATATAGAAATTGTCCAAATGTTTTGTATGTCTGATCGCTTTCAGCTATATTTATGGTTAAAAATAAAGTCATCCTTGATAATGGCTAAAAGTATAGCCGGAAGCGCTCGGATATACAAAAATATTTGTACATACAAAAATATTTGTACAATTTCTACATAATTCACAGTCGTTTTTAATGAAACTTGTATAAAAGAAGGATTACTGCCCAAACAAACAATGGGTTGGTGCATAATTATCAGTCGTTTTTTAAACAATATTTATTATGTATGTAAAAAGAAACATAGCAATTCAACAATAACATTTTTAAATGGTTATCCCGAAGCGTATGATTATCGACACGCATTTTTATAACCGGAAAATAAAATATTTTATTAAAAAAAAAGTAAGCAAAAAGCAATTTTTATTAACAAATAACTCACATACAAAAACTGCTGATAATTATACACCAACCCAATATATATATATATATATATATATATATATATATATATATATATATATATATATATATATATATATATATATATATATATACAAACGAAAAAGTTTCCAATTAATAAAAAATTATCAAATAACAATAACAGGCAATATTTTTCCGGCAAAACTTGTATTTACACCTAACAATAAATAATGAAGCAGAGAAACGTCAGATCGTTCAGCCAACCATAAAATACAGACTTAAAAATAAACACAGGTGGAGTATTAATCCGAATCAGCGACAAACGCTTTGGAAAATCGAGCAAACGGCATAAGACATTCAGCAGAAATATTCTATTGCTGAAAAGAAAACATATTTCGAAACATAAAAACATAACAGATTAAAACGTCAGCAGAACACAAAGTCACCTGTAACCGCAGAACAAAGTACAAATTCCCACTAAACGGCACCTTCTTATAAAATAATGGCAGATTACAAAGGAAACCCAAAAACATATGAATAATAGGTCTCTGGAAACAGAGAAGCTACACACAAAGAAATCATCATATAATAAAACATGCTAACAATACAAACCTCACCACAGATATATGGCAAATTAAAAACACAAATCAAAACAAAACTTAAATTTTAAATACAACTTAAGATTTAAATTAAAAAAAACTTGGATGGAAAATAAGAAAAACATACCCACTTATAATAATGCAAAACGTATTAAGCTTTGCCTACAAGAGAAAATAGTTATAATTACCTCTCCAGAACAAGATAAACTAAAATCAAGGCTCATTCCAAAAAGCATACACACAAAAAAAAAAAAAAAAAAACATTTTTAGGAAAGAGTGAGAATGCGAGGCCATAGGATTGCATTCAAGCATGGAACAGACGCTCGCTGCTTTGTGTTGGCATTAGTGCCCACTTTTATATATATTTATATTTACATATCTTTTATATTCAGCACTATTACCTATAAATATAGCATACGTTAAAACTAGATTTTTATCATATTGATGTGGGTGCCAAAGTTGGGCCCTCAGAAGTAAAACACGGAACAGATGTAAGAAAGATATATTAACAGGTTACAGAGTTAGTGTAAGCAGAGCTTACCATAAGTTAGTGTCCAACACTGGTAGTCGTACGAGAGTGTCTCTGTAGAGTGCTATGTCGCCTACTTAATAGAGTCTATTGTGCAGGTAGTTTCCGGTCTCACAATACCCCCTTCCAAAGAGTTTTCTTTTTGAAAAGGAGAGAAAAAATAAAACTGTTAATACTTTTTCCTCTTGGGATTTATTGTTTCTCAGCTGGATGTAGAGATCTTGATGCGTGAGCCACAGCTTTTCGCGAACCATCTGGCAGTTTATGCAGAATGCAAAGCACCAATGCCGTACGAGCTTGGATCACGACTATGATGTCGAGACTAGGGTCGTAATAGGTGAGGGAGAGGTCTGAAGTAAGAGTTTTCTTGATCTTCTCGAATGCGTCTTGGCATTCCGGGGTCCATGACCATGGTTTGTCCTTTTTTAAAAGTTGGTTGAGAGGCCCTCTAAAATTTTGCATGTTCTTAATGAACCCTTGGTAAAAATTAGCTAGGCCGAGGAAGCTTTGTAACGTTTGAACGTTATCTGGGGCCGGCATGTTTCTGATCGCGTTGGCTCTTTCTGGATCCGGCCGACGACCATCTTTATTAGGTTGGTGCAAAAATAATGACGTAATAATGTTTTTTGATGTATTTTGTAACGTCAAAAAACGACATTATTACGTCATTATTTTTGCACCAACCTAATATAATGTGACCTAAGTATTTAATCTCTGGTAAGAAAAAGTCACTTTTCCTCCTTAACCTTAAATCCGTATTCTTGTATCTTTTCGAATACGTTTATTATATGGTTCCGGTGCTCTGCCATAGTTTTACTAGTAACTAGTATATCATCCAAATAGATCAAGATCGCCCAGCATGGCGTCCATGACCTGCTGGAAAATTGCAGGCGCAACCTTTACTCCAAAAGCCAGCCTGTTGTATTTGTAAAACCCTCTATGTGTGTTTATGCAGAGCAATTTGGAACTTTGTTCTTCCACCTCTATCTGAAGGTATGCGTCCGAGAGGTCAATTTTAGAAAAAAATTTTCCACCATTGAGTTTATTGAAAATTTCTTCAGGGCTTGGGAGAGGATAGTGGTGATCATGCAAGGCATCGTTTAACCCTATGGAAAAATCTGCGCATACTCGTATTTGATTGGACTTCTTTTTTACGTAGACCCACTCGCTGAAATCTGTTTTTGACAGAATACCTGCTTGTTCGAGTCTAACTCGATTGATTTGCTCTAGAGCAGCGAAAGGGACATTCCGTTTCTTTTTGAATACCGGTTGTGCACCGTCCTTCACCTTGAACTTAGCTTTCATTTTAGTACATTTCCCAAGTCCGCCAGAAAAAACCTGGAGAAAATGTTGTTTGAGTTCCTTTTTTAGATTTACCAAATTGGACGTTGTACTTTGTATCTTGCGACAAAATGTAATCTTTGGGCAATCCCAAAGATTGAATTTTTCTATCCAATCAGTTCCAAATAAGTTGTCTGAAGTTTTTAATACGTAGGCTTTGAGCTTTTTGGTAACTCCATTTAGTGTTACTGTAAGTATTACCTCGCCTAAAATGTTAATATTTTCGCCAGTTACGGATTTTGCTGTTTTATCCGTTTTTAATAAGGTCAGCTTGTTTAATTTTCGCCAAGTACGCCAGTTAATAGCTGAAATATCAGAACCTGAGTCAAGCTGGAATTTAATGGACTTATTGAAAATATCCACAGTTACATATCTTCTTAAATTCCTATCAACAATATTGTCAGATTGAGCTTGCCTAATTTTATTTTGGGGTTTTCTCGTTCTGTTGGCGTACCAGCACGAAGTTAAAGTATGCCCACTTTTATTGCAATTTTTGCAATATTTTTTGTTCTTAACTGGACAGAATTTCATCCAATGCCATGTACCACAATGGTAACATGGTCCGGGCGGTTTCTTTAACTTATTTGGGTTTTGGTTACTGCGGAATTTAAGACATGAGATTAGCCTTTTGTCTTTTTGAGGAGAATAGGAGGTAGACTTGCTTCTGATTTTATTAATCTGAGTCACACCTGATTCCTCGATAGTGTTTGAGTCACGCTTTACAGATATTACTCTTTGACAGTCCTCTGCCAGTTTTTGGAGAGTCAATCCTTGTTCGTTCTCAAGCTTAGTCAGTACCCGTCGTCTGATTTCGGCGTCTTCTGCAGATACTAGACCTTGTGCGAAAATTAAGCATTTAAAATCATCGGCACTCAGTTCGGATAGTTTAAAATCGTTACATAGCTTGCTCACCGATGCTGCAAACGTTAGAAAATCTTGCTGGTTTCTTTGACTGTGTTCAGGCATTTCCAACGTTTGTGGAACAAGGTTGTGTTAGGTCCGAATAATTCCGATAGGAGCTTAATCGTCTCTGAAAAATCCAAGTCAGTCGTTTTCTTGGGTAGTATGAAGTCTACGAACCTACTATGTCCTGTAGTTCCCAGTTTTCTCAATAGTAGACGTACCTTTTTTTTTTTTACTGGGCCATTGTTCACAGTCTACGTTGAAAATATCTTCGTAGCGTCTGTAAAAACTTAATATAGGCCTGGGAGAGTCTATTGTGTAGGTAGTTTCCGGTTTCACAATACATACATACACACACACACACATATATATATATATATATATATATATATATATATATATATATAAATAGGCAGTATATTTTCATTCAAACATCTTTCATTGAATAATATAGACATATTGTGTCTACTTGTTTTTATACTTATCCTTTCCAGTTGTCTATGCAGTTTCTTGATGTTAAGATGAAATTCGTTAAGGAAGGCGCCATTTTTTTTAACCCAAATACTTTCGACCTCTTATAAGATCATCTTCAGGGGTAAATTACAAAGACAAACTTATTGTAACTGCTATAAAATCTGCATTCCGTTGTGATAGTGATAGTGATTTTTAAAAACACGAAGACGATCTTAGAAAAGGTCAAAAATACTTGGGTTAAAAGAAAAAACTACGTCACCTTCCTTGATGAATTTCATCTAAACATCAAAAAGGAATGGATAAAAACAAGTAGACACAATATGTTTATATTATTCAATGACGCACGCGCGTGCGCGCGTACGCACACATGTATATATTTATATATATATATTTGAGGATGGGTCAATATGCCTTTAGCCTTTTAACGTAGTTATTAAATGCATTTTCTTCGATCACTATATCAAGAATGCATCAATGACATAGGATTACAATCTTGATCATCTGTGACATTTAAATATTCCTGCAGATCAGTGACATATTTTGGAACAATACTTGGAAATGGTTTTCTGAAATCAAGAATGATTATAACAAGCATTATTTACAGAATTCTTCCTGTCGACTGTTGCCACTTGTGATGAGATTTCATTCCATGTTCCGTCTATCGCGCTTTAGTATATCAAACGCTTGGTTTCATGATAACTGCTGATTGGCAGGTCACTTCATTCTTTCGCCATGAATATTTTATTTTTAAGCTGCCAGGATTTGAAGTTTGCTAATATTGGGAGACCGGAAGTACTTACACAATAGACTCTTCCAGGCCTATATTAAGTATGCGACACAACACTCTAGAGACAGAGAGAGCCACGTACGACTACCAGTATTGGACACTAACATATAGTAAGCTACGCTTACACTATCTTTGTAACCTGTTGTTAATATATCTTTCTTATATCCGTGTTCCGTGTTTTCCTTCTGTGGTCCCGACTTTGGCCCCACATCAGCTAAATAACTCGGAAACACTGTATAACGAAAGTCGATTACTTTCTAAAGTAGACTAGTTGACACCAAAGGCAATAGGACTCAGCCTGTCCTATTATTTACCCATAGCTGGTTGGGAGCGGGGGCGGTACAAAAGATGAATTCATACCTTTCGCAAGTGCGTAATTGAATGTCATGAACTCGACTGGAATTCGATCTCTACTGTCTGATTTCTCATTCTGAGTCGTTATCTATCATAGCTCCCGCACATACAGGCTCACACACCTGGTATTCCCAAACGTGCACCTACCTAGGTATTGACCAGATTCGAGTTGCTCAACTTCGGTGATAGGACAAGAACCGGTGTTTCAACAAGGTTACCGTAAGCCTGCACCAGGATAAACTTAGTAAGTATCTGTATTATGATTCATCACTTCAGTCTGATCTTCCGACCGAAATTGTTACAGGCCACAAAGAAACCGTTAATTGTGCGCGGCACGTCAATCCGCGAGGCAGCGCTGAGAGCGCAGCCCCACAGAAAGTCATCATAATTGATGTTGTCTGTGGAAATTTCTTTGAAATCTCTTGAGGTGGAAGAATGTGCTATTAATATGGTATCATATCCTATGTCTCTCGTCGGATCAATGTACGAACAATCAATTGACCCAACATCTGGGAATTTTAGTGATCAGGACCGCGTCGTGAAATCTTTTTCATATTTCTGATAATCTTCTTCGAAAATCGTGCAGTTTGGCAATGTGCATCGCTATGTCGAAAGACCCTCTGCTGCCAACGTAGAAAGCTGCTGACGCAAAAGATGCACCTTATCTTTAATGTGGCCGAGTCAGATATTACACGAAAAAATACCTTTTGCATAGATGATTGGGCCCAAAGTTTAACAGCAGTATGTTGTACAAACCATAAAACTGTCTTCGCCAGTTAGTTGTTTACATACAGTGAATCTAACGGTTCGCTAAAAAATATAACGGATATTCTGGCCGGCCGCCTTATTCGGAAAAAGTAAGACTTTATAGATCAGATGACATCCTTTCATCGATACAGTTTAGCTCTGATATTCGGTTGCTCATTGAAGACGCTTGGATACTCTAACTGACGCGTTGTGGCATATATCCATATACTTCCAGGGTTGTATACTGTGTGTTGTGACGCGCAGTAATAAAACGTATCAGCATTTGTGGCACAGTCACTCTTCTGTTAGTTCTTAATTGACAGCAAACCACTTCCGGCCTAATTTTAAGTTGGCCAGTAGCTTGTTAGCGATGTTACCCTTCACATACTACAACTGAAGATGAGTTTGTAATGAAGTCGGAATGAGCCGGTTAATGGTTACACGTGCGTTCTAATGAAAAACAGGACTTTAATGTTTCGTACTTTACAGTACATTTTATTTCACTCTAATATTTTGTCAATTACTCTCGGTTAGTCTGCGGAGTGGACTGCTTGTCTGATACGTGGACCTTACATTTTGTCTGCGATGTGTAAACGATTTCCCAACTTCTCTTCAGAGCGATTGTTTATTCATCCGTTTGTATAATGTTTTTTTTTTTCTCACGAGAGTACATATCAGGCGTGGTCAGACCCGCGAGTGTTCACTAACACGCCCAGCACTGACAACGATTTAAACGCTGATCTCAATCACTGGTAGGAGTCATGTCAGGTCAAACTATTATCTGGCTTCCTTAATTTGGTGTAAGTGCAAAGCTTATTCCAGCATAATACTACAAGTTTACCAATACGCCATATTGTTTATGCACTTATCTATTCTGGCCATAAAATTATAGCTTTTTCAAAATAATTCAAATCAATTGCCTGCCCATCGGCATACTTGTTTATAGACCGTCAAGTATAACGAACAAGTATATTATTCAATTTTTCTTGTATCATTGGAAAAATAAGTGTATGAATAAGTTGCAAATAATGTTTTAAAATAATGAGCGCTTTCGGAGGAGGGATTTATTTTCAGGGCACTGTCGGGGTGATTTTCGTGGTAACGAGTATTGTTTCTATTATATTTGTTTGGTTTCCTATATTGAGTGTGCGAGATATTTTTGTAATAGTAATTTCATCCTTAATGGAGTTTCCGCACACAGCCAATACATCTTGACCCCGGCCAAAAATAAGTGTGATTGTATGTATGTATGTATGTATGTATGTATGTATGTCTTTATGTCTCATATGTTTAAACGTTACCACGAATCTTACCCCTCATTGAAAATAGCTAAAACATTAGCCGAAAACATTCGGAATAACATACACTAAGAACAATTTCTCCACACACTTAGTCGTTAAGGAAGAAAAATTGTAAGGACAATAGAAAAATTAAATAAAAAAATCTTACAAAATTTTCTTTGTCTGACATATTAAATGAATCATGCAAAAAATATATTGTTGATCATATTTTTGTGTGCGAGTGTAAGAAAAATTAATTCGAGAAATGAATGATTAGAGAATTCTTATTCTGTCTACAATATATTACATAATAAATATCTGTAATATTTCAAAATAACTTTGTTAGTAAATTTAGGATGTGGGACAATTTAATTCTCTAAAGGTTTGCATACCTGATCAATGTTATCTGTTATCATCTTCAAAGTATTTCCCCAGTGAAGCTATATACTGCGTGGTATGATGGTACCATTGCTGGAGTCATTCTTGGTACTCGCTTTCTGCAATACATTTTAGTAACGCATTCACACGTTGATGGATATCAATGACGTCAGAGAAATTTGCCCTATCTGGGCGCTTTTCAATTTTGGAAATATCCGAAAATTTTTGTAATGCATTTCATTTGCACAGCTTCTTCTCAATAGCCACTATTTTATGGAAGAAACTCCGGATAAGATGCTTCCCTGATCACTATAATGTTGATTTTTACAAGTCTTCAGTTAACAGTTATTAATGAGAAAAGACAAAAAAAAAAAAGAACTGGATTCAAAAAGACAGATGATGATGATTGACATTTAATTTTTGAAGATCGAAATTGACTAGAAGGCAAGAAACGGGGAGAGTGTTCCACAAGTATGAGAGAAAAAAAAGTTAGCATAGAATTTACGGTTACATCTTGGAATCTCAATCGGGTACTGCGCTTAAATTCATAAAGTCTAGGTACCAAAAATAAAAGAACATCAGAACAATTACCTTAAAAGTATTTATTGAAAAGTCACAGTGAAGCTTCGTTATGGCGTTGGGAAAACGACTGAAGCCAAGATGCTGTAAAATTGCAAATTCTTCTATGGATTTTGTCAAGAATATGTAGCTCTATAGCAGAAGCTATTAATTAATCAAAAAATCAGTTTCCTGGAAGAGTACGAATAGTTTTGAGAGACTTTAAAAAAAAATGGTAAAAATTCTGAAATGTAATTATGACATTGTCTGAAAGATGGCCGACTTTAGTGACAAGTAAAATGTTTAACAAAAGTAATGACGAAAAAGTCTGTTCACTTTATTTAATAAACCAAACAAACTAACCGGGTGTTAACAGCAAAAGTGTACAAATCGTGTAACAACATAATTGTCCATCTCCCAAAATGTTTAATATTTAAAAATCACTAAAGGAACTGAGTTTTTGCCAGGTTTTCAGATAAGACGTTTAACCATCTTGACTCCATTTGTTCCAATAATCACTGAAAAGAGTCTAATAGTGTTATAAAAAATTCCAGTAAGATATATTTAATAATTTCTAATATACAATGGTTCAAAGCTTAATCTAATAATTGAACAATTTTGCTGTTACATTCAGTAAATATATATATATAGAGAGAGAGAGAGAGATAGAGAGAGATAGATAGATAGATAGTCTGTTCATTTCTCTCTATCTATCTGAGTTGTTATTAATAATAATTATTTTTAGCAGTTATAACATCTCTCTCTCTCTCTCTCTCTCTCTTTCTATTTCTCTCTTTGCGCGTGCGTAGACATGTCTAGTTACAGTAAAAACAGCAAAGAGAGATAGATATTTTGTAAAAGTTGTGGTAATCAGAACTTTTAAAGCATAGGGACGATACATTTTGTGTTTGGTTTTTCCTTCATTATTCAGAAATCCTCTAGGCCATTTTTGCTAATCGTTGACACAACTCATCTTGCACCTGAAACAATTGCGCCTTACTTTCTCGACCCAATGGGCATATTGGCTTCAAAAGCTTCCGGTGTGCGCACAAATAAAATGCCGGAAAGACCTTCCGTTGACATTTTACATCGGCCATCGAACAAAACAAAAACAAAGCAACCAAAGAAAAATCAGAGATCTGAAAGGTTTCATCCCTTTTTATTTAAAATTCCTTTTTGTCTTCTTCTTTTTATCAAAATTACATTTTCTCTTTCTTTCTTTCTTTCTTTCTTGTTTGATCGGTTTCATGAAACGCACTTGTGTCATTTATAAATTTCCTTCTGACTTTGTATTTGTTTATTCGTTATCTTTCTCTCTCTCTCTCTCTCTCTCTCCGCGGTATATCTCTCCCGGTAGGGAGAGAGGGATATAGATAGATAGGTAATAACAAACTTAAATCGACAGAATTCCCTGCTGTAGAAATGCTACCATAGCTGTCACCTTCTCTCGCTCTCTCTCTCGATATATATATATATATATATATATATATATATATATCCGTGTGTGGGGTTCGCATTTTGCGTACGTGTGTGAGCATGCCTATTCCTTTTATTTTGTTCAGTTTTCAGGTTCTAGTTCTTTCCTCTTCTCTTTCTTTTGACATTTGTTTTTTTTGCTTTTTTCCGTCCATGTTTTCTTTTCTTCATTCCTTCCTGACTTTCTTCTCGTCCTCCCATGAACCTCCCTTTGTCTTTTTCGTTTTCAGCTTTTCTTCCAAAGTATTTCTTATTTGCTTCCGTCCTTCCCGCCTTTCTTCAATTTGTTTACGATTTCGTGTCTCCGGAATTAAATCACGTGGTTACCGCAGGAAGGAATGAGACGTAAGTTTCTGAAAGACAGACGACCAAATCCTGAACTCTCAAAAGTGGACAGGCCTTGGAGGAAATCTCACATGGTCACTTGACATTCTCAGAATTGGGAAACAATTCCGGGATACAAAAGATTTTAAAAGAAATTGTTTAACTTCTCAAATTATTGTTTGCTTCATCTGGGCAACTGAAGGTCTAATTATATTTTTTCTAATGTCAAAGATACCTGTCAGAATCAAGCAATATTTATTGAAATCTTAAAATAATAATAAAAATTATTAACTTTGACGGCATAAGTGGCATAGGCGAAAATGTTTTCATTTCGAGCGAGAATATTAAGGATATTCATAATATTGAGTTAATATCTTTATATAGAGTAAGCAAGTTTGTTGGTATTATACCTTTGATTATTTCTTCTTCTTCTTCTTCTTCTTCTTTGTGACGTGTCTCTTCACGATGTGGGAGAACATGGCTCTCCACAATTTTCCTATACTTTGTATCTCCAGACCAGTGGTTCCCAATCATTTTGTTTTTATCTGGGTTACATTTTTGGAATTAAATTTTGCTCGCGCCTCACCAAATTTTATGTGATACAAAATACATTTAAAAATATTAAAAAAAAAACAACAACGACTGATAATACATTAAATATAATAAATAACTGATTGAAATGATTAAAGTAGGCAAATTTAATGTAACGTATGAGCTTGTTTTTGACGAGTAATTTGCTTTATGTTAGACCTAATTTTAAGTAAACACCCGGTATGAAGACGCCAGTTCGGGTGAGGAGGGGAAGTCGCAGCAAAAAGGTGCAGGCAGCCCTAAGGCAAAGAAAGTCCAGAGAGACGGTCAAATAGACATCATAACAGCGGATTCAAAATCAGAACATTATCATTGATAACTCTATCCTTCAATTTGCGGAGACTAGTTACTATATTCTTAATAATTGATATAATGCAAAACTATCACAATCATAAAAATCAGTCAATATTTATTCATTTTGAAATTTATTTTAGATTTTGAAATTTATTTTTAGCATATAAATTTTTTTGAAACTGTTTCTAAAGTTTTGAAATTTTTATTGTCTTTCAATTATTCTGCCTCACTCACTTATCCTCTTCTGTCGCACCTATGGGACGCGCCTCACCATTTGGAAACCATTGTAAGCAATATTTGTCCCCTTGCCTTCTCCCTGTTCTGCCATTAATTTACACAAGATCGTTAGCTTATTTACCCCTGTCTATTTTGATTACTAATGGTCTCTTCTCTCGCATTTCTCGCTTGTGGAACTATCTTGCTTTCCAGGCAAGTTTCATCTCGAAACATCTAAACACAATGTTAATCGTTATCGTCTGTCTTCTGTTTTGTCACAGATTTACAGAAGCTCGTTAGCTTGTTTCTCTCCACCCATGGTATTCTCGGCATCCTTCTGTATAACCACATCTCTATTGCCTCAAGTTTCTTCTAGATCAGTGGGGAAATCTTCCAGCATCCACTATCATATAGAAGGATTGGCATTACATGAGCACTCTTTTCTTTGTTTCTAACGAAATCTCCGTGTTTCTTGATACTTTCATTAACTTTTGGAAAGCATCTTTGTTATTCCAATGCACCTTCTTCATATTTTCCATCATCCGTTAAAAAATTCCCAGATAGGTTGCCCACTTGCTGTATATTCTGTTTTATTATAATTCAGGAGGTGCGGGTGGTGTAATGGATAGCGGCTAGAAATGATAAATCGGAGAGTCGAGTTCGAATTCTAGTTATATGCTGTTAGAAAAGTTATAAATCCATCTCTACCCCTAAGCTATAGCAGGAGTTGTGCCTAAGAAATTGTTAATGTAATATTTACTTGCAAAAAAGGAATTATTCATTCAACCCCAAAATATGGCTCAGCTTTAAATAAACCAGAAAGGGGTAATAAGCAGTAAGAAAATAAATGTTAATATTGATGATTACTCATTTCTACCTGATGTAAAACATTCTAATCGAAATCATATATTTTTATCCAGACTGAAACACTGAATTTCACTTTGATAATTGATTTTCTTAGTCAATAAGTGGGCCGTGTGGTTTGTACGCATGCGTGTATCTACGTATTTGTATGTGTTAGCAATAAATGGTGTGCTTTCATAAGAAATTGTATATTTGCATATATGTGGACACGCATATTTATTATGATATTTTACGAACAGGATTATAATGAAATTCGAAATTAAATCGATTTCGTTTTATTCATTTTATACATCCTCTAAACCAGTGTTTCCCAGAGTGGGCGCTAGTGTCTCCTTGTCGGCTTTGTTATGTTGAATGGGAGCACTGGGAGTTTTTACTTCATTTGGGGGCAGTGAACGTACTCAGGGGGCATTGGGCATTTTCCATTTTTTTTTTTTTCAAATTTTCAAAAATTATTCAATTGTTCTGATGAACTTTCCTCTATAGTGCTTTGATTTTATGAATTTAAGCGCAATACTAGTTTTGTGGTAAGGTCTAATCATTTTACAGTTGAAATGGCTAGATGCAATCGTAAGTTCTATGTTAAGAGTTTCTTCTATAGCACTTCTCGCTAGTGGAACTCTCTTCCGGATTCTTACTTTCCAGTCAAATTCGACCATCAAAGATTTTAATATAATGTCCATCATTATCTTCCATCTTCTTAATTTATCTTCTTTTATTGCTTAATAATGTTTTTATTTTTCTTATATTCTTTCAGCAAGCTCTCTGTCTTAGTGGCTTTATTGCCTTGCTCGAGGTGAAATCATATATATATTTTTTTAAGCGTTTCACCCCAAGCAAGGCGGGAAGCCACTAGGACGCAAGGGGTTATAGAAGATATGGAGCAAGATTAGATAGGAGTGATAGAGGAAAGGATGAGAAGGATAGTGGATAGATCAAAACAACTGGAGATGTTGATTGACATTACGTTTGAATAGTTGGAGATTATAGCTCTCAGGGAAACTGGAATAGGGAAGGGAGTTCCACAAGCGAGAGGTGCGAGACATGAAGCTCTTGGAGTAGAAGAGACGGCTAGATTTAGTAGTTTCGACAGTGAAAGGGCGAGAGCGAGGTGCCAGCCTCGTAGGGTGCTTGAATTCATGAAGTCTGGGAACCAGCGAATGCAGCTCCTCGGAGCAATTGCCATGAAAGTATTTGTAAAAAAGACAGAGAGAGGCGACGGTGCGTCTGCGAGAGGGCGTCTCTAGACGAGATGCCAGAACAGGGCCAATTATATTGCATATCCACCTCTCGAGCTTATCAGGAACCCCGAGGTGAACAGAAGGGGTTCCAGACCATATATGGCAGCAATATTCCATGCAAGGGCGAATTGTTGATTTGTAGATCTGGAGGATCGATTCTGGGGAGAAAAATTTCCTGTCGCGGTACAGGAAGCCAACTTTCCTTGCGGCGGACGAAGCAATTGACTCAATGTATTTGTTCCATCTCAGGTCAGCAGTCAACGTGAGCAGCCGCAGAGAAGTTGAGCGTCAGATATTCTAATGGAGGGCAGGGAAGGATCTCTGTAGTGATTAATAGAGAGCAGTTTTGTTTTTGAGGCATTAAAGTTAACCAGCCAATTCCTGCCCCAGTTCACAACTGGCGTCAGGAAGGTCATTTATGTAGATAAGGAATAGACTGGGGCCTAGGATGGAGCCTTGAGGAAGACCTGCGTTCGTGGAATAGGAACTGGAGGAGAATCCGTTGAGAACGACCTTCAATTCACCGTTTGACAGGAATTATTGTATTAGGTCAAATAATCGACCCGTAATGCCATAACCTTGGAGCTTGTGAAGAAGGTCAGCATGCCAAACCCTATCAAACGCTTTGGAGATGTCTAGGGTCACGGCACGAGCTTCCCCGTTATTTTGAAGAGCTTGGTAGACAGTTTCAGTAATGGCGTAAGCACATCAGCTGTAGATCGGGCAAAGCGGAAGCCATATTGCTTGTCTGAGAGCAGATCATGGGATGTAAGGTGGTTAACCACTTCGGTATTGATTGGGGATTCGAAGACTTTGCCGAATAGGGATAGGAGACTGATAGGACGGTAATTAGAAGGATCAGAGGGGTCGCCAGAGTTCTTGAAGACAGGAACAATCGAAGAGGACTTCCAGAAGTCAGGAAAACAAGATTCCTTGAGGCAGTAGTTATAGAGTTTAGAGAGGGCGGGCGCCAGTTCAGGCGAGCATTTCTTCAAGACAATGACTGGTATCCCATTCCCACCGCTAGCCTTGTTGGGATCTAAACTGGAGTTAATGTCCAATACCAAAGACGGGGTTATGTGTAACCCACACAATAGGGCCTCAGTTCTAAGAGGGAAGTAAAGTATGGGTACACCGGAAGAGTCCGAGCAAAGTATTCAGCCTCGGCAGAGGAGGTCAGGACTTCGAACTGGTTGAACAAAGGAGGTATAGAGGGTTTGCAATTGTTTAATACGCTCTTGCAGAGACAGCAATAATCTTTATATATATATATATATATATATATATGCAGGAATCCCTTGATTAGTGTGGCTAATGTGTAAATCGCTAACTATTAAAAAATCAGTTTTCAATTACTGTGATTAAACTGAAGAATGTTTTACCACACTAATCTAATATTATGTATGCACTGATCGAATTTTGGTATATAAAAATTTTAGCGCACTAATCGAAAACGCATTAATCAAATGCGCATTTAATTAGGGGATCTCTGTACATGTATAAAAGTTTAGTACGATAAAAGTCTTTTCATCGTAGGTAACTCCTTAAAGTTTTTATTGATTACTTAAATGTGTGCGAGACCATTCGAGTAGCAATAGCTCTACGGAAGGTGCCCACTCTGTCTATATAATATGACATGTATATTTATTCATTTTTGTCTGTAACTTTTGTTTTAATAAAATAAGAATATATATAAAATAACAAGTGAATTCTGCCCTGATTCGAACGTTCGACCGGGAGATAAGTAGTCAAGTGCCATGCCTACAACGCTCGCATGTAAGAAAAAAAAATAATATGCATATACTACATTACATGGAGTGCAAAGCTACTACAATGGTCCTGGGTAAAAATGCTGATTCATACGTAAATAATTCCGAAGTTTTTGACGGGTACTATGCATATTTATATATAGGTAGTATATCTATCTATCTGTGTGTACGTGTGTGTGCTAGTGCGAGTGCGTGCGTGTGTGTGTGAGAGAGAAAGAGAGTGAGGGCGATTCGCATATGTAGACTCTTTCACACAGAGACTCATTTATATGCATAACTGTATTCACGTGAATTTGGCGATCTTTTGTGCGGTTACTCTGACCACGTGTGAACTGTTCTACCTTCCACCATCCTCTTTGTAAGCCCCCAGCCACGCCCAAGTACCCACCTCGTCTTCTGTTCTATATGGTGCACGGATATACTCTTGGGTATCATTCCACCCCAGCCTATCCTTATAAACTAAGTCCCTCTGTCTCGTACGAAAAGTCATCACCAATTAAAGAACGAAGAACCGGACATGATTAAAGGGGGAGGGGGGAACAACAACTGTGACGTCACAGGCGCACCAGCCAATAAGAACACAGCTTGTCTAGGCTGGTTGCTTAAGTACATTACCGTGTTCTCGTCGTTCGACTGATGATTTTAGGCACATCGTCCTACCACCGTTTTCCATCGTCCCGGGTGCTTCGTACTCGCTACGTTCGGTATTGGAGCATGTGACAAGGCTGATTTAATTGGTTCGCCGCTTCCTCCCTGGTGGCGAAAAATATTTTTGCATAAGCTTCATTGGGATAAGGATTATTTTAAGTTGTTCCTTTAATTTGTGATGATATATCGATAAAGTGGATAAGGTGGAGTAATTGAGAAAATGCAAAAACTCGACTGGTTGCTTTAGAAATGATCTCTTTGGAATGTACAAAGCCTTGGAATTTACAACACATTTCCTTATAGTTTATACACATTTTAAAGATACATAGAGTAAATACAACAAATAATGTTGTGCGTTTAAACAATGTAAATTGACACTGAAATCGAACTGGCAAGGACAAAATTATATCCAAACTCAGGGGTAATAAAAGCTATCAGAATTTATAGTATCAAGATAGAACTTAGGTTCCAAATGATGACAGATTTTACCTAAATTTAGATTCTGATTTTTAAAAGTTAACTTTATCTCGTATCTTAGAAGTGGAGATTTAAATCCGTAGGCGAGCTGACACTGGGTCGATGGAACCACAGGGACTAGTACGATGACTGAACCAATGGCGACATTTGTTCCATTTGAACGTCTCAGATACTACAGTCTATTAACACAAAGCAAATCCGTGTCTTGCTTTATCTAACAAAAGATTCGTTCCAACCAGTTTCTATAGACCCCTCTGACTTCCTAACAACTTAACTTTTACTATTTACATTATTTACATTGTTCGCATTGTTGTCCTCGTCTTTATTGCCACATTCACGACGTTTCGACCGTTGTACGCTCCGACATTTTTCAAGTCATTAGCCGGAATTTCGAACCAAACTAATATCACCTGAAGAACGCCAGAGCGTACAACTGTCGTGAATATGGTATTAGGTTGGTGCAAAAATAATGTCGTTTTCTCACATATGTTACTATGTGAGAAAACGACATTATTTTTGCAATAACCTAATAATAAAGATGAGGATAACAGACCGAACAATGTTACAATACCTCATTTCAAAAATATAGACAGATGTTAACTTTTTGCGTTTTACAAAATAAACTTCGTCATTCTGCGCAAGTGCATTGCCACAGTATTTGCTCAATTTGATTCTATTCTCGATTTTAATATTTCCTCATCTCTTTAGAGAAAGGGATTTTAATATTTCCTCATCTATTCAGAGAAAGGGATTTTAATATTTCTTCATGTCTTCAGAGAAAGGGATTTTAATATTTCCTCGTCTCTTCAGAGCAAAGGATTTTAATATTTCTTCATGTCTTCAGAGAAAGGGATTTTAATATTTCCTCGTCTCTTCAGAGCAAAGGATTTTAATATTTCCTCATCTCTAACACTTGTAGCTCATCAGAGAAGGGGATTTTAATATTTCCTCATCTCTTCAGAGAAAGGGATTTTAATATTTCCTCATCTCTAATTTTTATTCATTTTTTTTATTCATAATGCTCTGAATGTGGGTTTAGTGTAGCATTTATCAACACGGAAAGATGTAGGATGGACATGCAGAGTTCAAATTCCAACCTATGCCGTTGTGTTCACTTTCGCACAAAACACTTGCGACAGGTATAAATTCATCTCTTCTTTAGGTAATAATAATAATAACTAATAGCAGGATAAACTGGGCTCACTGTCTTTGATGACCAACCAATCCAGAAAAACTTTGATTTAAAATCCTGTTCGACGTGGGGCTAATAACTGTTACACATATTTGTTTATATAGTAGACTCTGTCTCTACTAAAATAAACGTTTGAAGTAATCTGCTTTAATGCATGACTCTTTTTAAGAATTAAGCGCTATAGCTAACGGTATGGCGTTTATATAGCACGTATATAATGCGTTAAAAATTCGATAGCCTAGGGGTAAGAGTCTCAGACTGATGTCAAACCGGTCGAGTTTCGATCCTGGCTTGAAGTAATCTCTACTTCCGGTGCTTCTGAAGCTTCCTGATGATTGAAACCAAGGTTGTATGCAGTTGCATAAAGTGTTTTTGCTCATATATATATATATATATATATATATATATTCTAGCCGTCGTAGAAACCTCAGAATAAATATATTCTCCAAGAGTCACAAAAACACTATCATATATATGTGACACGCCTTAGTAGTATCAGATATTTACCGAAACATTTATAAACATGGCTAGGGAGAAGGCGGAACTACATAAACGAAGTTTTTATTTTCTAGAAAGAGGAACATGCGTCGTGCAATAATTATTTTAAATGCGAAGCAATGTCATTCATTTTGATTTTGGGAGCTGTGCTCGAGTCTTGTTCGTTTCCATTTTTCTTTTTTTTTTTTTTTTTGCCTATATAAAAAATGGCCTCATTTGCATATCTATTTTTTAATTATACATGGAACTAGCCTCACGAGACTTAACTTGCAACTAACATCGATAGCGCGTGTATTGCTACCACGATTTTCTTAGACATGACTTAGCCCGAGACTTCGTTCGAGATTTCATTTCCTCCAAGACGACGATAAAGTGAAAGAGAATCTTTTCGGTTTGTTTTCTCCCTGAATTTTGTTTCACCTTGCAAAATTTGAACTGCTGTTGTTTTTTATTTTATTTATTTATTTATTTGGTTACTCTACTTCGTCCTAGAGCTTTTGAGGTAGGACTATTGAGGCGCCAATATTTTATTCTTTATTTTGACAGCTACCAGTGACCGGTGACTGGTTGAGCTATCTTTCTGGTATTTAACCAAAGAAACTAGTACAGTGTCTATAAATGATGCAACTTCAGGCATCTAAACAGTTGCAACATCCTCTTTGCAATTTCTTGAAGACTTTCGTAAACCCAAGAAATAAAGATAGAGTTATATTCGTGTTACCAACGCTGATATTGTTCCACTTTATCTCATTGAATTTTTCCTTTCTACGGATTTGCAACACCTTTCTTTTTTTAAGCTTTTCACCCCAAGAAAGGCGGGAGCCACTAGGACGCAAGGGGTTACAGAAAATTTGGAGCAAGATCAGATAGAATTGATAGAAGAAAGGATGAGGAGAAGGATAGTGGATAGATCAAGACAACTGGAGATGTCGATTGACATTATATTTGAATAGTTGGAGATTATAGCTCTCAGGGAAACTGGAGTAGAGGAGACGGCTACATTTAAGAGTTTCGACAGTGAAGGGGTGAGAGCGGGATGACAGCCTCGTAGGGCGCTTGAACTCATGAAGTCTGGGAACCAGCGAATGCAGCTCCTCGGAGCAATTGCCATGAAAGTATTTGTAAAAAAGACAGAGAGAGGCGACGGCGCGTCTGTGAGAAAGTGACTGTAGACGAGATGCCAGAGCAGTGCCAGTTATATTGCATATCCGCTTCTGAAGCCTATCAAGAAACCCGAGGCAAACAGAAGGGGCTCCAGACCATATATGGCAGCAATACTCCAAGAATTGTTGATTTGTAGATCAAACCTCGTAACCATAATTTCTTTTTTAAGTTGCTGTAGTAAAAAATGTTACATGCTTTCTCCTCGACTTTGGAAAGCTGTCTTTAATCACAAGTCATGTACGTCGTGTTGCAAAAGGGAGTATCTCCTCTCTTGTATTGGGTACATCTACGACTGTTCTCTGTACAGTCTTAGCTACACTGATTGACCGTTAAGGGTGACATATTAATTGAGGAAGAGGTAAAGGTAACCCAACTGTACCATAAATCTATTCAGGATTACTGTATTTGCTGAACTTAAGATGTATCACTGTTTTCAAAGGGATTTTAGATACGATTATTCCTGAGCTGTCCATTTGGGGCCTTCGGTGACGTCCTCCCATCCATAATATCAATGTAATATTTAGGGGCATTTTAACTGCACCTTATATGAGAATAAATCCGTTATGTATACAGAGACAAATCTTTTATAGTTAATTTTGCCAAGAGTTAGTTTAATAATCCATTTGTAAATATATAATACCAATACAAGCTTTTTCAAGATCAGTGTTCCGTTTCAATATGATCGTGACGCCGACGTGATCATATTGAAACGGAACGCTGATCTTGAAAAATTTCAGTTGTCTGTTTTGATAGTCTTACTCTAATGCTAAACACAGAGTTAAAGATTATGGCCAAGATCCTGCAGGAGCGTTTGCAGTCAGTTGCCGAGTCCCTGTTGGGACCTGAGCAGACTTGTTCTGTGAGGGGCCGAACAATTCAGAGCAACCTGCATCTGATCCGCACGATCATAGAGGGTGAAGATCATGAAGAAGCCGCGCTGATCAATTTGGATCAGTCCAAGGCATTTGATAGGGTCGACCATCGCTACCTTGCAGCTGTCCTGCAGGCCGCTGGATTCGCACCCAACTTCTGCCGCTGGATTAGCCTCCTGTATCGCTCCCCCAGTGCGGTGGTACAGGTGAATGGAAGGCTGTCGGACGCGTTCGTGCTGTCTAGGTCGGTTCGTCAGGGTTGTCCGCTGTCGCCTCTCCTTTATGCTTTGGCGTTGGAGCCTCTCCTTCGCCGGCTGAAGGACGAGACCGGCAGTCCGGCCCTACGTGGAATTGCCGTTCCTGGAGGGTCTCGAGCCAGGGTTTCCGCGTACGCCGATGACGTATCTGCTTTTGTGTCGTCCCGAAACGACATTGAGGTGGTACAGAAGGCGCTTGATCGGTACGAGAAGGTGACAGGGGCCAAAATAAACCGCGACAAGTCGTCCGGCTTGCGGTTAGGTGCCTGGAAGGGGGTCACTCTTCCGGGCCGCTTCGGTTGGACAGACGGTCCTGTCCGCATTCTTGGAGTGTGGTTTGGGCCTGACCTCCAGCTGGAGAAGAATTGATCTGAAGTACGAGCAAAGGTCGATTCCGCCAGTCAGACTTGGAATCGACGGAGGTTGTCCGTGAAGGGCAGGGCGGAGGTGTGTGCTACATACATTTTCCCCCTGATTCTTTATCGATTGTCCGTACTTCCTCTCTGTAAGACTCATAAGAAGGCGCTCGAGCAATCGCTATCCTCCATTTTATGGAGGGGACGCGGGAATCGGGTCGACAGACGAGTCTGCACTAAACGTCCGTGTCATGGGGGGCTGGGAATGCCGCACCTGCCGAGTCACATCCGTGCCTCTAGGTTGGCTTTCCTATGCCGTACATTGACTGGAGGAGATCCGATTCTGGAGGGGATTGTTAGGGACGCGTTCCCTGGCCTTACCATCAGTCCCCACATCTCGCGGGTTGAGCGCGGTCGTAAACCCCGGGATCAATCGGTTTTCCTTCGCGAGTGTCGGTCGGCCTTGAGGGCCGTTCCCCGGTCCAGTGACCTTTCTCGGCCTAGGAAGGTCTTCTATCGTGAATTAGTGGAGAGGCCCGCGAAGGATCTCCTACGAGATACGCTCGGCTTGTCGGAGGAGGAGTATTGCTCCTACTGGTCTTGGGCGCCAGCGGCGGATTACCTCAGTAACCCTGAGTTTTCGCTTAGCTGGCGATTGGCTCGGAATCGGCTGCCTCTCAACGACAAGGCTTTCATATGGGGCTTGGCGGATTTGTCAGACTGTGAACGGTGTGGCCTTGGCTTAGAGGAAACGGCTGCGCACGCCTTCTACCATTGCCCCCAGGTCCGCCCCTTATGGGACCATGTCGGCGAGCTGACGGCTCGTCTCGCTCCCGAACAGCTTGTGTCCATTGATCGCGCATACGCGTGTGACAATGTGTCGCCCCCGTATTCCGGGATGAAACGGATGGTGTTTCTGACGCTGATGGCCACGGCTCGAATGGTGATTTGGACGACGCGAAAGGAGGAAGTCTTGCGAGGCAATCGTCTTTCTCATTCGGATCTAATTCGATTCTTTGAGCATCAGCTCAAGATGAAGATTAGATCGGATAGAAAACGATTGCATTCGACAGTCTTTAGCGAAAGGTGGGTAAAAGAAGCGAGCTTGCTTCGTGTGAACGGGGCTAGCCTTGATTTTCTCTTCTAGGTCAACCTATTGCACATCGGGGTGGCTTCCTGTGGAACCCTCCCCTTGGTTAGGTTAGACAAGCTTCAGTGTACCTAGTTAATGTGAGTAAGTGTTGTTCCTGGCCTGCATCCCGGCCGTTCTTTGGTTATGATCCAAGTCGAGATTCCCATCCTCCCCAGTTTGTTTTGACCCCCGCCCCATTTTCATCTCGACTGGGTCAGTTTTATATTTTCCCATTCCAGCCTAATATTTTATACTTTTTCCCACTCCCTTAGCGAGAGCGTCTCTTGATTTTGTCCCCTGGGCAGAATACAGCGGCCTCTCTGTTTTATGGGTTGGACGGTCCCTACTAACATCAATTATGTTTAGTTTGTATTTGTGTTTATTTTAAGTTTATTATTGGGTTCATTTCCCTCCCCTCTCATTTTATCATTATTAGAATTGTATATATATATATCATCATTAGAATTTTCATGGTATGGGCGCGATTTTGGTAGGTCTCCCTTGAGAGCACGTGGTATTATGGTGGTTGAAGGATTGTTTGGCGATGGACGAGTTCTTTTGGTGAATGTGTAAAATGTAATGTACGAATGGGTCGATTAGCTAGGTATAAGATAGTTAGTGTTGACCAGCCTCTACCCCTCCCCTTTATTGGCCTTGTGCCACAATTTGTACTTTTTGTTCAAATAAATACCAGTCTTACTCTAATGTCCATCGTCTTTTCATGTTGAATTAAATATAATCTAATGTTAATTATGTTTTATGAATATGTCCTGAAGATGGTCTACTAGACCAAAACGTCCGACGTTGACATTATATTAACATTAAAACAGCATAATTGCATATTAGGATTTTTGTTTGTTTTTTCCGTATATTTTTCTTCATACTGTCGGATCTATATCCATATATTTGCTCTCTCTCTCTCTCTCTCTATATATATATATATATATATATATATATATATATATGCGTGTTAATAGGATGTAGGATAGTGTCCGAAACAAAATGGGGACAAAGCAGAAAATGCTTTTTAACGACTCTTTTCACCGACAGGTCTGAATGAAAAGCAAAATTGCATGTAAGGAAAATGCATTGGTATTTGAGCATAAGCGAGATAGTAAGCTCAATTAAGCTTATCGGATCCGACGACCGTGTATATTACAGCCGTTGGTATCTGTTGGATTTTAAACCAACAACTCTGTGTAGATCTCTGTTTTCCCTTTATTCTATTTCTCTAAAATATTTACTAAGAAGAAAAGGCATTGAGTGTGCACTAATCTGAAAATTCCCGATAATAAACCTGAGACCAGCACCATGCATTATATCAGCGAATATCGTAAAAGCAATAGTAGCATAATGCGGTATACGAACTAATAGTGTAAAAACAAAAACAAAACAAAAAGATCTACTCGGAGTGGGCCTATTGAAAATGCAACAAACATCAATGGCTCTAATATATAATAAAAAGGAAACACTTTTTTTCTCTCTGATCGTCGCTTCTGATAAGATAAATTAATTTCTTACACACTGGAAGACGCCGAACCTAACAGACGTCGGTGAAACGCGCCGTTAAAAAGCTTTTACACTTTGTCCCATTATCTCAACACACACACACACACACACACACACACACATATATATATATATATTTATACGTATATATATATGTTATAGGGTCCACCCCTTTTTCATACAAGTGGACTCGACCAGTGTGTATTTGTACTGCTGCCGGTGAATGCCCGACACATAGAGTGAGATAGTGATACACTGATACAGTGACTGTGTGAGGTAACCGCTTTGTAGGTGTCACAGTTGCGAGCACGTACACTTAGAAGGAAGTCATACTTCGATACTGAATTTCCCAGACTGTATATATATTATTATTGCTACTAACTGCATTTCTGGATTTACTAACCGTATTACCAATTGTATTATTACGTCAATACATTTATTTGCTATATTTCATTCCTGCGTTTGTCATTCATTTGAGATCGGATTTCATTTCGGAATCCACAACAATATATATATATATATATATATATATATATATATATATATATATATATATATATATATATATTGCAATAATCAGAGTGACCTTCATAATTTTGTTGGATTAGGTACATATTGTGCCACAGAAGGAAAATGTAGCTGCTGATCTATTTTATTCAGGCTGACACAGCCTATCTTGCCTACCTAGACGGATGTTCCTGATCTATCTATATATATATATATATATATATATATATATATATATATATATATATATATATATATATATATATAGGGATGGAGAGAGGTGCGGAGATTTATAGTTTGATTGTCAATAGCCATAATATCTGTTCAATGATTATTTTCATCTACTTTAGCAGAACTGTTTAAATTCTCTTGGGGTTTCAAATCTTTTCTTGATTTCGTTAGGTTTTGATATGACATCCTTCCGAGGGATTTGATCTCGTAACTCCCGATTTCCTCCTCCCATGCTGCTACTCGAACCAGTGTGCGCTCGCCTACAGATTTAACTCTTCATTTCTAAGATACGAGATAAAGTTAAGCATTAAAAATCAGAATCTAAATTAAGACAAAATCTGTCATCTTTTTGGACCTAAGTTCTATCTTGATACTTTAGATTCTGATAGCTTTTATTACCTCTGAGGTTGGATATAATTTTGTCATTCCCAGTACGATTTCAACGTCTATTTCCTTTGCTTAAATGTACGACTTTATTTGTTATATTTACGCTAAGTTTCTTTAAATTGTGTATAAGTCAGAGATGTACTGTAAATTCTTAATGTAACCAGTTAAGTTTTTATTTTATCGAAATTCACAAGAAAGACGTTAAAATCTGTATTTGTAAACGAAAAAGCAAACGCGTTCTTTTAACAGAAATGAATAACTTTTTTCTCATTTTAGTCCACAAATTTCCTGGTATTTTCAAATTAATTTTGTTCAAATTTCGTTCGTTGATTTTAAAAATATTTTAATAAATATTAAGTTTCTTATCGTTAAAATAACTTTTTTTTTCTATTTTTCAAATCCTTATCTACATTATATACATTAGAACTATTACCACACCTTTTTGTTATTTTTACAAGGTTTCGGACGTTGTGCATTCCGGCCTTCTTCAGTGTAGCCTTTAAAAAATTCGAACTCAACGCCATAGATTAAATAAATGTAATCTATGAGTGTGGATTATTCACGTCCCACCTGTCCATTTTCTAAGGATATCTCGTTTTGTTTTTATTTAGTAATTCTCATTTTTTTCATTGAGTTTAAGTCTACATTTTTATGGGACAACTGACCATAAAATTGTTGGTTCGTGAATTTTTGTGAATTCACTTACGTGTTAATTAGCCTTTAGAAAGGTATGAATCCATCCGACCTATGGATAAATAACAGGACAGACTGAGTCATATAGCCTTGGTTGGCGATTATTCTAGGAGAAAGAGAACTCTGAATTCAAACCAGCCTGGAGAGGGTTGGCTTCCGTCAGGCTATCTTGCCCAGGAAACACAACTGCTACTACTAATTGGGTACGGGATCCATGATCATTATTTCTAAGTCTAATTAAGTCCAGCACAAGGCTAAATGAAGGTAAATTTCTTTGGGAAAATTACCTTACCTCTTCTAAATGGTGAGAACTTAGATATTAGAATTTGAATATTAATTTTTTTTCTTTTTTTTACCAGGGATCGAACCAAGATAAGAAATGTGTTGCTACTTCAACTACAACTGGACGAAACAAAAAAGACTCCAGAATGATGTCAAAATACACAAACATTTTTTATCGTTTAATAATAATCACCTGTGCTTAGTTTAATTTGTAATGTATGTAGAAATGTAGGTATTAAAAATCAAATGTTGATAAAATAGCGAAAGTCATAAAGTACTTCCTGGGGCCCTTAATCAGGTTACTACGCGGCGGTCCCGGCCGGTTCCTAAAAAAACTATTTTTCCGCGCATAGCCATGCTTGTTATTACTTTTTTCTTTCTTTCGACTTAGGTAGAAACACATAAACGCTTTTATCTGTATTTTTGTCTGTCTCAATTATGTGCCATGCGTGATACATACTTAGGTGATCATGTATCTTTCGATACATGCCTGACGAGGCAGATTTTTTTTCCCGCAGTAGTTTGCCATTTCTTTCTGTGGTACACCAGTTGCCATCGAAGGCTAGAGAATCCGATCTGTCCTGCTATTTGCCCATAGCGGAGAGGGAAGAAGAAGAGAATTCATAGCTTTCCAAATGGTATTAGTACGTAAGTGAATGTAATGGATACGACTATGATTCGAACTCGGCTCTCCGATTCCTCAATCCGAGCCGCTGTCCGTCTATATTTCCTTAACTCTTGCATTGTATCGTTTTATGCGTTTTTGTGTTTCGATCTTGCAGTAAGTATTTTGATATTTCTTTCTCTATTCTCATTTTTATTTATCTGTTTCTCTGTTTCTCTCTTTCTGTATCTATCTTAATATCTCTCCTTTTTCTTCCTCTATCTTTCTTTTTTCCTGTAGTAATATGTAAATGCTGACTAATTAGCATAGCTAAGGCATAGAGACTATATAAGGTGCCCAAACAGGAGAGGCAGAATACGATACGCGAGTCTTGCGGGCAAGACTTACGAGGTTTCGTTTATCATATCTCAGTTATGATTTCTCAGTTATGTCTTCGGACAAAGCGCAACCAAAATAATTGAGAGGTGCCCAGTCCCAGGGAACAACTGACCGCAGCAGTACTTCCCTCACTGCACTAGAGATAAAGGGTCGGTAATAGTACCGATACCAGCGCAACCGACGATTGCCGGGTGGTGGGCTATTTTTGGACCGGGTCTGGATTTCCCACACTAAACTGACCTCGTGTCGACTCCTGCCTGTGTCGGGCGGCAATTAGATATCGAATATGTTACGCGAGATTAACGACTAACGCTGGACTGAGAAAATAGGAAGGAAATCACATTTCATAACACATCATCCACTTCTTTTTTTCTTTACACTCCCCAATTGGCAAACTATTCTTAATATAGGGAGTTCAATTCTTATAGTAGATGCCTGTATGTCAGAAAGCTGAGTAAATGTATATGATGGCTTTTTCAAATGTCAGAAAAAGGTTTAAATTTAACCCTCTTTCTTTCTTTTTTTTTTTTTTTTTGTAAGTAGCATTCATTTCTCCCTTCATCTCTTGGTAAATAGTAGGTCCACCTTATACATCGAGTTAGCAACCCGACCGAGTAAAAATTCACTTGCTATTAAAGTTCCAGTTGGAATACTTGATGTGGAAGTATGATTTACCTTAAAAAAACATTAATAAACAAAATTTAACGTTCTTCTCATTGATGCAAACTGAAATTTACAGCTTGTGGAATGAATAAATGGTTAACCATTAGGTACAATTACAGTAAGTCTAAAAAAGATTTTTAAGAAACAAAAGTGTTCTAGTCTCAACCAGATTTCGCCACGAACCTTGTTGCTTAAACTTCGGTCTGCTTGAATAATATAAATAGGGAAGGAAACCAAAACAGAGATAAGGACAGATGAAAGAACCCTCTGCAAAGGAGCAATGCGTATGTTAGAATTCTTCAGGATATACGAATTAAGTGTAACCACCATAAGTAACTCTCGAACTGATGAAGATACACGAACACACACGCACTGTTTGTCTGTCTCTCTCTCTCTATCTATCTATCTTCTATCTCTCTCTCTCTCTCTCTCTCTATATATATATATATATATATATATATATATATATATATTGCTGATAACTCTTGACGAATGTACGGTGTGATTCCCCGAGGGTCCGCCTACGAAACTCTGGAGTCGGGATGCTGAAGCTAATATCAATCAGCTAAGTGACAAAACTTGTACTTGTATTACTATATATATATATATATATATATATATATGCATAACGTGGACACTGAGGTTAATACCAAGTGGCGAAAGACTGTTTCAACGAAGTCTTCAAGACAGAAAAGTGTGTAGAAGCATAAAACAGATTGTTGCCACTTAGTTTTGACCCCAGTGTCCCCTTTTGATATATTTGCATACGCTCCATCTCTGATATTATATACTTTTGCCAATAAATATAGCATACATTGTAACTATATTTTTACTACACACACACACGCTCACACACGTACACACATAGTAGGTCGACAGGAAGGTGGGGAACCAGATCCCATAGTTTAATGATATAATTATCTATCACGTGTTCGTGTGTAAGGGTAACCGTTGTAACTTGTGCAGGGGAGAAAACTTACAAAATTGAAAGGCATAGTATAGAGTGCTTAACAGAAGATAAGAACTCCTGTCCATCTGCAGGCATAGAAATAAATTTGTAATAAAGAATGTTGGCGTGGAATAGATTTAAATCTAGCATCTATTCCTTGTCTCCAACCGTGTCTCCAGAGACAGCACACCTTAAATGGTAATGTTATACTCATATGATTTCAGTCGAGCTCTGCCCGTTCCTCTCATTGAGTAATATATGCCGCATGCCACATAAAAGCCACTTAAATATAAAATTGAGTTTCTTGTATTTTCGAGATTGTGAGACCTCCGTATAACAGAGTCCACGTGAAATTTTAAGTTGAGGAAAAGAAGTAATATTTGAAAAATTAAATATTAACCCTTAATCGCAGTGACTTGTCAGTTGTCTTTAACGAAACTTGTATAAAAGAGGGTTGCTGCCCAAATACACAATATATATATATATATATATATATATATATATATATATATATAACAAGAAAAAATCCGTAGGTAAGTAATCCAAGTAGATGCCATTAATATAAAATATTAAAATTGATCCACAAAAGAAAGCTCAATATAATTTTTATTATAGAGCATATAAGCAAATTACAGTTAATGAGATCCAAACAATTTACCTCATGCAGATGATCATTTCATCCATAGGAAAGTAGTTTTTCCCTTAACTTATCAATGCAAATACAGTTACTAAAATGAATAAAATGTTTTTTTTTTCATTTTAGTAAATGTATTTGCATTGATAAGTTCAGAAAAAAACTACTTTCCCATGGATGAAATGATCATCTGTATGAGGTAAATTGTTTGGATCTCATTAATTGTAGTTCACGTAGACACACACACAGACACACACGCACACATACACACACACATACATATATATATATATATATATATATATATATATATATATATACCGCATTTACATCTGCAATTATCTGACCAAATGCAACAAAAACTACCTATTTTTGGAAAGAAGGGTCACAGTTGATGAAAAATAGATTTTTACAATAATGTGGAGCGAAAAAGTTCCTGGTAAAAACAAAATAAACCATGGTTAACCATGTTTTTATATATATATATATATATATATATATATATATATATATATATATATATATATATATATATATCCGAGAAAAATAACAGCACTTGTGGACTGACGATTGCATCTAGCATGAAGCAGATTGTCGCCTCTAAGTGTTGACTTCTATGTTCACTTTTATATATATATATATATATATTGACTTCTATGTTCACTTTTATATATATATATATATATATATATATATATATATATATATATAAAAGTGAACATAGAAGTCAACACTTAGAGGCGACAATCTGCTTCATGCTAAATGCAATCGTCAGGCCACAAGTGCTGTTATTTTTCTCGGCTATATATATATATATATATATATAACATGGTTAACCATGGTTTATTTTGTTTTTTACCAGGAACTTTTTCACTCCACATTATTGTAAAAATGTATTTTTCATCAACTGTGACCCTTCTTTCCAAAAATAGGTAGTTTTTGTTGCATTTGGTCAGATAATTGCAGATGTAAATGTGGTATATATATATATATATATATATATATATTCCGTTAAATCGTAATGCACCCAAACATCGTAGGTATTCACGTATCCATGTGTTTTCTAATGGTACTCCAACGCTTTGCGATGTCTCGTGTCATTTGACATTGTTATTATATTATTTTTACTAAGCATTTCGACTTTTTCATCAATGACTGGAGACGTGCGAGAATGCTTTCTATCCTCCATATTAAAATTTGCGCTTTTGATCCTAGGGTTCACTTACAAACAGAACACTCAGCTACGGCCCCATCTCTGTGAATGGCACATATCTTTTGTGATGTTTGTACACCGTTTTTTTTTTGTTTTTTTTTTCCGGAAATAAATGATCATCAAATGACGGAAATGCGTATCATTTGCCACCATTTTCACTGTTAATGTACAAACATTTGAAATTCGCAATCCACGCCCGAATTGTATAGAAAGACAAACTGTCATAAATTTGAGTTACTTGTTAAATGAAATCACGTGTTCAGATACCGCCTATTGCCAAATTTTTAGCAAAAATATTTGCCAAGACCCTTTAATTTTAACTTTTAGGTGTAGAGTGTTTTTGTAAATGTTTCTGGTAATGTTCCTTTTGATACACAGCTCATTCTTCGCTTAATGATAATGAGGGGAAAGTTTTTATATCTAACGACTCCTCTTTTTACATTGCTATACTGATCTGCGTCGTTGATAAGACTCCCTGGTGGTCAACGACATGAGAAAAGTTTTACGGTTGAACATAATGCTACATTACAAAGAACTAAATCGCTTGAATTATTCATATGTTTATACGCTTTGAAAAGCTTCCTTTCTAATCAGCTTTTGTGCTTCCATATCTTTCAAGAAAACCCAATTCATTATTAAGATACAACAAAAATGGCGATCTTATCGAGCTCAGAGCATTCTATCTAAATCACAGTTTGCCGCAGTAACAAATAATATAAATTGTCTTTGATGAAAATAGGAGTTTTGAAATAACCATATAGAAAATCATTCAAAATAATCAAGAGTATATCATTCAGAATTTGTTATTTTTTCTCTAATATTTACTGTTAAATTAATGCTTAATTTTGCTTTTCTGAATATAAAAGTACTTGTTAATGAAATATGTTCGTGGCTCTATTCCGCTATATCCTGGCCACTTTTGCAATGGCGCTGGAACCATGTGTATCGCTAGCTGTCTTTTCATTGAAATATTTCAGTGACGTGATAAGAGGACATCTGCTGTATTGGTCTGTCTTTTATACCTGCCTATATAGGCCTTGTACACTGGAGAGACGGGGAGGCAGTTCCACCTAAAATATCACACAGCGAATAACAGCATTGTCCCCCCAAAACTAACGATGCCCAATCTATTATTATTGAACATCAAACAAGCAACGTTGGTGTACAAATTTACAAAAACTAAAACACTCATCTTGGCATCCAGGCTGATAAGAGTACACTAAGACGATGCACCATCGCCAAATGTGCAAAGGAGCCCATAAACTTGAGGGTGGGACCCGGTTAAAAATACTTTCAGGTTAGGCAAGTTATTCCATTCAGAAGGTCTCCGATTGAAGCTGAACCTAAGTCGCCTTGGTTGCCACATCTTTCAAATATAAAAAACCCAGCCCTCTCGACACCTGACCATAATGCTTCTCTTCTACTTCTGCTTATAAACAGAGATGCACAATACCCAAAACCCTATTGGACACGCCCAACTGGTTATTGTCAGGCAACTGATATTTACTGTGTTATCTTTTCACCATGAAAAAAGTATGTTATCACCTCCGATCAGTTAGAATCAGGAGCCATGAGAGCCACGCCTCGCGTAGCATTAGCGAATTTATTATTATTATTATTATTTTTATTATTATTATTATTATTATTATTATTATTATTATTATTACATCCAAAAGAAACCAGATTTCCTTAAATTTCCAGAACTTCTCATTGGTCTGAATTGTTTTAATATTTCCTTTGATATATAATTTCTTATTTATAATTCTTCCTAACACTTTTTTAACATGTTCATCCTTAATGATATGGCCTGGTGTATAAAAGCGTTGGATCCAGACACTTGACCCAAAGTGTTTTGAATTCAATACCTGGCTACGGCAGTAGCGAACAAAAGTTGGAGAGTTGAGTTAAAGGGAAATAACTTGAAGAGGCATGGCACGTGGGACTAGTTCAATCTACCCCGGTAGACGAAATAAGGGTTCAGTTAGAACAGACCCGATTCTATAACCTTGTCTATCGCAGAAAGAAATGGTAACCTACTGCAGGAAAAAATCTGCCTCGTCAGTCATGTATCGAAAGATACATGATCGCCTAAGCGTGTATCACGCATGGCACTGAGATTCGGTCGTGGAAATTTTCTGTAGAAAATAATTTATTTTTATGGAGTGGTATGGTTAGCTTAAAGACATTTGGATTCAGAGTTGCTCTTCTGATAGACTGGCTACAATCAAGGTAAGGAAATCTCAGCCTGTCTTGGGGGCGAATATATTGATTCTTACAAAGTTTTTTTTTTTTTTTGCGCGTGGGCGAAAGTGGATGCAACGGACACGGCTTGATTTTGAATTATGCCTGCCAATCGAACTTACTTTTTCGCGCCAATAACCGCTACGCTATGCGCACATCCTCTGTCTTTTTGTCTCTATCAACCCCCCCTCTCTCTCTCTCTCTCTATATATATATATATATATATATATATATATATATATATATATATATATATATATATATATATACTCTTTTTGTGCATGTTCAGTTGATTATATGGGAAAATCAAAAATGTTTGGTAATAATTGTGCAAAATTGAATCTCTTTATCACTGCCATTTGTTGGCATTTCTAGCAGACACCTGCACCCATCCACCTGCAGCCACCCGCAACCACCCTCAACTACCCGTACCCACCCGCACCCTCCTATGCAAACAACAAAAAATATTAAATCTGAATCCACGCATAAGAAAGACGGTGAAAGTTGTAAGTTTTTTATGTATAGATTTTTTTTTTTCTCATTGATTATTTTACTAGTAAATGACAAATGGTAGTGAGCATTTAAAAAATGACTGGAAAAAAGATTACCCAGTACGATTAACGGAAGGAAGTAGATCGTTAATAGTAGCAGCAGCACTATTAAGTCGATTGCTAAATATTCAAAGTCATAACGAAGAAAAAGGATGAGGTTAAGTTTAGTAAAAGTAGCAGATGTTGGTTTATGTTGGATCAATTATTTTGTTTTCTTTCCTTAACGATGGGCAAAATTGTGTCAGGCAGTTGAGTTGGAAGGCGAACCCCGGGAAGGCGTCAAAGAAGGTTTTAGCATTCGTGATATAAGTAAATTACCTTGGGATTAAAATTTATAGAGTTATAATGTTTGTATGATGTTTGAGACTTTTCATTATTTATTTTTTTACAAAAAAGAAAGGAAAACAAAAAATTAATCTTCTTCCATTGCTTAAATAAAGATAACGTTTTGATCTTTGTAGTGATAACATTTTTTTTCCTATTCTTCATCCTTTCTTCTTCCTCCACTTTCTCATCTCTTCCTTCTATTCCGATTACAAATATTACTACAAGAACTACTACTACTAATACTATTATTATTACGTAAACTAAGAAACCGAAGAATTAAAGATGATTAAAAAAGAAGAAATCTAACGACTGCATACGGGTATCGTTCATCTGGCAGGTTAGCAACAAGTATCGTCCAATGATGTCACTGTGACGTCATTTCCTGTAGGTGAATCGCTCAGTAACGGATGTAGTGGTAGAGAGATGACGACAGCACTGCTGGTGGTGATGGGGATATTCGTCATAGCAGCTTAAGCAAATCTATGGCCTGGTACTTCAAGGTAGATCAGCAGACGTACTTCGGTGAGGGTTTATGCAAACACACAGACACAAGTACATCTTTTGCTTGCTCACTCTTTCTCTGTCTCTCTTCCTTCCTTTTTTTTTCTCTCTCTCTCTCTTTCTATGTCTCTCTTTCTCTCTCCCTATCTCTTTCTCGCTAGCTTCCACTTTCCGAACAGAATTGCGTAAATGCAGACGTTGATTGGTTTCAAATACAACAGATGCTAATCAAATGCATATACACCAATGCATATGATCAATATGCCGTTAGAAATCGATTATATTTGATTAGCTGACAACCATCTAATAAGTCCAATGCAATACAAAACAAAAGTTATATAAGTACTAGCATGACTACACGTCACAGGCTGGGTTTTTAACATTAAAAAACAAAGACACGCACTGTTGAAACGAATTACATTTTCGAATCTATATTATGAAAGAAGACCTGATTCTCTGTCCTTCACGGGCTGTCTGCGTTTGACTTTGCATACGTGTTTGTAACGTATATGAATATATATGAGTTGTGCGCGAGTGGTTGACATGTGCTTGTGCCATTTGATGTGGCAGCACACGCATACATATACAAAAATACTTTGACTGAGTTTGAAATATGACATTGGAATTGCACATTCTCCTGCAACTCAGTATAGACAGACTCTATTTTGGACCAACAATAAAGTCATGAAGTTGATGACAAGAAAAGAAAGAAATGAAAACAACGTTAATTTTAAACCCTAAAAAGTAACATAATTATAAGATTTTATTGAATTTTTTGCAAATTATTCGTTAATAAGTAGAATTATTTTTAAAGCTTTTTTACAAAATGCCCAACAAATATTTTTAGGCTTTCCATTGAATTAAAATTTACGCTTTCACACCTACATAGACACAATTTGAATTTAACCTAATTGAACATCCATGTCGCGAAGGATAATCCCCCTTTTATATCTGGAAACAACCCCTGAGTAACAGTCGACCGTAGTCGAAATCATGCGAACGATCCTTTCCTTAGCTGCATAGTATGTGCTTCGCCAAAGCTACATACAATTTTGAATTCAAAGTTTTTTTTTTCTTTTAGACAAGTTGCGACCCAAGGCTATAGAACCCAGTCTATCCTGCTATTTAGCCATAGGCGGGAGGAGAAGTGATGGATTCATAACTTTCCCAAGGGTATTAGCACGAAAGTGAATCTAAGGAACACAACAGGAATTCTAACTCGGCTTTCCGATTCCTCAATCCAAGCCGCAATGCATAGCGTCTACCGTGCCTGACCATTTGACGTCATATTGTCCACTCCCGTATTTCAAGTAAATGTATTTTCTAATAAATGAAGTATTTTAAATGGACAAACAGTTTAGATTTGAAATTTGATCATCTTGCTGTCTGCGAAACGATCGGTACAGAACTAGTAATTAACCTGAAGTCAAATAAATAGATTCTTTCATAACATCGACATAATTAGCCCTAAAATTAACCAAATTTGTATAAATAAAATTATTCAAAGTTTTGTTTTATAAATAAATTGTTTTGTATTATCGTCAGAAACGCATCGTATGGACATTTGTAACATAAGGCTATTTGTAACGTATGGACATTTATAGCGTATGAACATTTGTAACGTAAGAACCTAGAGATATTTGTAAGATTGATATTTGTAATTTGCGAACATTTATAATGTAGTTGACATTCATAATGTATCAATAATTAGAAGTATGAGCATTTGTAACGTCAAACAGTCATAACGTATAGATATTGCAATGAATGAACATTTGTAAAGTGTATGCATTTGTAACGTAAGGAGATTTGTAACAGATATTTGTAATGTAGTGTTTATTTATACCGTTTGAACATTAGTAACGTATATATATTTATTACGAAAGAACGATTGTAACGTATGGGAATTTGTAAAATATAGGTTCAGTTTTCTACAATAGGCCCTCATCAAACGAAGCAGTAAAGCAAATTCACGCGAAGGTTTCTAAAACTGCTAAAAAGGAACTGTACACACTAAATGCGATTTCTTCTACTTCCCTTTTCTTTTTGCACGATAATAAAACCGGCGAAATCATCCCTATGTGTATAATGTCTGTCGTAAGTAAAGAATAAAAGGAAAACAACTCCGATTATGATAAGAGTGTTAAACATTTAATTATAGGTTAAAATAACATTTCTTCAGTTACACTTTAGCACGATTCTAATATAAATGTTGTAATTTCGCAAATGAACACTTTAAGTCTTAAAGCAGACAATCCTTTTTCACATTATAGATTGGTGCTAAAAAATACAAACAAATGAGGTTTACCAAATAAGAAAAAATCACCTCTCTTGAACACATCCAACAGCAGAACCAATTAAAATGTGTAGCACATGTAATTAAAATGGAAAATAATCATCTAATAATGATGTTAACGTTGCACGCTAACTTGAGGAAACTTCTGTCACTTCTAGAAAGAGTGAATCTCACATAAAAGTTCAGCATTTTTTTTCTTTGTTTCTAACGAAATCTTCCCATTTCGTAAATATGTATTTAGCATTTCGTCATAGAGAACAACAATATCTCTGTAACCTTTAGTCTCTTCTCCATCTGTGAAGAGATTGACTAGCATTCACTGCAATATAGGAATTTAAAAACTGAATTTAAATCAAAAATTTTAAATTTACAACGTTTTGTGTTACTTCAATATAAACTCAATATAAATTAAAAACTTTTAAAATGACTCATTTTTTTTTTCAGTTATTTTAAAATTTGAATTTTTAATTCTTCTCTTCTTATCGGACACAAATCTCAATGCTTTCACTTTGATCACGACTTCAATACAACGAATTAAGCTGTCTATGAATTTCTGAAAATATGTTGTTGAAATTCCAACAGCGCAGACGTCCTTGGTACCGGTTCGTTGTTTGTCTTTAATTTTATTCTTCATGCAAAACCACAAATCTTCTCTGGTATTGAAGTCAGGTCCGTTGATAGGTAAAATTGACCTTGACCTTCATAAGATATCTACTTTCTTTGCTATCATGTATAAATGCGCTGCAACCACGTGAATCTCTGCTTTATCCTGCGACTGTTTTTAAATATCATTGGTCATTTGTAGCTGTTCCAAGGTTAAAAAAATCTAAACTTAATTTTAACTCATCTGGTTAGGAGTGTCTTTCATAGTTTTTTTATGGTATATTTATCATCATATCTCTTTCTTGTAGTTCCTTCTGACATAATGCTGATGCGCATCAAACTGCAGGAATGTGGTTCATCAGAGAACATAACATTTCTCTATTGGTCTTTTGTCCAATGCCCATGCTTTTTGATGAATACCGACCGCTTCTTTTTCGTTTCGACAGTCAATATTTGGTTTTCAGACAGGTCTATAGGACCTTAGTTGAAATGCTTTGACCAATTTGCGATAAATGGTCAAACGATTCAAATCTGTACTCAATGTTAATGTTTGCCAGCTGGTCTTAAACTTTTGACCAAGACCGTATTTCCATATTAACATCTCTTACTAGATATCTTCTCTTTCTCTATCACCTTTCCTTCTCTTTATATCGATCATTCTCTATTTCACTCTCTCTATCACAGAAACTCCCTCTCTACTTTCCTCAACTTTCTGTATCTTAGTTCCCTTGTCTCCTCTTCCTCTTTTTACGAACATACATGCTCCTTTCTATATCTCTTCTCTCTTTTTTACCCATATTTACTCTTTTTATCGCATCCTCTGTATTACATGATCCCTCCGTTCTCTATCTCTCACACTCCGTTTCCCTCGGTCATTCTCTTTCTCCTTCCCTTTCCCTAAATATCTTTCTCTTTTTTTTTCTCCTTGTCTATTTATCTTTTTTTTTTCTTTTTATATCTGCTCATCTCTATCTCATTTTTTTTTTTATCTCAGACGATCTCTCTCAATCTCATTCATTCCTTCCCCCTATTATTCACTTCCTTTTCTCATTTTCTCTTTCCCAATATATTTGCTCCTTTCTTTCCCTCATTTCCTTCTCTCTATATCTATACCTCTCCAAATCCTCCTATATCGGACACACTCTCTCTCTCTCCCTCTTGATCTCTTTCTTTCCTTCTCCTTACCTTTATCGTCTCCTTTTTTTGTCTCTCTCACTCTTTCCTTTTGTTCTCGCTCCACCTACCCTTCTCTAACCCATCCTCTACCTAACATGATCTTTCTCCCTGTCATATGGGTGCTTAAACCTCTCTGATTTGTTAATCAAAAGATATTTTTCGAATATGTCATAACAAATAAATAAGTAGATTGTCACCAAATCTTTTTGTTTACCCTGTATTTTCTCTAAGGCCACGATCAACAATGCTTTTTTTTCTTTCGCTTAAACAGACGAAAAAGATTCCAAAGAAAAAAATACGTTTTGTTTAAACAACTGCCAAACGAAACCAATGAAGATATTATCTGTATTCTTGTTATTTATATTGAATCGATTTCTTATTTGTTTAAACTGTTCTTGTTAGTTTTGAACCCGTCTCTTCATCTGCTTTTTTTTTTATTATCACATGATTGCTTCCAGTTAATCTCTTTTTTATTCAACTGTTAAAATAATAATAATACTAGTTGTTTGTATATTATGAAATGGTGCATTTTATTTGCAATATTAGCGTAGATAAAATATGATACAATACGATATGATACGATACTAAATACAATATGATACAATTTAAAATAATATGGTACTAGATACAATATGATACGATACTATATACAATATGATACAATGTAAAATAATATGCTACTAGATACAATATATGATACTAGATACTATATATGATACAAAAATGACAAAATGATGGAGGCCATCGTATTCCAGTTTTGCATCCTCTAATTTTTCATAGCGAATAGTTGTTCGTGATTATCCCACCTAATTTGTTTGAGAACTTCTCTTGACGCCCGCTAGATGGCGTTGAATAATGCAATATAGACGGGAAACGTTATAAATCTCATTCTCTTTTCTCTCTTCAACAACAGGATGCCGTATTGACAAGGCATGTCTAATTTCCGTTCCGAAGAGACTACTTAGGCCACGTGCAAAGCGACATTTTGGTCTCAAACAAACCGCGTAGTACATCATACATGCGCACACGTGCACACACTACCTCTAATAACTGAGGTACATATGTCGAAACTTTTCTGAGTTTTGTTCTCTATATAAATATGTAAAATCCATGTATTTGTTGAATTTATTTTCTCTTGAAAATGTTGATATATTCTACCAAACGTCGCAACAACTGCTAACACCTTTCAATTACATTTGTTTATATATCCTGAAATGGTATCTTTTCATTATTTTTATTACAGTTTTGAACATTTCTTTTGTTGCTTTTAGCGTGTTGGATTACTCCCCCCGCCCCGCCCCGAGGATCTTTGAAAGGCACTTTCTCTTTCCTCTTTGATTTTCGGAGCGGCAACACCGTTTGTTTTCGCTCCGATAGACACAAATTGAAGATTGAACTGTTCATAACTTCAACTTTATTTCTTTCTTTATCCTTCTGTAACCTGCCTTGTTAATGCATTTATTATATTTTGTTGGTTGAATTCCCATTTTACGTCCTTTTCCCCGGATTCACTTGGCTGCGCCAAATATTTTTGCGGGAAAAATATACCAGGAATCATAAAATGATAATACTTTTCATTCTCACAACAATCGAAATATTTGTAGTATATCTATTCTTCACATGTTTTACATTAATTAATACAAATGTGTCTCATCGTGAAATTATTTCATCTTAGAATCTTAAGAGTTTATAGTACTACTACTACTACTATTACTACTCCAAATGATGTGTCAACGATGCATCGGGGAAGAAAATTGAAAGATAAAAACAGTCAATAATAACCATGCATTATTATAAAACCCTAAAACATCTCATAACGTAAAGAATTCCCTAACTATGAGATGTGAGTTCGAGTCTCGTTCGCAGCTCTTTCTTTTATTTAAATTCCCGCAATTTAATTTAACGGCCAAAGAAACGATCGCATGTCATTCTTGAGGTAAAGAAAGAAAATATTGTTACGTCATTAGTCCCATAATCTATTAGAACTGCGTGTACTCACGTCATAGCAGCATTGGTAGGCGATCATGGCTCTCCACAACTTCCTACCATTTGTAGCTCTTAGCAATGTCTGTCTTTTTACTATCCCCCCAATCTATCTATACAAGCTTGTTAGCTCCATTACTTACTGTTTTCTCCTTACCATACCGTTTTATAAGGGTGAAATTCTCCAACCATCCTTTACTCATTATATGTCCAAAATATTTTGTCACTTTCTAATTCTAACTATAAGTGCCCTTTTTATCATATTTTTCTTTAAATTTGCTCTGGTTGCATGGTATTCTCATCATGCCTCCGTAGAATGTCTTATCTCATGTCTCATCTTCATCTGTGACGAAATTGTTCTGGGTTCACTATCATATAGGATGACTTATATTACATAGCAGTTCAGCACACATTTCTTTTTCTTAACGAATTTTTTCTATTTCTTTATACTTTGTTCAAACTTTAGAAGTTATATTTCATTATTCCGATGCATGTTTGGACTTTTGTGTTACATATTCCGTCTTCTATTAAAAGACTCACCAAATGGTTATTTTACATAAGTATTGGGAAAAAAAAGTACGCTCAATATGGTCATGTTAAAAATACGACAGAACTTTTTTTCCGGACGAAAACACGACTAGCATTTTTACAATAAAGGATTACAATTGCTTAACGTTTTATTCCCCATAACTTTTTGTAACAACCAAGATTCTGTGTTAGCAATTAAGTAATTATTACTAGAAGTGAATTTTTATAATCTGATCGAAAATGTAACGAACAGTTTATACATTGGAAAAGTCTTTTTTCTGTTCTTACTAAGATCTTCAAGGAATGGTCTTAAACAGACAAATATTATACTTGTCTGCTGACTGAGATGTGTATATCATACCGGGTCAAGTGATCAATGTTCGAACTCAAATAAATACCGGATATCACCTGCTGATTTTCATCAGCAAACTTTCCCAAATTAAATCAGTGACTCTACACATTCTTTTTAAACCAATTTTCTCGGTCCTGTTTTTGCAAAAATTAATAATATAAAAACGGAAATGTACACTGAATGGATTTTAGGAGTATGGATATGAATGTCCGTGAAGAAGAATATATACACGATCCGTGATATTGTTTCATTCTTAAAACATACCCAGTAATTTTGTATAAACATAAAAAAAAAAGGTTTTCCAAAAGGCCAAGCACAGTAAAATTGGCTCGTACAGCTTGAATATGATCATAGAACATCATTCCAAATTAATGTATTGTGATCGTGCCTCTGAACAGTGACACCTTTTCGACCAAATGACCAGTCTACCGTTGATTTCTATCTTTTCGACCTAGGGTAAATTGCAGACTGGATGAACTGACCCCTTAATAACTGATTCAGGTTGAAGTAATTTTCCGGAACATTCGAAAAACAAAACAAAAAAAAACACAGTAAATATCGCAAAGAATTATTTTTTTATGTTCTGTGTTCAGTCCTAAGTATGCCGACATGAAGAGTTTACAACTGTATATTTTCATTCCAGCAATCAAAATGGCGTTTGTTCGTTATCGAGATGAAAAAGGAATGAGACGCCTTGAAATGCATTAAATCGTTGAATAAAATATTTTCGCTTACGTGGTTCGAATTGATACAGAGGATTAAGCTAAAAAATATTCCACGCTCTTTTATTAACGTCATTGTTATAACTAGCATGTCATAAAGTTACATGTCGAAGCAACTAAAAATCGCTTAAATAGACCGAATACGTAGATCCAGAGACAAATACTGCACTTATAAATATTGAAATTCCTATGATTTTAATCAGTTATATATATATATATATATATTATATAACTTTTTACTCTCTCTCTCTCTCTCTCTCTCTCTCTATATATATATATATATATATATATATATATATATATATATATATATACAGGGTGTTCGAAAAATTTGTCATCATTTCGCAGGCCAATAATGTTGACAATTCTTGTTGAAATAACCTCAAATTTTCACAGAAT
>OZ010602.1:71364168-71739168 GCA_963932145.1 Acanthosepion lycidas
GCACCAACTTGATTTTCTTTTTTGTATCTCAATTGTTTTGCTTCAAACGTATATATAAAATAATCATTATTGTCCTTCTTTCTATGTATATATTGTATTAATTTATTTTGAAATGAAAAAAAAGATTCTGAATTTTGTTAGTGAATCCACGATTAATTTAAATGGTCCTCCAAATAACTATCAACTGCCAGACAATCAACACCGACAACAAATTACTACCCACAAAGTCAACTTCGTTAAGGAGTATTAAAATAATATAAAGTCAAATTGGCAGCTGATCTTAAAAGTGACTTACAATCTGTGTTAACTGGGTCAAGAAATGGCTTGTTAATTTTAACGTCTTCGAATCAAAACTACTCTACCAATCGTTCTAGAGAACTTTTTTAGCTTCTCTCAGCATGGACGACGTTAACCACTAGGCGAATAAAATGATTATATGGAATCAACTGCTAAGACAGTTGGTACACTATGGCGTTCTATATAATTTTTCTTACTAGAATCTCTTTTATACTTTTATAAGTTCACTAATGAATATCACAACCACATCGGGTCGAGTGCTTGTACTATACATCTTAACAAAATCTAAACAATCTGCAATGTTATCGACCCTGGCCTGATATCTAACCTTCAGTCACGTTCCCGTTGATGCTAGGAGTATTGGTTGTTGTTCTAGACAATATTTCTCGACAGAAACAATGTTACACTTTAACAAGTTAACGATTCGCCCATTTATTTAATATTGCTACCACATCTGTGCTAGTATTTCTGCTGCCTACAGATTCTTTATAAAAATCTGCATTGCTATCGGTCCTGACCTGACATCTCGGCTTCAGTCACTTTCTCAATGCCCTAACGTAGCTTCCCTATAATTTTTCTATAAATATTTTCATGGTAATTGTTCTGATTACGTTTCCACTTTATGAATGTAAGCGCAGTACTAGATTAGCAGCTATGATGTTTAAACATTTAACCGCAATCGTCATATTCTGTCTTTTTGAAGCATGTACTTTTATTGTCTCTTCTCCTCAATAGCATTTTTCAGTTACTCCCACTCTCAGTAACCCTTTGTGCCTTAGCAGATTTATCGCCTTGCTTGAGGCGAAAAGATAAAAAAGATTTATTTTAAGCGGTGCACCTTTAGTAGTATCAGTGAGTTCACGTCTTTTAGTTCTACTTCAAATAATCATTATCAACACTAGTGTTACAGCTATTTCATGATGATATACTACTATTAGTAGTAGAAGTAGTAGTAGTGATGGTAGTAGTAATAGTAGTAGTAGTAGTAATATTTTCTGTCTTCTTTTTCATTGGAGCCTAAAACGAGTGGGTAGGTTAAAAGTTAAGTCATGACACTCAGGCTTCGAGACACCCATTCAGCTTGTTTTTTTCAAATCATCTCTTCTTATTATTATTCTTACTTGTCTCGTCAATAAAAGTTTTCTCTTCTCCAATTACTGGCTGATTGGATTGAATGGGAAAAATTCAATTAGTCATTTTTTTTTTCAGCTAACTTACGAGAATAGGGAGTGTAATCAAAGTAGAGAAGACAATTCCACTTAGAAAATTTGTAGCAGGTCAATATCTTCTTACAAAGCAGTTGATGTGACCTTGACAGGAAAAACAAGTCAATTGCAAGAAAAAGTGCATTAATAGTTTATTTCACGGAGCAACGACTTACCACATTCCATCGACATATCGTACATCTTTTTCTATCGTTTTACATTCGATGCTGTATTTTCAAAAGAAAGAAACAAGCGCTTTCATTGTGGGCGCTTGTTAGACAAAACATTTCTCTGAAAGAAATCATTCATGGTCGCATCAGAACGACTTATATGAAATCATAACAAGAAGTAGAGCTCCTTCGATAATGGTGAGAAGATTAAACCTTGGTGTTTCCTATAGAAATAATTTCGCTATAATTTATATCTTTACAGAAAGCATGAAGGCAATAACAAAAACACACACTATATAAATAGTAATGTGCGTATATATATATATATATATATATATATATATATATATATATATATATATATATATATCTGTGTGAGTGTAGATAGATAATATTAGTGGTTAATACACACACATACACACAGACACAAACACACACACACACACACATATATATATATATATATATATATATATATATATATATATATATATATATATACATACATAAATACACATGCATATATATATATAAAAACATTCCAGAAGGATAGAATCCAGGTAGAACTCAGTGTCCAGGACAGAGTAAGGATATAATAAAAAGGCTTAAACACTAATATTTCATGGTCATAATTTATTACATTGGAATCGTAAATACGATCCAATTCATCAGACCTACAAATCGTAGGCCCGAATTATTGGATCGTAATTACGATTCCAATGTTATAAATTATAACCATGGAATATTAGTGTTTAAGCCTTTATATATATATATATATATATATATATATATATATATATATATAATAGCTGTAACAGTTGATTTTTAAATTAATTATAACAGATCGCGTTCATACGTGTTAATAATTATAACAGAGCCTGTTTCATGAATATTTACAAAAATTTACAACTATTGATTTCATTCATTTCTTGTTTTAGCAATTCCCCCTTGAAGATGATCTTGGATGAAATTGAAATACCTTTGGAAAAAAAGAAATGAAAAACTACCGCGACCTGCTGAAAGAATTTAATATGAACATTAAGAAGTCAATCAGTCAATTCTTAAATAAATATATGCTCTCTCTCTCTATATATATATATCAGAAAAAATTAACATATTTTATATATGTGCGTGTGTGTTTGTGCGTGTGTGTGCGTGTGTATATATATATATATATATATATATATATATATATATATATATATGCTGTAGTCAATAACCAGCAGCGACAACGTGTTTCATACTTAAAGGCCGCGTTTATATTTATATCGTCTCTCCCTCTGATATTGAGAGCTTTGATTCATAAATATAGCATTCATTATAATTATATTTTATCATTTTATCATATATATATATATATATATATATATATATATATATATCCGGGGCCTGCAGATTACCTTCAAGCATGAAACAGACTATCGTTGTTGACCTCAATGTCCACTTTTATATTTAAATATGGTCTGTCTCTGATACTGAGTACTTTAACGCATAAATATAGCATACCGTAAAACTATATATATATATATATATATATATATATATATATATATATATATAGTTACTAGCGCTTTCTTTATTGAAAACTAGTGATTAAACACACAATACAAATCATTTTTAAATTATAAAAATAATCGCTGGAAACATTTGCACAAACAAGACAGTTTGTATTCGATAATATAAAATACAATGTGCCATTTTACATTTATCGGTTACACATACTTACGTACCTCATTTAAGATAATACTTTTTATAGTAATGAGAATTTATTTGCGGCCTATAAGGTAACAAGCCGCTTGCTAGCATAATAAAAACGGAATTCATCCTTAGATTGTAGAGGAATGAGTCTGCTCATAGAATGGGTTTTGTTTCTTTTGTTTCGTATTAGTGGGATGGGGGAAGTTGTTTTAATGGGTTAACAAGTAGAAGTAGCTCTTGCATTCAACGAAAGAGTTAAATTGAGATACAACTTCTAGATTACAGAGAAAAGAATCGAAAATTCAGTTGCCAAATTACTTAAGTATAAACATCATTCTTCGACTGTACGAGTAAACGTCATCTTCTGTTATGCATTTTGGCCCTTCAAGGCGTGGATAATTATGGCTCTCTACAACTTCCTATCCTTTGTAGCTATAAGTAAGGTTTTTTTACGATTTCAAATTGTCACAAAAGTTTTTAGGAATCACTCCTTGGTCAACCCGCAAACTTTTCGTTTCAGCAAGCTTTGCTGATTGTCTGCATAGTATATTGCGCGCGCGAGCGCGCGCGCACGCACGCACACACACACGCACCCCCCATATATATATATATATATATATATATATATATATATATATATATATATAAACACACGCATATATATAAACACCCGCATATATATACATATATACATATATGTTTGTGTGTGAGTTTCATATGTGCAAGTTATGATATGTATATTATATTTTTTCATTATTCTATATGATTTATATTCAGATCATCGTCTTCATCTTTGTTGTTTTAACAAAACGTTTCGATGTGCCCTCTGGCCTACTTCGGCTGTTTTCCTATCTGTGTAACCTTCAATGATCTTCGAATATCCCTAGCCATAAACAGAAGAACGAGGATAAACCACGCTCGTAGGTTAACTAATACCTAGTTTGTTTATATACCATTGGTTTACGAGGCTAAATTCCATTATTTGTACATTTCCTAGTAAAATACCCTGCCCACCATGCCATACCTATTCTGTACTCTCGGGTTTTATTATTTTGATTATTATTATTGATGCAGAGTGGGAGAAGAGCACTGCAAGTAACTGACGCTAGTTACAAATATAAAAAGCCGAATGTACCTATCATGGCACGCAACCTGATAATACACCAGGCACATGCATCACTAGAGAATTTAGTCAATTAGTTATGACCAAGCATTTGATAAGCAAATCTGTGATACTGAACGAGAATTTATTGTAATTGTTCTTAATTCACCAAGACAAAGCATGAATATGTTAACATCGCCAAGATCAAAAACTATGATAGCCATACCTGCTGTAACGTCAGGGAATTTTATTACTATTATTATTATTATTATTATTATTGTTGTTGTTGTTGTTGTTGTTGTTTCCTTGGGTTTCTGTTGTATACGAATTTTCTTCCGGGTCCCAAAAAGAGACTTAAGATCAGAAAATACTTCATGGCATCTCCATTAATCATATTTTGTATTAAAAAATCTCACACATTTTACATAAATAAAACACTTCGTAATGTGTGAACTGTACTTGTGAGTACAATTCTGACATTCTATTTGACAGAGACTATCAGGAGCTTCTTCAGCGAGACTATCAGGAGCTTCTTCAGCGAGACTATCAGGAGCTTCTTCAGCGAGACTATCAGGAGCTTTTCCAATCAATCCGTGACGTGCAACTACAACTGAAATTATTGATGTACTCATGTGCTACATTTTTAGATTTCCACTTCAATATCCTTGTATTTTAATAGTTTTTTGAAGATCTTCAGATACATTACAATCTGCAAGGACTGTCATGTCAATAAGAAAGAACATTCTGTTTTTGCAGTCTTTGATCAGGATGTCTTTAATTGTTCTGTCTCTGTGTATTGTAAAGTCAATAATATTGTTACGGAACCTATCTCTGTAAACGGTCCTGGGTGATGTTCATACCAGTTTCTTGCAGTTTCCTTTCTGTAAAAGTTGAATATTTATTATTATTATTATTATTATTATTATTATTATTATTATTATTATTATTGCTTGAGACGAATGATGATATCTAAATTCTTGACAGAGTTAAAAAGCGTCTAGGTGAACCTGTGGGGGATGAATTTATTTTCATCCTACGACCCGTTTCCCCAAAGATTAAACATCGCAAGCCACCCGCTGTTCTATCGCTATTTCCATGGCAGGTTTTCTGACGAGCTACAATCCTACCAACCCTGACTTTTAAAACTGGGATCCACTATGTCACGTACACAAGTGTGAATCATCCAAATTTCCTTAGTATTAGAATACTAAGAAGAAACTTTTATTCGGACGACGTCTTCCTAAGAACAAATGCTTTGTGGAACAGACTCCCTGCAGGGTGTTTTCCCAATCACTATAATCTTTACATCTATAGTTAAACGTTATCTTTGCTGCACAGTCCAATTAATTTCATTTCTTGTATTTTCTTACGCTCAAACGACACCACACAGTAACTCTCTACTTTAATTGATTCTTAGGTCATTTATTGGGTGGCTACTAGTATCAAAAAATCATTAAAAGCATTGTTGCCACCTGCGCACTCTCACCAAAAACAGGTATCCCCAATGTACTTTTGCAAAGCAGAAAAATTCCTTAAGTAATCTTCAGTGTGCCAACTACAAAAGATTTCCAGGAATGATTATTATTATTATTATTATTATTATTATTATTATTATTAAATCTAGTTCAATAAAATGCGATAAAATTAAAAGAAATAAATTGCTGAAATCGACAAAACCTTCAGTCTATATAAGATGCTGCATTATCGAAGCCACATTTTTCGCTCATTTCCGGTACCTTCCGGAATTGCTTTGTTATTTTTCCCGTCCGCTAATGTAGGTAACTTTTTTTCCTTTTTATATTTTTAATTCACTGTCATTCTATTGATTATCACCAACGTTTGATGGGGGCTCCAATAATGGCGGAGCTTGAAATGCTGCAGCCCTGTTAAAGATCAGTCTTGTTCACCACTTTTCATTCTTTTTGTATGGTCGAAATATAAACAGCCAACAGGGAATTTGGTAAGTAAAAGCAATATGTTACGTTGCATACGCGTGTTCCTTTTTTTATATGAAATCTTCAATTATTTTGCTTGATAAAACTAAACTAAAAAAGCATAAATGCGCATGACAGCACACAAATACACACACTGTTCATATCTATGTGTCTATTTACTTGTTTATTTCAGTATGCGTATATCCAGTGTGCTAGACATACAGGATAGATAAATAGATATCTATTTATCTGTTTCTCTGTTTGTTAGAGTATCTATCTATCTATCTATCTATCTATCTATCTATCTATCTATCTATTTGTCTATATGTATGTCTGTTACAGTATGGGAATATCTATCTATCTATTTGTATGTCTGTATGTATATCTCTCTTTGGTACAGTCTCTATCTATAATAGAATAAAGAAAAAATAGACTATGAGATATGGAAAAAAAATGAATGCTATTTTAATTTTTTCGGTGTCGGATTTTCATTGGTTAAGCATACTTCACATGCATTTGACTAGTCCAGCAGCGTTCGTCTGTACAATTTATGTGTGTAAGTATATCATAATTTTATTTTGTCTAAGCGAGATTTAAACGATAATGTATATACCTATGTGTGTGTGTTCGGCTTGTGTGTCTGTGTGTGTAGTAGTAGTAGTAGTATTATGCATTAGAGGTTGTTATGATTAGAGGTTGTTTGCATGTTGATTTGGGGAGGTTTTGACGTCAACATCGATTGTGGTTGCGGTAGTTAAATATACGTCAGATTATTTAAGAATTGTTTTAATAAAGGTTAGTAATAAATGTTTTTGACATATGTTTATAGTTGGTAAAATGTTTATCTGGCCTCTTCGAAGAATTTTCGATGTAAAAAATCATGTTCTTTTTTAATTAGATTAGCATTTATAAAATCAAAATTATCGGCAGTTTTGTTACTGTTTATTACAGGCGAGTTTAAAGGGTTGTCCTAATGTAGGTCTATGCTGTGTTCATAGATGCGGACACTTAAATTTCGATATGTCTCACCAATATAAGTGTATCTATATTGCTAGAATTTATTTTATAAATACTGACATCTGAAATGATATTGGATATATTTTTTATTCCAAAGAAACGAAAATACATTTAGGTATTTGTATAAAGGCTCTAGTGTTGACCATATATATAAAATTATTGTTAGTATTGTAAAGTTATCCATCAATATATTGCATGTAGTTTTGTTGGGACTTATTGTTTCATCTTTGTTTTATTTGCAAAAACTTCTGCTGGATATTGGAGTGTATGTTGTGTTCTGAAATGTTACCGAATCTTATTCCGTTGAATCATACACGTCACATATGGCTTGTTAAATCTCTCTGTTCTTGAGACTACAATCCTACGATTTCCGCGTTGACCTATGCACGCGCTCCTCTCTCCAGCGATACATATACAATCTGAAGACATTGAGATTCTATATTTCAGTTCATGTGACAAAGTGGAAAAAATTCTTCGTGTGACGCGTTTCGTACTTACTGACTTCCTCGCACTAAAGCGATGTTTAGGTCGATGCAATTTTCGCTACTTTGTCATCTATATATATTTTTCTCCCATATATGGTTAAAATAATTGAGAGGCAAAAGCAATAAACTAAGTTTGTGTAATTTGTATGTTAAATAAAGAAAACATTTCCTTGAAATGATTCCCTTTAGAAGTTTCAGTTTAAATAAAAGGTATGGATATATATATATATATATTTGAATAAGTGAGTTGATTTACGTACAGACAGAGGAAACGAGAAATTTCTTGGAATTCTGAGCTATGTCCTTGGGCGTAAGTTTGTTGGTAAAAGTGAGTATATGATTGACGACAGTTCCTTTGAAGTTGCCAGTAACAAAACGAAATCCTTCAAAAGTGAGTGCGTCTACTGAATATTGGTTTGCCGAATTCGCTTATATCTCCTAGAGCCTATGAGATTTGGACATTTGAGCAACAAAATATCACGATCCAGTTGACCCAGTACTATTCCTATTTGTTGCATGAAAACACTATCCAGTACCTTCACGTGAAACGGATTTAGTGAAACTAATTTTGAAATTTACAAAATCGAAGGAGCGCTATTTCTTGTGTGCGCATATATGTGTGTAATTCATACCATTCTACCGAATTTAATGTAAGATATATTCGTGTACGATTGAAAATGTTGCCTTTTAAAACTTCAACGTGACATTGCATATCAAGTTCTCAATAACTAAATACCAATAAGTAGTATTACCTGTTTTTTTTTAGTCAGAGGCTGGAATCGATTAATCTTTCCTTAAGCTACATTTTTGTCTTTGACTTCCGACTGAGCTTCTTTCCTCCAGAAAATGGAATCGTAAATTATATTTTCGATTCTGGAAAAATACTCGAGTCACCTCGGAGCAAAAAACATCTTTTTTTTTTTTTTTTTTTTTTTCCAAATTGACACAAGAGTTATAAAGAACTTTTACATTTTACAGTGTCTCAAGCATATGTCTTTCTCAATTCTGGTATACGTTATGTCATTTGAAGATTTTCTAATTTTTGTTCTGAAACAACACTAAGAATGTGTTGAAGTAAACTGATTCTTGAACAAAATCCAGACGAACAATACGTCCAGGAATGGTTGAGACAAATATAAAGTCGAAATTAAATCAGATTATTCCGAACATTTGACTTGCAAGTGAGACAATCTGATAAATGAATCTGCTGCACTGGTTTCTCGTTGGTCTGCGTGATCATAAATATTCCGGTCCAAAATTGGAGTAAACTTAGAAAAATATAATTCCATTTATTTCTGTATCTCAATCGATTTGCTTTTGCCTCTGTCTCTCTCTGTATCTGTCTGTCTGTCTGTCTGTCTCTCTCTCTCTCTCTCTCTCTCTCTCTCATATATATATATATATATAGAGAGAGAGAGACAGACAGAGAGACAGAGAGATAGATAGATAGATCTGGATCGCCTGATGATTGTGCTGCCATATCTAATATTGGCGCATATTGGTTGCGTGAACCTGGTTTAAAAGTACCTTTAATACGTATATATTGCTCTATTCTTCATTATACTTGTTCATCGAGCACTGTACTGTATCGGTAACCTTGGCATGACGTCGCGCCATGAAATATCCTTCGCTGTAAACTAACTAGACGGTGACCGCCACCATTAGCTTTGAAATAGATACCCCACTCTAACTTGGCATAACATTTTCTATAAATCTGTAGATAAGAATTAACTGTCTGACCACCTAACCAAGATGGCCGGCCCAGCCGTTTCTATAGTAATTAATGTTGCAATGGACCATACTTATAAACACGCGCAAACCACAAGATAGCTTATTACTAAATTTTCGCTTGAGGATGAAACGGGACCCAACACCTTGATTCAACTTGATTTTAATAATTATATTGTGGGTTTCGGCTCTCGTTTTTGAAACATGAGAACTCTTATGTAGTAAAAGGAATCATATTTTAAAAAAAATTATAATATAAGCTCTAGTTCTGTATGGGGCACTGTATTCTTAAAAATAAAAGCAAAAATACTAAGGAACTCCGGATTATTTACCTGACGTGTTCCTTCCTATTTTTCTGCATACTTGTGGATATATATATATATATATATATATATATATATATATATATATATATGATAAAATATAGTTATAAATTATTCTATATTTATGACAGTGACAGAGCGTGTGTAACTATAAAAATGGAGATTGAAGCCAACTCCCTGTGGCAACAGTCCGTTTATATGCAAATATGGGTTGGGCATATGCATATAAATTTATAGAGATGTTTTATTTTCCGAATACAGTTAGCCCACTGTGGCTTAGTTCGTAGTTAATATTATTGAATGATGACTTTTTCTTTTTTGTTATTAAGGCTTTCATTTAAAAAAATCTTTTGTTTATATGTGAATGAAGTTATTATCCATGCATTTTCTACTGGTATGTTTCCGATGGAGTCTGGTAAGTTTGTGTGTTTAAATGGTTTCTGGTGAAACTGTGGTCGAATAGGTTTAACATAAATCGTCTAGATAAGCATGTAGTAGTGTGACCAATGTAATTATTCATGAGTTCGGTTTGATCAGGAACACAGTTCCTTAAGAGGCATTTGTACTCGTAAATAATGTTCGTTCTTTGTAGTATTTATTTTGCAGGTGAGTTGTTTTTATTTAGGATAAGATTTGCTGTTTTAAATATTTTTGTAGTAGATAATTTATTTTTTTTGTTCGGGTCAAATGGCACAGTGTATTTCTTTATGATTTTTCTAAGATTCATCTTGTTTATAGTTGTCGTGCATTTGGCTTTTGTAGAAAATATTTATGTTATTTGTGCCTGTGTGTTCAGTATCGTTATTTACTTTGGCAAGAAATAGTCTTATCTCGTGGTCGATGAGGTGGTTAGGAAAACCATTGTTAACTAGTGTCTGTTTTGCAGAGTCCGTTAAGGAAAAGAAGGCGAGAGGATTAATTCTTATGTGATTTCTTTAGGAAGTTTTTTTTTTTTTTATCACTGCTATTTTCTATCTGAGTGGACATTCACTGTTAACATTAAGTAGGCAAGAATTGCTCATAGTAGTTTTTTTTTTTATATACAATGAAGTGGTAAAAGTGTTGTTACTCTATTCTACGAGAACGTCTAAAAATGGGAGTTTATTTTTTGACTAAATTCGTAGGTAAAGTTAAGGAGAGATCTTTTTTCAAATGTCGTTTTGAGAGTATTTCTTTTGTGTTCTTCACTGAAATAAAAATATCGTCTACGTAGCTTTCGTGATGTCAACGAACACTCGTTGCCCTTTTTTTAATGTCAACAAATACTCGTTTTCACTTTCGTAATGCTCATTGTAGTAGAGACTTTGTAATCGCAGATACATCTATAGTAACGCCGTTGAACAATACTTCGAATAACACTCGTACTAATAGTACTTGCTCAATAATACTCGCTCGAAAAGTAACCACCGAATAGTGATCCGAATAGTAATCTTTCTAACCGCGTCACGCGGTCGGAAGTGGCACAAGGCCGAGTTTATTGTGGGATATCCGAGCCCGCAGGCTCGGCCAAAATTTCCCCGTAGACCCCGTAAAAAATGGGGTCGGGTAGCTGTCTCCCGAGACGAGACTCTGTCCTTCGACATAGCCTCGTCTGGGGATCCTCTCTACACAGAAACAGAGAGTTTGACCAGCACACTTCCGAAGTAATCCATAAAGGGATCACTTAGACGCCACGCTAATCCCCCTATATACATTTCCTTTACCATCACGTGATCTACTTATTCAAAATGGGATCGCCTCTGTTTATTCTCAGGTGATCTGTGTTCAAACGCCAGTGTCGGTAGCGACAATTTATTCCTATATAACATTAGCGGACATATATTTTAGGTTTACAGACCTGTTTAAATATCATGTTTTCTACATGGAACATGTAGTAATTGGAGAAGCACAGCCCAAGCAAATTTCCCATACTAACACCAAAAGTTTGGTTGTAGACACTGCCATTATGGTCATAGTAGGGAACTTTGGTTGTGCATGCATGTAATAAGTTTTTGAGGATATTTGGTTTGATGTATGGAGATTGTATAGACTTACGAGGGTCATTCAATAAATAAGGTGAATTTTCGGTATAAGGACTTCTAATACAGATAGAAGCTTACTTTTTCTTTTTTCTTTTTTTTTTTTTTTGTTTTACTTCTTTTTCACATGGATTTAATTTCTTTTGCAGATTAAAAAAAAACTTTGAGAGTTTTGGCGATTAACAAAGATGGCCGACCAAGAAGCATGCTCCAGGATTGAACAGCGGTCAGTTATCAAGTTTTTGGTTGCTGAAGGGTGCAAACCAGTTGAAATTCATAGGAGAATGTCAACTGTGTATCGTGCCACATGTTTCAGCCAAAAAATGTCTACAAGTGGGCTAAATTGTTTAAAGAAGGACGGGGCAGTGTTGAGGATACAGGAGTGAGGTCTCTTGAGGTGATCAAATCAGTCAATGACCTCATTCAGTCTGACAGAAGAACTACTGTGAACTGCTGAGGCAGGTCAAGAAAGACATAAAGAACAGGGGTCATCAGTCAGAAGGAGTCATCTTGCATCATGACAACGCAAGGCCTCACACAGCAGCCCAAACGGTGCAGACCATCAACGAGCTGGGCTGGGAACTGCTCCCTCATCCCCCTTACAGCCCAGACCTTGCCCCTTCGGATTTTCACCTGTTTGGTCCCTTGAAAGCGTTCACGAAGTCAAAAGTGTTGTGAGCGACTGGCTGAGACATCAGACCAAAGATTTTTATGCTGAGGGAATACGGAAGCTTGTGCAAAGATGGGAAAAGTGTGTGACAGTGCTGGGAGACTACATTGAAAAATGAAAAAAGTCCTTATACCGAAAAATTCACCTCATTTATTGAATGACACTCGTATTTGTGTACACGGAGTTAATGTTTTGAACGACGGGGACGTTTGTGAATAAATTTTTAATGTCGAATAACGTCGGGTTGGTTTTGTACTTTTTAGAATTTGGAGGAATTCGTGGGTGGATGTAATGATGTAATTGGTGTGTGGTAGCTATGGAGTATTTATGTCATTAAGGAATTTTGATAGCTCGTAGATAGGGGTTGGGATCTGGGAAATGATTGGTCGTAGCAGGTAGCCGATTTTGTGTATTTTTATGTTTCCGTATCAGTATCCAGGTTGGTAGTCTCCGATGAGTTTTGGGATTTTCAGTGGAACCGACGTCAGCGTTATTAGATATTATGAGTTTGTTGAAGGATCTTTTTAGGGTCTCCGTAGCGTTTCTATTTAGTTTGGTGAATTTAGTTCACTCATCGATGATATTAACTACGGACACGTCCACAGTGTGCTGTGTTCGTAAAATAAAACATTCCTATAACTCGAGATACATACACACAACCCATACATGCAGTTAAAAAGTAAAAATAAAATCATCCTTGATAATGGCTAAACGTATAGCCGAAAGCGCATGGAATTACAGGATATTTGGACAGTTTCTACACATTCTGTGTCCAGAAAAGAAAATACTTGTTCAAACACAAGAAAAATTAAATAAAAAGCTTTATCGCAGTACCTTGTCTGTCGTCTTTAATGAAACATGTATAAATGAGAGATTGCTGCCTAAATACACAGTATATATATATATATATATATATATATATATATATAGAGAGAGAGAGAGAGAGAGAGAAAGCGTATGTAAATATACAAGTGGACATTGAGGTCAATACCAAGAGGCAACAGTTTGTTTCATGCTTGAACGCAATTTGATGGGCACATATAAACATATTATATTTCTTACTATTTAAACGCTATTTGCCGTGAGTACATGTGTTTGAGTAGCTATCCCCATTTTTATTTTTTAAACAGTGAAATTATTAACAATTGGCTTAGATCGAGTAGTACTACTAAAGAAAAATGTGCTTACTAACTGGAACCGAACCCGTATCCTATTTTTCCAACAAAGACAATGTTCATATAGTAGCAATCTGCTGTTACCAATTTTCCCACGTTAGATCATACTGATATAGCAAAGTTCAATTACCTATTTTAGAAAATGTACACATCTCTTTGGGGCCCCTTTAAATCTATATCTGCTACCTTCATTTTTTTTTAACATAACGTAAAATGAATAATTTTTATTGGATTTTTAAATCTCCATTATTTCATATCACTATAAACGTTATATTTCCTGGGTGCACACGTTTGTGTTAAGCTATCCTCCATTTTATTTTCTTACGCAAGGAAATTAATTACAACCGCTAATAAATAAATGAATATAAAAATAAATTTCAGTCTTTCTTATCAAACCGTGAAATGAAAGTTATCGTGAACGTCTACTCGTCTAGATCATTTTGTATTAATGCAGTTGTCCCTCAATGCTCTATGCTTGCTCTTACTTTGTTTCTTTTTTTTTGGGGGGGGGTTCATTAATGACCTTCCCGATGCCATTGGTATCTGTACTGATGACACAACTATTTACTGTTCTCTCGAGAGTAAAACTGATCAGTTCAATAAAATCAAATTGGCGGCTGGTGTCAAAAACTACTTACAGTCCGTTGTTAACTGGGGCAAAGAATGCCATGTTAATTTTAACGTTTCCAAAACTAAACTGTTCTCTATTAATCATCTAAGAGACTCCTTTCTGCATTCCATCAACATGGCTGAGGCTAACCTCCAGGAAAGAGAATATTCTCAGCTAACATGAAGTAGAAAGACTATACTGAATCTATTGTTAGGTCAGTTGCTAAGAAAGTTGGTTCACTGTGTCGTGTGTGACAGTTTTTCCCTCCAGAATCTATCTAACATATTTATAAGTCTACCATTCGTCAATGCTTAGAATATTGCTGCCACATATGGTACGATACTCCTGCTATATACTTAGAGATTATTAATAAAATCCAAAAGAGAATCAGCAATCTTATTGGTCCTGACTTGACGTCTTGGCTTGAGTTACTTCCCCACCGTTGCGAAGTTGCTACCCTGGACCTTTTTTATAAATACTTTATGGTAATTGTCCCGATGAGCTCTTCGTTATGACACCTAGATATTAATGAATTTAAGCACAGTACGAGATTAGCAACTAGGTCTCATCAATTTACAGTTGAATAGGATAGGTGTAACTGTAAGTTCTATGTTAGCAGTTTATTTTTCTCGCACTTCTCGCTTGTAGAACTCTCTTCCGGTCCCATGCTTTCCAGCCAACTTTGATCTCTTAAAATTTAAATGCAATGTCAATCGTTATTTACTTCTTGATTTGTTTTCTATTGTCCTCACTTTTGTTCTTTCACACCCAGTAACTACTTGCGTCTTAGCGGCTATAGTGCCTTACTTGGGGAAAATTCGATTAAAAAAATAAATGAAATAAAAAAGAGTTCAAATTAAATTATAATCTATTTTTTGTAATTTTTCATAAAGTAAAAAAAAAAACTCGAATATTCATTTGATTAACGAGGATCAATTTGTTGTTTCGGATGATTCCAGCATCCACGCTCTTGATCCAGGGCAGCATTACTTCCTCAAGTCATTTGATGTAGGCCTTCGTGTTGAGTCTGAGGCCGTTACCAACAAATTCAGGAGTTCCTTTCTTACCAGAACGATCAGAGTGAGTTTTCCGTGATGGCGTACCTTCGTAATCACCATTAGACTCATCCATCTATTTTCTGCATTGTCACCCAAATACTCTGAAATATTCGCGGTGTGAATGCCAAGAAGTACAGCATGCTGTTTCCAAATTTCTGGCAGAGTAAATTGCGTAATGGTGCTCTTTTTTCACAGAGGGTACACAACTGACCCTACTATACCGTGCAGTCGACAAAAAAAGAAAAAAAAAAAAAACGCGCTTGCGCAAAATTAAAAATACAAAATGGCTACAATCTACCCATCAAAAATCAATGTTTAAAATATTAGTTAATCGAAAACCACCACTAATGACGATGGAAAATTTGAAACACCAAGCCGGATAGACAGACAGACAGACAGACAAATAAATAAAGAGATATTAATAGTTTGAGATTCAGACAGATATATAAACAGACATAAACAATGTCCGAATAGATAGATAGAGAGATAGATAGATAGATTGTCAGATAAATTCGTTCATTTTTCCATTTATTTTAATTCTATTATTCATCAACAATTTTAACAAATAATTCAATGATATAAAACGATAAACGAAAGTTGCAGAGTAAGAATGAAGTTACAATAAAAAAAAAAAACATAAAACATTATGGCAAAATATTTTGCGTAAAGTATGGTACAAGACCAAATAAAAAAAATTGGAAAATTTCTCAGAAAATTGTACGAAATAAGTAAGATTGTAGTGTCCATTGAAAATCATCTATCGATATATCAAGATCCGAAGATCAATCATTTGGTGTGCAATGGTGTGTTCGTGTTCTGAACTCCAAGAAAGATAACTCGTTTTTTCCGGAGCACCAAAAAATTAACGTATTTTGAGTTTAACCGAAAAACCGCAAATATTGCTTAAAAGTAATATAATAATTTAATATAATATACAATTACTATTTATTTTATTTTATTTAACATATATATTATGATTATTATATTTATTTGCTGTTATATATGTATTGTTTATTAATATATCTTTCCGCAGTTCCCGGGTTTTAGTATTCTTTTATTTCTTTGTTTTTGTTTTTTCTTATATTCATTTTCTTTTTTGCTGACCTAAAGTTATATTTATCAACTTTGTATTTTCCACTCCCTTTCATGTTTATCAATTAACAATTTAAGGGTTAGTACTGTCAAAAAGATAGTATAAATTATTTCATTGTATAATGACCTCATAATCGCCGTGCATTTTAGGCTTAAATCCTACCTTTTTCATTTTTTCTTTCTGCTTTTTTTAAAATTAACAAACATTTCACTATTTGTGTTTGTTTATTTGTCTGATCATTTCTTAATTTGTCTTTTTTTCTCGTTTTTAATTTACATATCGTTTTATACATTAAAAAAAAAGTTAGATTTTGGGAAGCTTCTAAAACACGAAATGTATATAATGTTTATATACGTACATTATATATGATCTAAAGGTTGTCGTAGTCGGGGGTGATGGCAGGGATAAGCTCCCAGTGCTTCCGTGGCATGCATCTCAAATAACTTCTGAAGTTCAGCCCCAAGCCGGAGAGTGGGCAAAATCGGACAACTGTCGACTCATAATCAGCTGATTCTGGTATATAGGACTCGACAGCCCAGCCCAGTGAGGCAGTCTATCTATGAGGAGAAAAACCCTCATTTTAAACCTCCGTTGCCTTGCAGTAATCTCCAAACACAGAAAAGACTATGGAAGTAAATCCAGTCATAAAACCGGAGTGAAGCTCCAAAGGCGATTAGCTGTCAGCATTGACAACTTTCGGGCGACTCCTGCAACCAAACCGGCACCAAATGTAATACTCTGTATTCCTTTGGATCTTGTCGGTACGGTCTTGATGAGGGACACTTGGGCAGCGTATAGCCTCCATATACCATCAGACGGGACTGCACAATGGAGAAGTCATTCCGGGTGTCTTCACAGGACTGAATTTTGACCAAACAGGGCGCTTGCCTTTATTTCGCAAGATAAGCAGGTGCCTACCTACCTAATGTCCGCGGACGTGCGTACGCTTCTCTTAAATCCCCATCAAGGTTATTGATTTTGAAAGTGACACTGAAATATTTGCGAACAGCCCAAGAAATGTTATCTGCCTATCAACTCCTCGTTTGCTCTGATGTAATCAACACGTAGACGCCACGAAGCGAACATAAAACCATTACTTGATATTTACAAAGCTTAGCTTCCAGTGGCATATGGCCAGAATGGAGAAATAAGAGTGTGTTGCGTCATTCTTCTAAGTTGAGAAAAAACCTGTGTGCATTGCAAATCGGCATTCAAAATGATATGTCATCTTGGCCTTGATACTACCCTCTAAAAATGCAGATACATCTCATCCATTAGATATAGACCAAATACAAATATAAATACTATTTAGGAAAGTATGAAAACAGACGGAAAACATACCCATAACTCATTAGGGTCATAGGGACACCATATGTACTGCAGCCGTTCCAGAAGTGCTGTGTCTTGGGCAAGATAGCCTGACGGACCCCCACCCTTTCCAGAGTGGTTTGAATTTGAATTTTCCTTCTTCTAGACCGATTGGTAACCAAGGTACTAGGACCAATCTACCCTGTTATTTTGCGCATAGCTGGGAAAGAGATAATCGTACCTGTCCTCTGGGTATAAGTACGAAAATGAATATAATGAACTCAACCCTCTGATTTCTCAATCCCAGCCGTTATCGATTACCCTACCATACATCCTAAACCTGGTATATATATATATATATATATATATATATATATATATATATATATATATATAAGCAATTAATGTATTTTCTTAATCCGACATTATTTCTTCTTACTATAAATGCTATATATAGTGAGTACAATTGCTTGAGTAGATATCAGTGATTTTTTTTCTACCGTGCCAGACATCGAAAGTTTTATTAAAGAAGAATCTGCCTCCTGACAGAGATCCTACCTTAATACGATTTTACTCGGGAAAACCGCTTTCAAGTCAACCATGTTTTATCATTAAGCTACAAGAAGTTATCACAGAAAATGAAGGCTCAATTTTCTTACTTAAGAAATCTCTCGTTGTGATCTTACGAAGTCTGTATTTGTTAAATTTGTTTTCGTACTCAAAATATAAACAAAGTAATATTTGAATACTTAATGGATATTTTAATCTGACACGATTTCTTATTGATAGACGTTATATTGAATGGATGCACATGTTTTGGTTAGCTTTCTTTTATTTTTAAATAATGAAATTAATACATATCGGTCTAGAAATCGAAAGTTCTATTAAAGAATATATTTCGACAGAAATCGAACCTGTATTTCTATTTAAACTAAGAAATGATAATGACAAAGGTAATATTGGCCTTTTCCCTCCAAGGAAATATTTAACATTCATTGAGCGAGCATTTTAAGAGAAATGATCCAGTATCTATTATCGCTCTTTCCAGTATTGATGGCGGTTTACTTTCTAACATTTTGTTTGAAGTAGTGTAGAATGTCAACATCTTGATTATATAATTATTCTCTCTTCTAGTTACATGTGCTATCCATTTTAATTATGATAGTCTTCAAGTGATGTGGTTTCTGTTATTTAATACAGTTGTTAGTGATTCTGTAGCGCCAGTCATCAATTTTTAAGTAAGGATTATCTAACTATCCTCAAATCATATGTACTTTACAATTAAGTTACGAGAAGCCATTAAAATAAGGCAAGACAATTGTTCTAAGAAAAACACATCTCTTGAGATCTTTTTGATGTTTATATCTACTTCGTACACGAAACGTAAATTAATTAATTAATAAAGCAATATTTGATTTTTTAATTTAAGGGGATTTCTCCGTTTAAAAATGAATTTCAGGATCGATTCTTATTAAGAGACATAAAAAACATTATAAAAGTACTTTAGCTGTAGCAAAAAAAAAAACCCAAAAAAAACATTACTGTATATAAAAAGGAAGCTAGCAGCACAACTGAACCTAACGCAAGAAATCAACATGTAAGCACATCCACCCCTTCACCATTCAGTATTATCTAACCACTTCGAATGACAGATATATTTCTATGTTTATATATATTTTTTCCTTATTGCTATGTTATTCAAGTAGTATTTTACCAAAACCTGTATTTCCTTTCATTGAGATCTCTCTTTTGTAGCTTCGAATTGATGAATGATAGGTGTGTGCTGACACAAGCTGGTATCGACGAACATCGCATGTCATGATAATTCGTTTTAGAAAACTAGCAATAATCTTAACAATGAGTGGATGTAGGATGGCGTCATGGTCATGTGTTAATGGGTCATTTTTTAAGTTTGAAATCTGAAGCAGTCAAGGTGACTTATAGTCACATCTACATAATTGGGAACACACTTACGAACATATCACGTTGTAATACCCGTTCTTGTATGATAACCGAAGTTAAGCAACATCGAGCCTGGTTAGTACCTAGATGGGTGACCGCTTGGGAATACAAGCTGCTGTAAATTTGGATATGTGGGTTGTATAATGGGTAAAGACTCGAAATTGTAAATCGGAAAATCGAGTTCCAATTCCAGTATGGTCACTTACGCGAAAATACCCTTGAGAAAGGCATGAATCCACCTCTTCCACCCCCAGCTATAGGCTAATTAGTAAGACTTGTATCACTAAAATCATTATTATCTCCAAAGATTTTTACAATCTAAAAATATTTTCTGGGTTTAAATAACCTGCAAATAGTTGAAAATCCGTAAAAATACAATCAATCAATTGGAGACCATCTGTGCAAATTGGATTTTGCTCTATTTCTAACTGGGTCGTATCTGTAATGTTATGCGCTACTTTTATCAAACATAATAAATGCCTGACATTGCACTGGGTGTCATAAAGTGCGCTTGATATGTCAGCAAACATGGTGGGTACATTAAGAAATAATTTTAGTTACGTAGATCATTCTTAGAATTCGGAAATAATTCAGGTAGCCAAGTGCACAAATATAAAGTGATATGAACAGAATGAGATAGATAGATATAATAGACTGATATATATAGAGAGAAAAAGAAAGTGAGGAGATAGATAAATATGACCAGAATGCGATAGATAGATATTAATAGACTAAGATAGATAGATAGATAGATAGATAGATAAAGAAAGAAAGAATGAAAGAAATTAAATGAACTTGAATAGATCCCATATTTTTGCAACCCCCTCCTCCTGTGGTTCTGTAAAATCCGTTAGAATTATTTCCCAAAACCAAAGTCTTTATTGTTAATCCTTTGCGTCAGCAAGAGATGTTCCAATCTATCAATTTTCAATCCTTATCAATTGACGTGACGCGTTTGGCCTGTTGCCGTTTTCTCTGATGACGTCACACCAATGACTTTTTCCTAAGCACGAAACACATGCCAAATGTTTTAAATTGGATTTTAAGAAATTTACTCCCTTCTTGCCAATGTTGTGCCTTGTGTAATTTAAGAAACAGTCATCGGTTTGGCTGAATGACAAAGCTACTGACTGATGTTTGAAAGGTTTGCCTATTAGTGTGGCTCCATATCTTAGATATTAGGTTGGTGCAAAAATAATGACGTAATAACGTCGTTTTTTGACGTTAAAAAATACGTCAAAAAACGACATTATTACGTCATTATTTTTGCACCAACCTAATAAAATAAAAATAAAGACTGGAAGCGAAAGAAGGCGCAGATTTTCAACTTCTCCTTCCTCATGACCACCTTCCACTCAAGACTAGATAGTCCAGCTTGCACTGCTATTTAATCCATAACGAGGGGGGGAAGTACAGCTGAATTCTTTCATTTCCCAAGGACATTAGTGTTAAAACTGAATGCAACTGACTAAACCTGAGTTTGTTCTCCGTTTGCTGATTTCTTTTTCAGTGTATTTTATGTTTCATTATCATTTCACCCCAAGCAAGGTAATAAAGCCACTAAGATGCAAGAGGTTACTGAGTACGAAAGAAACAGAGAAAATGCTGAAGAGAGAAAAGATATTAAAAGATCAGCATTCAAGGAGATATATGACCTTCGATGCTGTGTTTAAATTTCTGAAGGTCGTAGTTGACAGGAAAGCAGAAAGCCAGAATAAAACGTCCTGGGTATGATGATTAACTACGTCCGGCAGCAAGGCCTCTGATCGGGAGGTTTTGAGAAGCGTTGAATTACCTCTTAACTGCTATTGTTTCTAGGTTCACCCTGACCCAGGGTGGTAGCATCAGTTAGGGTCCCAGTTATGGACAAATAGTTAACCCCCAAACTAGGGACAAAACTCTATGAAAGTATAAAAATAGACTTTTATAGTAAAAATACCCAGCAATACATTTTTAAAAAATTACCAACAATACATCTTTGAAAAAAATATTTGTCAGCAATTCGTTTTTTAAATAAATATTACCAGCAATACATTTGACTCTCGACAAAAACTCTATTTACCCTGATTTATAAACTGGTTTCTTACAAAAATACATATTCTGTTAAAACGAACCTATCCTAAAAATCTTGTCGTAATTAAACAACCCATTGAGGTCGATATGCCGTAAAACTAAATAAACCATACTGAACCAAACCAGAATAGAATTACACAAGCGAGAAGTACAAAAGAAGTAACCATTAGCATAGAACTTACGCTACACTTAGCAATTTCAAGTTTAGAATGATGAGACCTAACTGCCAATTTAGTACTGCACTTAAATTCGTGAAATGGATATATTTAAGCAGGGTTCATTTTCCGAGAGTGAGGACGTTATTTTTTCGACATCGACCCATGTTCGAATCTCATCATGGTCAATTTGTAAGGAAGATCACTTCTTTACATTATTGACCCGGGAGGAGATGGCTGCGCTAGTCCGAAGACGCAAATCATCGTGACTGAGGTTTTGATCGCACTTGCCTTCTTCAGACTGCTGAACACGCTAGATAATGTGGTCTATCCAAGAAACTGTAACAACGGTCCGCTCAACATAGGTCTGGTGGGGGTATGTGAGTGATAAACACACACATATGTCCCTGAGCAGGCGTCCGCAACAGGGATTGGCTAGTCGCCCTAGTAGACAAGCATACTCGGATATGAGCGATCAACCATTATTTATTTTTTCTGTGGTTAGGATCACTTTTTTGTTTCCTGATGGATTTTAAACATAAATTGCCTTATAACTTCTGAACATATTCGCTTTTTTACAAACCATTATAAAAGAGTTTTATGTATACACATAGACACAAGTCTATCAACACAAATAAAACAAATAGTGGTTACGTGGATGGCAATGTTTAAAAATACTTACTATTAGCGGAGTGTTTCGTTTCGAGAAAAGATGTCATAGGCTCCATATAAAGGGTGTTCCAAAAACTTGGACCGATTTTAAATGTGAATTAAGTTTAAGCGTCTAATGATTTTTTTTCTTTTTCTTTCAGATTTAACAACTTACGTCTTTGGTAGTTTCAAACATGGAAAGATTAACAATCAAACAATATGTTAAAGTTACCGAAGCCTATTACGAAAATGGACATTCAAGCAGAAATGCATTTCACGCACTTCGCGAATTTTTTGATCAACATAATCGACCAACCGAGAGTGTAATTTGAAACGATGTAATGTTGTGGAGAGGTTCAATTCCTGCTCTCGATGACGAATAGAGGTATCTGGATTTTCGGCCACATTCTCGTGCACTGCAGCAATGTTTTTAGCTGAACGGCGTAAACGAGCACGCAATGGTGTTTTCACATCTGCCACCAACCCAGTTTGTTTGAATTTACGAACAATTTTTCCAATTGCACTTTTGAAACTTTAACACATTGTTTCATTGTTAATCTTTCCGTGGTTGAAATTGCCAAAAACTTAGGTTGTTAAATCTAAAAGAAAAAGAAAAAAATCATTAGACGGTTAAAGTTAATACACATTTATTGGAACAACCTTTATTTGCACTTCAACGTCACTTAGCGTGTTGATCTCTTACTCAATAATAACGTCGTTCGAATAAGTATCATCATTATGGAGTCATGTTAGGCGGAAGTGACAGGTGTAAAATTAGCCGAAGAAAAGATTTAACTTTACATAGACAAAGCAGGATATTCGTTAAATAAAAAAAAATCAGTCAACCTGTATTCATCGATTTCAAAGTTTCATGTATACATCGGTCATCAGAGTTAGAGAAACCGACAAATCTATTGAATTATTACCTTATATCATATGTATAATGTATATAATAAAAGCCTCATCACACATTTCAAACAAATTTCAAACTTCTTGTGCTATGCTTAAGGACATAGAAAATTAAATATTTCAGATTTTTTATTATTAACTCTGACGAACAGTTTATACCCGAAACATTGTCGTTCGCAAAGGTAAGTCCTTTGAACTTAACTTCAGTTAACAAGGGTTATTCTAATTTGCTTATTGAGTACTTTATTTACAAATACCTACACGCCTTTAAATGTTTTTAAATTTTACATGATATTGGGGCGTTATCGATTTGTATTATCATATATATATATATATATATATATATATATATATATATATATATATATATATATATGTATATATATATATATATATATAATTATTTATTTGAGTGTGTGTATATGTGTGTATTTGTATTTATATGTGTCTTTATATGTATATATATGTGTGTGTGTATTTATATGTATATGCGTGGATATGAGTGTACTTATATATGTGTATATGTGGATGTGTTGATACGGGTATTTATACATGATTATATATTTGTATATGTGGATGTATGTTCGTATGTCCTAGTATTTGTATATGTATGTATATCTTAGTGACTTGAAATGTATCATCGATACTAACTAAAATCTACTTTTGTTTGATAGGGATTTTTAATTGCTTATAGACTTAATCAACAACTGTGTGTGGTTACTTTTTACTCCCTTCCCTTTTCCTGTTTTCCTGTGAGCTATAATCTCCAGCTATTCAAGTGTAATGTCAATCGACATCTCCAGTTGCCTTGATCTATCCACTACCCTCATCCTTTCTTCTATCACTCCTATCTGATCTTGCTCTAAATTTTTTGTAACCCCTTGCGTCCTAGTGGCTTCCCGCCTTGCTTGGGGTGAAATGCTTAAAATATATATATATATATATATATATTTATATTTGGTTTGTTTATTTTTTACGTCGCTGTGCGGGTTGACATATTTATACTTGCTTCTGTATGTGTATATATACATATGTGTATGCGTATATATATGTAGGTATGTGTAGACAAATATTTGTGTGTATGAGTGTATGTGTATATATGTATATATGTCTAACTGCACACTTATATCTGTAGATAGTTCTTATTATATTATTTTCTTTCACCCAATGTATAAGGCGTATATCGACTTATATGAGAAAAATATATATTTTTATAGATATTTGTATGTTTGATATTTTTTATAGATATTTGTATGGAATTTTCGTTTTTTATATATTAGATAATGTTATTTTTAAACATATAATTTTGTTTTAAAATCCTTTCTTTCCCTATTCTTTGTTTCTCTGTTCTATTTGACCATTTTTATCTATGTATATTTGCCCGTCTACGTTATATTTTAATAAGTGGTAAGCATTCGTTTAATAACACTTTCAGTCTTCAATATTTCTTGGTTGTTGTATCAGATTGTCTAGGTCAATGTATGTGGATGTGTGTACATGTATTTATCGGTGTCTATGTATATAGAAAATGCATGCACATTTAATTGTGTATGTATGTATGTGTTCGTTTTTTTTTGATTTTTTTATAAAGAGCCGTGGAGATGTTTCCTGTCTCGTCACCTTTTTGTGTGTGTATATCTAAATATGTCTGGGCCATTATGTTTTATAATCTGAGTGCGTTTGTTTTGTTTTACGCGAGAGGTTAGCACCCCACTCACACACTTGGAATTAAAATGTTTTTGTCAGGAAGACCAGCCGATATTAGCGTCTATTCTAACGTAATTTCAATGAAGAAATAAATTGAATAACATATGTATTTTTTTCTTTTCTCCTCAGTAATTTTATAATTTTAAACTTAATAGAGATTAAATTTAGATTTTAAAATTGGTAATTTTTTACTTTTAATTTTAATATCAAATCTTATCATATAATTTAATACTTATTGGTTAGAATAAATTCTATTTTAGTAGAACCCCAACTTTAAAGCTCTTAATAGCTATTATAACCTTACTTCGTTGTCAAGTTTTTTGAATTCTCCTATACTTGTGTTTTGATTGGTCATTCTAGCATTTATAACAGCGTTTTCCCCTTGCGAAGGATCGTTAATTAATTTGAAATATTTAAAACCATTTATTCTACATTCAACATCATCACTTGATAAGACACTGGAGGTTTTTGAAACAAAATGGATATTTTTGTAATGATTTCATAACATATTTATGTTATAATTTTTAAATAAATAATTATCTCTGCCCTACTTTGTATTGAGCACTCTTTTAAGAATAGTAATTGTTGGTTATTGGAATTTATTCCGTATACACCAATCCTATACTTATATATATATATATATATATATATATATATATATATATATATATATATATATATATATATATATATATATATATAACGTCGACATTGAAGTTAACACCCAGAGGTGACTGTTTCTGGCCTGACGATTTCACTTAGCATGAAACAGGCTATCGCCTCTGGATGTTGACTAATTTTCATTTTTATATTTAGATACGCTCTATCTCTGATATTGAGCACTTTAACCCATAAATATAACATATCTTATAAGTACATTTTATCATATGCAATTTAACAAATAAATATGGCGTCTATTCATATATGGATATCACCTAAAATAACGTCTAAGTAATAAAATCTGCCAGATTAATAAATAAAAGTGCATCATTTACGAATCAGAGAGCCGAGTTCGAATTCCAGTTGAATCCATTACATTCACTGACGTGCTAATATCCTTAAGAAAGGTATGAATCATCTTCTCTTCCAGCTATGGGGAAATAGCAGGACAGACTGGGTATAGCTTTGGATGGCAACTGGGAGAAGGACAACTCTGAATTCAAAACCTGCGAAAGGTTGTTTGGGGACCTTGTGGCACGTAATGCACCAGGTCTCTGTATTCGGCCTTTCAAAAAGTGTGGTTGCTTCTTCACAAAGCCTTCACCAGTATAATCTAATCATATGTGCAGGTGTCTGGCCGTTGGTTACTAAAATCTGAGTTGCTTGACCCTCATACGCTGAAAAAACGACTGAAGAGTCCAGAATATATATATATATATATATATATATATATATATGTATGTATGTATGTATGTATGTGTGTGTGTGTGCGTGCAGACACCCAATTTATTAATATGTATTAGTATATTTCTTTATTTTTGTCTACCGGCTTGGATATTCGACAAATTTTATCAGTGAAAAATACGGCATCGAATATTCAGGCCGGTAGACGAATATAAAGAAATATACTGTTTGATAAATGAATAAACTCGGCGTCTACACAAATAAGAGTATTCACTAAAAATAACGTTATGGAAAGCGGTAATAAAGGGTCTAACCATCAATTATGAAGACACAGAACCTATGGTTGTCAACAAAAGACCAACCCAAAGGGTCAATGAAATGGAGATATCAATTCGAGCAAGTACAATAATTTAAATATCTGAAAAATGTTGGCACTGACGGCGAAAAATTTGACAGCGATATCCGAACGTGCATTGGAATAACGAAAGATGGTTATGGAAGGCTAATTAACCTATTAAAAGCAAGAGAAATTCCTTACAAACAAAGAAACGAATACTGGAATGCTATGTAATATCAATGCTTCTATATGATAGTGGATGCTGGGCACTTTTCTTACAGATGAAGAGGAAATATGAGGGAAGAAAGAAATGGTTCTACAGAAGAATTCAGTGAAATCCATGTGAGCAACGTGGAATCCTTTTAAAAGAATATGAAGACAAAACAGACAGTTATTCTTAGAATCAGTAAAAGACAGCTGATAAATTCTGAGACAGATACTAAGGAAAGAGATCTTTGAGAATTTGACACTGACAGAATTTATTGATGGTAAATGGGGGGGACAGAGAAAAACAGAGAGTAACCTAATTAACCTTCTTGTGTAAATGGAAGAAAAAAAGGCAGTAGAAGGGAGAGTAACATTATTTATTTTTAATATTCACCCAATATAGGCCAAAGAGTCACTCAAGTTAGAATGTTACTGCGTGGTGTTGTATGAGCGTAAGAAAAAACAAGAAGAGAAATTGATGAGGTTATGCAGGAAAGATAACAGTTACTGCTAAATTTTAAGAAGTCAATATTGTAGTGATTAGGAAAACAACCTGTCTTTTCCACAAAACAGTTCTTGAGAAGAAGCTGTTCGAGTGGAACTTACTCCTAATGGAATACGAAGGGAATGGGGATGATTCACTCTTGTGTAAGTGGCATGGCAGGTCCCACTTGTAAAGATTAGGGCTAGTGTGACTAAGTAATGTATTTTGTCAGAACACATGCTATAGGCTCGTGACGTATCGACTGTAGGAAAAGGATTGTAGAGTGGGAAATACAAGTCCGTGTAGACGCTTTTGTACTCAAGACAGGCAAGTCAGAATTGGGCAGCATTACTCCATTTTTGGTCTAATCTGTCTCTTGTGAAAATAGAGTTTAACTGGGACACTATCTATACAAGGTACTTACTGGAGTAGTACAATGAAACGAAAGAGCTACAAACGATAGGAAATAGAAGAAGAAGAAGAAGAAGAAGAATGACTCAGCAACCACCGGAACTACCTCGTAGCCAAGATATTTGCTATTGGCGCAAACTGTCAGTAATTCAACACAAGGCAAGCGATAAAAAGAGAAAAAAAATTAGTAATAATATTTGCGTTGGTGACAATGCTTCATTTCTGACGATCAAAAAATTACAGAGAAAATTTCTGTATTAGATTGTACAAGACCGGGGCAGATTGTTATAATAGAAGTCTCTATGTGTCTTTTGAAGAAAAACTTCTGGAAATAATGTAACGTACTTAAGAGTGTTAACTATGCCTGCAGGCATCTCTCGTCTTCCTCTCCAACATAGAGCTGAACTGATCACAAGGGCTCTTTGGTGTGGATTGAAATCAGAACTTCCCTTCTCTAAGCAAAAATGTATTAGAAAAGAATGCCTCCTCCTACTTATCAGTGATAAGCAGAAAAGAACCTATCACCTCTTCATCTGTCGTCCTTTTACTAAACCATGCGTTTCTACCTGCCAGTACTGTAGTCGCTGCGTGCAAACATAGCAACAATCACTTCACCGATATCTGGCGTAAATCCCATAAGTTATGTGTTCAGATTAACGCCCACTCTTAATCGCCACGTTGATTTATTAAACTGCGCTAATCTTTCTGAATGTAGAAATGTCTATTTACGACACTTGAAAATCATTGCTGGGTTTCATTTTCCATAAAGATATCCGAATAGCTGCGGGAAGTTGAAGCAGGTTAAGCCAGATTTGTGTAGATGGCGCGGTAGTTTATTGAATATTTATTGGAAATGACACTCTGAACTGTCAATTTTGGTTTATTCGATTCGAGAAATCTCCTTTTGAATTTGAGAACGCAAATTTACGACCATAGACAGAATCCGGGAGAATCTCATCACATTTTCGCGCCGGGGGAGAATGATTAAACTTGAAACCCAATTGGAGCAATCATGAATAATCTGTTTACACGTCAATGTTTGAATTTTGTCAAGTATTTGATTGATTTGTTTTGTTTTTTTTTAAGGCTTATCAACCTTTTGCAGGTTAATTAAAGCCAAAAAAATATTTTAGTTTGTAAGAATTTTTTAAAACTAGAATTTTCTGGAACATACTCACAGTATTTGACAGTATTTGACATTGTTGAAGTTATATCTAACATTTTTTCTCAAGATTTACGCACTCTACGTTTCGTTCAATTTCGTAAACCAATCGATTAAATTTGAATACGCAGATTTGTTTGGAAAATACTTTGATAAAACACCTACTTGAGGTTTAATTTAATTCAATTTCATAGGATTTCATGGCAAACAATATTTTTAAGAAAATTTTTATCTTCCTTCTTAACACCGAAGAATATATTCTTAGGATTTCTTACTCTTGAGCATGCAAAATACAACTAGCCATGCGTAAATATTTCTTTCTGGAGTCAAATTCCAACTTTTTGAAGCGTTTGGCCTTGTAAATTTTTTATAGTTCTCGCAAACGCAGGGCGAGCTGGAAACTAGATTCTTGTATATATAAAAACTTAAAGGAAAGATATGTAAAAAACAATATTGCATTTTTATTAAATAAGTATTTGCAATTTTAATCATTAAATTGTTTTTAGTTTTTCCAAAATAATTAATGGAAATTTATTGTACTAAGCCACCTAGTAAAACCAACTGTAGTTTGTACCCCCTTATCTGTTTTCACTTCTCCCCATTTTGGTTTCGATCGGTCAATGTATGACTATTTTAAAGTTTGTGACGAATGGACGGAGTAATGGAAGTCACAGAATTTTATATACAGATAATAGTGATTTACTGATACAAGGCCTACTAATTAATCTATAACTGGGGAGAATACGTTGGTTCATACCTTACCCAAAGTTATTTGCTCCTGAGTGAATATAAGAAACCCGACTAGAACTGGAACTTGGTTCTCCAGTTTTATATTCTGAGCCGTTATCCATTACAACGCCTGCACATCCAAGCTTACAGCACTTGGTATTCCCCAGCGGTCACCCATCTAGGTACTGGCCAGGCTCGATGGTGCTTAACTTCAGTGATCATATGAGAAGTGGTGTTTCAACGTAAGTTTCAACATATGCCCAGGAGGTGAGGGATGAATTTTAGTATCTGGCTGATCAAAAAAGAAAAGAAAACCGTGAACCGATTGAATTCATTGCATTTGAGTTGGTAATGGCAAAAATAGTTTTAACGACACTTTTTAGGTGGTATAATAGATGCGCGGATAGGACAATGGTTATTAACTATGAAAATGCAATCACCAGGCCGATTTCAAGCATTGGCCGAGAATGTTGCGTTCATTTCGCATAAATTATCTTGATAAAGCCTGGATACATCTCGTTTCCTGCCATCTATGTGTAAAACAGTAGGACTAGGTAATCTATTGGTAGAGGACCGAGACTAAAAGAAGAATAACTCTGAATTCAAAAACATTTGAGAAGGTAACAGAAAGCAACTCCCCTACCTTTTCTATGAACAATCATTAAGACAAAAGGCAAACAGTGGAGAATCATGTCCGCCTTTTTCCTTATCAAACAATTGACTTCTTGCTAACAAGGATAACGATCCCGGCAGGTGATACCGGTGGAAATAGTTGAAAACCATCGTGATCAAAAGATTGGGCGTATTAGTTTTATCCTTATAAAATACAAATAATTTTATCTGGAAGTAATTTGTTATATTGGCCCGAGACCTTACTAAATTGATCAAATTGTTTCTTCTCCATCAGTAATCAATGTGTGAGGATCCAATAAAACCACAATTTTGGCACAGAGTAGATAAGGTGTTTTTTTTATTATTATTATTTGGCATCAAACCTGAACGCCGCCCGAAAGAGATCGTCTGTTTATCGATAGAAAGATTCAATCTTTCGGTTTGTAGACAGACTGTCTAAGTTGTCATTTTGACCGATGGCGTCTATATCAAATAAATATGCAATAAAGAAACAAACATAGATTCACTCTTTTGATAATAAAAAGAAATAAGAACTTTATAACGTCATCTAAACACTATCATTTTTTCTTAAGTCCAGTGTGAGAGGACATTTTCAAAGCTAAAGATCATAAAGACAAGGTTAAGAAATTCACTGTCTGAGGAAAATGTGGAATCATACATGTTGCTATCTTTTTAAAAGGATTTTTTTAATGAACTAGGTGCAGAAGCAATTATAGGCAGACTCGAACAATCATCTAGTGAACACAAATGCTTTTAATGTAGTTACCCACTCTATTCTGCTTTTAAACTATCTGTTAATGTGTAAATTGTGTAATAAACTATTTAAAAATCTCAACCAATTATTTGAAATTTAAAAATAATTCATTTATAACATTTTGTATTTGGTATCTACTTCTAATGATATGTGCAGTACATGTACAAAGTAATTAAGAAATACACATTTTCACACAATAATTGAATTGTACACTTTTTTCATATGTATTTTTAAAAATTGTATGTATTCGTTATGAAAATTAAATGATAGCATTGTAGATGTGGGTAGATCCTTTTTGTCTCCTGGCAACCAATAAATTTAACGCCTGTCCGCCACTGATCAACACCAAAGTCAAGTATTTCTTAGAATTCTTATAAAAATATAAATAAAGAGATAATAACATTGTGTCATGCTAAGTCAAACAAAATAAATATCCAAGTAGAAGTATTTGTTTAAATTGTAAAACATCACTATTAGAAGTCAATTTGTGAAGACCATTTCATAAGGTTAGATTTCAAATTTCAATATTTTCACAAATTATTAACATTTTTTATTTTCCAATTTTCATTTAAAAAAAAGAATAAGAAAGTAATTAAGCAAAAAAAAAAGAAATATTTTGAATACGCCAAAAATAACAGATTAAATTCAATTAGAAGATTTTATTATTTTATTTTATAATATTTCACTTCACCTTAGCTCATCGCATATTCAAAATTATCATCAATGTCAATAACTGTTTATTTTCCATGTTTACAAATGTATTGATATTAGAAAGGTCATTGGAAGATGACCTTTGCATTCACCATGAAAGGGAATTCTTCAACCTGAGGCAAATTAACATCGCTATCACAAATAAAGAAAGAAATAAAGAAAAAAGGAAAGAAAGAAAGAATATACAAAACAGAACGGAGAAAAGAGTAATATTTCTAAAAGGAAAGAAAAAGTGAATGAAAATCTAAATAAGAAAAAAAAAGAAAAAAGAGAAAGAAATATATACAAATTAAAAAAAAAACAGCAATTCTTATAAAGGTAAGAAAATTTTTGAAAGGAAAATTAAAAGTAAGAAAGAATATGCAAGAAAGAAACAGAATATTTATAAAAGAAAAGACACTGAAAAGCCGTATAGAAAGAAAGAAAATAGAAATAAAAAATGAGAGATACAGTTTTAAAAAATCATGCCCTGCGTAAATTTTATAGAAATTAAAAAAAAAAAGAATTTGTGTAACTGATAAAAGGAAGAAAAATTAAAAAGGAATCGTTGAAACAGACGTTAGATGAACGGAAAGAAATGTACTCTTGTAAAATCTTTTTAACAAAAGAATATCACAACTACAAAACAAAGAAAAATAAGAGAAAAGAAACATGTATCATTTTCTTTGCCTATCTTGTTCCACGGCTTACGACCATATCACGTTGAAACATTGATTCTCGTACGATCACCCAAGTTAAGCAACGTTGAGCTTGGTCATTGCCTAGATGCGTGACAGCTTGGGAATACCAGGTGTTGTAAATTCGGATGTGCGGGTGGTGTAATGGATAATGGCTCTGGTATTATTCGAAGAACCAAATTCCGGTCCCAGTTGGGTTCACTTACGCGCAAATACCTTTGGGAAAGTTATGAATCAATTCCCTCTCCTCCCAGCTATGGGTTATATAGTGGGGCTTGTATCTATAAAGCATTATTATCCAACACCACCCCTCAAAAAATTCTTACAATCTAGAAATATTTTCTGGTTTTAAATAACCTGTAAAGGGTTGATAAGCCATAGAAAACGAATCAATCAATCAATTGTTCCACATGATGCCAACAAACCATTTTTTCTTCTTCCTTGATTAAACAACATGTAGCAACTTTGGTCTGCGGATCATTGGCCAGTTTACTTCCTAATCCTGCAGGGTTTGAATCATAGTAAATTTCCTGTCCTGAGTAAACAATATCGTCTCTTCTTCTTTTATGCGCCATGTCTCTTTAGGATGTGGGCGATCGTAGCTCTCCACAACTTTTCCTGTGTAACTCTAAGCAATGTTTATTTTCTTTACTATTCCTTCCAGTTCATGTTCTGCCATCCATTTACACAGAATCGTTAGGCGTGTTATTTGCTGTTTAACTCTCCCCCTTTAATAAGTCCTGTGAACATTAAATTCACCAAGACCTCTTTCCTCATTATGTATTCCAGAAATTTCAAGTGACTGTTTCTGACTCTAAACGTGTGTCGTTTTCGTTCATATTTTTCTTAAAGCTTCCTCGTTTCTCATATGTTCTGTTCTTGGTTTTCTCAGCATCCCTTCTGTACAAACCGCATCTCTTTTACCTTAAGTCACCTCTTCATCTGTGATGAAATTGTCCAACATTTATTGCCATATAAGATTATTGATATTACATAACACTTAAGCACTCTTATTTTTGTTTCCAAGCTAAATTTTCCTGTTTCTTAACACTTTGCTTAGATTTTGGAAGGCATCTTTCGCTTTCAGATTTTCCACTTCCGAGATTTACAGGACTCAAAAGCCACTAGAGTTAGAGGGTTCCAGAATAACCCTAGACATAAAGAGTTTGAGATTGTATTAGTTGAGGAAGCATCCTCTTGGGAGTCAGTTCCACAAAATAATGGTCCACGGGATCAATCTGTTCTAATGGAACTTACATTGCACCAATTGAATACAAAAGGAATGAGAGTGGTTCGCTAGAATGTACGTGGCATGGTGGGTCTTAGCTGGTGCAACGAAGGAATGTAACTCGTCCGCACATTTTCCATGGAAATTGTGATGGAGTAGCGAGAATCTTGCAACGTTTCGTCTGGGTTGTAGGGTGGAAAATAGTCCATCACCCACAAAGCACGGAGAGGCTTTTGGATCGAGACTGGAAAGTTAAGACTGTGCAACCCTTGCTCATATATGGCAGCAGTTTTCTATTTTCGGCTTCATCTGGCTCTTGTGAAAGTAGAGTATAGCAGAAGGAGTCAGATACTTACTCGAGCGGTACAGAGAACTGATCATTTTCCCAGCATCTTCATCTTCTGCTTCGTATATACCAGTTTCATTTATCTTATGTTGTTAATACACTACTCATCAATAATAAATCCTGGTAGAACTTCTAGTTATGTTTAGATCGTGTTGCTGTACACGTTAAATGAATAAAACACATCAAAACAAAACAAAATAAACAATTCCCATTTGACAAAGAAGCACTCATAAGTGTGTTTTCTATGTGAAGTTGTATAAGGAGAGGCACGCGCAAAAAATAAATAAATAAATAAATAAAAATCTGGGTGATGGGGTGCTAAATTAAACGTTAAAATTAGATGTTGGCCAAGTCAAGTGTTAAATTTTAAAGATCCTTGATTCTATATTTTTTATCTGATAATTTAAAAAATTAATTAATATCTCTAGATCTATTATCCTACTGCAGATGTTTTATTTTATTTTTTATTTTATTTTTCTGTGTAGTTTTACCATCAAAAAAAAATAAGGAGACTATAGCACGTGTACAAAGGAGGTAAACAAATAGGACAGACTGAGAAGAACACCGTAAGAATCGGTGAATATCTTAGGCTATGAGCACCTTCTTTGTAGGCCTATCTGAGAAATAAATACAATACGGATGCCGTTAAAAACAGTTATGACAGCAAGGCTCAGCGGCAGCAGCAGAAATAGTAATGGCACTTGCAAGGAAAAAGAAACCACGGTAAAAGCTGTCAGGCGTGATAAGCAATGTTGGCATACGTGGAGTAGGTTTCAGAATCCAAGTTCTACACTCAAGATTTCCCTATCTATGAGTCATTAGCCTAGTGCATTAAATCTTTGGTCTGTGAATTTTCTAACATAGTGACCGTGAAAGACGGTGAACAACAACTGATTAATGTAATATGACATATCCTTAGACATGGACAGCCGTATAAAGGTTTCATTTTGAAATTCCCTATAGGTTATTCGAATAAACAAACACCTCACGAAACTGAAAAGTCGTGAATGAATGAAAATCAACGGATAGAAATTTTAATATGTGCCTTCTACGTTTACTCACTGACTCTACCTTCCAAGCTCTATCTTTACAAAAGCCAGATCAGACAAAAAATGGAATATTGCTGCGGCATCTAACCTGGATTTGCCCAATCCTCATTTTCCAGCCTTGATAGAATCCAAAAGTGTTTACGCGGACTTATGGAATATGAACTATGTTTCACGCTCCAACTCCTTTCCTTCGGGCAAAATGCTGCTCCTCTGTCACTATTTTCATGGCAAATGTTCAGATAGCCTTTGATACCATGATCCTCGACGATTCAAGTAACCAAATGAAAACAGAAAACCGTCTATATGAGATGAGATAATATGTACACTATTTACATAATCCGAATTCGAAACGAGAGCCTCGAACCGTCACGGTCGAAGCTTGAGTCGCAACAAAATGTCCGACCGTTGTGAATTCGATACACGAACCACGAACCGTTACCATCGAACTTTCTGTTGCAACAAAACACCCGACCATTGCGAACGAATACAGAGCATGTAGTTTTCAGACTATCGCAAATCGTACCGTGAGTGCGATTGTCAGCCGAGAAAGACCACAATCAAATTCACAATACGATCCGCGTTAGTTCAAACTTTTGGTTCCGAATTCGCAATTGCCGGGTGTTTTGTTGCAACTGAAGGTTCAGTCACGACGGTTCGCGGCTCGCGTTTACGATGGTTTGATTGGTTAGTAAAAATCCAGTACAAGAACATGTCTAATGTCAAATGGCAATGAAACAATATATGCACATAAACTATCCTTGCAATGTTAGAAACACCAGTCATACACATATGGGAATGGCGAATCGATTAGGAGCAGCCGGAGATACAATTTCGTTGATATTATAAAAGCTTCTGTATAAAAAAAAGTGTTTTTTACATACACATAAGTAAGAATATCATATGGATTAGTGAAAAATAAATCGGTCAAGTGTGCAAATAGATACGAAAACGACTGATAGATAGATAGATAGATAGATAGATAGATAGATAGATACCCCCACCACCCGACAATCGCAAGAGATCATCTTATAGCTCAATTGTGCATGGACATAGCTGTGCCTTTCACAGATAGATAGATAGATAGATAGATAGATAGATAGATAGATAGATATTAGGTTGGTGCAAAAATAATGACGTAATAATGTTGTTTTTTGACGTTAAAAAATACGTCAAAAAACGACATTGTTACGTCATTATTTTTGCATCAACCTAATAGATAGATAACAAAGAAAGAAAGAAGGGACGAAGAACCAATAAGAAAGAAACAAACATAGAAAGAAAAAAGACTGATAAAAAAAAAATAATCAAATAAAAAAATAACTAATATGAAACAAAGAAGTAAACTAATCAGCAAAAGAAAGAAAAAGAAAGAACTGATAAAAAAAAAAGAAAGAAAGAAAGAAAGAAGGAATTGATTGAATGAATCGTTTTCTACGGCTTATTAGATAGATAAATTAACAGGCTAACAGTTTTAAATAGTATTAAACAGTACAAAAGTAGGCACAAAATTCGATAATTTTATGTAATTATTTTTACAAGTTAATCCTGCTTCCACCGAAAATAAATTGTCAAATAAATAAATAAAGCGGCTTAACTGATATTTTTTTAAATAACTTCAGAGCCAATAGCTTTCTTTCATTGATACTGATTCGATGTTTTTACTGAATTCAAACAAAAATCAAATACATTTTTAAAACGAGAAATCCTAAGTAAAATAAAGCTAATAAACTATATATTGTTTTAGAATGACTAGAAAGTGTCTCTACCGATACAATGGAAATCTTTAAAATTTTTTAAAAAGGTAAGTGTTTTAATTTCATCATCGATAAAAAAAAAACTGGATTCTCTGTCTTCTCTTTCTCTCTACGTGGGAAAGAGACAGACAAGCAGAAAGATACTGAAAGAGAAAGAGTTTGAGTGAGTCAATGAGTGAGTGTATTGTGAACGACATTCTCCCTTCATATAGTTAGTTACCCTCGACAGAGTTCCCACCTAGCAACTTATGCGTCCCAACGCTGATTGGTTGTCATCGACCGATTATATTTAAAATCAGATTAAAAACAAAAAAAAAAAAAACAAAAACGAAGAAAAAAGGCGTTCAAGGTTCAATACCTATTTTAATACCTCGAGCCAGGATTAAACCTAATACATTACAATTGGGCTTTATCCGTTTGTTTTCGTTTGAAAAGAAATAAATCCTTTTGTGTATCAGTTATCAATAAGTGGCATTAGAAATATATGTAACTTTTTAAAACATATTTTATAACATATACATACACACGCACACACATATATGTATTAGGTTGGTGCAAAAATAATGTCATTTTCTCACATATGTTACTATGTGAGAAAACGACCTTATTTTTGCACCAATCTAATACATATATATACTGACAAGGTATTGCGATTAATTTTTTTTATTTAATTTTTCTTGTGTTCGTATATTTTTTTCTTTTCTGGACATAAAGTATTTCAAAATTGCCCGAATGTTCTGAATATCTGATCGGCTATTCTTTTAGCCATTATTAAAAAGGATTTTTTTTATTTTTATTTTGAACTGAATGTATTGATTTCTTTGTATGTACCTAGAGTTATAGAAATGCTTTTATTTAAATAAAAAGGCTAAAATAATGGAAATATTAATAATAAAAAAGAAAAAGTCAAAACTCAAAAACATCAGTTATGAACATGGTCGCAATTTATTGACAGTGTTCATAATTGATGTTTTTTGAGTGCTGGCTTTTTCTTTTTTTTATCATTAATGCTTCCATTATTTTAGCCTTTTTTACCTGTGGATGAAGCTATTATAATTTTATTTTCTGCGTGTATGTAGAAACTGTCTGTAGTGAATATTGCCCCACGTTCTTTCGACTAATTCTTTAGCTATTTTCACGGGGTAAGTATTTTAGTATATTTCTGTGTATGTATTCTATGCTATTTTGTATAAGAGTAGTAGTAATTATATGTCAGTGTGCCTTCAAAACACATCCAATACGCTTCAACTCATTTCAAAGAATGTAATGTTATGTCTAGGTCTGTGGTGTTTTAGAAAATGTGCTTTCATAATCTTTAAACGTTTTTTACAGTTAGATGATTTTCATATGATAGATATATAGTCAGATAGATTTATGCTGAGTAGAAAATTGATCTACTAAGAGTCAAGCAAACAGATTTGATTCTTTAATTCAATAATCTAAAATCAAACTAGAAACTTCACAAGAGATTTGATGTATTGAGTCGGCTTTTTGTTACTTGATCTCTTTTGAATGATATCAGTTAAAACTGATTCTTGTTTTTTGGATGCTATGTCCTTTCAGAACGTAAGCAATCATATCCATATATTTCTTTTTTTTTTTATTATCTGTGAATTATCAATAATTCTTATGAATTGTTTTTCTCTTTCCTTCTTTACAGCTTGGAATTCAGAGTTTTCCTTCTTTTAGACCAATCCCAGTCTACCCTGCTATTTAATCTATTGTTGCGGTGAGAAGATTTATACTTTGTGCGAAAGTAAACGCAGGAGGCTAAACTGGAAATTGAACTTGCTCACCAATTCTAATTTCCGCGCTGCTAATTTATTTCGTCGAATAAGCGAGCAGTGCGCTTACTTAAGAATTATAGTTTTGAAAAGTGAAGGATATTCGAGTAATCGGAAAGCGACAAATGAACTCAATAAGGCACAAACCTATCCGTAGAGCAGTGATATTCCTTTGAAAGCAATGCTCAGAAAACAGTAGCCGAGCACTGCACGGTAGGACTGCCTCAATATACTATGAGGCGAATCAAGCAACGAGTACTAGAAACTGAACTTAACTCGATGCACGAAGATGTACAAACAAGTTTGAATGTCCGTGGAAATACGCCACCAATCTGCAGCCCTGTCATATCATGAGGTAAATCAATAACTGTGTCCAGTGAGACCAGGGAAACTTTTGAGTAGCTTCTTTCACAGTGAACAGTCACTCACATATGAAGCAATTTGATACTAATCTTTTAGAATTTTCAATCAAAACAATATATTTCTAACAAGTATGGTAAAACATTTTTCATCAAGACTTATGTACCTTTTTCAGAATATATTATGATTCCTAAACACTTGTGCCAAATGCTTGCAACAGATGCCCTTGCTGACAAACGGTAACTCAGAACAATAGAATGTAGTTTAGAACCAATGACGGGAACATATCCTGAAGTTTTCAAAAAATTAATGAACCTTTGAAAAGATAGCAGGTGATGTAAAATTGATTTTGGGAATAGCGGCAAATGAAGCTTATTTGTTTTTCTTTTGGAAATACGAACGAGAGAAGGCCAATCTTCATTTTATTTTGGAAAAAAGTTTAAATAAAAATTGAAGGTGGGTTGCCTGCACCTGTGCATTGGAAAACCCTGACAAATATCAAAGGAACAGCTAAAATAATGCAGGAGGAAATGAAAAATAAGAGATCTAGGATTGACATCAATGCAAATCGCCAGAACAGAAATGAAAATGTTTTACTTTTTTGCTTAATAGGACTATGTAATATAACTGTTTCCCTTTATTCTTTAAACAGTGAGACCAAAATGACATTGTATTTTTAATTTGGAAATAGGTAGAAAGTAAACTCTGTCTGTCTGTCTGTCTGTCTGTCTATCTATCTATCTATCTATCTATCTATCTATAAGAACACAGGTGATTTTTCTTATCTTTTATTATTTTTACTAATAATTTCTCTTTTAAAATTCATCTTTCACTTCCAATTCCATCCATTTACTTAAACTTGCTAATTATGTTAATTATTGTTTTATTCTACTTCTCTTGCATTTGATATGCCTTGTAGGTGTTAATAACACTGACATCTCATTTTAACAGATATATTTACCAAAATTACACAAGATTATCTTCAAAAACTAAAGAGTAAATTTATTCAACAAAATCGTCATTGGCTTCAACCACGGCCTCCAGACAACGTCGTAGTTTCCTGCATCTCTTCTGGACGGTCTCCTTTTTTAACTTGGTGAATGCTGCTATAATCCTTTTGGTGTTACAAGGAGTTTCGTTGGCCTCTCGCTCAACTGCGTCTCAGACATACTAAGGTTGCAGTCTGAGGAGTTAGGTGACCAGATCTAAGGTGTGATGTGGTCGCAAAATTATCTGAGAGCCATGAATTGGTTCTGCTGCTTGTGTGGCATGGTGCAGAGTCGTGTTACCAGGCATAGGGTGTTCCAGCAGCTACTCTCTTGACCCAGGGCAGCACTAACTTCTCAAGTCACTTGGTGTATACCTCAGTGTTGAGCCTAAGGCCCTCACCAACAAATTCGTTACTTCTTTTCTTATCATGACGATCAGAATAAGTTGTCCGAGCTGCCGTACCTTCGTAATCACCATTAGACTCATCCACCTCTTTACGAATCCTCTTCAAAGTCTTCAGATTGGCACCCAAACATTCTGAAATGTTCGTATTGGAGCTTCCGGTATGAATGCCAAGCAGTACAGCATGTCGTTTCCAAATTTCTGGCGGAGTGAATTGCGTCATGGTGCTCTTTTTCTCACAGATGCTGTCCATCTGAAACTACAGTACTATGCAGTTGATAAAATTAAAAACAAACGCGCATGCTCGAAATCAAAAATATAAATTGTCGACAATGTTCTCATTGTACCCTGTACATCCGGCAACAAGGCCTGTGATTGGGAATTTTTGAGAAGCGTGGAAGCATTTCTTAATTACTATTGTTCCCAGATCCACTCTGAACAGGGATGGTAGCACCTGTCAAATAGTTAACCCACAAACTGAGGTAAAAAACTATGAAAGTATAAAAAATATTTTTTTGTGGTAGAAGTTCCAGAAATGCATTTTCATAGTAAAGAAATTTCTAGCAAAATATTTAGAAAAAAAAAAGAAAAGAAAAAGTATAACATTTTTGTAACCAACTTTTTAAAAAAAAAGAGATAGTTCCAACAACACATATTTGTAAAAGCAAGCATACCGGCAATACACATGGCCCAATGGTTAAAAGCATTGGTTTAAATAATCCAGTGACTTGAACCCAAAATTCTGTGTGTTCAGTACCCGCCCACAGCAGTGGTGAACAAAAACTTGGAGAATTTAATTACTAAGTAAGTAGTTGAAGTAGGGCAATCTACCCCGGTGGACAAAATAAAAGGCTCAGTTCGAAATTACAAGCACCTGAAGATGCCCGGAGCGTGCAACGGCCGAAATGTCGTGGATATGACAACAAATATGAGGACAACAGCCCGAACAATTTATGTCAATACATTTTTGAAGAAAAAATACTAGAAACACATTTTTGTAAAAGAAATTACTAAGGTTCCAAAGAAAATTAAATTTCAGCATTAACTGATCCATAAGTAGTTGATATGCCGTTAAACAAGCAAAAAAACAAAACAAAACAAAACAAAACAAAACAAAAAACAAAAACAAACATTGATTTTGATGCCAGTAATTTATAGCTTACACATTAGACTGTCTTTTTTGCAGATGACCATGTATTCTGTCTCCTCGTCACTTTCCGTTATTCTCTTGTCTAAGGGTTCTTACAGATTCCTTTTTCAGCCTATAATAAATAGAGCGAAATCTTATGTGATTGTAATGGCATTAATAAATCTTGATAGGTCTTCTAGAATTACCTAGCTGTATAGATTGAATAAATCCGGTGAGAAGACGCATCCTTGTCTTATACCTCTTTCTATTTTGTATTCTTACTCAATTCGTTTTCTTCCTTCTTGCAGGTGTTTTGTTCCCAATTAATGTTACAAAGAGATTTATTAAGAAAGTAACGAAGTTTCTTTTTTTTTTTTTTCGAAACGGGCGTGTAAATAATTTGAAATTTACAATTCCGTTTTGTTTAATTTATTGGACAAAACTATATTCCTGTACATAGAATATCCCAAAAGAAAAAAATTAGAATAATATGCAATATTTATCGACTGTCACGGTTTTATTGAAAGGGACTTAAAAGATTCAGAGCGAACTAAAAATGGTGCCATATTGCTGCCATATCTGAACTGGTGCTGTACAATCCTAAGTTTCCAGGCTTGATAGAGCTAAAATACGTTTACACGGTCTTGTGGGTGATGAATCATTTTTTAAACTATAAATCCTTTCTCACAGATAAATTGTCGTAAGCCTATCGCTATTTATATGGCAAATGTTTAGACGAGCTATATTCTTTAGTTCCAACACTTCAGACATTTACAACGAGGATATCAGCTAAGTCAGCCATTATCTATCCTACATATCCTCATAATTAATACTTCTTAACCTCTCCACGTGCGACCATACTTTTGGGCCTTGTATTGGGTGAATAACAGCGTAATAATTTTCCATATTTACGTTATGTATATTTGTAGCTGGCGGCTAGCTAATTCCCTATTACAGACACTTACTCAGGCGCATTTGTGTTTATTATGCACCCAAAGAGACCACCTGTCGTTTATATAGACCTTAGTTACAGTTTCTGGGAAAAAGCGTTTTATATAGCGTGATCAACAATTTGAACAAGGCCAGCACGGTGAAGTCACAATGACTTCTGACTTCGTGCTAGCACAGCTATCCAGGGTTCCGTCTACCCAATTTCACTCATAAGGCTTGGAGCAACCCGTGGTATCGTTTTCAGGCACTTTCCAAAGGTGCCGCACACTGGGATCGACCCCTCCAGACTCCTTCCTGACAAATCGACCATGGTGAAATTCGAACCCTAGTCTCATGGTCAGAATGCGAACATTCTAACCACTCGGCCACGAGCCCATTTATGTTATGGCGAACGAAAAACATACAAGCCTTTTTATTCTTAAGGCGACATCAGAAAGTTCACAATTAATGTCACTTATGTTACTGATGCAATGCGCCTGCTCCTCATTAAGTGTCTACTCTTGTGATCATTAAGTGTCTACTCTTGTGATCATTAAGTGTCTACTCTTGTGATCATTAAATGTCTACTCTTGTGATCATTAAGTGTCTACTCTTGTGATCATTAAATGTCTACTCTTGTGATCATTAAATGTCTACTCTTGTGATCATTAAGTGTCTACTCTTGTGATCATTAAATGTCTACTCTTGTGATCATTAAGTGTCTACTCTTGTGATCATTAAGTGTCTACTCTTGTGATCATTAAATGTCTACTCTTGTGATCATTAAGTGTCTACTCTTGTGATCATTAAATGTCTACTCTTGTGATCTTCTCAAATAGCAGCAATTTTTTCAATATTTCACTTTCGTTTCCTATTCTCATAAGCTTTTCTTTTAACGTCTTTGCAAAGATGTAAAAACTGCATTATTTTTCCCGTTAACGCCTTCACTTCACCATTATTGAATTTATATACACTTGATATTCTTTCTCATTATGAATGATCTCAGAATATCTAAAGAAATTTTTTAAGTATCATATCCCTTCAGGAAATAGGTGATCATGGCTCTCTACAGCTTCTTTAGTTTCCCGTTGTATTCTATACGTTTTTGAGTTGTCCTTCTCCGAAACTTGCTACCTACCAAAGTTAAACTAGAAAGTCTAACGCTGCCATTTATCCCTTAGATAGGCGGAAAAGAGTTTGGGGCATGTCTTTTTCGTGTGTCTTAGTGTGAAATGAACACAAATTGTATCAGCTACAATTTGAACTCGGTTCGCTTATTCTATTTTCTACACGTACGGTCACACATTTCCCGCTCTTTTGAACAGGAGTAGAGGTGTATTCCTTGTTTCTTGTTTTCCGTTCGTTCTGGGGTATTCTCAATCTCTTTTATTCGTTGCGTCTTAGTGGCATTATCGCCTTGCTTGAAGTTGAATTGATTAAAAAAAATACATGTGTAGAAAGTTAAGTCAAATCTGATTTTATTGTTAAATTATCAAACTTTGTTAGATCTTGTCATTTTTTTGTGCTAAAAAGAATAGTCTATAATCTGCTTCAATAACAAAGCAATCACACGCATTTCATTTCAAAGAACAATACCCACTCTAAAAATATTCTTCTTCTTCCGGTTTTGTGCCCTTCTCTCTCTGCTCCATCCACTTAGAGATCCAAATCCTGAAGTATGATCTCCACAAGTCAGACCTTCTATAAATCGGTTCAATGTTTGACGATAAAGATTTATTCGCATATATTGAGGCTGAACAAAATTTTGTAACGTTTTTGTATGAATTTCACGGACAATATTTGAATATTTGTACATAAATTTATCCAACCAAAGATGGTTGCATTTTGCTTCACTAAGTTCCACCATCTTTTAGTTAACTTCAGGATTCCATAGCGGCCTACTCTGTTGTTTACAAGTATTTAGTCATACTTGTAGAGAGAAGAAACGGAAATAGTGTGTTGAAAGTTAATGCAACAGATTAACCCGGAATTTGAACTCTGCTCTTCAATTCTACTTTCAATTACGCTAACTAGACATTCACACTTAAGAGATATGACACGTATGCAATAAGTGGATCAGAAATATTCAGAATGTTGCTGCATAATCTGAACTTTGCTAATGTGATCAAAAAGCAAATTCACCTTGTATTGGAATAAGGGACTTGACTTCTTCTGTTGGGACTCTGGTTCATTCCAGACCTCAAGAGGAACGTACATATATAAAGAAAGACAAAACGAAAACTCATTTTAGCTGACACCTTTCGTTCTGGACAAATGTAAATGAAGAAAAATGTAAGGATTTTTATTTTACAAGGACTTATGAACAAAAATAAATATGTCTTTAGTTTTCAAAATCTTTACATTTAAAACCCTCATAAATATACATCAGGTTAAGTGAAAAGTCTAAATATGGAGGATACGAAGTGATGTAAGTAAATCGAAAATAAACAAAAAATGAGTAAAAGTTGTTTTTTTTTTTCAACATTTACTCGCTTTTTTTATAAGTTTTCCTTTGTTCTTTATTCATATTGTCTTTTAAAAATATATTTTTACTTACATCTGAAATTTCACAGACACACACACACACATATATATATATATATATATATGTAGTATTTCATTTTCATTCAAGAATATTTGGTTAAATAATTTAGACGTATTATGTCTATTTATTTTAATTTTAATCCTTTCAAATCCACGACGTAATTTCTTGTTAACTGTAGAAAATTGATCAAGAAAAATTCCAAAATTTTTCTTTCAAATAATTTTTCTTTTCCCAAGTACTTTCAATCTCATCCGAGATCATCTTCAGGGGTTAGATTTCTATGGATATGTTCACATGAACACCGTAAAATTTAAAATATTTACATCACTATGCAAGAAACGGAAATAGTGTGTTGAAAGTTAATGCAACAGATTAACCAGAAATTTGAACTCTGCTCTTCGATTCTACTTTCAATTACGCTAACTCGACATTCACACTTAAATTCTGTATTTTGGGGGAATAGTTACGTGTTTAAAAGTGTCTTTATTTGTAGTCTTCTAACAATTATAATTTACTATTTTTAAAACATTTTCTGCTATAAACATTTAAGAACTTTGTTGCTATACTTGTAGTTGACTTTTTTTTTTGGTCGCAATTCTCTTATATAAAGGGCTTCCAGAATTTTAAGTTTTTGCTTATTATTATCTTGGTGGATATTGTATCTTGCACATTAATACCATATTTGGGTTGGAGCTGCTCATCGTCACTTTCCAGATTTGACAGAGTTCAAAATCGTTTATGCATTCTTGTTTCTATTCTGCAATCTCATTCACACAGACGCATCATTGCTAGTCTATCGCTACTCTTTCTCTATTTCCATGGCAAAGGTTCAGATGAGTTCCATTCTTTAATTCCACAAGGTCTGACATTTACTTCTAGGACACATCATACCATTTCCTTGGATTCGTATCTCTGTTATTTCCACTCAACGTGCTTTCTCCTAAGAACTGCTAATCTATGAAACAAACTCCCGCGTGGCTGCTTCCCAGAACACTAAAAACTCAACCTTTATTGCAAGAATTAATCGTTATTATTTGCCAAAGAAATCATTGTTAAATTCGTGAGTAGTAAGACAGCTTTTGAGAAAGACGTAAAGAAAGTTATACACAACGCAACTTGGTAGGTACTAAAATGCATAATAATCGATCAATATACTAACCAATGAACGAATGGCCATTTACAAATCTCGTGTTGGTTAAGGATCATAGGAAAAGCGGAGATCATGGTCGTAAACGTCAACGAGCAATGACGTATGTTTCAACAGCTTCTGAAATGGGGAACGGGAGATTATGTGGGATTTTTTTTCTCAGCCATTGAATTCGGCCGATTATTAGTCTGCTTCTTTATCGGACATTTATGTCGAAAGTGGCTCAATGCGGCAAGGAACAAGAGAATCGTTTTAAACATTACGCACCGGAGAGAAGCTGATCTTTTCCCATTAATCGTTAATTCACAGCTCAAATGACCAGCACCCGATTCATTATAGATGCTAAGATTATTCATAACAAGGTCAGATTAGATTCTGTCATTCACTGAATAATTATTTGTGGTTAAAAACTGAATCTATGAATGACAGATCAAATGAAAGTCCGTAAAATGATTTTTTATTTCTCTCTCTGTCTCTCTGTCTCTCTGTCTCTCTCTTGGCAGGGTTAGTATATGTGTGTATATATATATATATGTATGTATATATGTTAGTAAATATGTATATATATATGTGTGTGTGTGTGTGTGTGTGTGTTCCAGGGGATGCTGAAAAAAAGCAACCCGACCCACTTGCTAAAATCAGTATTTTAAAGAGCAACCATCAACAGAATACTGATTTCGGGAAGTGGAATATGACATGAAGTTTTCACCACTTCCACCCGTTTCTCTCTTTCTCTCTCTCTCTCTCTCTCTCTCTCTCTTTATGTATATATTCGAGAGAATGTTTGAAAATTTACAACCCAACCCACTTCCTAAAATCATTATTTTAATGACCAAACAATATCAGAATTCTGATTTCGAGAAATGTAAAATGTTGAGAATTTTTCAGCACATACTCATCTCTCTCCCTCTCTCTCTCTCCTTCTCACCCTCTATCTCTCACCCTCTCTCTCATCTCTCTCTCACTCTCTCTCTCTCTCTCTCTCTATATATATATATATATATATATGTCTCTGTGTGTGCAAGAATTCAGATATAAATAAAGCTTCACTTACTTTTATCAAGCATTAAATTACTATGACTCCATAGTTTAACTTTACTTTCACAGTTAGCCTTATTTAGAATATTTAAAATTTTGAAAACGTAACAATATTTTTATTTCCGTTACATTTGCCTTGATAAAGATCAGAGGGCGAAACCTGTTGGTAAAGTATATTTTCCGTTTGTCCTTAGTCATATATATATATATATATATATATATATATATAGAGAGAGAGAGAGAGAGAGTAAAAATACAATATGGTAATCTGTATGGAGTTTCCAGGAGGATATACATCCAGAGAGAGCTCTATGTCAAAATATAGAGCAGAATTATTATTAATTAAAGAATATCAAACACTTACAATCCTTATTATCCTTTTAGGATTTAAATGTTTGATATTCTGTAATTAATAATAATAAAACATATATCATAATTAAGTAATTCATCGAACCCATAAGAAACGCCAAAATAAAGCACTGGGCGGCCGTTTCGTCCTATATTTAGGTCTCATCAGCAGTGCGCATCCACTCTTGAGAATTGAACAATTACCGTCACGATATGCGACAAACGTCATACCAACGGATCTTTGTGACGTATTAGACTTGAAATAGCGCCACTTGATCACATATTCTATGGTGGAACTCACCCGAGTTTCCCTTACCCATAGGACTGTGCCCCCACAAACCACGACTACTATCAACAAGCCTCTCCAACTGGAGCATTAGAAGCGGGTTCAAGCAAGGATATACAAGTGATAGAAATTATTAGGAGGATATGAGATAATCATAAGTAATTCATCGAGTCTAGAAGAAAACTCATCAGAATGCAGAAGCATTAGACGGCCGTTTCATCCAATATTTAGGACTCATTAGCAGTCATGACGTCACTGAGGTCTGTTGGTACAATTGGTATGATGTTTTGTCGCATATCGTAACGGCCCGGGTTTTAATTCTCGGTAGTGGGTGCGCACTGCTGATTAGTCCCAAATATAGGACGAAACGACCGTCCAGTGCTTTCTGCATTCTGTTGAGGTTTCTTCTAGACTTGATGAATCACTTAATTATGATTATCTCAAATCCTCCTAATTACTGTCAATTGCCACCGAGGCCCGTTAGAACAGTTGGTATGACGTTTGCCTGATAATGTAACTGTCCGGGTTTCAATTCTCTGTAGATGCTGATGAGTACCAAATATAGGACGAATCGGCCGTCCAGTGCTTTCTGCATTCTGTTGAGGTTTCTTCTAGACTCGATGAATTACTTAATTATGATTATCTCAAATCCTCCTGATTACTGTCAATTGCCACCGAGGCCCGTTAGAACAGTTGGTATGACGTTTGCCTGATAATGTAACTGTCCGGGTTTCAATTCTCTGTAGATGCTGATGAGTACCAAATATAGGACGAATCGGCCGTCCAGTGCTTTCTGCATTCTGTTGAGGTTTCTTCTAGACTCGATGAATTACTTAATTATGATTATCTCAAATCCTCCTGATTACTGCCAATTGCCACCGAGGCCCGTTAGAACAGTTGGTATTACGTTTGCCTGATAATGTAACTGTCCGGGTTTCAATTCTCTGTAGATGCTGATGAGTACCAAATATAGGACGAATCGGCCGTCCAGTGCTTTCTGCATTCTGTTGAGGTTTCTTCTAGACTCGATGAATTACTTAATTATGATTATCTCAAATCCTCCTGATTACTGTCAATTGCCACCGAGGCCCGTTAGAACAGTTGGTATGACGTTTGCCTGATAATGTAACTGTCCGGGTTTCGATTCTCTGTAGATGCTGATGAGTACCAAATATAGGACGAAACGGCCGTCCAGTGCTTTCTGCATTCTGTTGAGGTTTCTTCTAGACTCGATGAATTACTTAATTATGATTATCTCAAATCCTCCTGATTACTGTCAATTGCCACCGAGGCCCGTTAGAACAGTTGGTATGACGTTTGCCTGATAATGTAACTGTCCGGGTTTCAATTCTCTGTAGATGCTGATGAGTACCAAATATAGGACGAATCGGCCGTCCAGTGCTTTCTGCATTCTGTTGAGGTTTCTTCTAGACTCGATGAATTACTTAATTATGATTATCTCAAATCCTCCTGATTACTGTCAATTGCCACCGAGGCCCGTTAGAACAGTTGGTATGACGTTTGCCTGATAATGTAACTGTCCGGGTTTCAATTCTCTGTAGATGCTGATGAGTACCAAATATAGGACGAATCGGCCGTCCAGTGCTTTCTGCATTCTGTTGAGGTTTCTTCTAGACTAGATGAATTACTTAATTATGATTATCTCAAATCCTCCTTATTTCTGTCACACAAACACAGAGAGAATCAATCAGGTTTGGTTAAATAATTTAGACGTATTATGTCTATTTATTTTAGTTTTAATTCTTTCAAGTCCACGAATTAATTTCTTGGTAGCTGTAGAAAATTGATCAAGAATCTATATGGCGTGTTTATTCAAAGAATAAATACGCAAAAATTCGCCTTCTCGTCTAAACGGATTGCTCAGGAGTAAAATCTCCGGGTGATGGCAAATTAGTCGGGTTTCAGCTTGAGGCAATCCGATGTCTAGCCACTCTGATGAGTTGTGAATTAGCGAAACAGACTGTCTGTAGATGACAATACATACGCCCCCGAAAAATTAATTTCGGTCGACCACTCTGAAGAGAAAGCGCGAAATTGTAAACAGTGAGCAATACTGCTATGAATTGAGCCCTCTCTGTCACTGCCGTGTTTATTCAAAGAATAAATACACAAAAATTCGCTTTCCTCTGTACCGGACGCTGTTAGCTCATGGGTAATCAGTAACACGTATATTCCTAAATTATTATAATCACACCCCCACTCAATTCTTACAATCTAAAAATATTTTAAATAACCTGCAAAGGATTGAAAACGAATTTATCAGTCAATCAACTTTTAAAGTTTTCATATATTTATTTATCATTTAAATAGCAGTGTGTAATAATTCATAAAAATAGGGCGTCTATTTTTAATTTATTGTTGAGCTAGCTAGATGCGGCCGAAACTTCGATACTAACTGTTACTTTAGTCGCACTTCTCGCTTGTGGAACTTCCTTCCAGTTCCATGCTTTCCAGCCAAATTTAATCTGCAAAAATTGAAATGCAATGCCAATCGCTATCTACTGTTCTTCTGATTACTCTTTTCTCTTTCCACTTATTGCTAATGTTTCTGTTCCTAATTCCTCCAAACTCTGTAACCCCCCCCCCTTGTGGCTTAGTGGCCGTGATGCCTTGCTTAGGGTGATACCAATTTTAAAAAATACGAAATGTCTCTACTATAATAACATTTGAATGCGCGTGTGTGTGCGTGTTAATGTGTGTGTATGTGTGTGTATGCGTGTATTTTTTACAATTTGGGAACAAGATATTTTATATCAGGAACGAACATATAGATAAAATTCATGTTTGTTTTGTTATTATTGATCAAGTACTTTCGATCGCCTCAGTCATGTTCTGTCAGTGTAGTAGACAAGATTCTGTTGGTTACGCCGTGGTATTTTGTAAAGAAATCCAATTTTGAATTAGTCGAAAGTGACGTCACGTATCTCGGTTAAAGCGAATGAAACCGCAGCTAAAATATATATATATTATAAGTATATTATGCATATTTTAATTTTATTTATTTTACGTATATTAAATATTTCATACACACAAACAATATGGTTTCCGCTTTGCCCGGTCTACCGCTGACGTGCTCACGGCCATAACTGAATTTATAAACCAAACACTTGACAATAACGGAGAAGCTCGATATCTAATCTCTAAAGCGTTTGATAACGTTTGGCATGCCGACCTTCTTCGTAAGATATTATTACAGGACGATTATTTGACTTAATTATTTATGACAAACCGTGAAGTGAAGATCGTCCTAAACGGGTTCTCCTCCAATTCCTTTCATACGAACGCTGGTTTTCCCCAAGGCTCTATCCTGGGTCCTACACTGTTTCTGATCAACGATCTTCCTGATGTCATTAGTTCTCAAGTAGGCATCTATGCAGACGACACTACTATTTACTCCTGTCGCAATAGTAAATCCAGCATTGCTGACAAAATTAACCTGCCCGTTGGTCGCGAAAAGGACCTCCAATCTGTGTTTGACTGGGATAGGAAATGGTTTGTAAACTTTAATGCCTCCAAAACGAAACTGCTCACACTTACCCACCATAGAGAATCCTCCCTGCCTCCTATCAGAATGGCTGATACCCAACTCCACGAGAGCGTCTCTCCTCGCCTGCTCGATCTCACGTTTTCCACTGACCTGAGGTGGAGCAACTCCATTGTATCAACAGCTTCATCTACCGTAAGAAAAGTTGGTTCTCTGTGTCAAGCCAGAAGGTTTTTCTCGCCTGAGTCCATTCAAATCTACAAATATACCATTCCTCCTTGCACTGAATACTGTTGCCATATATGGTCTGGTGCCCCCGCTGTTCATCTCGAGGTCCTCGGCAAAATCCAGAGATGGATATGCAGTGTGATAGGTCCTCACCTGGCATCTCGTCTACATTCACTTTCACACAGACGTGTTGTGGCTTCCTTCTGTCTCCTCGACAAATGTTTTCATGGCAACTGCTCTGATGAGCTACTTTCACTGATACACCGCCTGCATGAATTGGCATCTAGGTCTCACCCTTTCACTGTCGAACCGGTTAAATGTAAACGCGTCTTCTACTCCAACAGCTTCTTCGCATTTCCCAACAGTGGAACCCCCTTCCTCCTACTTGCTTCCCTGATAACAATAATCTTCAAATATTCAAATCTAATGCCAATTGACATCTTCTAATGCCTTGATCCCGATACTCGTTCTTTTCTATACCCTTTCCTCAAACAACCCTCTTTAACCTTGACCTTACTCTTTTTAACCCCTTCCGTGCTAGTGACACTCCTACTTTGCTTGGGGTGAAATGCTTAAAAAAACGTCTTTATTGAAAGATACTTTATTTACTGCAGGTTGTTTTATTTTGTATAATAATTGCTTCTACGGTTTTGAGTCTTTCTTTTCATTGGGTGTTATATAGAATTTTAGTATTATCCACTGACATTTTTTTTATATTAACAGTTGAATCAAAATTTTAGAAGCTTACAAAAAATGAAAGAAAACAACTTGTCTGTTTAATTTAATAAAACTTGTTTGGATGAATACTTACTGACTTTAGACCTCCTCATATATATATATATAAATATATATATATATATATATATATATATATACGGAGAGAGAGATGTGTGTGTGTGTGTGTGTGTGTGTGTGTGTGTGTGTGTGTGTGTGTGTGTGTGATTTTGAAAATGATTTACTTTCATGTGTTTTGGCAATGGACCGGCGTCACTAGAAAAATAATTTTATTTTCCAAGAGCAACTAAATAAAAATTAATAAATAAATAATAAAAATAGAGTTTAAATTAGTTCAAATCTGACACAGTCAAAGTAAAAAAAATACAGTGGCTTAGCGTGAATTAATTTTCGACTTTCTATATATATATATATATATTCTTGTGAAATAATAAAAAAAATTTCCTGGTGACGCCAGAGAAACATGTCGCAGTAGATAATTTTCAATTTTTCTTTTATATCTACCATTCAAATTTACTCATATAAATATATATATATATATATATATATATTAACAAAAGTTTGCCACCACAGAATTTGTATATTGCCTGGAATATACAAAAACGCATTCCTTAAATGATTCTTCTTTCGTCCAAAACTTCTTCAGTTGAATAAGTTGGTACCTTCTCAAATAAACAAAATTAAATAAATTCGCATGGCAAAACACGAGGTTTAAATTGGGAACTACGAATAAAAATGAATTTTATCACTAAAACGAAAGAAAGGCATATGCCAATAAATCAAAATATATAGTTTCTTAGTGAGTATAAAATAGACGTTTTTTACTCATAGCCCTCGTAAATGAAACAGAGAACGAACAAAATTCTCTTTCTGTCTACACAGAGACGGTTGATGTAACTTTATATACTGCCTCCAAGATTCGCAAGTGTTTGTCTGTCCGTGCTCTGCATAAAATGATAAATGCTGTATCCGTATACTTGACAGCACATCCTGGGTTATCTATAAGATACTGCCCGATAGCTGACTCCCAAACCGTTTGTGTCAAGCGTGGACTTCTAATATTGGCAGCATTAGTGTTGTTCAAACCGTTGGTTTGTTCGCCCTACATAGTCAGCCTCACACTGACATTTTACTTTATAAATAACAAAAAATATTTTGAAGGTAGGACAAACTATCCTTACCAAACGAAGGGAACACGGGAACAGTGTCAAAGACAAGACGTAACGTAACAGCAGGAAAAAACAAAAGTTGGCAAGTTTCTGCCTAATCACAATAGTTTCAAACGAGGACCAAAATCTACCGGAGGTCTAAAACTTCTAGACTTACGTTCGATCGTGCGTTTAACAACATTCTCTGGGAAACCATTGTCCCTGAAAATACTATAAATGTTCTCCCTTCCCCTGTACAACCTACAAGGAGAAGATATCATCAATGCACGATGGGCCAAAGTGGAAATCAGATTTAACTTCCGGGACTTAGGGACGAAAGAATTCCAATTTGTGTAGAGACCAGTGAATGTAGGCTTGCGATAAACACTGGTAATAAACGACCCTTCATTCCGTTCAACCAGCAGAAAATACCAACGTATTCTTCTAAAGAAGTGTTGATCGAAAAAAGGTCCTTGAAAGAATGCGTTTTTGTATATTTGAGGCAATATATATATATATATATATATATATATATATATATATATATATATATATATATATATATATATATATATATATATAAAGCATAGTAGAGTACTAAGAAACAAAAAAAACGAGTGCTAAACTAATGTGTACTAAACTGTTACGTGATATCTTTTCGTCTTGTATGGCAGTGAGTGCGAAACAACCTTCTCAAACATGAAGAACAAATTCGAAGCAACAGAAATGTGGTTCTACAGAAGGATTCTGGGAATACCATGAACCATACTTTTACAGAGTTTTAGAGAAAATGGAAACAAGAAGGAAACTTATATTTAACATCAGGAAGAGACAGCTAAGATTACTAAAGCACATGATGAGGAAAAATTGCTTGGAAAATCTCATACAGAACAGATTGAATGCAAGAGAGACAAAGGAAAACAACACATAACATAATTAGTGAGCTTGAATAAATGGATGGCGGAACAGGGTTTAGGAGAAATAAGAGAAAGACAAAATTTATTAAGAGCTACAAGGGGCAAGAAGTTTTAGAGAGCCATGATCGCCTACGTCCTCATGAGACACGGTACATAAAGAAGAAAGTCATTTATATTTTGTAAATACATGGCCGGTCCCTTCGGTCAGCTTTTCATCAACTTGTTAGCTTTTTCTGCAGAATTGTGAAAGTTTAGATGTCAAATAAGGCAACGTCGAGAAAGGAAAACACGAATTTTGTTTTGTGTATACTGGGATCTTTATTCATGGATTCACTTTCACTGTCTGAGGGAAGCAAAGTGACACTCGAGTCATCTTCTGTCTTCTATCACAACACACCTACAGAAAAGATCTCACTTTCGGGCAGCAACTCCGACATCCTCCTTCCCATTTCTGTCTGCGACTTCTCCTCTGCTCATCTTTGCTACACTCTCTACATCTCGATTAGCATAACGTAACTGGCCATCTCAGATTTTTTGTTTGCTTCTACGTCTCAGATGGCCTGTGACTGGATCTATATTGAATGTGGCTTGACTATATAAGCCCATGACCGGAATTCTCAACATTTCGACCGAGTGGCACTTGATCCCAAAAGTTATTTATTTATTCATATATTTCATTTCATTTTCTCTACTTTTGGGCAGCCGGTGTTTGCTTTGAAGCACTTGATTTTAATTTTGGTTGTCATGAAAATGCCAGCGCTTCATGCCCAGATCATATAATTTACAGCGCACTTGACTACGCGAGTGTCCTTAAGAGTAAACGATCACGACCCATCGTGTCACAGTTGAATTCATTGAAACTATTCGACGCTATAAAGTTAAAGATGATAAACAGAGAAACTAAGCCAGGAAAATATTCTCCGATTGAAATTGTCAATTCAGGTTCCTTGAAGAATAAAAAACATTTTTCTATTTCGAAAAATGCTGAGCCTTTGGTGATCGCTAGAAAACATTTAAAATATGGCGAACGTTTCCGCTAAGCTCTGTCAGTTGGATTTACAGTGAAGTGCAGAATTCGCGTGCAAAATAAGCTTATAATTAAGAAGCTTTCGGCTTGTTGCGTCTGTCTCCAAGTGTTAATAAGTACAAGTGAGGGAATAAAGACGTTTCTTCATTTTGTTTCCTTCAGCCTTTCTTTCCCTAACTGTGTTTCTCTTATTCTACGCTTTTGTTTTCGATTTTATTACTAATTTCTCTATTTTTTTTTCCTTTTCTTTTTTAAGAATTGCTTAGAATTGCATCCGAAGGAACAGAAGTTCCTCTTGGGCAAAGAATAAGAGCTCAACATCTAAGATAACGCAAAGTATTATTCAGAATTCAAAGCGTACAATTCCAATAAAGATGAAAACGTTAAGTGAGAGATAATGGAATGAATGAAGAACGATTGTAATATATGTAAACAATATTATCTTAACAAGATGAGTTATATATTTAGTATATCTATACGTATACCTATGATATATTCAGTATATTCGGGTACTATATTTATTTCAGTAAACTTTATACAAAGGTTTTCTATGTGCGCATCCCTTCAGGGCTTTGGTGATCATAGCTCTACTCAATTTCCTGTTCATCGTAATAAATTTTGTCCTTTTGTTATCTCTCCTAAACCTTGTACTGCCATCCGTTTACTCAAGCTCACTAGGTAGGTTACGCTTTATTTTCCTCTTTCGCTCTAGCCTTCAATCTGTCTTGTGAGTATCGAATTTTCCAAGCTCTCTTTCTTCATTATATTCCCTAAAAAAGAAAAGATTACTTAGATTAAGCATAAGTGTCCATTTTGTTTCCATTTTCTCTAAAACTTTGTCGTTGCTTTCATGGTCGTCCCATGTTATTCTCAGCATTCTTCCGTGGAACCATATTTCTGTTGCTTCAAGTCTCTTTTTCATCAGTGAGGTGATTGTCCGGCCTTCACTGCCATATAGAAGGACTGATATTACGTAAATTTCACTACTCTTTTCCTTGTTTCTAAAAAAGTTTTTCTAGACAATGTAAAATTATTGTAGGGTTGCTCCACTTGTCTACCAACGCTCACCTAACAGTCTCTAGATAGTTTCACAAACAAACATAAAAGAAAAGGGTACAAACTCTCCCTTTATTTCACTCTCTCTCTTTCTCTCTCTCTCTCTCTTTCTCTCTCTGTCTCTCTCGCTGAATGTGAGATATGAATGAAAGAGGAGGTGCTATAAAGTTTATGAGGATAAGGCGAATAGATAACGATAGACTTAAGACTTGAAGAAAAATATTCAGAGAAAACGCCACGCAGGGATCTGTTCCACAAAGTGACACTTCTTGGATGGAAGTGGAACTTTTACCTTTTACATTTCGAACATGGGGGAAATATGAGTGATTTGACTCTGTGGAAGTCGCAACTAATATCCTGGTTGTAATGGTCTGAACTGGTGGAGTTAAATAATGAAGTTCATCTGAAGATTTGACATGGAAATAGCGATAGGCTTACAAAATTACGTGTGTGGGAAAGAACTTGCAGAGTATAAAATAAGCCATCCGCGATAAAACCATGAAACCGATTTCGATATCTATCATGACCGGAAAGTAAGCATTTGCTTTTTTTCTCAGGTGTTTTGCTGCTGCTGCAGGGGGGTGGTATTATGGTTTATTTGCACTTCTTTACCCGCTTGAAATTCTCTTCTGAATTTGTTGACTTTCTTTTATTACTGAATAAACTTTCTTATTTCTTCCATAGTTTTTGACACAGATCATCATCCAGTCTTTTGTAGTTTCCGGGTATCATTAAAGACAGATTGTTTTGGTTTTGTAAAGCAGTTCTAGTTGAACTAATCTCCTACCTCCTCCGGATCTGGGCACATACAGACGATCAACATCAGCCTTGGGATGATGCATACGATAGCAAGTGAGAAGCTTTCTCATTTTGCCGTCCATTTGTTTAATTTCAGCTATGATCCAATGAGGATTTTGAAAAGGTTTTGTACCACAGGTACAAACAAGGTGTTTATGACTGATATTCTGTTTTGTGAATTCGTCGGTGGGTGAACGGTGGAGTAATGGATAGCGGCTCGGATTGAAGAATCGGAGAGCCGAGTTCGAATTCCAGTCGAATCCATTATCTTCACTTACATGCTAATACCCTTAGGAAAGGTGTGACAGACCGGGTTCTATAGCCTTGGATGGCAACTGGTCTACCGCAGAAAGAAATGGCACCGTAATGCGGGGAAAAAATATCTGCATCGTCAGTCATGTATCTTTTGATACATGATCACTCAAGCGTATATCACGCATAGAACATAACTGACTGATTCAACATCAGACGCACACGTCAGAAGTATTATTTTCTTACTTTTTCCTTCATTTGGGGAATGCTGTATCCCATTTCCTTCGCTAATTCCTATGTATCTATAGTCTTCTTATTTCAATTTCATAATCTTTGTTACAAAGTCTAGATCTATTGAGTGTGTTTTTGTAAATTTCTCTTTCTTGAATATTACCATTGCACATTTATCTAATCTCAAATCCATTCCTATGTCGTCAGTGAAACATTTTAAAGTATTGAGGCGACCCTTCAACTCATATCGTCTTTGGCAAAGAGTGTGAGATCATTCATGTAGAGTAGGTGATTAAATACTTTCTTGTTTAGCTATTATTGATTAGTTCCTTCGAAAGGGGGATTAAGGACAGTTAAAACAGAAGGGGGCGAGGGGAGTTTCACTGAAAGATTCCTCGAAGGATATTCAAACAAATGGTAGTCACAGTACCTTTGGTATGATTTAGATATAATGGGGTTTTAAAGTTTCATGCGATATTTAAGGAAATATTTTTTATCACCGAGGATACTTTGTACATTTCAAGAGCTTTAAAGATCCAAGAGTGAGGCACACACTATCAAAGGCTATCCATGCTATGCTTAGATTTCTATCTTTTTCTTTTTCTTGTAATTTTCTATGATCATTTTGTTTATCAAATAGTTGATCTTTGCAACCATATAAACCGCTCCGACATCTTTCTGTTCCAGCGTAAGAATATTATTTTCATCGAGAAAAGAGTAAGTACAGTTCATCAGGACAGACGTGATGAATTCATATGTGGTGGACAGACATGTTATTAGCCTAGAATTTTTTGGACCATATTTCTCTCATAGGAGATATGTGATCAATTCCTCCAGTGATCAGTTCTGGAAATTCATTGGGGTTATTAAATAGCATCGATAAATTTTGCTCAAGTGTTTTATGGATTGATGATAGATGATAGAGTCAAATGTTGAGTACCTTGTCATTTCCTGGGAATTTCCATTTTGGGGGTTTTGTTAGAATTTGCTTAACATTATTCTTGGTTATATTTTTCCATTCTTGCACAGACTTCTCCTTCATTCTTTCTTGTTCCCGTTTGATCCACTCTGCATTGGAATTATATTCCTTTGAATTGTTCCAAATATTCTCCCAAAAGTTTTCGAGGCCCCTTTAGAATATCTGATTTTGTCGATAGAACATACAACCTTTTTAGGATATAACCTTTTCATATTTTAAGTATTTCCTTGATTGGTGAAATTTAATTTACTGCTTAATTTTATATTTCTACTTGATCTTCTTGCTCTTCCGATCTGAAACAATTGAATTTATTGAAATCTCGTCTAGTATCGATAATTGGAATTTGATTTTCTCAATTTCTCGCTCTAATTTTGCCTTCCTATTTTTGTCTGTTGTTTAATCTTTTATATATTTTAATATTAGGCTTTTGAGTTACTGCCAAAGCTGTTGCATATATGACATTTATTTACTTCATTGATGTTTCTTGTGGTCTGTTTGTTAACAATATTTGCAATTCAGCATTATGTTTTCGCAATATGTTTATTGTACATTGTCATATGGAAATTTGTTAGTTAAAATTTGTTAATAGGTTTATTGTACATTGTCATATGAAAATTTGTGTACGACTTACTTTGCTGATTATTTGAATGATGTGGTTTTTAGCTTCAATGATTTCAATTCTGTTGTTTTCAAGGAATTCTGTTCAAAACGTCGCTTGATTCATCTTCATCAGTGACAGATTCTAAATCAGTGCAATTGTTTATGTAGCAGATAGATTATTTTGTTTTATTTCCTGAGAGATAATTATTTTATATCTCATTTATTTTAGTTTGTATCTCATCCTCTGTCGTCTCAGTATAGACTCATAGCCTCCTCAGTTTCATTAGCAAACTTTTTTTTAGATAAATCATATGAAAAGGATGTGTAACAGTACATGGCCTTTAGTGAGAAAGAAACTTCTATGAAGATTAATAAATTGAAAACTTTTTAGAGGCCATATCAATCAACCCTTGTAATTTTGAAAAGAAATAGATTTATTTCATTTTGATGCTGATTCCATCTCTTTTTCTGGTTTAAAACTTGTTTTATAGTTAAAGACTGTTTCAAACATTGTAATTATAAAGAGAAAATGATTTTGAATTATTTCGCCTCTTTCATCGTTTTATCTGATCTAAAGCCTATGTTAAAGCAATGGAAAATTTACTTCTTTCTCAGTGAATCCTGGTATATATATATATATATATATATATATATATATATATATATATATATATATATATATATAATAAAAAGGGTTAAACACTAATATTCCATGGTCATAATTTATTCCATTGGAATCGTAAATACGATCCAATTCATCAGACTCTCTCACTTAAACCGTCTTTGACTCCCCTCTTTAAAACTTCTCTCTGTTAAATTTTAATCCCCCGCATTCTCTCGTCTGTTACTACTCTCTATAGCTCTAACATTTGTCCCACACTCACATACTTACACTCTCTCTAAATTTTATTTTTTCTTCCCGGAGTTATTTTTCTGTTTTCTTTTTGAATTTGTAGGTCTGATGAATTGGATCGTATTTACGATTCCAACGGAATAAATTATGACCCTGGAATATTAGTGTTTAAGCCTTTTTATTATATCCTTACTCTGTCCTGGACATTGAGTTCTACCTGGATTCTATCCTCTTGGAATCATTTTTTTATACAAATATCTATGTATGTGTATGTATGCATGCATGTATATATATCTATATATTTTGCATATGTATGTGTATATTTACCACTAATATTATCTCTCTCTCTCTCTCTCTCTATATATATATATATATATATATATATATATGTGTGTGTGTGTGTGTATATATATATTTAACAGCTGGTCATTCGCTTTGAGAATAAACTCCTAAGGCGACTTTGTTTCTTCAAAATCCACGTAACCAATCTGTTGTTTATACTGTAATTATACCGAGTAGAATTTAAAGTTTCTGGGAGACAACGTATAATGAGTAATGAACACTTTAAACGAAGCTAGTACGCTTAAACCCCTCCGTGGCGACGGCCTCCTAAATGTTCCGAAATACATATATATATATATATATATATATATATATATATATATATATATATATATATATATATATATATATATATATTGGTATGTATTCTAGAAATTTAAATTTGACACAACATCGCAACATTGAAATAACCATTTAAAATTTAAATTACAAACCATTGCTTGCTAGACTAAGTTACAGAGTGTTTGTATGTGAGAGGAAGAGAGAGAAAGAGAGATAGGGAAAGATATGACAGACACCTTAAGATAAAAAAGTTAATTATATTCTACAATACAAATATAACACCCATTTATGCAAGCTCATAACTGTGAAGATATACATGTGCGCATGCGTAAACCTCGTGAAACATTCAGCCATGTGACAATTAATATTTTTCAGCATTTTTCCTCGGCCAAAATCGACGCTGCTCGTTTGTTCACTTCAATATAATCCAAATGAATTGCATAAACAAGAGAATGTGATGTCGTTCCGCAGTCGCTACCATTTGGCCATTTCTGGTCGAGTGAACCTTTTGCTAATTGTGCGAGTAAATTGTGGACACTGGCAAATGAAAGATAATTATAGTCACTGAACGCGTCGCAGCGTCGCCGTCCGCTCAATAGAAGGCGTATGCGCATGCGCTGGTCAAGTCAAAGGTTTCAGGTCAGGGAAATATTAGGGAGGAGATGGCCGCAAGGTGGAGAAAGGACAGGAAATTAGGAGTTGGGGGAGAGTGAGAAAAGAGCAAAAGAAGAATGAGGCGTAAAAATTAAAAGCGGGTCAGAAAAATTGATGCGTATTTTGAAAAAAAGATGAAAAATGGCAGGTGAAAAGTTAATTAATAAGCAATGGTGGGAAAATAAAAAATCGAAGAAAATAACTGAGAAGATTTGGGAAGAGAGAATGACCGTTTGAGCTGACAGGTTTTAGAAAAGAAAGAAAGAAAGATAATGAGGTAAAAGATATTTAAATAATAGACAGAAAAGAAAGAGAAAGAATAAATATATCAGAAAGTATAGATAATGATGTTTAAAAAAAAGGATGGAAAGAAAGAAACAAAAAAACAAACAAAAAAGACAAAAGAATTCCAACATGAAGAAAGAAAAGAAAAACAGAAGGAAAGAAGTGAGAGTAAGAGAAATACAAAAAAAAAGTTTAAAAAAGAAAGAAAGAAGTATAACAGAATGAAAGGAAAAAAAGATCAAAAATATTTAACAGCAGAAAAAGAAATAAAAAAAGAAATTTATAAGAATAGAAAAATATATTTAAAAGAAAAAAGAAAGAAATGAAGAAAGAAAGAGGTGAGAGAAATAAGAGATAGAATAAAAAAGACAAAGAAAAAGAAAAAAAAAACAATGAACGAAAGAAATAAAAAAAATGTTTCACATCAAAAAGTATCTATCGAACAATAAATCTGACTTTTATATATCGAATAGATTAACCCGTACAATTGTCGTAACTTACGCTCTTGCTTGTTACGTCATCGTACCTGACGATTGTAGCTTTAGGTCAAACTAAGACTTCCGGATCATTTTCTTGATACGTTTTAGAAAATTGGCGTAACACAATCTTTCTATCTGTGACACCTCCTCCGTCTCACCTCTTGCTTTTCTGGGCAGAGCTTTAGTAAGTGTCGATTATCTGGCTCTTTTCACGTCGATAAATTAAAATCAACATATATAGACATTCTCTTTCTCCGTGTGCAAAATCCATTTGATCGAATCCAGATCGGCAACTCTGTTTATCCGGATTCTGTAAGCATCACCCTTCACCTTCCTCGACAGAACAATGGACTCATTGTATCCGGATTCTTATGAAGGCATCTAATCATAAGGATAAACATTGCTTTCATGTTACTATACTAGTAACATGTCGAATGTAGAATGTTAAACCAGATTTCGAATATCTTTTGATCTTCACAATATATGTATATTTATTTTCTTTTGACAAACGCTGACATATGCAAAAATATGCAGTCAGGTTTATTATTTATATATTACATACACGAGGATTGAATGATAAGTAAGGTTTCCAATCTTATAAAACAATTTACAGACAAAGTAGAATAATGAAACTGTTATCAAAATAAAGTCAATTTATTTATTTTCAAAATTAGAAGAGTTAGAGAAACGAATCTGGTATTAAAAATGAACTAAATTTATTTCTTTTCAAAATTACAAGTGTTGATTGATAAGATCCACAATGGGAGAAAATCAGTTTTAGAGCCATCAGACTATATAATAATTATCAATATGTATTTAGTTATGTATTTACAGTGTATTTATTTATATATTTCCTGTCCAATCTGTAGTGGGAAGGGAATTGACTTCTTTGTAAATTTATGAGTGATTACTTCCCTTAGTCCTCTTAATAATCTATACAAATGCAATATTTATATGCATTTAGAAATCAAAATTAGCGCCTGAGCAAAATGAACCGTTTAATTAGTTCCTCTACTCTTACGTTTCTTAGGTTGAAGTCTTATCTGTTCAAGCCTTTCATGCGAAGCACTCAGCTATCTTTGTCTAGTAGGTGATCGTCTTGCTTCAATTTGGTCCTGAAATATGCTTTATAGTCGCAGTCTTTGTTGTCACCGTCTTTGTCGTTCTTTTGCTAATCTTTTTCTTCCGACAGATATTTCCATTTTCCTGTAACATTAAACACATAAAAGATATTGAAGAAAAAGTCATTTATATAATATCAGGAGTAATCAATGAATTATAGATACCATTGAACGTCTGTACAATATAAAGTGAATGGTTATTTAAAAGGTTCATTGTCCTGCATTTTAGTTGGGAATTCTGAATCTTCGCTTTATTGAATCATCGTTTCAAGAATTTGTAACATTCCACCCATTAAAACTTTCTAATAATTGCCGTCATATTTACACTATTTACATATTGGGTACACTAGTATACAATAATGACTGACTGTAGTAAAGTTGGATGTGCAAATGGTGTAACGTCTGTCGGTGCGAAGAATGGAATTGTTATTTCGAGTTCAAATTCTGACTGAGTTTGCTTCTTTTCACTCTAATACTTTTGAATTCAATTATCTCTTGGGTTATATAGCAGTACAGTCTTGTCTCTCTCCACTTATGTAGCAGACAGTCTAGGAGAAGGTAAACTCTGTAGTCAAAGCCCCGTAAATAAGAAGAGAGACCAGGTTCCTTTGCCTTGGTATGTCAACCAGTCTGTGAGAAGGGCAGCTCTAAATGCAAAAGCAACCTAAAGAGAGATAGGCTCCGTCAGGATATCCTGCCCTTGATACACTGCAAGATACAAGATTTGGACAATTTTCTTTTACAGCCGGCATATCTGAGAGTCAAAACTTCTTTTATGCCACGTGTCCCTTTAGGACGTTGACAATGATGACTTTTCACAATTTCATAACTTTTATAGTTCTAAACAATGTTTGTTCTCTTACTATACCTTCTATCCCATATTTTGCAAACTATTTATAAAAGTTCTTTAAGTAGGTTATTCGATGTTTCCCTCTGCGCCTCTTGCACACAATATGTTTTGTGAGTGTCAAATTCTCCAAGTTCTCTTTCTTCATTGTGCATCCCAGAAATTTCAAGTATTCTTTCAGATTCTAAATACAAGTTGCGGGTTCCTTAATGTCGTGGGTGATCACGGCCTTCCACAACTTTCTATCCTAACTCAGTCAGTTATGTGTCATACGTGATAGGCGATCATTTATCTTTCGATACATGACTGACGAGGCAGATTTTTTCCCGCAGTAGGTTGCTGTTTCTTTCTGCCATAGACCATCCAAGGCTATAGAACCCGGTCTGTCCTGCTATTTACCCATAGCTAAGGGGAGAAGAAGATAATTCATACCGTTCCCAAGGGTGTTAGCACGTATGTGAATGTAATGAATTCGACTGGAATTCGAACTCTGTTCCCTTAGTAGCTCACTAGTTTCCCGTTCTGCAATCGATTTTCACAAGTTCGTTAGCGCGTAAGGTAGATTATTATTGCTTTCAATATGCCCTGTGACTATGAAATTCTCCAAGATTTCGTTCCTCGTTATGTATCTGTTTCTGATTGTTGTGGTGTGTTCCTTCTGGGAGTACATGATTACGACTCTTCACAACTTCCTATCCATAAAGCAATATTTGTTCCCTTACTATGCATCTCATTTCCTGTTCTGACATCCATTTTTACAAACTTCTTGGGTAGATTTTTCGGTGTTTAACTTTGCCTCTACTGTCTGTAGATTAAACTTTACCATAAATACTCCAAGTACGGTTTGTTAAAGAAATTTATAATGCTTCACCTATCATCGATGATGCCCCAAATGTTGTACAAGCAATAATACTGGTTAAATGGGATGCATTTCTCTGAAAAATTCTCAACAATAATAAATACTGACTCTCCTTTGGAGTCTCTTTTCTAGTTGTCTTGCAATTACTGCAAATGGGACAGGAAATATAGAAATAAATACACATTGATAATTATTATATAGTTTGATGATCTAAAACTGATTTTCTCCGATTGTGGATCTTATCAATCAACACTTGTAATTTTGAAAAGAAATAAATTTAGTTCATTTTTAATAACAGATTCGTTTCTCTATATCTTCTAATACTTTTATTATAGCCATGGAGACATCGACAGATGTAATTTTGAAAATAAATAACTTGACTTCATTTTGATACCAGTTTCATCATTCTACTTTGTAACTCGTTTTATAGGATTGGAGACCTTACTTATCATTTAATCCTCATATATATATGTATAAGTTGACTATGTATGTCAGCGCTTATCAAAAGAAAATATACATACTTATATTGTTATTCTATCTCTTCTCATACTTATATTATAGTTATGGACACATTACTTGTCAATTGACAATCGTAATTGAAGCCAACTTTCATCTTAAATGAAATGAAAATAAGCAAGAATTAAAGATGCATTTCTGGCAGAATAAATGCATCTAATTGTTGGTTAAATTCTGTAATCTAAAGCATGTTGCACTACGTCTCATCAGTTCTTTTCTTTTCAGCCATTTCAGCCATTTTTCTTCGAAGTTATCACTGAGAGGAACTTCTTCAACAATTTATTCAGGTGATTTGTGTAAGATTGTAGATCCTCTGTTACTGCTGTCAGAAGAAAGTCTTATCCTATTGTATGAGGCTTACCATATCTAATACTCAGTAATGTGATGTATGTTGCACGCAAAACGTCACCGGACTGTTGTGAACCGCTAACAAACATATTTTCAAGGGTTTTCCGTTTCCGAAAGTTTTTTTTTTTTGTAATGAATGAAAAGATGCCAATTTTTTTATGTATTTTATCAGAACAAATTTTCAATCTGTACGCAAAATTTGAGGGGAATTCTATGGCAAAAATATCGCGCAGATTTGGATAATCTTTCAAAAATCAATTAATTATCAGATTTTAATGAAATTTTCAGATGTTATGAATTAAATTATTATTCTTTTATTCCAGAAAAAATCTTTTAGAAATATTTTTTTAAAGTCTGAAATCTTCCATTTGATATGAAATTTCCGCAAAGACTTTTTTCATGAAGAAAAACATTTTTCTTAGAAGTTCACGAAGAATTTAAACCCTATTTGAAAAATGACAATATCATTGAATAAAATCTGCTACAAATTGGAAAATAAAAATTTAAAAGAACATTTTAAATTTAGATAGATTTTGATAAAATAAAATCAATTTAAAATTAAGTTTTTGAAAGATTATTTTTTTCATTTTCTCATTTCAATTCAAAATTTAAAAATTCTTTTTTGTCATCATGTTGCGTAGAATCTAATAAAACATTACTATTAAGTAAAACTTTATTTACTCGCCATGAAAGTTTAACAAAATTCCAAAGATAAAATTTTTATATAGAATTTAGAATATTTTTATAAATATAGAAAAGTATAGTTTTTAATTTTTTAAGTACAGAAATCAATATGCGACAAAACTTATAAAAACTTACAAAAACTAGTCGCTCCTTTAATTAAGTAAGGTATACACTAAGAATGCTTGTCATGTTTATCCGCGGCATACGTTCGTCATCGACGGCAGTGATTGAGTTTATAGGATACAAATCCTATATCATTTCAACAAATGACTAAAAAACACAAAGTAGATTTGCACACCCGCAAAATCGGATCAAAACGATTAAAAACAGATTCCGCAATAAGGTGTGAAATTAATTTTCTGACCAATGAAAGGAGGCGATTTGCTAAACCAAAAAAAAGATAACGAGCCAGTGTAAAAAAAAAGTCAACAATAAATACAGAGTTTCAAGTCAATCGCCAGTCAGAAGGGCGCAGAGATCATAGAAGACTAACAGTAAATTTCATCACTGACTCAACCCGACACTAATAGCCGAACGTGGATTAGGAAAGGAAAACAACAAATTTCCAACTGAAAGAAAAGCTTCAACAAAATAAGCAACACATTTTTTTTAACATATAACCATAATCATCAAGACACATAGAAAATGGACCCACACACTACGGAACCTATGGAAGCCGCTATAACAATTAACTTACCAACTTACAACCCAACTAACGTACAAATTTGGTTTGCACAGTTAAATGCAATTTTCAATGCAAAGAAAATTACATCGCAAAGTTCAAAATATGCCTACGTTGTCGAAAAACTTCCCGCAGATGTAGCATCCGAGGTAGTGGATCTACTTAATGACATGCCGGAAGAAAAACATTATGAAAGCTGCAATTATTAGACGTGTCGGTAAATCGAAGGAAAGAAGGTTACACGACTTATTCAATAATGCGAACCAGGGATATATGAAACCTTCACAGCTTTTAAGAAAAATGCGATCCTTATTAGGAGACAACACCATGTCCGAAGTGGTGTTAAATAAACTGTGCATGAATAAACTACAAACACATACAACACAGATACTCGCATCACTCCCCGATGATTTACAGCTGGAGAAAATAGCAGACAAAATACATGACAACAACCAAGACAAAAATGTATACGCCACATCACATGCACCAACAGATACAGCAACATTACCAGACAAGTCATCTGAATTGTCGCAGCTGTATAAGCAAATGGCGAATCTCAGCTTACAAGTACAGAGTCTGGTACAAGCACAGACATCTCAGCGTTCTCGTCCAACATTCAGAAATAGATCCTACTCACCACACAGACGTCGAAGTAGATCGAACTCTTTCTCCAGAGAGCAAATTACACACGATACCTGTTGGTATCATTATAAATTTGGAAGAAATGCAAAGAAGTGCACTGAACCATGCAATTTCAATTCGAAAACTTCTCACATTTCTACACAACACCAGGGAAACGACTGTGCGGGCAGCAAGTAAAGACAACATTAGCTGCTGGATTAAAACAAGAGAGTCGTCTATTTTACACCGGGGACAGAAGTAACGGATATTTATTTTTAGTCGCTCAGATCAGTGTTATCCCACCAAATACAAAACAAAAACCTACATTCTCCACATACACATTGCAGGCAGCAAATAGATCAAAGATAGAAACATACGGTGAGATATCACTAACGCTCGATTTGGGTCTAAGAAGATCTTTTCCATGGATTTTCACACAAGCAAATGTGAAAACACCTATCCTAGGAGCGGATTTCCTATCCCATTTCGATTTATCAGTGAATATGGCTACACACTCTCTCATTGACAGTAACACAAACCTAAGAACAAAGGGAATCAACTCAATCTACAAGTCAACAGGAATTAGTTCAGCAATACCAACGGCTAATGTCATACATGAATTGATAAAAAAATTCCTACACTAACCACGCCTTTAACACATACAGATGAAATTCGTCACACTGCCAATACATTATATCACCACAGCTGGACCACCTACACACAGATAACCACGCAGATTACATCCGGACAAATATAAAATAGCAAAAGACGAATTTCAACATATGTTGCAGTTAGGCATCATACGTCCTTCAAATAGCCCATACTCCTCTCCGCTACATATGGTTCCGAAACCAGAAGCTGGCGCATGGCGCTTGTGGGAATTTTAGGAATCTCAATGCAAAAAGTGTTCCTGATAGATATCCTATACCGCACTTACATGATTTCGCCATAGGTTTGCAAGGAACCACAGTTTTTACAAAATTGGATTTGGTTAAGGCGTACTACCAAATTCCAGTAGCAGAAGAAGACATAAGGAAAACTGCAATTGCCACTCCTTTTGGACTCTATGAATTCACCAGGATGCCATTTGGGTTACGTAATGCCGCCCAAACCTTTCAAAGACTCATTGATGAAGTTTTGAGAGGATTGTCTTTTACCTTTGCATATATTGATGACGTGCTTATCGCCATTCGTGATGGAAAAGAACACCTATACCATATTCAACAAGTCTTCGAGAGACTGGCACATTTTGGCTTAAAGATAAATGTCCACAAATGCGATTTTGCTATTTCAAAATTAAATTTCTTGGGCCATGTGATCGACAAAAACGGAATCACACCTGCCCCAGAGAAAGTAGCAGCAATACAAAACTTTCAGCAGCCAACATCACTGCGTCAATTAAGACGATTTCTCGGTTTAATAAATTACTACCGTAGATTTATTCCAGGTTGTTCCAGAATTTTGACCCCACTCACAAACTTGCTGCAAAAACAGAAAAAGAAAAATGCAAAAATACTGATCGACGGAGAAGCGTTAGCTGCATTTCAAAATGCTAAAAAAGCGTTAGCAGATTTTACCAAGCTCTCTTACATCAGTGACGATGCTAACTCAACACTTACATTGACAACAGACGCCTCAGGAGATTCAATTGGAGCAGTTCTACATCAGAAGCTAAATGGTTCAGAAAACCCAATCTCCTTCTTCTCGGTGAAATTAAACAAAGCACAGCAGAAGTACAGTACCTTCTCGAGAGAGTTACTAGCTATTTACTTAGCAATAAGGCATTTTCGACATCTGCTCGAGGGACGAAACTTTACTATTTTCACAGACCACAAACCCCTTACTTACGCTTTACATGTGAACACAGATAAATACACACCCAGAGATACCCGACAACTGGACTACATATCCCAATTTACATCGGATATCCGCTATATTAAAGGTTCAGACAATATCGTGGCAGATACACCCTCGCGCTCCACGATACAATCTATCGATTCTGAAACCCTTACCTCCGACCTCATTGCAGATGACCAAATGGATGATACCACATTATACAAAATAAAAGAGGACACTTCTTTACAATTGAAGGAACACCCTGTCCCATTTGGAACAAAAACACTACTCTGAGACGTTGGGACAGGTTATTCAAAACCATACATTCCACCGTCATTGAGAAAAAAGATATTTCTGCATTTTCACAATCTCTCACATCCCGGACACCGAGCAACTGACAAGTTGATTAGCGGTCGTTTTGTCTGGCCAAACATGCATACTGACATAAAAAGCTGGATTCAAACATGTTTAAAGTGCCAAAAAAGCAAAGTAAACAGACTAAAACCAGCGTACTTGGATTTACCCTCAAAGGAAAGTACGTCGGAACATTCTACAACCGCGACAAATAGCAACGTAAGTGAAACATTTTCTACACCTCCAAACACACCTAAAAACATTACCACAAGATCGGGTAGACACGTACACTGGCCTACTCATTTTAAAACATATATTAGATATTGAAAAATATTTTCAATATTTATCAATCTGCATATACAAATCCTATATCATTCCAACAAATGACTAAAAAACCCAAAGTAGATTTGCACACCCGCAAAATCGGATCAAAACGATTGAAAACAGATTTTGCAATAACTTGTGAAATTAATTTTCTGACCAATGAAAGGAGGTGATTTGCTAAACCAAAAGAAAAAGATAACGAGCCAGTGGGAAAAAAAGTCAACAATAAATACAGAGTTTCAAGTCAGTCGCCAGTCAGAAGGGCGCATAGATCATAGAAGACTGACAGTAAATTCCATCGCTGACTCAACCCGACACTAAGAGCCGAAAGTGGATTAGGAAAGGAAAACAATAACAACAACAACAACAAATTTACAACTGACTCCAAAACAATTCATAAGTACATTTTCCTTTTATTTTTTATTCCTCATTCACACTCTCTTTTTCAACTTAAATTAATCGCCCCTTTTTCCTTTACACCCATACAAAAACAAAAGAAACATACATTACTCTGCTACTCTGTTAAAAGACAGCGAACATAGGCATTTTTATAAAAATCACATTTTTGCTTAAACGAACTAAAGCATTAATCTTTTTTACCCTATTCACAAGAAAATAAACATACAATGTTCTATTTTCTACAAACGTTCCTTATCGTGTTGTTTCTTCTTGAAATTTGCGTTGTATTTTGTGGGCAGGGTATCCCGTATTAAATTCTCCTTTAATCCGGGTACGCTGGACCCCACAAGTTAGACGCACGTTAAAAAATTCAAACGTCGCAAAATTTAAACGAAATCAAAGTTCAAAGCGCTACCATTCAGCTAAAATCTGTGTTTAAAAATATATCTTTTTATTATATTATATTATATTTTAAGGAAAACATTAACGATATTTATTTCAAATCTAATTGATTAAAATTAAATCATTTTCTTCGTATAATATTGAAGGATACCATATTTTATTTTTAAAAGATTAAAAATAGAGATTAATTCTGAGGTTGATATATCTGTCCATAATGGACCAACCAGTTGATTTTTACTAATAAAGAATATTCTAATCCTTTTAAATTCGTTAGGAAATACGCCAACGTATTTTGTCTGTGGAATTATTAAAATCAATCTAATTAATATCTTGGAAATGAAATAAAATTAAAACTGCAAGGAAGATTCTTCATTTCTAAAATGCATTTTAAAATCAGGTACCAATGTGTTTTGCCTTTTTGGGGGTCTTACCTGGATTTTGAATGTTCTTTGCTAAGTGATCATTAAAAAGTAATATATCAAAACGTTAGCTAATGATGACCAAACTAACTGTACAGGTATTTTTCAGAAGTCATTAGATAAAATATTTTCAGACTAATATCCGTGACTATAAGGCAACACCTGTATTCCTAGAAAATTGGCCTCTGGAAGATCCTGGACATATAGGTAAACTGAAATGTAGCATCCCAAAACATGCCAGGATGAAGTTAAGAAGACATTGTTCTATGCTGTTGATAACATTAAGTGCCGGATAATAATCGAAATGGTCGTGAGTACTCGAACAAAACAGAGCAAAAGTATGGGGAGTTTATTCACAAATTTGATCCGTCCGCGAAAATTGTCGTTTGAATAATAAAAAAAACAAACTTATTTATTAAATTCATGCTACTTATATATATATATATATATATATATATATATATATATATATATATATATATATATATATATATATATACTGATATTGCTGATGCCGCCTGAGAAATGGACCGAGATATTACTAAAAGGTCCGTCTAACAAACTCTGTAGTCGGGGAGATAAATATAACAAGAATAATCTAAGTGACAAATTTCATATTTGCATTAATCATATATATATATATGTGTGTGTGTATGTGTGTGTGTGTAAGCGTTTGGAAAGTAGAAGACGCTACTATGGAATGTGTCTGTTTTATTGATACGTCCATATGGACAGAATTTATACTCATAATAGATTTATAGGCAAATACTCGTATACCTCCCAACCTACGGCAAGCAAGCGCGGTAGCCATGTTCACTGACGCTTTGGTCTGCCATTTCACGATCGGATTTTGGCTATTCACTTCGTCTCATGTCGGCCATTCTAAACGACTAGTAAACAAATAAACGCACTTGATTGATGCCCGAAAGAATTAAGTCGACGACACCAAACGGCGCCTTTTATCTCTATTTTCACTGCCTTCACTTAAACCCAGGAGACTAACAAGAGTAAATTCTTTCTTTTTTTCCCCCCTACACATCCTTCTCTCGATCTCTTTCTTCTTCGCTTTAAATATGCCTTCCTCTGTTCCCGTCTATGTGGTTTTTCAGTGTCTAGTCGCTTACAACTGTCTAATTCTGGGTGGTTTTAAGTTACTTCTTACGAGAAATGATGTGCACATCATGCAATGGTGAGTTCAAAATCTGACTGGGCCTTTTACGTTTACTAATGCCCATGGGAAGAGGCAAGAATCTATTTTTTTCTCTCCGCACCAACTATGGGTTAAAATAACAAAGCACTTTAGCTTTGTGTTTCAGACAGTTCAATAGAAGGCAACGGGAAATCATTCCAGTACTATTCCTCCCAAAATTATGGAAATTCAAATGTATTAAAATAAAAATAATCTGATGGGAGCCATAAACACTTACGCCCTGAAGGGATGTAGTATTAAGAATTCTACAAATCCCAGCTAGGGGTTAAAAAAGAGAATAGACTGGGATCTTTTTAGCTCTGGAGCGCAGCTGGTCTAGGAGGGTGACACTGAATTCAAAAACAGCGGAATAAACAACGGAAAACCACTCCACTATCTTGCTTCATAATTTATGACAATTCACAGATATTAAATTTAAAAGAAACTGAGGAGAGACATGATCCTCAATGGCCTTAAGGAATATGGCAGTAAAAATGAGATAAATTACCGCCAGGGGTTAAATAACTAGGTTGACCTGGATCTCTATATTAGGGAGTAGCCAAACTAGAGGGTCTACACTGAATTCAGAAACTGCGAAGGAGTTAATGAAAATTCATGGCATAATAAAAAGCAAATGGAGATGTGGAGAGCCACACTCACCTATGAACATGGCATTAAAAAAATGATAGAAATAGATGCCTATCCCATGCGACTTGCTCGGGGTTTTCTTGCTACATTTACATTCAATAGTTGATCGATCATTCCATTGAGTGACTGGGAAGCTAATAAAACTCCCCACCTCATATAATAAAGTAAAAGTGGTGTTTATAGCCTCAGAAATATGGTTTTATTTGAATGTCCAATGATGGGATTTATTCATGAATGAGGAAGTAGAATATAAATCAGCTTAGTCTGGCATAAGGCTATAAATATAAGAAACTTTCTTTATTAACGAACTTCATTCTACAGCTTATTAATAAAACCAACTTTGACAACATATGTACCTTTTTTATCATCGCGAACAAAGATTAATGTATGTTTCCTCTGTTGGTTTCCGAGTTTCAGGTACTCAGTGTGGCCTATGCAGAAGATGAAGGCCTTCTTACGGTTACAAGAGATGATCTGTTAGTCAGGGTTAACTCCTATTTTTTTTTTCTTATGCTGTTCCTCTGTGGTTTGCGGCGGCAAGGAAGATAACCTTTTAGATTTTGTGTCACCATATCTCCTTGTCCGCTCTCTCTGTTGCCAACTAAAAGTGATTGATCCCACAGGAGATGAGATTCATTTTAAAGGAGTTCTTATATCATTTCTCTATGACCTCAAGTGGCTAGAGACTAATTTTCGAACAAGGAGGATTATTCAAAGATGTTAGTCCGCCATCTTCGTCACGTGGGTTAGACTCGATACTTGTGGCTCTGGATCACTTGTAAAAATAAGGCAGTCTTTTCTGGGCCTTTTGCAGAACTATCTTGGTTCATGGCAGTCCTAACATATATACATACAGTTTCTTCCAACCAAAAGACAGAGCAAAAATTATTATATAATGACAAACAAATACATAAAAACCGTTTTTTATTTTATTGGAGCCAATAAAACATGGCTTCAAATCTTCAGACCCGTAAAACAAATGAAGCTGGAAAAAATTACTTTAGGTTTAAAAATATGAATAGTGATTTCATATATAGGGAGTAGGGAAAAGAAAGATATTAAGTTGTCATCGTGTGGGCAGGGAAGAAAGGAAACAGTCTCAATTATATTAACATTCATGATGACCTAAAATGGCATCTGGATTGTAAACAAAAATCGTCGTTATATTAAATTGGCAATTGCGAATACATTTAAAAGAGATTTTAAGTGTAAATTCGAAAAGCTGCCTGGATCCTCCGTCGGTTAAGATTTTAACACATATGTATTCAACTTAAAAAAAACCTGTTATAATTTATATTAAAAATAGTGGTTGGCTAAGAATATAAAAAAGAAATTCAAAAAATATTCTAACCTAGCTAAAGATTTCAATTTAACCGTAAAAAAGATCTATTAAAAAAAAAATAAAACTATATATATATATATATATATATATATATATATATATATATATATATATATATATATATTTCTATACAGACACATATATCATCACCTATACACATACATATCCATATTCATATATATATATATATATATATATATATATATACATATATCTACACATATACATAAATATCGATATATATATATATATATATATATATATATATATATATATATATCGATATGTATGTGTAGATATATGTCTGTGTATAGAAATATATATGTGTGTGTGTGTGTGTGTTTTATATAATTAGCCATGAGATGCCCCATAAATAAGTTTTTACTTTCTGTTTTTGAAATATGGTAATTCCGGTGTACCGATGGAAACATGTTTTTAAATTAGTAAATTTATAATAAATAAAATCTATTTTATATAGAAACAATTAGATAAATTATATAAAATCTATAAAATAAGCAATAGTTCAAAACTTTTATAATTTAAATAAACTTATTAAACTTTAATAGGATATGAAGAGATTTTTTTACAAATATTTTCATTTAAAAAAAATAAATTTAAAAAGTTAAAATTAACCTGTTAACTAGTTAAACTTTTGTTCTTATTAATTCCGGCAAATTGCTTTATCTCTTCGTTCTTGGAATGTGTTCCCAACTCTTTACTGGATTGCTTAGCCGGACTGTGGAGAACTGCCTATTTTCGTGGAGTTTAGCTAGGGGGCTTTTTGTTTGCTTATCCGTTACTCAGGCTCGGTTTATTTGAATTTCTAATTTTTATTTGTTTAGTCGTTATTATTATTATTATTATTATTATTATTATTATTATTATTATTATTATTATTATTATTATTTATTTATTTATTTATTTCTAAAGAATTAATGGATTTATTTTTATACGAGAATTATATTATTTCAGGCATTATTATAATGGGCACTTCGTATTTGAAATAGACGCTTTTGAATTTATTATTTATTATACAGTGTGTATTACGTATATCTTATTGAGAAATCTTAGTACAGAAAATGCGTTTTCCGGGATGGATCAAACCTCCGTCACCCTTTATAGGGAAAACCACCGTTAGACCGGCGTGCCTTACAAATCGACCATGAAAAACGTCACATTAAGCAAGACTCTATTTTCTCTTCTTTTTTTTTTTTTTTAAAGAAAGCACATCCTTTCACCCAGATTAGCAATTTCTAAAGAATTAATGGATTTATTTTTATATATAAAGCCTCAAGATCGTTTTTAATAGCGATGTTATAAGATCAATACAGGGGTACCCCAGATTCTCTTCACGGTCCTGCCCTCTTTCTGCCAGAGTGTTTGTATTAGTTAAAATGCCCAATTGTAAATATCCACTCACATCTGCAATGGTTCGCCCTTACTAGACTTCTCTAAGAAATAAAGTTCTTCTGAGACTCTTAACAGTGCAGAAGATTTTAGAAGAATATGAATGAACTGACTCTTAAAGAAGTAGAAAGAGATTGTGCTATTTTGCCAATTATCTGCTTTGATAACGTTCGAATTCTTAGCTTTTATTTCAAATAGACTACTGACTATAATAAATTTAGAAAATGGCTACATCTTCAAGAGTACATGTGAAGAAGAAGAATATTAAATTGGATCAATACCAAATAGTTTGTTGCCTTCACGGTTGAGATCAAGAATACACGAACTGTGTCCAAGAAAATAGGATCAGCTGGTTACAGCACACATGTCTACTTTTTGATTCTCACGTCAGTATCTACCTTTTTTGACTCTCGTTAAAACAAAACTTAAGTCTATCGTTTTTATTCTCGTCCAAACTAATCCTATGTCTACCTTTTTGACTTTCATGCAAACAAAACATATCTTTTTGACCTTCAAAAAACTAAACCAGTGTCGACCTTTTTGACTTTCATGCAGACCATATGTAGGTTACCCTTTTTTTATTCTCATACGAACCAAACGTGTCAAATTTTTAGGCCCTTGTTCAACACAATAGTGTGCAGACACTATTATTGTCTATCAAAACAGCATAATTTAACATTGTATAACCTGGGCATAAATTTAATATATTGGAAACCAAACCAAATAATCTGAAATGGTAGGTATACAAAATATGTTTCACTAATCTACCAAATCTGCAGTTTGTTTGTCACTTAAATCAATTTTTTAAATTCTGGTTTTAACTTGGGATCAAACACTGATCCTTTGTGAGGCTGGGACGTATCCATCAACTACGAAGCACACTTTTAAAGCTCACTCACTCTTTCTCTCTCTCTCTCTCTTTATCTCTCTCTCACACGCACACACACACACACAAACACACAGGCACGGGCGCACATACACACATACACACAGAGTTTGCCTATATTTACACCAAAACATAAATTAATGTAAGTGCGCCAATATTCCGATTAAGCGATTGGATAATGAAAGGTTTCTACACCAAAGATATCGAGTTTACCGAGTGCGAACATTTGCGTATGCGTCCCAATACGCAGGCTGTGTGTGCAGCACGCATGCGTGTCATAAGCACGTGCACAGATGAACAGTTCGAGCGCAAAGATCTAACGCACGGGAATGGGAGCAGATATCGATTTTGGCGGGAAACACAGAAAAACATTTGAATATGATTACGTGAACCGATGTTGTAGCATAGGTAGATAGATCTATGTATGAATATATTTTTATTTATATGCATAAATGCAAACAAAACTAGATAGATAGCTATGAACAGAATATATATATATATATATATATATATATATATATATATATATAAGTGTGTGTAAAAATTAAGATATAAATAAAAAATATCTGTAAAAAACACTACTATGAGTAAATTTATTCTTACAAGGGACACAAAAATTTAAAAACGAAATCAAGAAATTATTAAAAATGGTGACAATATATATATATATATATATATATATATATATATTAAGTAATTTCTAAAAAAATTATTGCATTCATTTCTAATCCGATATTTTTATCACCTCAAATGTTATTTTAGTATAGATAGATAGATCGATAGACGTAGTACACATTGTTTCGAATAATAAAAAAAACGAGACCACAATATATACACTAAAATAACGTTTGAGAAAGAAAGAAAGAAAGAAAGAAAGAAAGAAAGAAAGAAAGGAGCGTAGGACTTCATAGGACTTTGTAGTACTTCGGAGTTCGAATGATCAACAGATTTACCCACGCCAAGAAGGTTAATAAAAGATGATAATGACGAGGATGCACACGGCTAATTTTAACAAAATTTACATGCTTGAAGTTGTGTCAAGAGATCGTTTCAGGGAAAAAAATCACAATTTTTTCGTAGTTTCAATGAATTGTTACGAAGAAAATTGTTCATACAACAGATTAAATAGTCTAACACTAAATACTATTCAAAAATGTTAAAACAAAAATAAGAGACTTCCTTGTGTACAGAAGGGGAATATACTGTTGCATACATTCAAAAGTAGACGGAGATAGCTTGAAATACTTAGCTTTCTCTGATTGTTGAAGAAAATCTTTTGGGGTGCCATGTGCTTGTTTACGGTCGATAATATAACTGGCGAGTAATTTGACACTGGCAAGAATTTGAACGCTGGACACGTGAACAAAAACGAAATCTTTCACATGACTTCAGACACTCTTCTCTTGTTAATATAATTTTTCTCATTATATATAAAAAATGATTTCGCATAGGTTCGCTATTTTCTTTTCTTTCTTGACTCAACTGATAATTTATGTGAAAACAAGGTTTTCTGTGGTCAAAATGCAATTTCACAGAGTTTCGCGAATTTATTTCCGTCGATCGCTCTCTGTGAAGGCATTGGTTCAAAGAAAATTTCACATAGGCTCGCAAATTTTTTTTTCGTCTTTTCCACAGCTCTTCCAAATTTGAAGAGAGTGGGTAAATGGAGTTATTATTAATAAATCACAACAAAACTGATACGTGAAATTTGAAAGGTACAAACATTTATTCCTTAGCCATGAAAAACAATATAACAAAATACAATTTTTGCAAGAAAGTTTGCACAAAAATTTCCTTATGTGCACCTTTTTAGTGACAAGGCAAGATAACAGATCAAAATAAGAGTTATGGGCTCTTACAATACATTCTTCAAATAAAAGAAAAAGACCATGAGAATGTAACCCCCAAAATGTTAAATAGGTTGAAAAGACTCTTTTAAAATATGCACCACCTAATTGAAAGACGAAAAAACATATGTAAGTATTGGCAAATTCACTTGAGTTACTAGGACTTTTACTATTTTTTACTTTTTTATAACACAGTTCTATTCACTTCTTTTTTCCGTTTGCTCTTCTGTGACAAACAGTTAAGCTCATCCACAGGTGTCTGCCAAAAATAGTTTTTCCTTTAGGGAACCTTATTTTTATGCCTTTCATGTCTCCTCGTTTTCTGATTTCTTCGAAATTTTCGTTACCTTCCCGTCAAAAATTATTACACCTAGTAGAAATTTTCTTTATCTTCTAAAATTATCTGATGACCCATCTTTTTTATATCCATGAAAGAGGCTCCAGATCATCTGAACTTTTAAATTTACTTGTGTAGAAAGCCACCCTTTTAATTGGAGGAAAATCCAAGGTGTATATATTTTTTTAAATTTGAAAAAGAAATAAAAAAATTAGTCTGCCTTGAGCGAATTATTTTGCACCAGTTTTTTTTTCAGCTAATTCTATATTTAGAAACTTTAACAGATCACAGTATCACATCAAATGTAATTTTTATTAACCGCCTGACCTTATTTTAAATATAATTATCATTATTATATAATTATTTTTCAGTTGTAATACCAGATATATGGGTCACCAGGACAATGTTTCCCGATTTTCAATATAGCCTTTCTTTTAGGCCTATCAGAGTCAAAATTATTCGATATGGAATAAAAAGTTCCTTAGTCACGTTTGTATCATTAAAAGGTGGGTTAATTTCAATGTTTTTATTCACAGTAGCACTTAATATTTCACTAGTGTCACTAAAGGTAACATATACGGTATTCAATGCTTTTAGAGACTACACGGAACATTAGGTTACGTTTTATGAAAGTTTTTACTTTTTTTCACTAAAGGATTTGCATACATAATTTGACAAAAAGACTCATAAGAAATCATAGTACTGAAATTATCTTCAGTAGATTTTTACAAGGCTTAGAAAAAAAACGTTTAATTGGGATTACAAAGTTTTTACATTTTACAAAGGGAATTGTCCCACCAAGAATTTACGAAGATAATCCATGCATATATTTAATTATTTGCGTAGGATTAAATCCACGCCAATAAACCATGAACTTCCTTAAAAATTGGCTTTCAATTGTAATTTAAATTGGCTAGATTTTCCACAAACATCAACATTGATTCAAAATCATTATCGATAAGTAGGAGTAAAGAACGGTGAATACCGTTGTGAAACCCTATATAAAATTACCTCCCTTTACTTTTTCTGTTTTGAACCTAAGAATGTCTTTACTTTAAATTTTGTTGATAGGACAAACTAATTTTTATTTTTTTATGTATAGAATTGGAGAAATCAGATATTTGGCTTAATGTGTCCACCAGTCAATTAAGTGTATAAGGCCTGCTTCCGTTAAAATCTTTTATAAATGCGCGGGATGGTATTATGATTGCGTAAATATTTAGGTACCATTATGTTGCGAGAACAAACATTTTGAAGAGTAAATATTTACGGACTCCTGGGGAATTTATCCCACAAATAATATTGGCGGACTCAATGTGAGTCCAAGTAAAACAAAACAATACAGAACAAACGAGAACTAATTTCATGAATTGACAAAAGGAATTACGATAAAAGAAGAAAAGTTTTAAAGACTAGTCACTAGAGAATGAGAATGGCGGTGTATGTACGAAAGTCAAGAGAGAAAAATAAAACCATAACAATGAACGTGTCCCAGTTATGGACAACTTTTTTCCCACCTGCAACTACATCATATAGACAGAAGCTGTAAAAGAGGAAAGAGGCTAGGGAGAGAAATGCACACTTTTTTATAGGCTTAAGGAGCGCCCCCTAGAGGCAGTTTTTAGCAAAGTCATGTGGGATAACTCATAGATTATATAGGTAACAGTAAATTTTGTTTTCTACCACTATTTTTGTAACAAATATTTGTGGTCAAGTTCTTGTTTCGTTTAAATTTTTGAAGACAAAGGACACCAAAATGATTTTTAGATTTACAAAATCTACATGCAAACGATGTTATTATTATTATTATTATTATTATTATTATTATTATTATTATTATTATTTATTTCTGATTAATACGGAAATTGTTGCAAAAGGCCGGGGAAAATAGGGAAAGGGATAGTCTTCATAAGCTATCCGACTCCTAGTTAATTAGATTTACGACCCATTCATTCATTACAATTTACTCATTCACCACAAGAATTCATCCATCTCCTCTCAATCCTGCATATACCTAAATATCGCATATTCACAGGGGACCTACAAAACACCACATGATATAAAAATCTGATGAAAGTCCAAAATCTTTTCTTTCTTTTTTTTTTATAAAAAATTTCCTGATTCATGAAATGATGATGAGGGGGATGAACCCCAGAAAATAGACTAAAATGTAACACAAAGATAAAATCAAAACAAATGTTAGTAGGGGGCGTCCACCCTTCAAAGTAATAAGAGAGGGGTCGCTGTATTCTGCCGATAGACAGAATCAAGAAGCACACTCACTATTGGAATAGGGAGGATGAAAATAGATGACGGAATGGGGGAAAATCAAAGGTTGACCCAGCCGAGAAGCAAACGGGGGAAAAAATAAACTGGGAGGATGGAAATCTCAGCATGAGCCATAACAAAAGAGAATGCCGAGAAAGTTGCCGAGAACAACACTTATTCATATTAACTAGGAAAACATAACAGTGTCTAACTTAACCAGGGAAGTGTTCACAGGAGACTGCCCCGTTGCACTAAGGTGACTTAAAAGAGAAAATCAAGACTAACCCCGTCCACACAAACCATGTTTTGTCCGATTTAAACTGGACTTCTTTACTACTAATTTGTCATTTTTGATGCTGTAAGGGTTTTTTATAACTTAGGCATAGTTGTCGAAAATTTGTGTCAGCGAAGCATAGTTGGTTCCTGTAATAAGAATAATTTCCCTTTTCAAAACATTGGGCAACCTTGAAAAAATAGTGTAACTCATACATTTATACCCAGGAGTGTATTCCTTCAGGGAATCTAGTTTAAAGGAGATATTATTCAGAGTCACGCACAGCTTTACATTCATTTATCTGATTTAATATCTCATTTACGATATAATCGTGATTCAAATATTCTTTAAATAAGTGAATAGCATTGGAGTAATCCTCATTCGTGATTGTCAAATGTTGGCTAATCTACAGAGATTCCCTCAAATAATGTAATTTAGCAGCATTAATTTTTACTTGTGTCATATAAATTTAAAATTGCGTAAGGAAGTTTTTGAAAGTAAACTTGTCCTCACAGTTTTTGCCATTAAATATTGGGCAATTAAGTTCGGGTGCGGAAGAACACATACTAAAAATTAGTGTGCCGCGAAATATTGTGAGGGAATCACGAAAAGAAAAATAATCAGGCACAGGTTTTACACTAAATAAGCTACACAAATAGTTGAATAGAAACAGTGGAATAAACTAAGTTCATATTTCCCCGCGTATTTTTAAAAATCTATGGTTTTATTTCATAACATTTAAATGTATACCCTTTAAAATTTTCGCTAAGTGTGCCGTGATATATTTTATTTTCTCCTAGGTGTGCTGTTGCTTAAAAGAGTTCAGAGACACTGAATTAGAGACTTCATCATCTACTTTAGTAACAGTATTTTCATTATTTGATTTAACAAGTGTTGCTTTGTTAGCAAATTTTTCAAGTATATTACACTGAAATTGCCCAATAACACAAGCATCTTTCTCTAGTTCTTTCTCGTCAGTATCACTATCGATGCAAATGTAATCTATTTGATTCTACTGTTTCTAGCCACTTAAGTATAATCTGTTCTTGTTGAAAGTAATGATCTTTAAGTACATTTTTTTTATTCTTTAACGAGTTCATGACCATTTCAAACTATTTTTAATCGAAATTCTTTTCTTCCGTGTTTTCATGATGTCAGCAACTTTTATAGAAATCACCTTTCGAAATTTATTCTTTTAGTTAAAATTCAAAAGTTACTTTTAAATTAAGGTAATTTCATTTTAAAGGTAGAATTTTATTCTTAAAATCCACAAGCTTACTTCTGGACTTTTCAATACTGAATTTATTTTAACCTTTCTGAATTTATTTTTTAATTAGAGGCAGAATTTTACGTTTAAAATTATCTGATTAAGTTTAAAAAAAATTAAAAGATCACGCTCAACATTTAGTTACTTCTATCAATACTACATTTACATTTAATAGCTTTCTGAATATTACTTTTAAATTTTCTGAATTTTACTTTTAAATGTTTTAACTGAAAATATTATTTTGTTCTTTGCCTATTTTGTCTGTGTAATAAATGTTCTTTTCAAATTTCTCATGGTCGTTTCGATTTTTTGTTTTTTGTATGTGTGATATGGATTATTGCCCCTTATAAGTATTCTGTATTTAAGTCTAGCTCGCACATACTCAATAATAAGTCGAATAAAGCTTTAGATAAGTTATACTTGCGTTCGTCTTCTCACTACAGTGTGCCACATTTTGTATAATCGGGATAAGAGAGGTGACTTCCTCTCTTCTCCCAGGGGAAATATCCTTTTATTCTTGACGTTACTGGACTGTGGTAGTGATCCCACCATACAGCATATTTGGAAAGTACCTGAAAACCATATTACAGGTTGACCCAATACTTGTAAGTGAAATTGGGTTGAAGAAACTTTTCAGAAGCCGTCGATGTTTGTGTTAGCACGAAATTGCAAGTCATTGTGACTGAAGGTTTGAGCGAGAGACCTTGATTAACCCATTGATCACGCCAGATTATTCAATACCTACCTCAGGTCCGCTCAGCATAGTTGAAGTATAAAGAAACGGGTGGGCTCAGTGGACGTTAATCAAATACAAATGTACCCGAACAAGCGTTTGCAACAGGGATTAACTAGCCGCGCCAACAGGCTTGTGTGTTCGAAAACGACTAGTCAGCCAATACATAGTGAGAAGTAGATCAATAATTCTGTGGCCTAATAATGAAAAATTCATTTTTAACATAATTTTCCTTGTTGAGGCATTTAAAAAGTGGTCCCCATTAATGCAGTGTATCTGCCATTATACAGTGAAACTTTCAGATCAAAATTCAATTATTTCAAGCTTCGGACATCACTCCATCCACACACACACACACACACAACCTTATATAAATGCGGACCGTTATCAATATTTCCTCTTTTCAACCTCTTTTTCTTTTTGCGCTATTTCTGTCTCAAATTTTTCCATACTCCTCCTCTAACACACTACTTCTTTTTCTTCTTCTTCTTCTCAAGTCTTTTTCTTGTTTCTCTCCCACTTTTCTTTCTATTTTTCGTATTCCTTTCCTCTTCAATTTTCTTTATTCTTTTTCTCTTTCTACTTTTTTTTGCTTCTCTTCTTCATCCGCCAATCTTGTTCCTTTAACGCCAAATGCTATATTAAAATACCAGTATTTTCCTTCATTAGAATTTTTTTGTTAACATCCCGATTTTTTTCACGCTGTTCTCACAACCAGCCTGAAGCAGGAAATCGCCATCCGGGGCTTTGGGTTCCAACTGTGGCTTGAGGGGCATACGCCCCTGGAAATATGGCGCTGTAAAAAGAGTGTCCAAACACAAATTCACGTGATAAAAAGCATGAAGCACTGAAATTGCCTTTAGGATTCAGTCCAAAATAGGAATACTTTGTTTCATCTATTTTTTTTTCTTTTTCCGGAAACAGCTTGATGGTTCAAACATGTCGCCGACAAGCAGTTAGATTGTGGTAACTCGAAATACTATGAACAGGCACAGAAATCGATTTCGGAATCGAACCATGACTTTGGGCATTTAAGGAAATAACGTTTTAATTTTTATTTGAAAATGTTTCTTTGCCAAAGTATATAAAAAACCTTTTCTGGTACAACTCGCTTGGAGGCTGAAGCATATATGTGAAGAAGTTGGTATGCCTTGTTTTTTTAAAGTGAGTCTCCCTTCGAGAATTGGTCTTGTCCAAGAAATATTTAAATAGGAATATAAAAAAGAAAGCTCCCTAATAATCTTTACTTTCAAAACTTTTGGTGCCCTTGTCACTCGGCATCGCAGGTCAACTCGTTGTTGGCGCCATAACCAATCGCTGATGATTTCTCATCGTCTTACTTTCGAACTAAAATAAATCACAGTTCTTATTTTGCATTATTGCAATCGTTGTTTTCGCATCGTTCATTTCTTCTCATGCATATAAATGTTCTACGTTTCTATGTGTTGTTTGAATTTCTTTATTACTTTTATCTTTTTGATTTTTGTAATAGGTTATCAAAGAAAAGATTTACGCGATTATATATATATATATATATATATATATATATATATATATATATATATGGCAAAAATATAGTTTTAAGTTATGCTATTTTTATGGGTAAAGTTCTCAATATCAGGAGCAGAGCGCTTGAAAATAAGATGTCAATGCTATTTTCTTTTTTGCGTAATTTAGAAGACAATTTATCCATCGCAACCTCTTCATATCCAGATCTCTTCATATATCTACTGAAGTAGCAAAATAGCTATCTATATCAGTTAGCTAGGGCTTACTGTCATTCGTGGGAAATACCAGATGCTGTAAGCTTGGATGTGCAGGTGGTGTAATGGATAATGACTCGGAATTGTTAATCGGAGTACCAAGTTCCAATTCCAGTTGTGTTCATTATATTCACTTACGTAGAAATTTGTTGAGCTATCTATATTTGGTTATTCATATGTATTTGTCTGTGATTGTCAGTATTTATATATAGTAATTTATCGAGTCCAGAATAATTTTAACAGAATGTGGAAAGTATTGAATGGTCGTTTCGTCCTATTTCGATGAAACCACCTTCGAATGTCACAATGGCAGATTTTTACACGCATACACACGCGCACACACACGCGCGCACACACACAAACATATACATATATATATATATATATATATATATATGAAAAAATTATAGTTTTAATGTATGCTATCGACATCGAGCAACGACAATCTGTTTCATGGTTGAACGCAATCATGTGTGTTTGAAATTACGCTTAAAAATATATTGACTAACTAATTTTAATGATAAACCTGGAAGAAAAAAAAATCTGCGGAGAGCCATGATCGCCTCGGCCCTGAAGAGAAATAGCACTAGAAAAGGACATCAGCTAAAAAACGATGATCCTGAAATATATTTTAAACCAGGATTTTCCTGGTAGCTGAAATTAAAAAAAAAGATCTATAGTGCAAGGAGCAAGAGCTGGAAAATGATTTCCACATTGAGAGAATTTGGAATTAAATTAATCCTTGTCATTAGAAACGCACTTAGCAACGAACGTAAAGATTTACATTATTTTTTATTATTATTATCTTAGTTTTGCTTATCAAGGTGAAAGGATTTAAAAAAGAGATTTTTGTTTAGCAACAACTGGTTGTAGCTAATCATTGGCGTCATAGAGAGGATCGATAAGTACCTTGAGCAAGTGAATTCTGGAACAAACCTGAGCGTGCATCCGCATAGGAAATGTTTTTCTCATTGTTTTTTCTCCTACTTAATATCTACATGCAGTAACGAAGGATGAATTTGAAATCGGGGCATCCAGTTCATGACGACCCTCAATGGTTACGAAAGGAATATGAAACAATTATTACGACCATTATTACTAGTCCCTTTAGTTTATAATGGGCACCGTGTGTACAGCAGCCACTGTAGTAGTGGTGTTTCCTGGGCAAAATAGCCTGACAGAACCTAAACCTCTCCAGCCTGGTTTGAATTCAGAGTTTTCCTTCTCCTAGACTAGTCGCCAACCAACAGTCTGTTCTGCTATTCAACCCATAGCTGGAGGGAGAAGAGATGGATCCATCCCTTTCTCCCCGCCACTGTGGGGTGTATTTGCATGTAAGTGAATGTAATGAACTCTACTGGAAGAAAATTATAGAATCAACAAATAACAATGTATTTAAATCCTATTTATTTAGAAATTAATTCAATTCTTTATTTCCTTTTGACAAATAAGTTGATCACATTGTTGTAAAAATATCAGTACCACGCTCTGCTTTCATTTTCTTCAAAAAATCATCATTCATAGAAATGAAAACTAATTTGCTCAATCTATATTCATGATGAGAATAAGAAACAACAACTAATTCCACCCCTTTTAGTTTGTTTTTTTTTTTTTTTTTTACTTTTTTCGTTCATTCAGCCTTAATCCTTTTTCATTTAATTTCTCCACTTCTTTGTGTATACTCCAGACGCGGGATTGGTATACAGGAGGAGGGGTCTTTTCTGCTTGCACTAATCAACTAATGTTTTTTGTTCAGAGCTTATCCTAAGAAATGAAGGAATGGGAAATTTTAAAATTGATCACCAGTGCAAAATGGATAAGTAAAAATAATTAATTTTTTATTATACAAAAATTGTTTATCCTAGTAAAATCTAAGACATCGAGTGCATGCGTTGTATACAAGGAAAACTTCGCCATATTTTTTTTTACTGAGTTTACAAAATAATGTAGAGCGCAAGACGCACTATATAAGTACTGCCAGCTTGGAAACTATTGATCCTTCGTAGGCCCTACAATATAAGAGTTTGATCAAAAAGTATCGGTACTGTTGCTATGGTAACGGAGCTAAAGCCCGCAGAGTGAAGCCGCTTGGTACAGACTTTGAAATCTGCTACGCATATAGATTAAGTTTATAACTTTCTCACCCACTTTCGTTGTTTATAGCAGTGTTTGGAAGGAAAATGTTCAGAGTGTGATAACGCACCCCCACAGAAAACTTTTTTTTTGAAAACCGTCAAAAATCGAATCGTGGGTCTATTGCTAGAATCCCGAAACCAAAGCTCAGTCTTTGCAGCGGAAGACGCCAACCTCTCCAAGATGGATGAAAGCACAAATGAGTTGAAGCAATGTGAAGACAATGTTGGCAGTTTTCTTTGACTACAAGGTCATTCTTCATCACGAGTATACTCCACCTGGTCAGACAGCAAACAAGGTGTACTAACGTGAGACAGAAGTGCATGCGTCCAGTGACTGACAATTCCATCATAACACACCTGTCCATTCAGTGCATCTTGTACAGCAGCTTTGGACAAACACAACATTTCCCAAGTTTTTCAATCACCATATTCCGCAGATCTCGCCCCTACTCCAACGTCCCAGTTGAAAATGCCTAAATCTCCTGAAAAACATCTATAAAACTCTCTACCGCTAACAGCTAAAATAACAATCTGACAACTCATCACCAATCAATGCTACTTCACACTTAATGATGATTGTTACAAACAAAAATTTGGTTTACCAATGGGATCGCCCCTCAGTGGAATGATGGCATGCATCTTCTTAGAATTTCTCAAATACTGTCCTTTCTAAAATATTTTACCCAAACAATAAACATTCTTCCGTTATGTTGATGATGCTCTACTTATATATCCTCGTGATATTGATTTACATGACCCAGAAGATCAACTAAACAAAGTCGAACGCACAATGGAATTTACATAGAAAATGGAAAAACACAATTCCTTACCTTTCTTCGATATCAAGTTACTCCGCCTTTCAACAGTTTAAAACTCGGTGTCCACCGGAAATCAACCAACAAAAATGACCTAATAAATTTCTTTTCACGTCATAAAATAGAATCCGGCATAATCATCGGATTCTACCTAAGAGCACTAAGAATAAGCAGCTCGAATTATTTAAACGAAACAATAAGCTAAAACCTGAAGGGCTAGTTCACTCCATCACCGCCTGTAATAATTGTCACAAAAATACATAGGAGAAACTTCAAGTAATCTAAATAAAAGTTTATATGAACACAAAAGGGATATTTTACAAAATAATACGTCAAATGCGTTGCTTATTCACCGTAACGAGACTGACCACAACTTTCACATAAAAAATGCTATTCTCATCAAAGGAGAAAACAATTCACTACGGCTAAATTATCTATCATCTACAGTAAATTTGTGCCCTGGCTCTTACAACATTTTCACCATTCCTGGCAGATCTAATATCACAGTGTAGAATACTTACTATGATGCAAAGAAAAAGACTAAATCAATTCGGCTACATAAAAAAACGTTCTGAAATTCACAGCTTCCCTCTGTCTTGCCCTACTAACTTTAGTTCGATGAAGTCCTGAAGATCTAAAATAATAAAAAAACCAAGCTTTTCTGCTATCGCGGTTTCTACCAATGAAGGTTTCCTCGAGCAGTGAAAAGGTCAATTGCTTTTCTATCGTTTTTTTATACACTTATGGTAGTGGTGGGAAATTTAATGAGAGGAAAGGGGTAAAGCAAGACTAAAGAAAGTATGTGAGAAGGAGAGAGGAAAAGAAAAAAAGAGAAAAAAGACGAAAAAGAGAGAGAAAAAAAATTTTTAGTAACTCTAATCTGGGTTCATGTTGTGCCAGTTGATATTCTTTTCCGTGTTTGCAAGCTGCCATTACTTCAGGTCTCTCATTTAACAAGTTGCTTTGCTCTGGGTATAACATAATCGCCAGAGTTTCTTCCTGACACAAACTGCATTTAATATTTCCAATACTGTATGGCTTAGCTTCCTTTTTTTTTTAAATACTCCAACATATATTATGACTTTTTCCATTTTCTTCTTTTAGTTCCCACACGTAACTAGCTATTAAATGAATAGACTGAATCCAACGGAACTCTGCTTTATATCCGAGCCATTATTCATTACACCACCCGCACATCCAAGTTTACAACACCTGGTATTCCCAAGCGTATACCCATCTAGGTAATGACAAAACTTGACGTTGTTTAACTTCGCTAATCATACGAGAACTAGTGTTTCAACGTGATATAGCCGTAAGTCCTATAAGAGCATTTGAAAATCAAATCAATCATCATCTCAAATTTTCTATAACTCATTATCATTCGAAGAGAATTTTCATGCTGGTTAATTGACTTTTCGTTCTTACTAACTTTTCTTCCTAAATCTCTTCTGTGACATTTTAAAAAGCCAAATATATTTTCTTGTTCCCCATTTTCAATTTCTTTTGTTGATTGTTTCTTTATCTACATTAATCTTTTTCGCAATTTACAATATTGTATTCCAGTCACAATATATCTTCATAGATTTACAGCAATATGTTCTTTTATATTTATATATATTTTTATAATATATTCACATATCTGAAATCATAAAATAAATATCTACAACTATAAAATATTCAATAAAAGATGTTTTATATAGGTTACAAAACAACAACACTTTCCCGCTGACTTACATGCCACTTATCCGAATAAGTGCTATTAAACAGCAAATTGTTTCCTAATGAGCTGTTTAAGAACTATAGTAACATTAGACAGCTCCTTACAAATAACACCAAAATAATTCATAAAGCCTATAGCAAAAATAGACTAAATAGATTGAAGTCATTTACATCAAACAAAAGCAACTATACATAAAAAAAATAATTATAGTCCCCGACCCAGAATTATCTAATTCATACAAAAACGTCATCACACGCGACTGGAACACGCCATCTTGGCAATCGATAAATGTGACTTCCAGCGTTTTGTAGTTAATCCAATTTAAATTATAACGACACATTAGATACACCAATTATGATTTTCTCCACCTTATTTTACTTAAGTATTTATTGTTTATAACCATCATAAACTCACTAACTACACACTCCTGACGATGATTCAGGTGATTCAAAAGCTTGGACATCACAATTTTATTGATTTGGAAAATTTCGTTCATCTGCAGCAGCCAGTTTTACGAAAACTCTAGCGCAATTCTGAAAAAGGTCAAATTTAATGTTTGTACGTTTCAATAAAACTATATGATACTATATATTTATGATATGAGGAACAGCCTAATAAGATAATGATAATAATAATAAATCTCACGCCAACAAATTATTTCTTGTAAATATTTCTGAGAACCGCAAATACTTACAAGTACATGGCGACTTAATTAAAAATACGTCGCCCGGGATATGACGATAAACTACATACGGAAACAATCGGAAAGTCTGAGATGCGCAGAACCAGCAGGGTGGTAGCATCTGTTAGAATTCCAACTATGGGCAAATAGTTAACACACAAAATGGGGTAAAAAAAACTATGAAAGTATACATATATATTTTTATAGTAAAAATAACAGCAATACATTTTTTTTAAAAAGACAAAGAAATACCAGAATTACATTTAGAACAAACAAAGAAAAATTAGCGGAAATGCATTTTTTTTAAATGAAATTAAAAATGTTGGTTGGCTGGTTGGTTAGTTGGGTTTTATGGCATATCAACCACTGAAGGTCATTTAATGCCAAATTAAGTTAATATAGATATATATATTAAATATACAGTACAATTAAACGTATAGCTGGCAACATTATTTTCTTTTCAAACAAACGTATAGCTGGCAACATTATTTTCTTTTCAAAAAAACGTATAGCTGGCAACATTATTTTCATTTCAAAAACGTATAGCTGGCAACATTATTTTCTTTTCAAAAAAACGTATAGCTGGCAACATTATTTTCTTTTCAAAAAACGTATAGGTGGCAACATTATTCCTTTCAAAAAACGTATAGCTGGCAACATTATTTTTTTTACAAAAAACGTATAGCTGGCAACATTATTTTATTTTCAAAAACACGTATAGCTGGCAACATTATTTTCTTTTCAAAAAAACGTATAGCTGACAACATTATTTTCTTTTCAAAAAACGTATAGCTGGCAAAATTATTCCTTTCAAAAAACGTATAGCTGGCAACATTATTTTCTTTTCAAAAAACGTATAGCTGGCAACATTATTTTCTTTTCAAAAAAACGTATAGCTGACAGCATTATTTTCTTTTCAAAAAACGTATAGCTGGCAAAATTATTCCTTTCAAAAAACGTAGAGCTGGCAACATTATTTTCTTTTCAAAAAACGTATAGCTGGCAACATTATTTTCTTTTCAAAATCTTATAGCTGGCAACATTTTTCCTTTAAAAAAACGTATAACTGGCAACATTATTTTCTTTTCAAAAACACGTATAGCTGGCAACATTATTTTCTTTTCAAAAAAACGTATAGCTGGTAACATTATTTTCTTTTCAAAAAACGTATAGCTGGCAACATTATTCCTTTCAAAAAACGTATAGCTGGCAACATTATTTTCTTTTCAAAAAACGTATAGCTGGCAACATTATTTTTTTTTCAAAAACGTATAGCTGGCAACATTATTCCTTTCAAAAAACCTATAGCTGGCAACATTATTTTCTTTTCAAAAAACGTATAGCTGGCAACATCATTTCCATTTCAAAAAACGTATAGCTGGCAACATTATTTTCTTTTCAAAAACGTATAGCTAGCAACATTATTTCTTTTTCAAAAAACGTATTGCTGGCCACATTATTCCTTTCAAAAAACGTATAGCTGGCAACATTATTTTCTTTTCAAAATCGTATAGCTGGCAATATTATTCCTTTCAAAAAACGTATAGCTGGCAACATCATTTCCATTTCAAAAAACGTATAGCTGGCAACATTATTTTCTTTTCAAAAAACGTATAGCTGGCAACATTATTTTCTTTTCAAAAAATGTATAGCTGGCAACATTATTCTTTTCAAAAAACGTATAGCTGGCAACATTATTTTCTTTTCAAAAAACGTGTAGCTGGCAACATTATTTTCTTTTCAAAAAACGTATAGCTGGCAAAATTATTCCTTTCAAAAAACGTATAGCTGGCAACATTATTTTCTTTTCAAAAAACGTATAGCTGGCAAAATTATTCCTTTCAAAAAACCTATAGCTGGCAACATTATTTTCTTTTCAAAAAACGTATAGCTGGCAACATTATTTTCTTTTCAAAAAAACGTATAGCTGGCAACATTATTTACTTTTCAAAAAACGTATAGCTGGCAACATTATTTTCTTTTCGAAAACACGTATAGCTGGCAACATCCTTTTCTTTTCAAATATCGTATAGCTGACAATATTTTTTTTTTTTTTCAAAAAACGTACAGCTGGCAACATTATTCCTTTCAAAAAACGTATATCTGGCAACATTATTCCTTTCAAAAAACGTATAGCTGGAAATATTATTTTCTTTTAAAAAAACGTATAGCTGGCAACATTATTCCTTTCAAAAAACGTATAGCTGGCAACATTATTTTCTTTTCAATAAACGTATAGCTGGCAACATTATTTTCTTTTCAAAAACGTATAGCTAGCAACATTATTTCCTTTTCAAAAAACGTATTGCTGGCAACATTATTCCTTTCAAAAAACGTATAGCTGGCAACATTATTTTCTTTTCAACAACCGTATAGCTGGCAACATTATTTTCTTTTCAAAATCGTGTAGCTGGCAATATTATTCCTTTCAAAAAACGTATAGCTGGCAACATTATTTTCTTTTCAAAAAACGTATAGCTGGTAACATTATTTTCTTTTCAAAAAAACGTATGGCTGGCAACATTATTTTCTTTTCAAAAAACGTATAGCTGGCAACACTATTCCTTTCAAAAAACGTATAGCTGGCAACATTATTTTCTTTTCAATAAACGTATACCTGGCAACATTATTTTCTTTCAAAAAACGTATAGCTGGCAACATTATTTTCTTTTCAAAAAACGTATAGGTGGCAACATTATTCCTTTCAAAAAACGTATAGCTGGCAACATTATTTTTTTACAAAAAACGTATAGCTGGCAACATTATTTTATTTTCAAAAACACGTATAGCTGGCAACATTATTTTCTTTTCAATAAAACGTATAGCTGACAACATTATTTTCTTTTCAAAAAACGTATAGCTGGCAAAATTATTCCTTTCAAAAAACGTATAGCTGGCAACATTATTTTCTTTTCAAAAAACGTATAGCTGGCAACATTATTTTCTTTTCAAAAAAACGTATAGCTGACAACATTATTTTCTTTTCAAAAAACGTATAGCTGGCAAAATTATTCCTTTCAAAAAACGTATAGCTGGCAACATTATTTTCTTTTCAAAAAACGTATAGCTGGCAACATTATTTTCTTTTCAAAAAAACGTATAGCTGGTAACATTATTTTCTTTTCAAAAAACGTATAGCTGGCAACATTATTCCTTTCAAAAAACGTATAGCTGGCAACATTATTTTCTTTTCAAAAAACGTATAGCTGGCAACATTATTTTCTTTTCAAAAAAACGTATAGCTGGTAACATTATTTTCTTTTCAAAAAACGTATAGCTGGCAACATTATTCCTTTCAAAAAACGTATAGCTGGCAACATTATTTTCTTTTCAAAAAACGTATAGCTGGCAACATTATTTTCTTTTCAAAAAAACGTATAGCTGGTAACATTATTTTCTTTTCAAAAAACGTATAGCTGGCAACATTATTCCTTTCAAAAAACGTATAGCTGGCAACATTATTTTCTTTTCAAAAAACGTATAGCTGGCAACATCATTTCCATTTCAAAAAACGTATAGCTGGCAACATTATTTTCTTTTCAAAAACGTATAGCTAGCAACATTATTTCTTTTTCAAAAAACGTATTGCTGGCCACATTATTCCTTCCAAAAAACGTATAGCTGGCAACATTATTTTCTTTTCAAAATCGTATAGCTGGCAATATTATTCCTTTCAAAAAACGTATAGCTGGCAACATTATTTTCTTTTCAAAAAACGTATACCTGGCAACATTATTTTGTTTTCAAAAAACGTATAGCTGGCAACATCATTTCCATTTCAAAAAACGTATAGCTGGCAACATTATTTTCTTTTCAAAAAACGTGTAGCTGGCAACATTATTTTCTTTTCAAAAAACGTATAGCTGGCAACATTATTCCTTTCAAAAAACGTATAGCTGGCAACATTATTTTCTTTTCAAAAAACGTATAGCTGGCAAAATTATTCCTTTCAAAAAACCTATAGCTGGCAACATTATTTACTTTTCAAAAAACGTGTCGCTGGCAACATTATTTTCTTTTCAAAAAACGTATAGCTGGCAACATTATTCTTTTCAAAAAACGTATAGCTGGCAACATTATTTTCTTTTCGAAAACACGTATAGCTGGCAACATCCTTTTCTTTTCAAATATCGTATAGCTGACAATATTATTTTCTTTTCAAAAAAACGTATAGCTGGCAACATTATTCCTTTCAAAAAACGTATAGCTGGCAACATTATTTTCTTTTCAATAAACGTATACCTGGCAACATTATTTTCTTTCAAAAAACGTATAGCTGGCAACATTATTTTCTTTTCAAAAAAACGTATAGATGGCAACATTATTTCCTTTTCAAAAAACGTATAGCTGGCAACATTATTTTCTTTTCAAAAAACATATAGCTGGCAACATTATTTTCTTTTCAAAATCTTATAGCTGGCAACATTTTTCCTTTAAAAAAACGTATAGCTGGCAACATTATTTTCTTTTCAAAAAAACGTATAGCTGGTAACATTATTTTCTTTTCAAAAAACGTATAGCTGGCAACATTATTCCTTTCAAAAAACGTATAGCTGGCAACATTATTTTCTTTTCAAAAACGTATAGCTGGCAACATTATTCCTTTCAAAAAACGTATAGCTGGCAACATTATTTTCTTTTCAAAAACGTATAGCTGGCAACATGTTTTTCTTTTCAAAAAAACGTATAGCTAGCAACATTATTTTCTTTTCAAAAAACGTATAGCTGACAACATTATTTTCTTTTCAAAATCTTATAGCTGGCAACATTTTTCCTTTCAAAAAACGTATAGCTGGCAACATTATTTTCTTTTCAAAAAACGTATAGCTGGCAACATTATTTTCTTTTGAAAAAAACGTATAGCTGGCAACATTATTTCCTTTTCAAAAACGTATAGCTGGCAACATTATTTTCTTTTCAAAATCTTATAGCTGGCAACATTTTTCCTTTAAAAAAACGTATAGCTGGCAACATTATTTTCTTTTCAAAAAATGTATAACTGGCAACATTATTTTCTTTTCAAAAAACGTATAGCTGGCAACATTATTCCTTTCAAAAAACGTATAGCTGGCAACATTATTTTCTTTTCAAAAAATGTATAACTGGCAACATTATTTTCTTTTCAAAAAACGTATAGCTGGCAACATTATTCCTTTCAAAAAACGTATAGCTGGCAACATTATTTTCTTTTCAAAAAAACGTATAGCTGGCAACATTATTTTCTTTTCAAACAACATATAGCTTGCAACATTATTCCTTTCAAAAATCGTATAGCTGGCAATATTATTTTTTTTTTTCAAAAAACGTATAGCTGGCAACATTATTCCTTTCAAAAAACGTATAGCTGGCAACAGTATTGTTTCATAAACGTACAGCTGGCAACTTTATTTTTCTGAAAACACCATCTGAAGCCTTCCTTGCTGTTGGATGTAGTTTATCGTCATACCCAGGACGCGGGTGTATTTTAACGTCATACCCAGGACGTGGGTAAGATCTGGAAAAACTAGGAGTTCACTATTTGCCCATAGCTGGGAGCCTAACAGGTGCTACCACCCCGGTTCAAGGTGGACCTGGGAACACCCACAATTAAGAGGTTGTTCCAGGCTCCTCAAAACCTACTGATCAGAGGCCTTGCTGTTGGATGCAGTTTAACGTCATACCCAGGACGTACTAATGTTGATAAGAAAAGAAAATTTCGGCATTAAATGAGATTTAAGTAGTTGATATGTCGCTGAACAAACAAATAAATACAAGTGAACAAATGTTGTCACTTTCGTAATCCTCGTTGTAGTAGAGACTTTGTAATTGCAGATAAAACAATAGTAACGCCGTTGAATAATATTGTTGTCTGAGGCTTTCGAATATCACTCGCAATAATAGTCTTTGCTCGATAATACACGCTCGAAAAGTAACCACCGAATAGTGATCCGTATAGTGATCAGTATAGAGATATAGTATAGGGAATAGTATAGAGATAGATAGTGTAGAAAGACTGATACTTGTAGTAATAGAGGATAGAATAGAAATAGCGATCAATTAGACACCACGTTAATTTCTATATATACATTTCCTTTACATCTTGTGGTCTACTTATTAGAAATGGAATCACCTGTGTTTGCTCACTGGTGATCTGTTTTCAAACTCCAGTGTCGGCAGAGACGCTTTATTCCTATATAACAATTATCATCGTCATAAGTCCCATGACCGGATGTTATCGTAGGGTCGCCTACATATATCTGGTTTGAAAGCCGGAGAATATACATTCGTGCGTAGTATTCTTTCGGTAGATTTACCTGGCAGAGCCCATCCCTACAAGTTGAACGTCCACCAATTTGAAGGCTAACCTTTGTCATGGATATGAGAGCATTGATTCTAACGAGGAACGAATATTGTTGTTGAATTCAATCTATGAATCCCTCTGCTGAACGATACCATGTCATCAGCGCGCTAGTTGCATCCATAGCTATAGAGCCCCAGTCTACACCTTTATATTAGATGACCGTTGAGCCTATGAGAATGTTCAACCGTCCTTTGACAAGTGCTGTTTTAATCCTGGTGCGTTGATTAGCCATCCTTCTCACCAGAAAAACCTGGGAGGGAGACCAGTTAATGGCCGATTAGGTAGTACTGGGTTACATAGTAACAGTAGCAATTGTAGAATCGTTATGCATGAAAATCCTAGCTGAACAAGATTTCTTTAAATATTCATACCTACCCGTCTGGCACCAACAAACATGCTGCGTTGAAAGTCACATAAACATAGCATTATTTTCCACACAACTACGGGAAATGAAATTCGGCCATTATGACCATATTTAAATGCCTAAACCTATTAAACTGCTGTCACGTCACTGACGGGTTATAAATTTGCATAAACGAGTTTGCCTAGTAAAGTGACAAATAGTTTTCTGTAAACTTATTTGAAAAAAAATAATTCTGTAATATTTCCATTTTTCGATTTTTTTTTTGTGATTAACCAGCGGTGTTAATTGGAATATCAGTCAGACATTTTGGACATCTTAGAAAATGTAAGGCTTAATTATTTTATTTTTATTGCTTGATACATCATTGTTTAAAAATATTTTTTCTTTTGACTTTGCTATACATATGGCCCGGTGGATAAAGGCAGTGACGAGACCCAAAGAGTTATGAGATCAATACCAGGCCACAGAAGTAGTGAACCAAAACTTGGAGAGTTGGGTTAAAGGGAAATAATTGAGACATCCGGAAGAGGCATGGCAAGTGGAACTAGAACAATCTACCCCCGGTGGACGAAATAAAGAGTTCGGTTCGAAATTCCAACACCTGAAGAAGACCGGAGAGTACAACGGCCGAAATGTTGTGAATATGGCAATGGAGATGAGGATAACAGTTCGAGTAATGTAAATAAGGAAAGAAAGGTGAGTTAAGTCACTTTGAATACACCTTGGTTGTTGGTGCCAGGGCAGATCTGAGTATTTTAAAAACTGCTGATCTAATAGATTTTTCACTCTCAACCATCTCAATGATTAACAGAGAATGATCAGAAAAGGCGAGTGACAATTCTGTGAGCGCCATAGAGAACTTTTGGGATATAGTGAAAAGGGAAAATGAATCCTGGATGTGTAACCAACCATTCTAGAATAATTGAAGAATGGCATAAAAACAGCATGTATCCAAATTTCAAAAGAGTGCTACCAGAACATCATTTAAAGAAGGATTGAAGCAGTTTGAATTCCAAGAATTGAATCATTCCAAGAAGAATTGAAACAGTTTGAAAAGCAACCTAGTACTAGAAGAGTATGCCTAGTAAAGTGACAAGTGTGTGTAAATATATAGCTGATTTGAAAAGTTTTTTCTATAATACTTCTATTCTTCATTTTATATGATTATCTTAATTTGTTTTCATTTCCTCAATTTATACTCTCTTGTTACTTCTCAAAATATTTTCTTTAGTTAATATCTTTAGGTTTTATGTCCTTATCAAAAATGCAATGAGAAAAACAATTGCAGCTTATACCAAGTATTACATTTTTAATCTTTTTTTTTTTTTTTTTTTCAAAGGTCTGGAGTGAAATATTGAAGCAAGTGCCTGCAGATTTGATAACTAAAGCTTCAATGCCTTGGTTAGGAGTTTGGTTCTGTCTCCTTATGCAACCAGCAAATGTTCCATTTGACCAAAGTTATTTTTTGGAAGCTAAGCATCGTGGACGAGTAAGTTTGAAAAATATATATTTTAGGAAACTAATAGTTAATCATTATACATCATATTTTCTCTTTTATAGAATTAGTAAGTAATAAAATTGAATAAAATTCTAGCGATTAGCAATTCTGTGAGCACCACAGAGCACGTTTGGGATAGAGTGAAAAAGGAAATTGAATCCTGGATATGCAACCAACATTTCTAGAAGAATTGAAGAATGCCATAATAACAGCATGTATCCAAATCTCAAGAGAGTGCTATCAGAACATTAATAAATCTATGTCAAGAAGAATTGAAGCAGTTCTAAAAGCAAAACTAGCTTTAAGCAGATACTAGTAGACTATACCTAATAAAATCACCGATGAGTGAATATTATCGGTTTATTACATCAAAACAATAATCCTCCATCAATAAAATTAGTTTTAATCTAATATGCGCACAGTGCCTTTGAACTATAACATAATTCATATAATCAGTGAGACACTAAACAAGAAATACATCTCTAGGGCGCGATCGCATTAGATATTTTAAAGGCCTTTGACAAAGTGTGGTACAAGCTGTCTAGCTATGAAATAATTCGAAGAGTTTTCTCAATTATAAAATCCTTCCTAACGGCTAGGTTGCTGAAGATAGTTGTTAACGGCTAGTCCACCGAGGCCCAAGCGATAAATACAGGCATCCACCAAGGTTTCTCTTCTCGGTCTAAGCCTATTTTTGCTTTATATAATTGACCTGCCTAAGAGTATACGCCGATCTTTTGTGAATATCTATGTCGATAATACGACAATATATGGTTACACCTCCGAAACTCTAGACGGCCCGAGTTGCTAATCTCTTCTCGGACCTAGCTTTAACAGCCCATTGGTGGTGGTGGTGGTGGTGTTGGGGAACTGGCTGGTCACATGTAATTCCTCGAAAACCAAACTAGTGATATTCTATCATTGCCGATCTGGCCCAGAAGTTTCACCAATCGCGATAAACGTATATGCCTTTAGGGCGGTCCGATGCCTCGAGACCGCCTATTGGGGCTTAACTGGAACTTGTATATATGATCCATCGCTAAAGACGCTGGAAAAATGATCCCCCGTAAGTACCTGAGTCCTCCTGCTTTGTTCTACTTTTACAAGAACCAGACCAGGCCAAAAATGGAGTACTGCTGCCATATATAGGTAGAAACAAATTTGTCTTCACTTTCCAGTCTCCAAAAGCATTTCGACGTCCTTGTGCGGAACGAATTATTTTCTGCAGTACAATTCCTTTCCCACAGACGAAACGTTGCAAGCCTCTCGCTGTTCTGACAACGTTTCCATGGAAAGTGCACAGACGAACCTGATGCCTTAGTGCCATCAATTGTAAACCTTACCGCTATGACCCACCATGCCAAGTACATTGTAGTGAACCACCCTGATTCCCTTTGTATTCTATTGGTGAGATGTAAGTTCCACTCGAACAGTTTCTTCTAACGAACCCCTGAATTGTGAAACCGACTCCTAAGTGGATGCTTCGACGATCACTACAATCTTAACCTGTTCACGTCTAGGGATAACTGTTATCTTCCACACATATCCCCATAAACTGTAGCCCTCTACATCAAGTGGCTCTCTGGCCTTGTACAGAATGAACATGATGATAAGAGAAATAATTTTAGACATATATACTAAAGGCTATTCCACCACTGTAACTTGTGAATGCACCTTTCATTTTAAACTCCGGACCATTTAACAGCATAAATACTATATTAGCTTTCTCTCGACTTCCTACCTTCTTTCCTTGAAAACGACCAACGATCCTCAAAAGTCTTCTTTTATGCCCCATGTTTCTTCAGGCCGTGGTCCACCATAGCTCTCCATAACTTCCCGTTATTTGTAACTCTTCATTTTTCTTTTGCTTCTTTATGCCAGCCGTCATCAACGAATATTTAGCAGTTTAATCGCTGCTTTCCTCAATTTCTCTTACCTTCAATACGTTTTGCGAGTGTCAAATTTTCAAAGCCTTCTTTCCTCATTATATATTCCAGATATTTCAAAGTCTTCCTCTGACTAAAAGTATAAGTTCCATTGTTTTTCTTATTTTCCTTAAAAGTTACTCGTTGCTCATATGTTCAGTTCATTGTATTCTTAGCATCTGTCTATAGAACTATATCTCTGTCACTTGCGAGTATCTTATTCATCGGTGAGGAAATTGTCCATCATCTACTGACACATAGCAGATTCGATATGAGATAGCAGTTTAGTCATTAACATTTCAAGGGACATGCAACGAGTTCCGATTCTATATCAGATTATTTCTAAAAGATTCTCGCAAGCTACGACAAAAGGTTTTTAGTTTGGTATAGAAATAGGGACAGACTGAAAACGAGAGAACGTAGGTGTGGAGAAGAATAGATAATCATGAAGAGAGGGACAGACCAATCTGAACATATTAGATAGATAGATAGATAGATAGATAGATAGATAGATAGATAGATAGATAGATAGATAGATAGATAGATAGATAGATAGATAGATAGATAGACCCCCCCCACCCGACAATCGCAAGAGATCATCTTATAGCTCAGTTGTGCATGGACATAGCTGTGCCTTTCACAGATAGATAGATAGATAGATAGATAGATAGATAGATAGATAGATAGATAGATAGATAGATAGATAGATAGATAACAAAGAAAGAAAGAAGGGACGAAGAACCAATAAGAAAGAAACATAGAAAGTAAAAAGACTGATAAAAAAACAATCAAATAAAAAAATAACTAATATGAAACAAAGAAATAAACTAATCAGCAAAAGAAAGAAAAAGAAAAAGAAAAAGAAAAAGAAAGAACTGATAAAAAAAAGAAAGAAAGAAAAAATGAATTGATTGAATTAATCGTTTTCTACGGCTTATTAATCTTTAAAGCCAGAAACTATATTTAAATTGTAAGAATTTTTAATTTTTATCTTTTTTGCAGATAAGGTTTTAGTGATACAAGACTTACTAATTAACCCATAGCTGGGGGAAACGTTGTGGATTCTTACGTTTCCCAAGGGTATTTGCGCGTAAATGAATACAACGAACCGAAAGGTAATTAGACCTTTGCTCCTCGATGAACAATTCCGAGACATTATCTGTTACACCACCCGCACGTCCAAACACCTGGTATTCTGTGGTTGTACGGGAAAGTTTGGAAAGAAAGAAAGAAAGAAAGAAAGAAAGAAAGAAAGAACTCATAAGAAAAACAAAGAAAGAAAGAATAAGAAAAAAACGAGAAAAGAAACAAACACAAAAATGAACTGATAAGAGGGAAAAGAAAGAAGGAAAGAAAGGACGTGATGATTGAAACTAAGAAAAAGGGAGTGTAGCTATAAAGTAAGAAACAAAACCAATAATTTGTATTGATTAAGTTTCTTCCTGTTTGAACGGCAGCAATGTATAGTGTATGTAGGTGTTTCCTGTTAAGAGTTCAATGCTCCCAGTGCTGAACGTTGAATTAAGCAGGCTAATCCCCTAATGTAGGCTTTTCACTTTGTCTATGAATCACTTGGCCAAGGTTAAGATACAGAGACGCCGATTTATGACAATTATTTCTTGGCGACCGAAAGAAGAAAATCTGATCTGACATGCAGTCGTCGTCATCATGAAATCCACCATTATCAGAGACAGTTATAAATCCTAGTAATAGTCAATGCCGCCATTATTGAACAATTTTTGCCACATGTTAGAGATTTAATTTTTCTCGACTTAGTTTTACTTTTTCTTGTTCCGGTTAATGTTTCCTTTTTTTCGTTCGAATTATCGATTTACTATTTCTTGTTCCAGTTAAAGATTTTCTTTTCTTTGTCCAAGTTAGAGTTTGTCTTTTTGTTGATGTTTTTGGATTTTATTGGAACAAACTAAACGTAAGTAAAGCATCCTTTCTTTTTCTATATGAATAAAAACGATCGCCTGAAATAGTTTCCTCCATTTTCTTATTGTATGGTGCAAAAAAGGCTTGCTTAGTCTACTATGGAACAAAAAAATATTGATGGCTCTCCGAATCAATTAAATGAACTGCTTTTGATTAACGATGGGACGGATCTAACATAAAGATCCACAAATTTCATCCATCTTGTTATGGATGGTGACTTATTGGCTGATTTGACCGATTTAAGGACCACCGTACAAAGAATGATGTTATTTTTTGATTGCTTGAAAACTTCAGATTGTTAATTCATCTCAATTCGAGGTTTTAGAAACGTTCAGTTGAGTATCTGATATTTGTAGCATTTTTTATTCATTACATTCCAAGGAAGGCGATAATTCCACTAAGACACAAGGGATTACTGGGAATGAAAGAGAATGAGAAGAATTTAATGAAGAGAACGGAAAAATAAAAGAACTGGTTTCAGGTAGACAGAAGATGGCGATTAGCGTTGCATTTAAACTTTGAATATGGTGGCAGGGAAACGAGAAAAAAAAGAGTTCCACAGGCTAGAAGTGAGAGAAAAGAAACTATTAGAATATAACTTACCGTTACATCTAGATAGTTCTGAAGTAAAATGGTGAGACCTAGTTGCAATCTAGTAACACGCTTAAATTCATGCACTCGAGCCACCAAATGGTGGGGGGGGGCAAGCTTATCCGGACAATTGCTATGGAAATATTTATAGAAAAGGCACAGAGAGGCCATATCAGGGCGGTCGGAAAGTAAATGAAGTCACGATGCCATGTCTGAACCATTTATATTATAGATCTTTCTTTGAATTTTGTCGAGAATCTCGAGAGATATATATAGTCAATAATTTATGTGCCATGTGTGATACACGCTTAGGCGATCATGTATCTTTCGATACATGCAGATTTTTTTCCCGCAGAAGGTTGCCATTTCTTTCTGCGGTAGACCAGTTGTCATCCAAGGCTATAGAACCCGTTCTATCCATAGCCGGAGCGGGGGTGGGGAAGAAGAGGATTCATACCTTTCCCAAGGGTATTAGCGCGAAAGTGAATGTGATGGATTCAACTGGAATTCGAACTCGGCTCCGATTCCTCAATCAGAACTGCTAGAGATATATACCAGGAACATCAGATGAGATATGACAGCAATATTGAATGTACGGCCGAACGGTAGATTTATAAATGTGTAAGATATCTATCTTGCACATTTGTAAATCTCCATTCGTGATAAGATTGGCATGATACAAGTGAACTAACGTTCCTATCAGCAGACCTAGCAGTTGATTCAATATAATCATTCTACTTCATGTCAGGGAAAACGTGAGCCCAAAAAGGTGCAAAAAGTTCATTTCCTGGAGTTTGCGACTGCTGTACGATACCCTTGTGTCCCACTTGCGACCGTTTTCATAATCAATGGAAGAGTCTATAATCTATACTTTAGGGTAAAGAAGGTGAGTCATCTTTCTACACAACATTCTTCTGTTGAGATACTAACTAGGGCCAACGACTAAGTATATTTAGTCATAATGTGTCACACACTAGCAATAGCACGCGAAACGAGTTTCCTTCTGAGCTTACCGTGAGTTTTTATCAAGCTAAGATTCGTGTAGCGCCAAAAATACATAATGTAGAAATTCTAATCATTAGCATGTGAGATGTAGTTGTAATGTTTATTATTACTTAATTTTTTAAAAATCCCATCATTGGAAAATAAATGAATAAAGCTAAGAAAACACCTAATATCACAACTTGCCAAAAATAGTCCTTGGGAAAGGTATGAATCCATCTCTTCTCCCGCAGCTTTGGGTAAGACTAGTATCAGTTAATCATTATTATTCCCTCCGCCTAAATTCTTACAGTCCAGATATATTTGCTGAATTTAAATAATATGTGAAGGGTTGATGGACTGTAAAAATAACAAATCAATGAATCGATCTTGGAAATAGAATAAAACGGGCTTTCATTCCCTCTCACAAGTCGTCGTTCTCTTAGAATAGGTGATATTCAGGGCCAGAGATCTCGGTTTGGTTTTGGTTTGGTTTGTTTTATCAATGGGTTATTTAATGCCGACAAAACTTTTTTCCTGGCATTTTTTTTTCTCAAAAATGTATTTCTGGTACTATTTTTTTCTTCAAAAAATGTTATTCTAGTAAAATATTTTTTTTTCAAAATGCATTGCTGGTAATACATTTTTTACAAAGTATTTCTAGTATTAAAACATTTTTACACTTTCATAGTGTTTTGACCCCAGTCTGGGGGTTAGCTATTTGCCCATAGCTGAGACTCTAACAAGTGCTATCACCCTGGGTCAGGGTGGACCTGGAACACCAGCAATTAAGAGGTGGTTCCACGCTCCTAAAAACCTCCTGATCAGAGATTTGCTGTTGGACATAGTTTACCGTTATACTCAGGACACGAATGTAGTTTTTCGTCATACCTAGGACAGAGAGAGATCTCAATGTGTCCCTTCTACCTAGCTGGGACAGGAAGAAGAGACGGATGTATGCCCTTCCAAAAGGTAAGTCACAGATGGAATTGAAATTGGAAAAAGGCAAATCATTCGATCCAGAGAATAGTTTGCTCCGCGTCTTTCACCACAAACCTTCTTCGTGGAATTCGATCAATCCAGAAAAGTAGGACAACCGTCTCCTCCAAATGCAAACACAAGTAAGATGTAACTAAACACATATGTTATCCTCAACCGAGTCTGACAGACCATCCACTACCCACACACAAGCACACAGACCTCTTATGTGCCGTGTCCTTTCAGGACGTAGGCAATCATGGTTCTCCACAATTTCCTGTCCTGTGTAGCTCTTAATCTGTGTCTTTTGTTATCTTTCCTAATCTCTGTCTACCATCCATTTATTCAAGTTCACAACGGGTTATACGTTGTTTACCTTTGTCTTTCTTACCTTTAATCTGTCATGTGAGTATCAAATTTTCCAAGCCTTCTTTTCTTATTATGTACCCTAGAAATTTCAATTGTCTCTTCGTGATTTTAGTATAAATATCCTTGATGTTTTCAAAAAACAAAAAAAAACGTCACCGGTCCATGATATTCTCAGCATCCTTCCCTAGAACCACATTTCTGTTGCTTCAAGTCTTCTTCTTCTTCCTCTATGAAGATTATCCAGCATTGGTTGCCATTTAGGAGGACTGATATTACATCACAGTTTATTTGTTTTTAACGAAATGTACTTTGCTTAGCTTTTAGAAGTCATTTTTCGCTATCCAATTTATTTAGTTGCTTTTAGGTTTCGTTTTTATTTTATTCACATATGGGAGAGTTTTTCTTTCTACTGCTCGAAGGCTGAGTATAAGCTGACTATTTAATAACAGCCAGAGACCTATGAGGCATCGCTCTACAGTAGTCTCTTTAGTCAGCTCTACTGTTACAGCACTAGGATTAGAAGTTTCCAGTTCATTTTTCATGGCATATAATAAACTGAAAACGTGAAAAGTTTGATTGTATGACAGAAATTAATGTTTATACTTTTTAGATACAAGAGGGCCTTCTTGATAGTCGTTTTTAATTCAACATTCAAGATCTTTGTCAAATAAATCTTGACGGAGACAGTTTTTAAAAAATCTCAAAACAAATCCGCATTTACCTTTAATGTTTTGAAAACGATGTTTTCACCGGTTGACGTGTTGTTCAAATTCATGACGCTTCTTATATTTTAAAATCCGTACAGAGATGAAAGTTATTTTAAAAAATATTAAAAATAGTTTTGTAAATGGCTCAAAGGTTTTTTCGTTGCTAATCTGAGTTTTTATTATTTTTGTTACCTCAATTCAAACGCCCTGAGAGATCTGGCCCCCTCCACTGCAATTGGTGGACTATGACGTCATTATAATCCATTTCAATCCTACCAGTTCACGCGAGAAGTGAAGTTAGAGAAAGTAAGAAAGAAAGAAAGAAAGAATAATCTCGACGATAAATCAAATTTAACAAGAAATCCCAACTGCAAAAACAAGTGTAGTTCCAAATCATAAAGGAAAAGGTGGAAAATAATTAAGTCTCGAAAAAAATGGAAGAAAATCGAAATCAAGAAATGAAAGAAAACAGAGAAAACAAAAGAGAAGGGGAGAGAAAATAGAAAAAGAAAACGTAAAACAAAAAGAACAAAAGAAAGACGAAATGTACTGAAAAAGAACAAGAGAAAGAAAGAAGAAAAAGAATAAGAGAAGGGAGAAAGAAGAGAAAAAGAAGAAAAGAAGAAAGTAGAGGGGAAGAGTACAAGAGAAAGAAGAAAAGAGAAAAAATAAGGAAAAACAAAAATGGAAAAAGAGATATGGAATGAAAGAACAAAAACAAAAAAGAACGTCAGAAAAAAGGAAAAATAAAGAAGAAAAAACACAAGAGAAAAAAAATGAAGAAAAAAGAAAAGTGGCGGAAATGAAAAAAAAAAACGAAAAAAAAAAAAGCAGAAGAAACAAAAGAAAACATTGTAAGGAAAGTAAGGCAAATTTACAAAAAAAAATAAAAATAAAAATAAAATAAAATAAAAACTAATGCGTCACACGATAAAAAAGCAAAATCATTTCAGTTTTTCCTGACAGGTGGTTGACCTATATTTTGCGCAGAAAAGAAAAAAAAAACTAGGATTAAACTGTTTGAATGGGTTAAGGTATGGTACGAAAATGCAAACACGTCAAGGGCAAAAAAAAAAAAAAAATACGAGACCCATAAGTGTAGGACTGGAATGAGGGTGGCCGTTGATAGACACGGTCGTGTTGAAAGATGAATGGAAGATGGACGACTGATTGCTGTGGGTCCGGATTACGTGTCACGGTTGCAGAATAGAGATGAAAGCAAACGGAACAGCAGCAGAAAGAAAAAGGAAACTAAAATGAGTGCAACACCCACCCGGAAAAAAGAAAAACATAAATTATATACTATTTTTTTTTTTTTTTTGTTTAGGCTGATGTTTGAAATTGTCACTCGAGCAAACTATAGAATCAAATCCCAGGACAATTTAACAGTTCATGCTCTTCCGTGGTCTTTTAAACAGGAGTACAGGTTTATCCTTAGTTTCCTGTCTAGGATTCGGTTTCCGGTTCTTTCTAATGCCTAATAATGCGCTGATATAATTCACACAATAACCCTCTACGTTGAGTGGCTCTTGGGCGTTGCATCGGGTGAGTATTTGTGAAAAAAAAATAACAATGAAATTCGATTTACACTATTTACATAGTTCGAACTGTTATCCTCATCCGTTTTACCATATTCACGACTTTTCATCCGTATTGCCATATTCATTCACGACTTTTAATTTTAATATATATATATATATATATATATATATATATATATATATATATATATATATATAATCTGACAGCTTAATTGATTCAGTTATGAAATTTTGTGCGAAATTCTTAAGTGGCACTTAAGACCCGCTAGTGATTTAAAAAGGAAGCCACATATGAAGCAAGTGTAAGGATTGTGGGATGAGATCACTGTTAGATTGGCTGACCTTTTAGATCTGCTCTCGCTTCTTGCAGACTATTCAGACAAGCTGATTGAAAACTGCTTAGTTCACTAAAACACGTTGATCTCCATTCTACCCGCTCCAAGACTAAGAGGGTGTTATGAGGTATATTGACAGCTGACAAGTTGCTCTTCAGCTTGTCTTTGTATCTTAGCCATGGGCGTCCTACATTCCTGTAGTCCTGATCTAACTGGCTGTACATTAGGATCTTGTGTATCCTGTCATCAGACATTCTCACGACATGACCAGTCCATCGTAACTGAGACTGTATGAGAAAAGTCTCGATTCCTCCAATATTTCACCTGTTAAACAGGTCTACGTTAGATGTCCTATCTTGAAGCTTAACTCCACAGATTGCACGAAGACAGCGTATATGGTACCTGGATGGAGTCCACGACTTTGAGCGGTACAAATGGATGGCAAGGACAACAGCTCTATAAACCCGGATTTACGTATCCAGACGAATACCCCGCTCATTCCACAAGCAATCCAATGCATGATTTCATCATCTAAAGTCCCACTGTAGTTGACTTTGCTACCAAGATAGGTGAAAGTCTTTACATTTACGCGTGAGTATTTGTGAAAAAAATAACAATGAAATTCGATTTACACTATTTACATAGTTCGGACTGTTGTCCTCATCCGTATTACCATATTCACGACTTTTTATCCGTATTGCCATATTCATTCACGATTTTACTTTTCTACTGGTGGTTTTTGTTTCTCACCACAAAATTGCTTCGGAGTAGAACAAGGTTGGTGCACTACTTCAGTTTTCTTTATGCTAAGTGTAAGACCAAAGGATTTTCTTGCAGTAGAGAAACGATTTATTAAAAGTTGGGCTTCCTCAAATAATGTCTCAAGAAGAGCAGCATCATCAGTAAACAACAAATCACGAATAATTTGCGTAAGAAGGTGGGTTTTGGCTTTGAAGCGCTGATGTTTGAAGCGACCACCAGTTGTTCGAAACTAAAACTTGACGCCTCTCTCTATGTCTGCGAATGCATATTTCAGCATCACCGAGAAGAAAAGGGCAAAAAGGACAGGGGCCATGACACACCCTTCCATGGTGCCATTTGTGACATCAAAGGATTCTGATATCATACCATCAGGCACAATATTAGCTTTCATTCCTTCATGAAAGGAGATGATGACCATTAGCATGTTTTCAGGGATGCCGAGTTTCCTCAAGACTTGCCAAAGAGCCTCTCGATTCACAGTGTCAAAGGCCTTCGTCAAGTCCACAAACACCATGTATAACTCCTGTTTTTTCTCGCGAACCTTCTCTGCAACTTGACGAAGAGAAAATATCGTGTTAATGGTGCCAAGACCCAACCGAAAACCACACTGCGATTCAGGATAGATTTCGTCAACAAGGTGTATAATGATTCTGTTAAGAATCAGTCTAGCTAGGATTTTGCCTGCAATTGAAAGTAGTGATATCTCCCGATGATTATGACAAACACACCTGGAACCCTTGTTTTGGTAGAGGTGTTTGATAGAGGCGTCTTTATAATCCTGTGGGACACAGCCTACCTTCCATATATCCATGAAAAGGAGATGTAACTTTTCTACCAACTTTTGGTCATCATGCTTATACACTTGGGGTGGAGTAGGATCCTTAGGAGTAGGTGATTTTCCAGATGAGATTTGCTTGATGGAGTCACTTACCTCTTCATAGGTAGATTCAAAAGACAACTTCGGAATTTCTGGATTTTGCTCAATTGATGTGATGGCTTCCTCATCAGTAACCAAAGTGGTGTTTAACACAGTTTCGAAATGCTCTTTCCAGCGATCTAAAATGTCTCACTTATCCGTCAAGAGAGTTTCACCATCTGCTGTGGAGACTGGAGCAACACCATGACGTCACACATGACCACGCGAAAGTGAAGTCATGATTATTAAGTATGGGAAGCCGTTGGTATAAACCAATGGCTTCTGTTACCAATTATATTTGTGGAGATTACATAGTCTATTTTGTTTAGGTTTAATATATAAATATATATATATATATATATATATATATATATATATATATATATATATATATATATATATATATTCTTGTCACGTGGCCCTTTCCTTCGCTTGCAACCCAGGTACAGCTGGTCCGGTCCAGTCAGGCGAATCTGCACTCGGTGGCTGGGAAGTGAATTCAGGCCTACGCTGCTCTTGGCTCCTTTGATACTCTGGTGTGACATTGAGTGCACAGTCTATTCTGGTATGATCTGTGGTGAGACATTCAATACACATAGAACTAAATATTTGTCTTGGTGAAATAAGCTGAATGCTTTAACGACGTCCCTATCTACTCTTCATAAATAAACAACAAGGCAATAATACCAGAAAGAAAGCGGTTAGGAAAACCATGATGCAAATGTCATGTGACCAAATTCCAGGATACCACCTCGCTGAAATATCTAAAATGGATGTAGCCAATCCATGCTACAGAAACTGACCCAAATGAGCGACGTGCTCCCCCTCCTTGGAGGGATGTACACGCATTATTTATCATCTCTCAGTTGCGTCTCTGTCTTTGGACAGAGTGCGCTCAGGAGCTTCTATGTCTGAGGACAGAGGGGCAACTGAGGAAAATTAGACTGAAGAGGTGCCCAGCCCTGGGGAACAGCTGCCCGAGACCGCACCCTCCCATTGCACAAGAGGGAGGGATCGGTGCTCGCACCGAGGCCAGCGCAACCGACGGTTGCGGGGGCTGAGGGGAATTTTTGTCCCTGCCCGAGTGTACGCGTTCGGGTCCCCACATTAATCCTACCTTGTGTCACATCTCATTTTCGTGAGGGAATGAGTAAACACCATGATCCGGTTAATATGAAACCAAGTAAGGATGCGGTATAGTTTTAAAGAAGCGACTGCTGTTCACGTCTACAAGCAGAAGAATAATCGCTAGTCTTGTACAAATTATCGAGTTATCTCCCTCTAATCCATAACTTATAAGATGTTGGTCCTTATCTTTTTCAATGGCCTTCTGTACCACTTTTATTGCCTTTTAGTGAGATCGCCACTACGTAATGGATACGAGATCGTAGATCATTACTTTCTTGCGTCCTAACTTTAAAAAGTGAAAAAGCAACATAGAGATGTTTTCATTTTTCCTTCGTAGATCAGACCACAGCTTTAGATACAATCATGCGCAAAGGCTTATAAAAGATTATTAAGTTTCGATGTCCTAGTAGAGTCAAGGCAATTATGCGAATGTTCCGCAATGGTTTGATGACCAGTGCTTTAGATGAGAGCCATAAACCATATCTTCTTGTGATATATATCTTCCCAATGACTAATGACGTCAAACAAGGCTAAATTCTCACTCCATCTCACTTTTCTATATTTTATGCCATGCTAACATTCGTTTCTTAAAACTTATTGATTGATTTTTTACGGCTTATCAACCATTTGCAGGTTATTTAAACCCAGAAATATTTTTTAGATTGTAAGACTTTTTTTAGATAATAATGATTTACTAATGCAAATCCTACTAATTAACCCATAGCTGGGGGCAGGAAACGTGAATTCATACCTTTTCCAAGGTTATTGTGCGTAAGTGAATATAACGAACCCGATTGGATTTGAACCTCGGCTCTCCGATTTCCAATTCTGAGTTTTCCGTTATCCATTTCATCACCCTCACATTCAACGTTACAGCACCTGGCATTTCCAAGCGGTTACCCATCTAGATACTGATCAGGCTCGATGTAGGTTAGCTTCAGAGATCTAAAAAGAAGTTCAAATGTATTTACTTGCTTTGGAGATAAGTAAATAATAATCGTTTATATTTGAGTCTATAAGCATTTGCTTCATTAGGGTATAGGTTATTGTTTATATTATTTATTGTTTGTATTTGAGTCTATACCTATTTACCTGGTTCGGTGATTGTCGTTTATATTTGAATCTATAAGCATTTTCTGGTTCGGAGATAGGTAAATATTGGTTGTTTTATTTGAGTCAATATTCACTTGATAAGCGGGACCTTTTTATCGTAGTCTAACACCTTTGCCGTGAATGCAGTCGGCATATTCTATGCCTCGCGGCAGGGCCAGGAATAAAATAAATGGAAGAAAGAAAGAAAGAATGAAAGAGACTTATTCAAGTTAACCTAATTTGTTAAATAGTCAAATAAGAAGAACAGAAGCCTGCGAAGGTTGTTCCGAACCAATAGTGAGAAAGATCTGGCTGCATTGACAACACAGAAATCTTCTAAAAACTTGAATTCGGATACTAACGGTGACAGCGGGAAGAACGCAACTACTTCGGCCACCAGATAGTCATTATGTTTATATAAACAGTGACGTGCGTTTCTTTTTTAAATCCAGTAAACCTATATCTTCTGACTATTCTTTTTTTTATCTCTTCCCGCCCAATGCCACACTCGCACCCATTTTCCACAAAATAGAATCCTACCTTTCCCCAACAATGTCTCGTGACTCAAGCGACACATTGATTCAAATTCACGCTAAGGCTTATCTGTCATTTGAGATCGACTCATCTCTTCAACATCTCTCCTGCCAACTAAAAATCCCGGTCGACACATAAAAGGTGGACTCAGATACAAATTGTGGAATGTAAGCAAATGATACCACCCACAATCTAGCTTAAATGCAGACGACAGGTGTGTATCTGAAATATTCCTGATATACAAAAGCAGAACAATATGAACAAAGACAACATTTCTAAAGGATGTCCATCTGGCACAAGAATAATCGAATAGTTACCGTGACAGGTGTCCGATTCAGACGCGGAAATTTTTACCCAAAAATAAAGACAACGTCTCGATTGTCTAAACGGACCCGAGAATTTTTATCATATTCTGCTAAAACAGACTTCGAGTGAGAAGCGACACAGTTTCTTTCCTACGATTGAACTTAACTCGAATTGCTACACCAGTCAGTTACATATAACTTGATTAACCCGTGACTGTATATAAATAACTCGCGACCCCAGGTGTACAATTACAGTTTCTCTACGTTGACAATTCACTAAAATGCATTTGTACTTTATCGTTTAATTATTTTTCTCATACAGGGTGAGTGAAAAATAACTCCTCATTTGAAAATATTTATAATTTATTTATTAACTATAATTTTTACAAGAAATGGATAGGAGAGGAAAGCGTTTAGCATGAGGTTTTATTTAAAATTCGATATGGGCACCAGATTTCGTTACCATTTTCTCGAGCAGACCAGGAATCGCGTCAACTGATTTCACCAGGAAATCTTGCGGTATGGAAGACTTAACGTTTTATATTCGCCCTTCAAGTTCTTCCAAAATCTTGGTTTGGTGAAGGAGACTTTCTCTTTTAACCAATCCCAAAGAAAATATTTACAGGGTGTTAAGTCAGGACTCTTGGCTGGCCATTCATACATAAAATAAGGAATTCCTTTCAATCACTTTGTAAAATTGATAAGACATGCTTTCCTTAAAAGTGGTTTCCCTGATAGAAAGTTTGATCGCCATCAATTGGTACAAATATCTTTAGTTTGACTTTCTCGATCGTTAGGTCGATTGACGTTTACTTCACGTGAAAATGGTGAAAGATGTCTTCCAGAAACTAAGCAAGACAGGAAGACATAAGAAAATATTGTTAAAAAGGAAAAGAGCTGGACTGATACACAATATATAAGAGTGAGCGTTTTCGTTATAAACAAAGAGGGTTTAAATATAGCAGTGAATGCTGGACACTATGCTCACAGGCGCAGAAAAGACTTGAATCAGCAGAGACGTGGTTCTACCAACGAACACAAACAGTACCAAGGACAGAACATGTGAGCAATGAGGAAGTGGAGAATCTAATGCATACATTATATACTGCAGACATGTGAAACAGCAAGTAACGAGCCTTGGATGGTAGAACAAAAACAAATAGCGATTTTAAAAGGTTAAAAATTACGTTTACCTACAATATATATATATATATATATATATATATATAGTATAATATATAAACACACATACACACACACACATGCACACACACATATATATAAAGAAAAACAAATAAGAAAACGAAATATTAACCTAGTGAATTATATAAGCATATATATATATATATATATATATATATATATATATATATATATATATTTAATGAAAAACAGACCACTTTAAAGTACCATTACAATAATTTATTTCACCAAAATCCTTTTAAAGGACTCCGGATCATCAGGTAACACTTCCAACATCGAAATTTCGATGTTGGAAGTGTTACCTGATAATCCGGAGTCCTTTAAAAGGATTTTGGTGAAATAAATTATTGTAATGGTACTTTAAAGTGGTCTGTTTTTCATTAAATATTAGCTCTGGATTCACATTGAGCTCTCAGGATTTCATCCTCCTTGGAATTACCCATACGGTTTACCAAGTCCTTCGTACTTAACTATATATATATATATATATATACACGCACACACACACACACGCATATACATATATATATATATATATATATATATATATATATATATATATATATATATATATATATATCATGTCAACTTTCAATATAAAAATCCACTCTTTGAAAGTAGAATTTGGGTGAGGATTAAGCACCTGTTATTAAAAGCACTAGGATACTTCTACTGTTGTATTGGGTCAGTGTCAATTCCTAATTTGCGTTTAAATTGAAAATATTCATAATTTGTTTGTGCTTTCAATGCTTGATATTAATTTTCTTAATTAATTTGGTGAATCAGTTTCCGAAAAAAATAAAAAAGGCAAACGCAGCAAAATTCCAGGCCTTCTCATCAACAGATTATTTGAAACGACAACAAATAATAATAATAATGATAATAATAATAATATCAACTAGCAATACCCGTGAAAATTTAATTTTCCGATGAATCTTAATTCTTAAGTTAATTATTGAATAAGCTCCTAATTCCACGACAATAATCCCTTATACACATGGAAATCTCCTATTTCCGTATGAGATATTTGAGCTTAATATCTTTAACAAAATATCACAACAGCAATGATAAATATGAATGCATGTGTAAGGGAGTACAAATGAAAAGATTCAAAATTAACACGTTTTTTTCATTTCACTGATGCAGACGTTAAACACATAAGTGTGCTATCGCCCCCTCTATCTTTCTTTTTTTCTTTCTTTTCCCTTCCTTTCCCTAGAACTAAACCGTGTATTTGATATATCTTTTCTTCCGTTTTAACAGAAGACAGGTAAACTATTATGTCTATCAACTGTCAAACAGGAATGGTCCATTGTTTATCTGCGGTAATGACAAGGCGCACCGTACATGCTAACTAAGGAACGGAGAAACATACGGAATAATAATAATAATAATAATAATAATAATAATAACTGGCATGGCTCTGTGTCCGTCGAAGAGAGCTCCGAGGTGGACAACTGAAAGAGTTGGTCTCAGGCACGGTAGGTTTCTAATGGAAAATCAGACACCCACCGGTCGTATCATCGAATGATAAAACGCATCTTTATTCGCACATACTAATAAATGCCCATCACTGATGCAGCTGTTCCTGAGAATGGCATGAAGACCAAAGAAAATAAATTGCTCATGAATACAACGACCTCCGGGGACTGAAATGTGAGACTTCAAGCCACTATTGTCCCAGTTATCTTTGGAGCATTAGGGTCTGTACCACCGAACATGAAGTCCTACATCTAGAAAAATAGAATAAAGACTCGTATTCCATCGCTCCAGAAATCTGCGTTACTTGGGCTTGTATACATATACTGAAAATGTCTTTTCTGTCTGGTGTCATATGACTTAATGGATAGCATCCATAATGCAAGATCTCTGCTGGAAAATGAAAACCGTGCTTAAAAAATACTAGTAGTAGAACCACTAAATCGGCTATGGCTCTCCACTTATCTGTTCTTAATTGATTGGAAGTGTTAACGTACATGTTTTGGGAATTAAGATGGGCTACAGTAAATATTCAGTTCAATACCCCAGGTTTTCTTGTCAATTGCCTAACCTTAACTAGTCGAACATGACCCCAGGAGCTGACACACTGTGCATATCTGTCCATTAGCAGGAGCAGTGCGAGCGCATCATGTCGGGTGTTTATAGTATCGTTTTTTGTTTTTTTTTAAGTTTGAAAAATAACGCAGCCAAGGCAATTTCGGAGTAACATCAAGATACCGCCGGTCTCTCCTCAACTGGAGATCGTCTGAGCGGATTACGAATTAAAAGTGCCGCTTTTATGAAAACCTATTATCATATCATTTAGATTTGGCTGTGGTGCATGTATTTTGTATAACCTTATCAAACCGGGTGTCATGATAGGTATATTTGGCTTCAAATATTTGTACTCCAGCGTCACTTTATGAGCGTTCTGCCCTCTCACTCAATAACATTACTGCTACTAATAATAATAATGATATTAATAATAATAATAATCTATTCCTACTTACATGAACTCTTAATAGAAAGTTAACAATCATAAATAAACGCACTGGTCCGATTATTAATTCTGTGGTGTGATAGTCAATAGTGAGTCATGACTGACTGATGTGTCTGTCAGATTTGTATTTTTATAAAGAAAGTAAACTGGTTCTTTTTCTTAACCAACAATGACATTGAGGCGGGAGTCTAAGAAAACTTAAAAGCATTCAGTGATGCATAAAATCGAACGCGCATATCATCAACCGTCACGGAGCGCGAATTCTTTGACTACGACAGGCTTAGGGTTAAACGGAGATTTCTGTTCGGAAAACTCGTCCAAGATGGGCGGGCAGGAAGGGAGGAGGCAAGAGGTTTTGTGCATTAATCATCATCATCATCATCATCATCATCATCATCATCATCAGTCCCATGACCGAGTGTGGTCGTAGGGTCGCTGCAAAGATCAGCATCTGACCAGTTCCCGCCACATATCTGAGTTGAAAACCGGAGAGGTTCATTAATGCGTAGTGTGTAGACCTGGTGGAGCCCATCCCTCTCCAGATCAAACCACAACTGATGTCCTCCAACTTGAAAGCTCACCTTGGTCACAGACATGTGGCTGTTAACTCCATTAATCCATCTGGACGTTGACTTTGTTTTTAGAAAGCCCTCTGCTCTGTGTCCAGAATTATGGAGCCCGCTGTAACCCATTTTGCTAGATGACCGTTAAGCCGGCAAACAAGGTTCCCCCTACACTTTGACCCTCCATCATCACCAGAAAATCCTGGTAGGGAAACCGGTTTACTGATCAATGACCCGACTATTCAGCGGATAAAACTTCGTTACATGGTAGCATTAAAACTGGCAGAGTGACCTGATATGAAAAAAATAAACATTTAATATATATGGTAAAGTGTTCGTTATTGAAAGATTACATCGCAGCTGCCTGACTTTGAAGCAATGAGTTGCAGACTAGTCCATTATTCATGCACTCACTTTGAAGTCACTTGGTGCTCAAATAGTGTTATCCCTGTACCAGATTAATCTTTGATAAACATAATTATAATTTACCGGATGGCTGAGACAGAGATGTACGAGTGACGTTCAAAAAGTTCTAAGCCTCACCCAGATAGAAGAGCCATAGCCGAACATTTTTTTGTAGTAACACACTACCACTTGTGATAAAACGAGAAAAAAATAATTTAGATTTCTGCCTTAATTTCTGTACAGGTGAGGCCCATGCGAAGGTTTGTGACAAATTTAAAAATGGACAAAACTGAGGTCCGCGAAGTAATAAAGTATCTACAAAAGAAAAGTATGATACCCAAAGAAATCCATGAGGGTGTATTACAGACACTTACTGAGGACTCCAATTCCTATGCAACTGTGAAGAAGTGGGCCGCGGAATTCAAGTGGTGCACGGACAGCACAGAAGATGAACATCTGTCAGGTTGTCCAAAAACATCAAACACACTGATGAACATTTGTAAGCATTCATCACATGGTGTTGGATGACAGACGTCTTACTGTCCAGCAGATACCTAAGTGCATAAGCATTAGTTCTGGTTCGGCCTACGCTGTTTTAACTGAGATCTTAGGGATGAGCAAGCTGTCTGCAAGATGGGTCCCAAGCATGCTGAAACCAGGGCAGAAGCTGAAAAGGGTTGACATTTCCTGAACACTTCTAACTCGATATATATATATATATATATATATATATATATATATATATATATATATATATATAATATGTTTTTTATTTTTTATTCCCGGGGTTGTTTTTTCTGTTTTCTTTTTGAATTTGTAGGTCTGATGAATTGGATCGTATTTACGATTCCAATGGAATAAATTATGACCATGGAGTATTAGTGTTTAAGCCTTTTTATTATATCCTTACTCTGTCCTGGATTCTATCCTCTTGGAATTATTTTTTATACATATATATATATATGTATATGTATGTATGTATATATATATATTTATATAGTTTAGATATATGATTGCATATGCATGTGTATATTAACCACTAATATTATCAATATCTATCTATCTATCCATCTATCTATATATATATATATATATATATATATATATATATATGATCGAAATAAAAGTATAAAACTTAATATTACGAGACATATTAAAAACGGGCGAAGCAACCGGTTTCGCTCCCGCTCTTCAGGCTTCAACGGGAGATTTAAAATTAACACAGAAAAATGTACAATAAAAGGAAGTTGTGAAAAAATTCAAAAGGAACTAGAGACAAATGACAGCGACTCCCAACAAACACTCACGTTGTTTACACAAAGAAGGCTTACGGGACCCGATGTAAAGTGCCTCCACAACCTTTAGATGAAATAAGGAGTAAGACCGGGACAACAAGGTGAACCAGTTAACACAAGTATTTAGTCACCCCCCAAGAGGGCATCATGTGGCACAAGGCCGGTTTAACGTGGGATCTCTGAGCCCGTGGGCTCGGCTAAAAATATGCACTTTGAACCGTATAAACGGCTTCAGGGTCAATTTACCTCCCCGAAAGAGACTCCGCCCTTCGGCGTAGACTCGTTCGCGTTCCTCTCTGCCCGAAAGCATATAGTTCAACCGATGAACCGGTCAGTCGGTCGTCCGACTTCAGTCAACACTAGTATTTAGTCACCCCCCACCACGAGGCGTCATGTGGCACAAGGCCGGTTTAACGTGGGATCTCCGAAGGCAGAGAGTTTAACCGAACAACCGATCAGCCGGTCAGCCGGACGTCCGAGTTCAGACTGAGACAGTCAACACTAAATTCGGCTGCTCAATCTCTGTTCTTTAATAGGTGTTCGCATATGGCGGAGCTATAGGTGTTCGGGACGAGTTCATTCAAAGGCAGGGTGTGATTTCTAATTTTTTTTGGAACGTGTTGTTATATTCTCATGTCTAAGCGTTGAGTTGTTCTCCCTATGTAGTCGGCTCCGCAACTACAAACGTATTTATAAATAATTGAATTAATTTGATGGGGAGGGAGAACGTCTTTACAGGCAGTTCTAAGCATAGGCCGAGTTTGAAAAATAATTCGAACTTCGGCAGAGAAAAAACAACAACGAACATTGGATGAAATTTGGTTATTTTTTCACATTTGGTACCAATCCAGGGTAATCTGAGGTAAACTGGGCATTTTTTGACAGTATAGAGCTCGGTACTTCTGAACTCTTCAACTTTACTACGGATAACTGAATTAACAGTATCGAGAGGATAACCCAAATTACATAGGGTATCCTTAATAAAGTCGATTTCGTCGTTCAAGAAAGGCTCAGATCAGATCTTTAATGCTCTATGTAGGAGGGTTTTAATAATGTTAATCTTGCGCTTAGAAGAATCCCAATGCGTGTACAACCCTGCGAAAGTAGGTTTTCTATAAACGGAAGTGAGAAAACCTGTTAATGTGCGATGTACTAATACATCCAAAAAGGCCAATTGATGATTGGATTCTTTTTCAGTAGTGAACTTCAGTGCTGGATGGATACCATTTAAAAATGAAAGAAACTGGTCGGCCTCAACTTCACCGTTAAATAAACAAAAGGTATCATCAACGTACCGACAGTACATTTGAGGACAAAGTGGATTCTTTCGTATCTTTTCTTCCTGAAAGCCAACAAATATGTTGGCAAGTGCCGCACCCAAAGACGAGCCCATAACAACTCCGTCGATCTGTCGGTACATGGTGTTGTTGAAACTAAATTCGACGGAGGACGTGGCAAATTTCATCAATTCACGAAACATTGACCCAGGAAAACTAGGTTGAGTCAATGAACTGCGATAGAGAAAATCACAGCAAATATCAATGGTTTCCACCAAAGAGACACAAGTATACAGGGTGCAGACATCGAAAGAGCACATGAACTTACCAGAAGAAGACAAATTTTGAACGCGATCGACGAAGGAAAAGGAATCCTTCATACAAAATCCGTCCAGGTACTGCAACACAGGATCCAAAAGTGTGGAGAGCCATTGGGCTTCCCTGTGTTGGGCTGAATCGATCATAGATAAAATCGGTCGTAAAGGTACACCTTCTTTATGGATTTTCGGGAGACCATATAAACGGGGGCGAATCGAACTGGAAGGACGGATTTCGTTGGCAATTTCTTTTGAAAGTAGCCCTGATTTTACCCACTTTAGAAGTAACTTTAAATTTTGTACCTACAAAAATATCTTTATATATATATATATATATATATATATATATATATATATAAATATATATATATATATATATATATATATATATATATATAATGATAATAATATCATGACACTGGCAGCTATCTATCTATCGCTATCTCTCTCTCTCTCTCTCTCTCTCTCAATATATATATATATATATATATATATAGAAAGAGAGAGAGAGAGATTGTTATGATGACGAAAATTAATGTTTAGGCCCATTTTATCTGTTCTTAATCTTAAGTGATATATTATATGCTTCGGCAATCACATACTATACCTCTCATTTCTACACATTGAAAACATCCACATAAAGAGAGCGAAAGAGAGAGAAAGATTGAAATGCAGAGTAGGGTGAGGTTATGCACAAGTCAAAATAATTAGGACAGTAGATAGATAGATAGATAGATAGATAGATAGATAGATAGATAGATAGATAGATAGATGTGTGCGCGAGTGTATAAAAGGAAGAAAGAAAAAAGAAGATATCATAAACTCTTGTGTCACGTTTTTAGTGAAAGGAAAAAAGCTGTAAAAGCAGGTGGAACTCCTAAAATGAGTCACTGACATTGCGCTGCACCGGGTCAGAGGTTATCACTCAAGAAGGATTTCTCTTCGCGCGAATTGGAGAGTCTTTTCTCAGCGTGTTTTGTTGCCAAGGACTTCTGTACCCACCTGCCATGTTTACACAACGGTCTGACAATGATTTAATCTTATCAAATATATTTATATGGACAAGAAATCTAGAGGGCTTTGTTTAATCGGGCTGCGACTTCTTCTTCTTCTGTGCTGTGTTCTTTCAGTTAGTGATCATGCCCCTCCACAATCTCTTGTCATTGGCAGCTCTAAAAAAAATTTTACTCAACTTCACTAGATAGGTTATGCTTTGTATATATGTATGCGCGTGCGGGTGTGTGTAGTAGTAGACATTATTTGTTCATCTACTAGACACACAAACAATTACTAAAGTATTATACAATTTCACATAAATTATACACACAAAAGCTGCTTGGTTAGTCAAATGCAAGTCTGCTGAATCAATGGAAATCAAACGAGACAAAACTAAAAAGATACCACACATTGAGTCCTGTTGTTAATAAAATAATTCTCGATGCAATATAAAAGAGCTATAAATTATATATTAAAAAATCTCTAATCAGTACCTGAAGATTGCGTTGTGCATGAAACTCCGAGTCGTGCTACTGGTGAGGAATATATATATATATATATATATATATATATATATATATATATATATATGTATATTTTATTTTGATCCTCTCAAATTCACGGATCAATTTCTTAGTACTCCTACAAAACTGAGTAAGAAAGACGCCGTAATGTTGGTTATTTCTTTTATTTCCCCAAATACTTTCAATATCATCCAAGATCATCTTCAGGGGTGAATTGTTAGACAAAAATTAATGTAATCGATATTTGTGAATTTTTTGTAAATGCACATATACAACCTACGCAATAAAATACACTCTCACTACAAACAAGATGAAAAAATCATAAAAAAAACTCATATACTAATATATCCCCCAGTGACCCCAGTAAAAAAAATAAAACTAATTATATACTATACTAAATTTAATACATCAACTTAATCAGATGTAATAACTCTTCTCCGTCAATTAATATTTTGCAAAAGACCAACATCGTATATCAATTTAAATGTCCTTTGGGAGATTGTATCTCTGACAAAACATAAATATATATGTTTGTTTCACAACAGCAACCTTATCGAGGATGCTTATATTACACATGACAGATTCAATTCCTGTCCACATTCACGTTTTTGAGAAATATTAATTGACAATACACGTATACTCCACAATGAAAATAAAAAAACAAAAACTTCAAATTCTCGAAGCGTTCTATATGAAGAAAAACGGAACCAGCACTAAATAAAATTAATTATGACTATAGCAACAATGTTTTAAAATGTTTATAAAAACAATGTTTTGGGGACACTCAAATTGAAAACAATTTTTTTTTAAAGAGTTGAGTTGAGTATTTTTAAAACATTAACAATACAAAATTTAAGTTACTTCCCTTACATATAATTAATGTAAATTATCTATAACGGAGCGCGTTTCAGGCTGAGATAGATTGTGATGAGACATAGATAGATAGATAGATAGATAGATAGATAGATAGATAGATAGATAGATAGATAGATAGATAGATAGATTCTGCTACGTGATGATTTATTGTGTTTATTCTCATGGATAATTCTCATAACAAAAGTACACAGATATTTCAGAAACTCTTGAAGATGCCGTGTTTAATCATTATTTATCTTGAAAATTCTACCCTGATTAAATGCATTACGAAAACCACTTGAAAAAGAGCCCGATAGCAAATCAATGTTGAACTGTGCCGCGTTAAGGTGGTGGGGGGGATTACTGAATGCAAAATAAAAAGGTAAAGTATTGACAAGTTTACTTGAAATCGTTGTTACTTCATTCAAAATTTCTAGTTAATTTTCTCACTATTTGTATAATGATCTCATGTCATCAAGGCATAAAAGTGTTACTTAAACTATTTGCAATCAAGGCATAAAAGTGTTACTTAGACTATTTGCAATCATAGCATCAAATGTTACTTAAACTATTTGCAATACAGGCATCAAAGTGTTAATTTAACTAGTTTCAATCAAGGCATGAAAGTGTTACTTAAAATATTTGCAATCAAGGCGTTAAATGTTATTTAAACTATTTGTAAACAAATCATCAAAGTCTTGCTTTAACTATTTACAATCAGGGCACCAATGTTATTTAAACTATTTAAAATCAAGGCATCGAAGTGTTAATTAACCTATAACAATCAAAACATCAAAGTGTTACTTTAACTATATGCAATCATAGACTCAAATGTTGCTTAAACTATTTGCAACTAAGGCATCATAGTGTTACTTAAACTACTTGTAATCAAGGGTTGCTTAATCTATTTACAATCAAAGCATCAAATGTCACTTAAATTATTTGCAATCAAGGCATCAAAGTGTTACTTCAGCTGCCGATTTTACTAAACTGAACTAAAAGAATGCAAAGTTTCTTTTACCGTCCAATTGAAGCAGTTGCTTTTTCTATAAATCAACATTTCATGAAATCTTATCTTTTACCCCGATTCGAACTCTAGCCACTTGCATAATTCGGACATTTAGCCACCAGAGTAAGCTCAATGCGTTGGAGTAATTTTTAGGACAGATCCATTTCTTATTCATCCCGGCAACTATAGATTAAATAGTAGGATAGGCTGCGTTATCCAGCCCTGGTTGCCAACCATTCTAGAATGTGAAGGTAGCAAGAAACTACTGCACTATATTTCCTAAGTAGCCGATGCAATTCACAGAAAATAATGTCATCCCGAAGAAAATATTTAGTTGCTAGTATGGGGTTTTTTGTTTGTTTTTTTTTTTTTATTTCCTGGCGTAGGTTTGACTTCCAGAAACTGACACGATAAGAATGGTTTGGTTTGGTTTGGTTTGTACTACGGCATATCAAACTCAATACCGACAAGATTTTTATTGTTGGTAATATTTTTCCAAAAATGTGTTGCTGGTAATAATTTGTTTCTTCAAGATTCATTGCCGATAATAATTATTACAAAAAAGTATCGCAGATATTAAAACCTATTTTTACACTTTCATAGTGATTTGACCCCAGTTTGGGGGTTAACTATTTGCCCATAGCTGGGTCCCTAACTGGTGCTATCACTTTGGGTCATGCTAGACCTGGAAACACCAGCATTTAAGAGGTGGTTCCACGCTTCTCAAAACCTTCTGTTGGATGTAGTTTATCGTCTTACCCAGGACGCAGATGTAGATAAGATAGTATGCAACTTTCTTAATAAATCGTCCCAGTAAGTGTGTCACTGGAAAACGTTTAATTAAAAATAGATTTGATTGAAAATAGATTTGATTACGCGTTTCGCCTTTCAATGCTTCATCAGATCCAAAAATGAAAGAAAGAAATGTTTGTATACTTAAATAATGAATCATAGAACTTTTTTCCCTAAGCTAGCCTTTCTTGTGATTAAAGAGGAAAATGAATGACTTTTTAAAAAGCCGTTAATATTTATTCCGTAACTTTTATTTTTTATAATTCTGTGTTCATGTGGAAATTTGTTAATATATTTTCTCAGTTTTTGTGTATCGAATTAAAGGTATTTTCAAATCATAAAACACATAAATATTTTACTTTCAACAATTTCTGAAGGAATATTTAAATGCAATTCTAATCGTCATCAACTGTCTTCTTGAATTTTTTTATTTTATTGACCGCTTTATTTCTTTCACGCTCAGTAACCCCACCTTACATCAAAGAGCGCAAAAATAAAACACTAAGTGAAAACTGAATGTAATAGTCCTTTAAATTAATCTGCCCGATTTCACTCAACAGCAGGTAGCTTTCTTTAATGAAGTATTTTAGATACAAATACTCAAGGGTCACATTGAAAGTAATACTTCATATCTTATATGTTGGCCTACGATGTTATATTTGTAGTATGGCATTACAAGCAGAACATTCCTGCCAGTAACATATATTTTGTCTTGTTGCAGATAATAGCTGAGCAGTAGTCTGTAAAATATAGCCTGGCATGAAATTTCATACGAAAAATTGTACCCTCTTAAATTTATCGATACTTGCTGAACGTTTACGGAAAAAAACAGTGGATGTGAACACAGTCAGAGGTTAATGTTCTCAGAAGTCGAGACAACGAAATGTTTGACAAGCAAAGTAATTAATGGAATTTAATTTCAATCCGTCATTATTTCATTTGACTTTAAACGTTATATTAGGTAGATACACGTGTTTAAGTAAACGTCTTATTTTTTAAACAGTGTAAATTACGTCTATCGACCTTCGAATTCAAGAATCGTATTAAAGCCATTGTGCATTCTGTTGGGGGATAGAAACAACGTCCCTACTGTCGAGAAAAAACACCGTTTGATGCGATGTACTTTAGACTGCAAGTTTCAATTACAGATATTTAAAATACAGACCGTTAACGCATAACGAAAAACGTAGTCCAGGAACTTAATGAAGCTTAGTACATTTAAAGGTGACCAAAATTTTGTAAGAAAAGTGCTCAATATTATTAAAAAAATACACCAATAAGAGAAAATAGATATAGAAGTTTTATCTTTCCTAAAATAAGTCTTTTGAACTTCTCTTTTTCTATTATCTATCTCATTCCCCCCCTCTCTCTCTCTCTCTTTCTCTGTATATATATATATATATATATATATATATATATATATATATGAGTGTGTATGTGTGTATGTACAGAAAATCCTCTCATCAACGGACTAATAGGCGGAGAGGATGGTTCGTTAATTCCGATTGTCCGTAGATACGAATAGATTATTTTAGAGTTATAAAACCACTATAGTAACTACTAGTAGTTATGATCATAATGTAAATACTATAAACATATATATATGGCCTGAATAAATATATAACTAATACAGATATAACAAAAATTATAGATTTCTCACAGCTACTTTCTCGCGCACACGCTAATGTATCGTACTTTCCGTCTTTGCTTACAGCTGAAAAGCCCGCCACTGCCACTAAGCGGTCACTTTGAGAACTAATACGACTCTTTCTGCTAAGCCCACAAATTTTAAAATACATAGCTGACGCTTTGAAAGTTTTTTTCCTGAAGATATATTTTTTTTTATTTTGGCTGCAAATTTACATCCGAAATCCGTTGATTGGGGTCCGTAGATGAGAGGTTTGCACACACACACACGCACACACACACACACACACACACACATATATATATATATATATATATATATATATATTTATCAACAAAGATTCAACAAAACAGGTTTTTATTAAATACACCCGACAAGGTATATTTGTTTAATTATTTTCTTGATATTTTTCCAATTTTCGAATGTTTTATATTGCGATCGGAATTGTACATAAACTGTCCAAAGTTCATGTTTGTTCAGTCGTTCTGTTCAAATACTTTCGACCATCTCAGTCATTTTCAAGAACCATGTGGTGTATGCGTGCAAATATAGAAATATAAGCTGATTCTTCAACAAGATATGACTCTTGAGATCCTAAAAGGAAAGAAAGAAATGCTAGGTGCTTCTTATATGACCGTTAAAATCATTTGTAGGAATTACATGCAAATCAGTATTTTGTTTCTCCGTCTATATTTACGATTAATGTTCGATAATATACCGATGATTTGCCAAATGGTAGAATTTGATAAAATGGCGGAACTTTTTAAAATGTCAGATTGAAAATTCAAGAGGAAGAATTGTACTTTCAATGAAAGTTTCGATTAATTTTAATAAATTTAATAAACTGAATAAAGCGTGTATAAATGTGATAAAGTATATAGCATAATTTGGAAAAGTACTATTTTCAGATATTTCGCCCATGAATCGACGTCATCAGAAAACTAATTTATTTTAAAAAAAATTGCATTGACGAGACAAAATTCGCGATAGGCATATGATTCGCGATAGGCATATGAACTCTTGGTTTTTACTTTAAATTTATTGTTTTAAAACATAGATTTTAATCTATTTATTTTTATATACTTATATATTCATTGGTTTTAAAGTTTACATATCCCAAATTGTGTTAGTACTAATTTTGTAAAAACAGGCGTAAAATGAAAGAAGCTGGCCGTATATTAATCGTGGGGGGACTCATAGATTATGGCATCTTAATGCATCTCAATCACGAGTCTCACAGTCTTAGAGGCACCCCATGTACTGTACTCATAGTAGAAGTGTTGGGCAACATAACCTGATGGCCGTTCATGACAACATTGCGCAGTTTGATAAGGAAGATTGAATCAAATCAAAAAAACGACCACAAACACTATAACTTGTGAAGAAGACCAGCATTCCAAGCCCTGTCAAATGTCAGAATGAGCTAAGTTTTATTTACAAAACTTAGATTATGCTGGTATTTTTTACTTGTTGCCTTTCATAGAGTAACAAGTAAAAACTTAGTCACTTGTCTTTACTAGTCAGTTTAATTCTTACTCTTGTTACCATGTGTCAAACTAAGCCAGGCTCAAGAAAAACTAACCATAGTCTCTTCAACGCTTTCAAAGTTATACACATTCGCTCACATCCATCTTGTTTAATTTTTTTTGTTTTCTAAGCATACTTTGCTTGATTATTTATTACCAAATTCTCTCGTTTTGAGATTTTTCCTTCTCCTAGGTGCCAACCAAGTCCTAAGGGCCCAATGCTTACATGCTATTTACCCATAGCTGTGGAGAATAAATGTATCCATACCTTCTCCAAGGTTATTAGCACGTAAGTGAATTCACTGAACTCGAGTAGAATTCGAACACGGCTCTCCGATTGCTCAATCCGATCTGCTAATCATTACTTCATTATGCTCCCCCCATAATTCAATGCATTTGCGACTTTTTATTTTAAACGGCATTTCCATTTATTTTTTTGACGATGATCCATCGCGAAACATTTTTTAAAAAAAGAAGCTTTCTTTACTATTCAGTTAGATTTTCATCCGAAATTAACTCATAGACAAATGTAATTATGGCTTCATTCGACAGCAAAACTAAGACATAACTACAAAAACACATTATCACATATACTTAGTTCAACCATCCCCCATTTCAGGGATAATGACGTCTCATCAATTACACAGGAAAATGGAATACAACATTCTTTTCACTAACAACTGCATAATGCCTGGTAGCTGACTGAGATAGAACCGCTCGAGTAAGTGCAGGTGATGCCAATTTATGACCCATGACGAGGAACAATACAGACGTAATAGCGGCACAATGACTTTGTAGTCTTTTGCTTTCGTATCTTTTATTGTACCAGACACTATTAAATGCTTGATTACAAATGTATATATATTTTTATATATTTAATATTTTAAACGTTATTTTAGTCGAGTTATTTACACGACTCCCACGATGGCATATGGCACATGGGCTTTTCAATGTGGGGTACACATGCATGTTCACACTATCGGGTTGGTTGAGAGGTAAAATGTTGGCGAAACATACAAGATACGGTCAGCGTAGACACACATGTTTGACGCCGTGTTTTTTGTTTTGGGGGGTTTTTTTTGGGGGGGGGGTGTTTTTTTTTCATCTGTGTGAATTACCAGTTCGAGAGATTAATAAAGAAAATGTATTGTCCGGCACTGTTCGAAGTGGCATCTCCTTTGTAGAGGAAACTATCGTCTGTTTTAAGTCTTTCGGCAAGAGAAAGCGACACAGACCAACCGAATGTGAATCCTTTCGATCAGATATTCTCGAAAGTTCATATTTCCTCACTCTTTTATATTTCCATTCGAAACAGAAAGAAAGTAATGCATTAAAAAAGAAGTGACTTGTTGAAATATAAAACCTAATTGTTTCTCTTAAAGTAAAAGACTTATCAGTCTTTATGCAATATTCTCAAATATTCTTTTCACTTTCTGCATTTGGTCAAGTCGTACATATATATATATATATATATATATATATATATATATACATACACTTTTCAAATATATATATATATATATATATATATATATATATATATATATATATATATATATATATGAACCATGTTTAAAATCTGGCGAAACTCATTACATACTCTTTCCTCAGGAACTGTATGTGTAACTCTCGCTCTCTCTCTCTCTCTCTCTCTCTCTCTCTCTCTCTCTCTCTCTCTCTCTCTCTCTCTCTCTCACCCCTTCCTTCCAGTAAGTTAAATAGCGGTAGGTTAAATGAGCTCTGTAGCCTTATTTGGTAATCAGTTTAAGAGAAATACAATTCTGAATTCAAACCCGATGAGGGATGTATGGAGACTTTGTGGCACACTCTGTACTAATTCTCTGTTATCAGTTCTTCCAAAAAGTGTTACTCGTTCTACGCGAGCATTCACCACAATAATGAATTCCTATGTGTGAGTAGTATTGGTGTTCACTTAAAAAATAAACAGAACCGTTAGACACTCATTCGCCTAATATCAGCGGGAGAGTTCACTCTATTTATACTGGCCAACAAAACCTCACAGACTACATCCAAATCCATGATCCGTTTTTCACGTAGACAACCGTCAGATGACAAGAATCAAGTACTTTGACGTCTAGCGACCGCTCTGTATAACAATCGAGGTAATGATTTGGACCAGGTCTCTTTCTACAATTTCATTGGTTAGTTTTACTGCGTTGTCTTGCTATGTCTGCTAGAGGCACTGGGCACTTTCGGTTATTATCTAGATAAATGTCTGTGTTTTCTCTTTTTAATTTCTTTTTTATGTTTCCTTCCACTTCTCTTTTTTTGTTTTTGTTTGTTATTTTGATCGCGATTTCATACTTCTTTTTCAATTCTCTATTTTGGCAGACTTCGTATTGATAGATTTTTTGGTAAGCTTTACCAATATTCCGGTATATTGGAAAATTGGAACAGTTATATACAATTTATATAAAATGTCTATATATGAGAACAGGAAAATCTATGATATAATGGAAAGAATCTACCATAGTAAAGTGGTGTTTATGTCAATGCGATTATACGTGCACATTTTTAAATGTAGGACATCCGATGAAGTCGTAAACGACGAATTTCGTACCACGAATTTTTTCCCAATTTCTTATGGATTTTCCTAATAATAATAATAATAATAACAATAACTTTGACGTAACTATTGGTAGTTATGATGGCGTCGAATGCGGACTCAGAGACATAATATATAATCAATAAATTAACAATTATTATTGACAAAAAACATAGGGCTATACAGAGACGGCAGTCTATTAATCCTAAGAAATTGCCACGCTAGGACTACAGAATAATAAAAAAAAAAGATATAATAATAATAAAAAATCTTCAAAACCCTAGAATTTTCAATATATATAAAACCAAATAAAAAAATAGTAAATTTCTTAGATATAACACTCATCCTATACAACGGAGCCTACAATCCATACTGAAAACCAAACAACAACCCAATGTGCATTAGCAAAAATCGAAACCCTCACTAATATATGTAAATAAATACATATGTCTATAAATAAAAGAATTTCAAGAAATTCTAGTACCTTTAAAATATTCAATGAAAATAAAAAATAATATGAATTAGTCCTAAGAAACAGCGGATATCCAAATAAACTAGGATAGAAAAACGAAAATGATTCAAACAAAAACAACAGAAAAATAAATATAATTTGGTTTAACCCTCCTAAAACAATACAATAAAAACAAAAAATAGAGAAATGATTCTACAAAATGATTGACAAACACTTCCCTAAAAACAGAAAATTATCAAAAATTATAAACAAAAATACAATCAAAATTTAGTTACAGCATGCAGGGATAACATGGAGAAAATAATAGCTATGCGCAATAAAAAAAACTATTCAACAAAAACAATAACAATTACAGCAACAATAAGAATAACATACAGCTAAATAATACTAAATTAAATGTAATTGAAGAAAAAAGGAAAATTGCCTACTTAATAATAACTGCTTAACCAATAACATAATATACAAAGCCATCGAAAATAATAACATTAACACTGACGAAAAAATTATAGAAATTAAAGAAACCTTTTAAAGAAAGCTATTATAATCACGAAATGTCATTCAAAAGAAAAATACAGAAACAATCAAACCCTATCAAAATACATATGGATCCAAAAAGAAAACAATATCCCCACTAAAATTAGATACGAAAATTATAGAAAGAGCAGCCCCATCCAGTATTAACAGTAAAAATTATAAATTATGCTATAATTAGTTTTAGAAACTAAAATAAACTCTTAAACAAGAAAACTTAAATAATGGTCAAATGCAGGCATATAAATAAATATTTGTTTACCATCGAAGCACGAACTAAAAGTAAACAAATAAATATAAATAAAATAAATATAAACTTAAAGAAAACATAATAAAAACTTTAAATAAATAAATAAAAAAGAAACAAATATAATATAATCATAATTTATTAATAAACAAATTAAAATACGCACCTATGCGCATGTGTATACATGTGGACATGCACACACGCAAACACACATTAACAAACATCAAAATATGAACAAACGTAACCAACCAGAATTAATCCCTCAAGGTAAAAACAAATAAACTACTAATTATTGAATAAAATTATTGAAACTACTAATTATTGAATAAAAATAAAAATGAAATATTCAATAAACGATACATATTAACAACGATATAAGCATACACTTATTTTAATGACATACAGTACCTAACAATTACATATACCTGCCTGGGTGTAGCGTTCGTGTTGTATATATGTTAGCATATTGTTAGCAACAGTGCTCAACATTAATAGGAGCAGAATAATTATTGCTCTACTCTTGGTATTGAGCCCTCTTTTGAAATAATGCTGTGCGTGTTAGAATTTGTATATTATTTTCGTTCTCATTACATTTGGATATTCTGCTCTTATTAATGTTGAGCACTGTTACTAATAATTCGAACTAAAATCATGGACAAAATCGATTTTGGCATTTCGCTGAAGAATATTCCCATCCCAAGAAAATAGGAGTACCTTCAAAACCTAGTCGCAAAAACTGAAGACTTACCCTCTTATATACCTTTCTACTTAATCTATCTTAGATTATGTTTCTTAAAATGTTTTTGCGCATATATGATACTAGTAATAGTATCAGATACGTTGATTTACATCCATATTTATTCTACAAGTTATAAAGTCCGACAATAGGTCAAATTTTGCTTATAAAAGTTATATTAAAATCCCATACTTTTATATACGTTTCTACTTATATCTTAAATTTTCAACTAAAACTTAATGTAAAAAAAACAAACAAATAACTTATGTATTCAACATACCAAGAAAAATTCTCCACCTCAAACAGATAACTTTCAGTTATCTGTTTAGATAAGTCTTGTTCTTATGTCCATCGTCTTTGTCATGTTGAATTGATAATGTTAATTATATTTTATGGATATGTCCTGAAGATGGTTTATTAGACCGAAACGTCCGACGTTGACATTATATTAACATTAAAACAGCATAATTGCATATAAGGATTTTTGTTTGTTTTTTCCGTATATTTTTCTTCATACTGTCGGATCTATATCCATATATTTGCTTACATGTATGTATATGTAGGTAGATGTGTACGTAGATGTGTTTATATATCGGTGTGTGTATGTTTTGGTATGTATATTTATGTATGTATGTATAGTTAGACGGATAGATATAGGGATAAATTGTTTATTTGTTTAGATGGGTGTATGTAATTATATGGAGATGTAAGGTTTTATGTATATATGTTTATGTGCCCGTATGTGTATGCCTGTATGTATATATATGTGTGTAAATGTATATATATGTAGGAGTGGATGTGTATGTCTGTATGTGTATATGTATGTATGTGTGTGTATTTGTGTATGCATATGTATACATATTTGTATGTGTATGTATGTATATATGTATATGTATATGAATATATATATATATGTGTGTGTGTACATGGGTATATGTGTGTGTATGTGTGTACACACTCATATGTATGTATGTACGTGTATATTTTGTTGTATATGTGTGTATACGCATGTGTTTTTGAACATAGAAATATAGGTCCTTGCTAGATTAGATAATCGTTATATTTGTTTTTATATGTTTATATTTGATTTGTAACCTGGAGTCGATATTAATTTTGTCAAATTTTCTTAATTACACAGCGGCCCTTCAGTTTTAGTTCCCCCCACCCCATCTCTCCCCCACCCCTTTTTCTTTTCCTCTCCCTCTTTAAGATTATATCGTCTATTGTGTGTGTATGTCATCACAAAATGTATCCTTTCCGGTTACATCTTTAATGTATTAGATATCTGAGAATATTCATATTTCTCTCACTTAAACCGTCTTTGACTCCCCTCTCTAAAACTTCTCTCTGTTAAATTTTAATCCCCCACCTTCTCTCGTATGTTGCCTCTCTCTTTAGCTCTAACATTCGTCCCACACTCTCATATTTACACTCTCTCTAAATTTTATTTTTTATTTCCGGAGTTGTTTTTCTGTTTTATTTTTGTTTTTTTAATTTGTAGGTCTGATGAATTGGATAGTATTTACGGTTCCAATGGAATAAATTATGACCATGGAATATTAGTGTTTAAGCCTTTTTATTATATATATATATATATATATATATATATATATATATATATATATATTACCTAAGCAATTATTAATATGCCAATTATTTATATAAAAACATAAATAAACGAAATACAAGTATTTTCGCAAAAAGCTAAAATGCCCACAAATAAACATAAAGAAATAAAATAGATCACATGCCTAGAGCCGGATCAAAAACAGACTAAGTCTGCAACAGACAAAAAATGAAGAAAATGTCACATAATCACAACACACATCTGTGTAGACTGGCGCATGCGAGCTCGCGGACAAGCGTATCCATAAACACAGAGAATACAGAAGAAAATTTACGCCAGTGCTAAATGTGTATAAGAAAAAATTGAGTAAATATAAGCAGTAAATTGTTGATACCCCCTAAATAATGGACGGACAGGTCCGACCACGAAACTCTGGAGTTGGAATGCTGCGTGCTACTATTGTTGCACTGGTAGTATAAAATTAGCATTTAAAGATTTCATGTAAAGACACAGTTTAACGGGAAGGGTTAATTTTGTTGTATCAAAAACTATATAAACCAAATGAAAATTAACCCGGCGACCTTCTTTGTCATTTTATGTTATTTTATTTTCGCCAGCGGAAGCGTTCTTTTTCCCTTTGTAGCCCGGTTCCACCACGGTCCGATCCAGCGCTCAAGTAAGGACGAAATTCTTCACTGCTCTGTGATCAAGGAACACCACGTGGGAGAGAAGCAGATGAAGAAACGAAGCGGAAAGCAGAAAACCATTAGTTGACCGGCGGCAGCACTGACCTGTGAGGGCACAATCCAGGATCGAGCCGGGTCAGTCCTGTTATAATTACTGACCAGTAACCAGGATAAGACCTTGTGTGTTGTAATTAATGTCGTGGCCAGAGGCGAGACCCAGAAGTTAACAGAAATTTAGAATATCAACCCAAGGACACAGAACAGTGGATCGTTTCGATTGAAGGTGTAGAATCAACGGATTTGAATTATATTGATTATAAGGTTCTAAAACAGCCCGTCAAGTGGGAACAACCCAGGATCGAGCAGAGCCGATTGTGTTATAGCTGAAGTTAACATCAATTAGCTAAATGACAAATTTTATACACACTAATCCTATATATATATATATATATATATATATATATATATATATATATATATATATATATATAATGTAATGAAAAACAAACCACTTTAATGTACCATTACGATAATTTATTTCACCTAAATCCTTTTTTAAGGATTCAGGATCATCAGGTAAATCTTCCAACAAATTAATTATTTATATATATATATATATATATATATACATATATATATATATATAAGTTACGAAAAACTTGGTAATCAGTATGGATAATCCCAAGGAGGATGAAATCCTGAGAGCTCAATATAAATTTAGAGCTAATAATGTAAAAAAAAAACAGACAATTTTAAGGCTCCATTGTTGATTTAACTCGCTCCAAGATTTAGAAGAAAAGGACAGTGTCATCAGATACCTTTTAAAGTACTCTGGATCATCAGACATAACTTCCAAAAGGTGAAATGAAAATTTACACTTTTGACCGGTAGTATTAAGTTTATGTAATTTAACAGAGAGGGTAGCGAGGAGTGGTGTGAGAGACATGGTCGAGTTTAGAGAGGGTTTATTTTAATATTTCTTTCTATCATACTTAGTATTGAGGAAGGAGGGACCAGACATTGACATATTTAATCGGTCAACTTAACGGAAATGATATGTTGAAAGGGAAGGAGAGAAGAGAGAAAAAGAAAAAAGAAAGAAGGGGGAAGTAAAGAGAAAGGAGATGTATTTAGGGTTTACGGTGGAAGAAGAGGGGTGGTATAGATTTTAACGTTTGATAGTAATTTAAATGTTTAAAAAAATCCACGAATAAATTAATTTAATGCTTGTTAGCAATTTAAATATTTAACTCTTTTACAAATAATGTAGGGATTTAATATGAGTTAAATACTATATTTAAAAACACATTAATAAAAAACACATTAATAAAAAACACATTAAAAAATATTTAAAATATAAAAGTTTACTGATAGTAATCTTTTAATATTGTAAATGACTGTTAAGGTAACATCTTTATCAGTTTGAGTCTAATTCATGAATGTAATTTGTAACTATTTTTAGATGGGTAATCTTTCTTACTTAAAGTTTAGGTTTCAAATTAAGATGGAGTAATATTTGAAGGTAATAAAAAAAAATTGTTTTTTCATATATATACCACATATACACTTATGTAAATCTCACATATACATACGTTCATTTACATGTGCAATTACACACATAAGCACACACATATGTATCGATATACATAGGTATCTATGCATATTCATATATAAATACTTACACATACATTTACAAAGGACAATATGAATATTAAAAGAAAACAGTTAAATTCATAACCTCATGTTATTTAAAGTATATAACACATAAATTAATAAAAAATAATTTAAATACTAATTTGCATTAAAAATATCACGAACATCATTTGCATACTATTGAATTGTGTCACTACGCGTCCTCCATGGCTTGCCTGACTTTTCGGCTAAGTTGATGAATATTTATGTATATAATTTAAACATTTTGAAAATTTAATAACATTTTCCTCTTGTATATAAAGACTTGTTACAAAATAAAAATCCTTGCATTTGCCTTGATAAAGTCCCTCAGATCTAATTAATTGTTTTTTTTTTGTTGTTTTTTTTTGTGTGTGTGTTTTTTTTAGTTTTTTTTTCCTTACGTCTTTTCGTTTTGCAAGAGTAAGGGAGTACACAAAATTACCACAATTTTCATTGTCTCGAGCACTTTCGGCCAATTTTTCATAGGGAGGACGGTATTTTTAGTGGTTGTGAGCATCATTCTTTTAAAAAAAATTAACAATTATTTCAAGAAAGATGCTCGTGCGAATTACAGCTCCGCTCACCATGCGAAGGCTCGGAATAAATGCTCCTAATCAAAACAACATAAAATAAAATACAACTTAAACGGTCAAACATGAAGAAAACTATATATATATATATATATATATATATATTATTACTGTTGGCTGCAACAACCTAAAGTACGTAAAATCATTCTCGTACTTAGAAAGCAAAGTCTATTCAAGTGCCTCTGCATGAAATAATTAACCGAATATCAAAGGCAACCAATGCCTTTGGGAAGCTTACGCATCACCTATGGAATGTTCATGGAATTTCACTGAAAAAGAAAATCAGTGTCTATCGAGCAGTCATTCTCACCACACTTCTTTATGGGTCAGAATCATGGACGCCATACAGGACACAGTTCAATCAACTTGATGCTTTTCATAAACGCTGCCTTCGTTCAATATGCAGTTATACACTGCAGGACAAAATCTCTAACCCTGATCTTTTCATCAAATATGGCGTCAGTGGTATTGAATCCTTTCTGATGCAATCACAGTTCAGATGGGCTGGTCATGTCATCAGAATGAGTGATGATCGGATGCCGACAATCCTCATGTATAGCCAACTTTTTCATGGTAAGCGTAATGTAGGACGTCATTGGTTACGCTTCAAGGACAAACTTAAATACAATTTAATTGCTGCAAACATCCCTATAGAGGATTTCGAACTTGCTGTTGAAAACCGATCAAACTGCTACCGAGGAATAACTAACTTTGAAAAGAATCGTCTCAACTATCTGAGAGAATTAAGAACCAACACTAAATCTCGGATCAATAGATCATCTCATATGACAGTCAAACCTTCAGCATGTACCTCGTGTGGACTTGTTTGCAAACCCCGTGCAGGATATAGTCTCATACGAGACATACACATAAAAACTGAACTGAAAGACACTCATACGTCGAAAACGACGGGAGAGCCCATTATATATATATATATATATATATATATATATATATATATATATATATATATATGGGCAGAAGATTTTCTCTTAAACTCCTTTCATTAAATATGGCAGAAAAGGAAGATTTAATTAATTTTTTATTTTATTTAGTTTTTCCAGCATCCTTACTTTTTCCGTTTTCTAAGAGTAAAAATTTCTGTCCACACTTACTCTTACAATACATACATACATACATATATATATATATATATATATATATATATATATATATATATATCATAAGAATCGAACTTCAAGTCCTATTCATTTTCAAAGATTAGACCCCTAAGCAACATTCATAAATTATGTCCATTCGCGCTTTATTACCTGTCATCTTATGAAAGGTCAAAGAAGTTCTATTAGACGCCAACGTAAAACACTTTTGTGTTCGTCTCAAATCCGTCAACATCTTCCTGTTTATAAACAAAGACACAGCGATTGTTTGTATAGAAACTAAAGAGCCACACTCTTCCAGCCTCATTCTGAAATTCATTTTCCGCTTCGCTCCTCGCAAGCATGAAGGCTGTAGGCTTCTTCTCCTAGTCGAAGACGCGGGAATTTGACGTTGATTGAGAAATCCGCCAAACGCTCCCAATAACCTACTGGTGTGTCCTCCTTGGGTTCATCAGTTCCTTTGTGTGCGCATGTGCGGGTTTACTGATGACAAATTTCTCTTTTCCTTGTATTTTGTTTTTCTTTATGTTTATTTGCTGTCATTGTTGTAGTTTCGCTGTTTGCTTGTAATTGTTGAATAAATGTTGTTCGTATCTTTGTTTCAGTTTTTCGACAATTCGCGTCGGCTTGTCTTTCGACAATGGCTTCGCGCTATGCTCGCCTCTTTCACGTCTCTGACATTTTGAGCCAAACAATGGCTGATGTGGTTTCGCACCGAGCCATGACCTTTCATTGGCTTTTATTCCTGTAAACTGAACCCACTTAGGTAAAGACGGACAAGCGGGCAGATGGGGTAAGCAAGTGATAAGCTCATTTGCGCGTCGCGTTTGCCGACAGATATGATGAAGCAAAGCAACGCATCTTGCAATAGTAACACCAATCTATTCAAACGTGAAACCTAATCGCGATAATTTCCTTTAATTTGCGCATATACGTATAAACATATGTATACACAAACGCAACCAGTATCTCTCTTTCTCCATTTCGCTCACATTCATACATGAAAACGTGCACTCTAACTCTCCCTATAGCTCTCTCTCTCTCTCTCTCTCTCATACACATATGAGCAAACGATCTCTCTATTTTCTCACCATCTCATACAAGTAATACTCTCTCTCTCTCTCTCTCTCTCTCTCTCTCACACACACACAAAGATACATTTTTGTTCTCAATTACACATTCACAAACGCATCCTGTTTCACACACACTCAGACGCAAATATTTTCCATTTCTTTCACTCACTCACTCTCTCTCTCTCTCTCTCTCTCTCTCTCACTCCCACACATACATACAAGGATATACTCTCTCTATCATGCACACATATTCTCTCTCACACACACCACACGCACACTCACACGCGTTCTCTTTTTCTCAACCATTCCTCTCTCAGTCTCTCATATGACACATATGAAACGCGTTCTTCCTCTCTTTCTCTCTCTCGCTCTCCTTCTGTGCCACTCTCACACGTATACACTGTCTCTCTCTCACAAAGATAAACTTTTCTCTCTCTCTCACACACACATACATCCTTTCTTTCACACACGCACAAACGTAAATATTTTCTTTCCTTCACTCTCTCTGTCTCTCTCTCTCTTTCAATCGCACACACACACAGAGACGCACATACGTAAATACAGACAGATAGAGAGTCATACACTCGCTTTCTGTCTCAACCTCTCTGATACACATATATGGAAACGTGTTTTTTAATTTGTCATCCTCTCCCTCTCCCCTACACATACATGCATTCAAGAATACACACTCACTCTCTCACATGCCCATATAAGCATGCTCTCTCTCTCTCTCTCTCTCTATCTCCCTCTCTCACTCACTCGATTTTTCTTACTTTCAGAAATATACGCTCTTCCTTCCTTTCACTTTCTGACACACAAGCATACACAGAAACGCTTCCTATCTTTCACACACACGCTGTCTCAAATATTTTCTCTTCCACATACACGCACGCATATATTCACACACAGAATTGCTTATCTCCCATGCACATTAATATCTATGTATATATCTAGGTACTTCAATAAGTTTGTACCCCAATATTGGAAAAAATAGTTATTTTACACGACGAATACCTATTTTTCTGCATAATCTCCCTCGTTGTCAATACATTCAATTTAGTAATTGATGTTACTCACATAAATCGTTTCTAAATGTACCAATCTGCTTGCGTGGCTACCTAATCCCTTTTACAGGAATCCGCACATGCACTTTGTGCATGTTTTTTTTTGTTTTGTTTTTTTCAGCACTTACAGTTTCGAACGTTTGTTACTGTTTCGAGCCTTTGTTACAGCTTCTGGGTGAGGATACCTAGTTCACTGTAAACAGTAGTTGAACAAGCCCGGTACACTCAAAGCCTCGGTCACGATGACTTGTGATTTCGTGCTGACACAACCCCCAAAGCTTTTGAGCAGTTTTGTCTAACCAATTTCACTCACAAATTTTGGATCAATTCGTAGTATGGACTCCAGACATTCCATTACGATGCTGCACGCTGGAATAATCTCCATAGTCCAATATCATCAAGAATCCACCAGCTTGAAAAAATAACATGTGATTCCCACTAGGAAGTATCAGAAGTCTGAAATTAATTAATGTCAATAAGTAACATTTCCGCTAAGAGGAGTTGATCTGTGATAACCGCAATATGTTCTGGGCTCACCCTAATAGGCTTTGCATTTGGTGTCACATCAGAACCACAGAGGAGCATGGGTCTATCAGCGAGTTGAGCTGGAAGTTTGCCTCACACCAGCCAAATACAGAATCACGCCTCAGACTATATCTGTGGCTGTCCCCAATATGCAAACATGTGGTCGATTCATTCGAGTTTATATGTGATATGCAACCGGAGCGCCTCATCTGAGAGGGAACAGCCAGTCTCTCACATATTCACGAGAAGTAAGATCAGCGTCCGAAAAAAGTCCTTAAAACCTCACATCCCTTGCGCTGATATTTAATGGACGAAGTGAAAAATTAATAATTTTACTTATGAAACATTTCGTCTCGTTTGCTTCTTAGTATTTGCAGCGAAAACGTTACAACAAATTGACCATGGTGAGATTCGAACCCGGTGTCTCATGGTCGAAGCACTAACATTCAAAACCCTCGGCAACACGCCTGCAAACGTCGAGTAAATATTAAACATTATGAATTGAAAATTTCAGATCACAATTAAGATGAAGGATTTACTGATGAACCCACCTAATGCACACACGAATATACACGAGAAGCACACACACACACATTTGCAAACACGAATACACAAATGATTTTAGCTAGCATTAAAAGAGAGTTGGTGAGTTTTAATTTTGAGATACTCCAATTATTTTTTTTACTTGGCTTAACTTACGTCATTCAAAATATTATAAAAATAGATGTGCTTGCTAACAGAATGACTTACACTTTTTTTCCACCAACGTCACTGGTCAGGGCTTTTAAATTTCGATATTTGCTCATTTCAGAAATACGTTTTCATTTCTATTTTTGTTTCTTTTTGTACCTGACTGACACCGACCAGTTCTGTTGGTTTGAAATAAAACAAATGTCTATTTTAGCGTTGCATTAGTGCAATCAGTTTTTTTTTGTTTTTTGTTGTTTTTTTTTTTTTGTTCTCTTCTGCATGTCCACCCTTTTCTGGTTTTGTTTAATTTTTTATTACCTTTATTTTATTTTTGTTTTCGTTTTTTCTAAAATAAGCGTCTTTGAACGGGAGACGGAAAGCACGACACCAGAATCTGAAGACACTTTTGGATACTGAAAGGTACTTTCTAAAACTAAGCAAAGTATTAAGAAGCAGGAAATTTTCATTAGAAACAAAGAAAAAAGTACTGAACAGTTATGCAATATCAGTCCTCCTTTATGGCAGTAAATGCTGGACAATCTCCTCACAAATGAAGAAGAAACTTGAAGCAACAGAAATGTGTTTCCGCTGAAGATACCATAGACTGAAAATGTGAGCAATGACGAAATTTTAGAAGATATGAAAATAAAAAGGACACTTATACTTAACATCAGAAAAAGACAAAATTTATAGAGCAGATAATGGGAAAGAAGACTAGAAAATCTAACACTCACAGGACATACCGAAGGCAAGAGGAACTAGGGAAATGGTTGACAGAATAGTGTTTAGGAGAGACAGCAAAAAGATAAACTTTACTAAGCGCTACAAAGGACAGGAAATTGTGGCGAGCCATGTACGCCAACATCTTGAAGGGACATAACATAGAAGACGGTAGAAGAAGACACAACGATGAATAAAAGCGATTTTGTGTCCTTATATTACGAGTTCAAACTCATCCTTTACGCTAACATCTGAATCTGTAAGGGTTGAACTCATTGATTGCAAATATTTATAATAGGCACAGATAAGAAAACTACAAGTATTCCCAGCAAATGTAATAAAGGAAAATGAGAAGAAACTAATAATATCAATTGTAAAAAGACAATGTATATATTTTGCAAGAGATACGACTTCAGAATTAGAAACATCAAATTCAAGTAAATACAGAAATTTAATTATCTGAAAAGTTTTTAACAGACGAAATCCCAAGGCGCATTGTAATATCAAAAGTTACTAATCAAAAACTTTCCAAAATCTGATCAAAATATTAAGAAACAAGAAAGAAAATATCGATGAAATGGTAGGTATTAACAATGTTACTCCTTAATGACACTGAATGCTGGTCAATTCTCTCACTGAGACACAGGAGACTTGAGGCAATTTTATAGAAGAATGCTGTGAATATCATGGACGAAACATGTATGAAGTGAGGAAGTTTAAGGAAAATGGAAGCAAAAAGAAATAATTGTATTTGCTATCAAAAAGAACTGAAATTTCAGGGATACATAATGGGGGACAGGGTTTGGAAAATCTAACACTCACAAAGGGAAACAATCGTTGTGTATACAGGTGGCTGAAATGAGACGAGGAGGTATAGTAAGAGGTCAAATATTCCTTACATTCAAAGATAGAGAGCTCTGATCACACGCGACCTGAAAAAATACGACACATAAAAGAAGGAAAGTCTGGATTTGAGTCTCGTCGTGGTCGCAAATCTTCAAACATAATAATGAATTGTAAGTGCCCATAGAATCTCATCCAGAAAGAAACAGACACAAATATCGAGAGCCACTCAAGTTAAAGGATTAATGAATGATGTCTGAAATTTGAATGTAAGAGAATGTTGTAAAAACTGACTATCATGAGGATTAGTAAGAAATATAACGATTGATTGTTGGCTTGAAGATGTTAAGATTGTAGTGTTCAGAGAAATATCAACGCGGGAGTACGAGGTCTAATAAAAATGTATCGGGACTGGTACTATAAAAAGAAAACTACAACACATATCAATACGGTATTTAATCTCCTTTGAAGTAATCCCCTTCTGAAGCCACACACTTTATTTCTGAAACTCCATTCCTACAATAGCGTTCAGCTGCTTCGTCGCATTCTCTTGGATTTACTCGCGTCTTGAAATTTTGCCCCTTTCAAGTGGGATTTAATTTTTTTAACAAAATATCGCAAAGGAGAATATAGTGGTTGTCGGACCTGAGGAATGTTGGCCTTAGTCAAAAACTGCTGCACAAGCTATGATCACTGATGGAACATCTGTTTGTGTGGTGTTACGATCACACTCTACACACTTTCCTTCCAAGCACTGCTATAAACAACGGAAGTGAGCGAGAATGTTATAACTTAGTGTGTATGCGCGACAGAGTTCAAAGTCAATCTGTGTCAAGTAGCTTCACTCTGCCTACTTTAACACCGTTATCAGAGCAAGAGTACAGGTACTTTTTGATCACATTCTACAAAGTATTTGTTAAGGAAATATCTATCTGAATGGAAATTTCTCCTTAAATTCGGATTACGGATAAAATGATAGGGATTCAACTACGTAGACTTGGCATGACAAGTTTTAGCTGTAAAGGTCTGAACTGATGGAACTAAAGAATGGAGCTCAACTGTAATTTTTCCATGGAAATAGCAGTAGGCTTGCGACATTGCGACTATTGTGGGAAGACTGAAGAGTGGGATATAAGACTTCCCCCACAAGACTATGTAAACAACTTTGAACTCTATCAAGGCTGGAAGATATGTAATGCGCAGCTCCAAGCCAGACAAGACAACAATACTCTATCTTTGGTTTGATTTGACTCTTATAAAGACAAAGTATGACAGATAGTGAGATGTACTTCCTGGGGTGCTACAATGAGCTGACAACTTTACCAGCTTCTTTAGGAATTGATCATTAGAAGAAAATCGAGTAGCGAGTAGGGCATTCAACATTTGGAATAATTTGGCAGAAATTATAATAGGCACAGATAAGAAAACTACAAGTATTCCCAGCCTTTGATTGATGATCAGCAGATTATACTTGTTAAGATTGTTCGTTTAAAAATCAATTGTCTTTATTTTGTGATTACCGTTCATGGAAAGTACTTTCTATGATAATCTAAAACGTGATCAGCCTTCCCATAATTTTAACCCTCAAAGGACTCTCCTGGCCGTTTTATTGCTATTATGAATTCTTGTATCAAAGACTGAAAATATTTTGTCCAGTAGGAGTAGGAACAGGCCTCACCTACAGCACCATATGTTACAAACGACCCAACGAAACCTGACAGAGTTAGGCATCAAGTTTATACACAACCCTTTCTAGTCACCGAAATAATTTCTTACAGATTACTAGCAGGTAATTTCTAACAAGTGGACACCAATAAAGACCAGGCAGAAAATACCTTCCGGTATTTTGAAGAATTTTATTATCCCAATCTTTGACGTGGTATAAAAACATAATTACGGATTCAGAGGTAACATTGTATCAAATCTAATTGTTCTTTAAGTTATAACATTGTTTGAGTCGAGTTAAGATTTCTTTTAAGCGTGTGATTCAAAACAACCATTTATTTTATTCCAAACCAATAGGAAAAATCAATTTTTCAACAAATTGATCTGTTGGTAGAAACGATTTATATTAATAAGCTATGAATTTTATAATAATAATTTTTATCTTATTTTTTGACTGTCCATTAGATTGAAATGAAAGAATCAAGGTAATTTCTCCGTGCGTTTTTTTTTAATCATTTGTCGGAATTTCATGCAAATTAGTATTTTGTTTCTCCGTCTATATTTACAATTTGAGTTCGATAATATGCTTAATGATAGCAAAGAAATTTACCAAAATGGCGGAATTGTCTGTGTCGAGTGAGGATCTTAAAAGGTAGATTCAAGAGTTCAAGGTAGTTCAAGAGGAAAAAATGTCATTTTAAGGAAAGTTTTTTTTTATTAATCTAAATGATTCTAAAAAAACAGATTATATGTATACATATGTTTGATAAAACTTATAGAACAGTTTGGAAAACTTCTATGCTGACATTTTTCACCGAAGAATCGATATAATTTCAACAAAATCTATATCAACGAGACAAAACATGATTCACGCTAAGCATATGAACGTTTGGTTTTTAATTTGTTGATTGTTCCTTTGTCTTCATCTTCTGATTGCCGTTCATGGAAGTGCTTTTTTAATTGATAATTTAAAACGTGACCAGCCTTCCCCAAACCAAACCTTTAACGTATTTTATCGTCTTACAAATTAGATTTTTGCTTATTTCAACTTTTTATTTATTTACTTATATATTCAGTTGTTTTAAAGTTTTCGTATACTAATTGTTCAAGTATTAATTTAATAAGAGCAGGCAGTAAGCAGAAATATATCTCCTGTATATTAATCATTATAAGATATTCATAGATCATGTAAGCTTCAATGCATCTTCGACTGAATAAATTATATTCATTTTTCTTTTATAAACGGCGTTTTCAATTTTTATGATGACGCCAGCTTACTGGTGAAATATGTCAAAAGAAAAGTTTTCAAATTGTCTTATATATTCATAATTCCAGCTTTACTAACACATAAATGTGTTTACATATTAGTTTACCATCGAAGAAAAGACACAAGAACAATTACGCATCGGTCGTTTATTTAGTTGGAGCCCTTCTTGTTTTAGTGGAAAATTGCGTTTCACTAAATTCGCATGAGCATGAAAAATAACTTCTTTTTTTTATTAAATTTGATAAAGCCCTGTAAATTAATTGGGTGTGACACAGCTGTGTTTACACTCTCTTGAAGCGTATCATTGGGTCTTTGATGTGGAAATAAATACATAGTAACGGCTGGAAATTTTTAGATTTTGACTTGTTACCGAAGTCAACAAAAAGCCTTTTTGTTTTGCCAACAAACGCAACAAGTAAGGATAATTATTAGGTTGGTGCAAAAATAATGACGTAATAATGTCGTTTTTGACGTTAAAAAATACGTCAAAAAACGACATTATTACGTCATTATTTTTACACCAACCTAATACATAAAATATTCAACAACGAGATTGTGCCAGTACAAGCGAGAAAGGAGTAAGGAGAAATTCTCAGCTGCTGCTTTCTATCAGTGCCTCATTGTCTCAGTATTGTTTTCAATAGGTACAGTCCTTGATTTTATTCACTTTTTCATCAATACTAACCTCAGGTGGAGATCATTCTTTTGATACCTCGTGTATTTATCTCATTTAGTTTCTGTCTAGCAAACATGGAAAGTTCTCATAACGTTTCAAGCGTATTGTGTCTTGTTTGGAGAATTGTTATAACATCGCAATCAACTATTTTCTGGACGTTTATCTCCAGCGTTGTCCCAATTCGCAAAGTGTTGTATCTGAAGAATTCCGCACTGGTCAATCATAATCTTTACTTTTTCTTCACTTAAAAATATGTAGAGAAAGTATAAAATTTATTTCGTGTTACTCGAATGTATTATCCATTTCTGTTAATTTAACGTTACAAGGTAACGCAATTGTAACGTTTTGTGAGAAGTCTACAAAACAGTTACATAGAGTTTGCAAATATATCTAGGTTGCTAATATCTATTGGAACTGCTTAGCAACTGTGATATATTTGAGAAGGCTATTAGAATAATCAAGAGCCTATATGGAGCAGCAAATCGCCTGCATATTGAAAAGAGATCAGCAAAATAGATATTAACCGACAGAATTCACACCAAGTAAGTATATACTAAAAGATGTTAATAACATTCGACGCCAAAGAAAGTGGAGCACTAAGGGAAAGTATATATATATATATATATATATATATATATATATATATATAGAGAGAGAGAGAGAGAGAGAGAGAGAGAATGGAGCAGCAAGAAAAGAGGTATCCACCCAACTAACGAAATTAACGTTATATTCTTCATTATATGTTGTGTCCCCCCAGGACGTAAGTGATCATTGTTCTCCACAACTTCCTGTCGTTTGCATCTCTTGATACATTTTGTTTTTCTGCTATTTCTCCTAAACCCTATTCCGCCATCTATTTACTCAAGATCACTAAGTATGTTAAGTGTTGTTCTCCTCTGTTTCTTATACCTTCAATCTGTCCTGTGAGTATCAGATTTCCCAAGCCCTCTTTCCTCATTACGTTTTTTTTAGTTGGATGGATACCTCCTTTTCTTACTGCTCTCTTAAAATTCCACTTCCCTTGCATGCTGTTGATGCTCACTTTTCTTCGCACGCCCTTTACTCAGCGACACTTTCCATCTGTTTCTTTTTGCTTTGCTGCTGATTTCGACTGGTACCCTTGACCGTAGTGTCACACCTAGTCTGTAGGTGTCATCTTCACTCCTCAATCAGTTTTCACGCTGTCTCTTTTCTATTGTTCCTTTTGGCTTATTTTTTTATAGAAATGCTCACCCAATATAAGGCCCAAGAGGCACTCAAAATAGTGTAAGAAAAGTCAAGAATTGAAATTCATGTGATTATACATGGAAGATAACGTTTAATACTAGACTTGAAGCGGTCATGATTGTAGTGATTAGGAAAACATCCTCTGTTCGATAAAGAAGCTGTTCGAGTGGAATTGCATCTTACTGATGGAATACAAAAAGAATGGAGGTGATTCCCCTTTGTGTAGGTATCCTGGTGGGTCCTAGTTGTCAAGGTTCTAACTGGTGGGACTAAGAAATATCCCTCGTCAGAACACCGCTTGATACCCCAAAGATTGTCTGCCTTATTATAGTTCTAGCATTTATTCTGCGTTTAAATGCTGCTATGCCTGTGTCTTATGCCTACAAAAATTCATTATCACGTTACTTATTACCTCATATATAAACCAACAGACAGAATTCTTTTCAGAAGTAGTAGGAGGATGAAACCATTCAACGTATTGTCTGTAAATTTGCACTTAATATTAATACGATACTCGTCAATGAATTTGGCCTTTCTATTAATCTAAAATTAAGTTATCGGGACATTCTTCGGTTATGATATACAACAAGATATTTCTAGAAGGTTTTAATATATGCGCAGTTCTGTACTAAACTCAAAACGCCTGTTATATAAACGAGGCAGCAAAAGCCTTCAATAAGCTTGAAAATCCGTCTGTCAATTATCGGTGCCAAAATTCTGTGAACGATTCAAGTTGAAGCTCCATAACTAGTTTTTGAAACCAGGATCTCTACTTCTAAATCTCAAGATAGTTATTGAATTCTTAATATTATTTTGCGAAATTTACTACTTCACCAATTAATTTATTTTGCCTGCTTCCTGCTTACTTTGGATAGAATCTGGGGATGACCTTGTGCCAAACTTAATCACAACGCAAACGTGCCAATGCGCAATTAAACATACCCATAGAATGATATACACCCGTTTATTTCATTGTCCTTACTCTTTCCCATAGAGATAATCTCACAGAAGGACTTCGTTGATATTTACGTAAAAGCCATTATCAAAAGAAACGATCTTGTCTCTTTTACAAACTCCTTCTAAACAGAGGCACTCACAAACGCCCATTGTTTGTGCATTTTAATAGAGACGCATCGTTAACACGTAGATATGTCAAAGAGTGTGCAAAGAATCAACAGTAGCATGCACAAGCCTTCAGCGTATTTCACTGCAAGCTTTTTTTTCTACCTTGTGTGTATAGAGACATCCATTTGCACGCGCAACCGTAACCAGATTCAATCACATCCTTGTGATGCATCGCCATTGTCATAGGCCACTTGCTCCCCGATTCTCAATAAGAATATTTTTCTCGATTCTTGCTGTTTCTAAATTTATGCGTGCCAAGCACCACTCGAGAGGCAAGGACGAAATTATTATGTTTTCTTCAATCTATTGCAGTCTCTGGGAAACTTCCCTGAGTTGATGCCGTCACAGTGGTTCCGATGACGTCACCATTTAAGCCTGACGTCATTCGTGGAAAAGTGATGGAATGGAAGAGACGTACAACCGTAAGAACCAACATCATTATTATTATTATTATTATTATTATTATTATTATTGTGACGAAATTTGCAACTATGCGCAACATGTGAAGCCATTGAATTGAAATAAGAAAAATCATTTTAATGGCGTCGAGACTCCCAGCTTTTGTCTGTTCCAAGAAACTTGGAAACAAACATTGTTCCCACAAATAAATAATAATCATTTCCCCAAATAATAATATTGCTAGTAATAATAAAAATATTTCAAGCTGTATTCGTAAAATTTCACAGTCTATTGTTTTTAATAAACATCAAAATATCTCTTATATTTTGTTTATCTTCCATATTAGCCTCTAAAACGTTTTAGCAAACCAGATATTAGCCCACTTAGATTAATTTACCTAGTCTCATACTGTTTGTATATATGTATGTAAGTCCTATGTATATGTAACGCCACAACCTCACTACACTAGATATTGTTGTATCTACTTTTGTGTGTGTGTGTGTGTGTGTTACTTTGTTTTTGCTACCTTGTTTTTTTTAACTTGGTGGAGTTGCTGGCCCATGTCTAACCGGTTCAGAGTTATCTTTCTAGACTGGTTTCAAACTGAGGCTAAAGAAGCCAGTCTTCCCTGCTATTAACTCCTAATTAGCAGGCAATATATAATAGTATTTTATTTTTTAAAAAACGGACGCAACAGTTTCGGCTGAAAGTTGAACTCCGCTCGTCGATTTGGGTGGCGTAACAACTACGCTATAATAACTTCCTATACTCATATTGTAAACAAATATTTTTTCCATAAACGGATGCAAAATGAAAAAACCTTTCTAATAGATTCTATAAACTTAATCTATCCTCATATTCTAATCACATATTTTCATAAATACAAAAAGTAAATAAAATTTGTTAAAAACAAATACGTAAAAGAAAGTTGTTTTATTGTTGGTAAATGACTTACGACTGAGTAGTAAGTTCGATCCTCACTGGGTGCTCCATACTTTCGGCCCTGTTCCACATCTAAACTAGCTTAGAAAATCCTTATATTACATTTCATTTTTTTTAATATAAAATATACTCAGAATATGAAAATAGATAAAGAAAACTGAGGTAATTTCGTCCTTGGCACGCAGAAAATGTTTGGGACGCTAAAATGGAAGGTAACCTTTATTTTAATAAAGGAGGGGGGGAAATAAATATTGTACGAAGACATGGTCTAGTGAATAAAAGCTTTGGTTGAAGTAATCTAGTGACTTGACCCAAAGAGTTTTGAGTTCAATACCAGGGAGAGGTGAAGAATATCTTGGTGACGGGAATAACTGAAACTGAGATATCCAGAAAAGCGTGGAACTAGAACAGTCTAGTAGACTAAATAAAAGGTTCGGTTCGAAATTCCACCGTATATCACCTGAAGAAGGCCGGAGCATACAACGAGCAGAACATCGTGAATATCACAATAAAGATGATGAAAACAGTCCGAACAATGTAAATAGTGTAAATCTTAAAGGCATACTAGTGATAGAATATAACAGTAGTGGACAAACGCGGCTAACGAGCCACATGCGGCTCTTTGGCATTTTGGCTCGGAAAAATATGTTGGTTGAGCCCATGTTCTTCATGGCATCCATTGATATGAGATAGAGTAGAAAAATGAAGGCTTTAGAATTATTTATTTGATATGAACGTCAATCTCATTGGATTAAAACATAAAGTTCATGTTTAATAAAAAAACATATGTTTAAGAATTTAAATACTAATGTTAATGTTAGATATGAGTGAAGTATTCATTTCTACGAGACGGAATGGTGGGTGACAGAGTGATTAAAGAAGTTCCTGTTACGTTTTTTTGCGTATATATGACTAGGAGATTTATTCAGTACTATGTACAGAATTGCGGCACAAGGCCAAAAAAAGGGGAGGGGTAGAGGCTGGTCCAAACTAAATATCCTATACCTAGCTAATCAGATTCACGACCCATTCATACCTTACAATTTACCCATTCACCACAAGAACTCGTCCATCACCAAACAAACCTCCAACCACCATAATACCACATCCTCTCAAGGGGAACCTACAAAAACGCGCCCCACACCATAAAAATTTGATGATGATATAAAGGCTATACATTAAAATTCTAACAATGATAGAATGAGAGGGGAGGGGAGTTGAACCCAATAATAACTGAAAAGTAACACAAAATACAAACTAAACATAACATATGTTAGTAGGGAGCCGTCCAACCCTCAAAATAGAGAGGCCGCTGTATTCTGCCCAGGGGACAGAATCAAGTGGCAACTCTTGCTAAGGGAGTGGGAAAAGGATAAAATATTATGCGGGAATGGGAAAATATAATGCTGATCCAGTCGAGATAAAAGGAGGCCAAAACAAACTGGGGGGGTTGGGAATCTCGACTTGGATCATAACCAAAGAGTAGCCGGGTTACAGGCCAGGAACAACACTTACTCACATTAACTTGGTACACTGAAGCTTGTCTAACCTAACCAGGGGGAGGGTTCCACAGGAAGCCACCCCGATGTTGACCTAGAAGAGAAAATCAAGGCTAGCCCCGGTCACACGAACCAAGCTCGCCTCTTTTACCCACCTTTCGCCAAAGACTGTCGAATGCAATCGTTTTCTATCAGATCTAATCTTCATCTTGAGCTGATGCTCAAAGAATTGGATTAGATGCTGATGAGAAAGACGGTTGCCCCGCAAGACTTCCTCCTTTCGCGTCGTCCAAATCACCATTCGAGCCGTGGCCAGCAGCGTCAGAAACACCATCCGTTTCACCCCGGAATACGGGGGCGACACATTGTCACACGCGTATGCGCGATCAATGGACACAAGCTGTTCGGGAGCGAGACGAGCCGTCAGCTCGCCGACATGGTCCCATAAGGGGCGGACCCGGGGGCAATGATAGAAGGCGTGCGGAGCCGTTTCTTCTAAGCCAAGACCTCACCGTTCACAGTCTGGCAAATCCGCCAAACCCCATATGAAAGCCTTGTCGTTGAGAGGCAGCCGATTCCGAGCCAATCGCCAGGTAAGCGAAAACTCAGGGTTACTGAGGTAATCCGCCGCTGGCGCCCAAGACCAGTAGGAGCGATACTCCTCCTCCGACAAGCCGAGCGTATCACGTAGTGAATCCTTCGCGGGCCCCTCCACTAATCCACGATAGAAGACCTTCCTAGGCCGTGAAAGGTCACTGGACCGGGGAATGGCCTTCAAGGCCGACCGACACTCGCGGATGAAATCCGACTCGTCCCGGGGTTTACGACGGTGCTCAACCCTCGAGATGGGGGGACTGATGGTAAGGCTAGGGAAGGCGTCCCTAACAATCCCCTCCAGAATCGGATCTCTCCCAGTCAATGCGCGGCGTAGGAAAGCCAACCTAGAGGCACGGATGTGACTCAAAAGGTGCGGCATTCCCAGCCCCCCATGACACGGACGTTTAGTGCAGACTCGTCTGTCGACCCTGTTCACGCGTCCCCTCCATAAAATGGAGGATAGCGATCGCTCGAGCGCCTTCCAATGGGTCTCACAGAGAGGAAGTACAGACAATCGATAAAGAATCAGGGGGAAAATGTATGTAGCACACACCTCCGCCCTGCCCTTCACGGACAACCGCCGTCGATTCCAAGTCTTGCCGGCAGAATCGACCTTTGCAAGTACTTCAGACCAATTCTTCTCCAGCTGGAGGTCCGGTACAAACCACACTCCAAGAATGCGGACAGGTCCATCCGTCCAACCGAAGCGGCCCGGAAGAGCGACCCCCTTCCAGGCACCTAACCGCAAGCCGGAAGACTTGTCGCGGTTTATCTTGGCCCCTGTCACCTTCTCGTACCGATCAAGCGCCTTCTGCACCGCCTCGATGTCGTCCTGGAACGACACGAAAGCAGATACGTCATCGGCGTACGCGGAAACCCTGGCTCGAGCCCCTCCAGGAACGGCGATTCCGCGTAGGGCCGGACTGCCGGTCTCGTCCTTCAGCCGGCGAAGGAGAGGCTCCAACGCCAAAGCATAAAGGAGAGGCGACAGCGGACAACCCTGACGAACCGACCTAGACAGCACGAACGCATCCGACAACCTTCCGTTCACCTGTACCACAGCACTGGGGGAGCGATATAGGAGGCTAATCCAGCGGCAGAAGTTGGGTGCGAATCCAGCGGCCTGCAGGACAGTAGCAAGGTAGCGATGGTCGACCCTATCAAATGCCTTGGACTGATCCAAATTGATCAGCGCGGCTTGCTCGTCGTCTTACACCCTCTATGATCGTGCGGATCAGATGCAGGTTGCTCTGAATTGTTCGGCCCCTCACAGAAGAAGTCTGCTCAGGTCCCAACAGAGACTCGGCAACTGACTGCAAACGCTCCTGCAGGATCTTGGCCATAATCTTTAACTCTGTGTTTAGCAGAGTTATGGGCCTGTAGTCGTCTAGCTTCCCCCCACCACCTTTGCCCTTTTTCAACAGAGTGATCACGCCCCTGGTGATCCGGTTGGAGATGGACCCCGACCGAAACCAGTTGTTGAACACTGCAGTCAAAATCGGAACAAAGATGTGCGACAGCCTCAAGTACAATTCATAGGGCAAACCATCCAGACCGGGCGACTTGCCTCTGCCGACCTTCTTCAAAACCGCGTAGACTTCGCCCTCCGTGATCTCTCCCTCGCAGCTAGCCACTTCAGTCGGCGAAAGCCGAGGAAAGTCAGCCAAATAGCTACGAAACTCCTCCTCACGGAGACCAGGCTCCTTGGTAAACCGGCTCTCGAAATGGCGCCGAAACGCCTCGCACATGTCGTCAGTGGCCCGAAGAGTACGCCCCTCCGGGGATTCGACTTTACGAATGTAACGATCGCCACCTCGACGGACCTCTTCCCTGCGCAGATCTGCGCCCAAGTTCACAGCTTCGGAAGACATCTTGCTTAACTTATGTCTAATTACCTGGCCCATGTACCGCTCGCTATTCGAACGATCCAGGGCCTCCTTAGCTAAGGCTATCTCTAGGGGATCCCCCCCAGCCACCGCCCGGGTGTAACTAGCTTTAAGCGTCTTCACCTTGTCAGCTCTATCTAGAGCGAGCCGTTTGCTGAAATTAGTGGTGAAGGACCTAATCCTACATTTAAGGCGTTCCCACCACTTATTCCCGATAACCGCCCCCACTAGCTCCCGCTGCACTAGTCTAATTAGCTGTTCCCGAAAGTCCTCCCTGTCCAGTAAGGACAGATTGAACTTCCAGTAGCCAGCCATTCTAGGCCTACAGTCTAACGCCACCCGGGCACAAACGAGTTTGTGGTCCGAATAGCCTACCCAGTGGAACGTAGTGCAATCTAGTAGATCTATGTCGGCTCTTTTAACTAACATTCTGTCAAGGTAGCTAACTACCTTGTCAAAAGGCCAATTAAGAGCCCACGTCCAGATTTTCCCCCCGGGATGATCGACCCGGTATCTATCGACGAGACCATAGTTGATCAGATCAACCAGGCTACGATCGCCCCTTCTCCCGCTAGCTCCCCGCCCCCTGTCTAACTTGGGGTCCAGGATGGCATTCCAGTCCCCCATTAAAACTAGGCGCGTTGAATCCACCAGGAACGTCCCCAACCGCCGAAAAAACGAGACCCGCTCCTCCCGGTCGTTGGGCGCATAAACCGCAACGACTCGGAACGAACCACTTTTCACGGCAATATCGGCCACGATCAACCGGCCCTCGGCATCGGTCTGCACAAGGTCCACCTTCGCATCAAGAGTACGCCTGACGAGCAAAGAAACTCCTCTGGCAGAACGGTCCCCATATGCTGAATAGACGACAAAGTCATCGTCCAGCACACACGCATCGGAACTGCAAACAAAGTGGGTCTCCTCGATCGCGGCAACATCCACATCCAGGGACAGAAGGTCCCGAAGCAGGCGGGCAGCCTTACCCCGATCCCTTAAGCCCCTCACATTCAAAGTCGCTATCTTAATAGACATCTTCTAAGCCTGCAAAGAAAGAAAAGAAGAAGTGCAATAAACCTATTCACATACAGGACGGAAATCTGCGGGTGAAAGGACCCCGACGGTTGCGTATATATGACTAGTGAGACAATCCATATGACTTAACTTCCTTTATAGTGTACCAATAGAAGGTTAACCAATCAGAAGCCGCAGAACATTGTATCCGTCGTGTATAAAGGCGGCCATCTTTGTTTACCCTACCGAAGGACCAGTGCCAACTTGACAGGCGAAGATGATAGAAGGAAGAACTACGCTCTGCTACTTTGCTACGATATCCACTGCGAACCTGAACTACGCTTTCCTACTGTCTCCGAAATATTCACTGCCAACCTCTGGATTCTATACTCGAAGACAACCGTCATGAATTTGTAACAGTTCCTGGTCAGCAGTGGTTACAGAAACGAATATGTGAATGGCGTAGCGGTTAACGGAGCGGGAATTGAGATTGGCGTGTCAAGATCAAGTTCCAGACGAGGCGTTTGTAGACGAGTTCGCAAAAATAGCATTGGAAGTCCATCACTTCTCCCTCTTCCATCTCGCGGTTAATAGCAGAGAAGACTGAGTTGGCAAACAGTTTAAGAGAAGGAAAACACTGAATACAAAATCGGTTGAGTGTGGGATAAGCGACTCTACACGATCAAAGAACATTTTTGCTACCGAAAACGCAGCAGTATGTTTAGCGTAGTGAAGTTGTAGCTCTATATTACATTGTGAAGTCTACAGGGTGATGTAGCCAGAAGCCGGTGATATTACTCCCGGCCATTGAATACAGAAGTACAAGACCTCACACCTGCATCCGGTATTGCAAGAGTGACACCGAATATATTAGAGATATAGTTATATAAACAACCACCCCAAAGATTATTGAACCATCTTGCAGACAGCTTGTCCTTCCCCAAGATCTCAGTATGGATCGAACCAGAACTAATGCCTATTGACTATAAGACGTCTATCATCCAATGCTATACGTTGAATGACATCAACTTGTTCATCAGTGGTTGAAGTTTTTGGACGACCTGACCGAGGGTCATCTTCTGTGCTGTCCCTGCCCCGCTTGAATTTTGCAACCCACTTCACAGTTGTATAGACCTCAGCAAGTCGAACTAAAGAGTCCGCTTGTTAGACCTGGAGCCGACAACGGTACTCGCACTATAGGTTGGCTGAGTGTAATTGACGAAATATTGGACTGAATAAAATGTTGCTTGAAGCCTCTTCTTCATCTATGAGAAGATTTCCAGTATCCATTTATATATAAGAGGACAGGTGTCATATATTAATAGTTAATACTTCGTCTATATTTTGGAAGGCATCTTTCGGGGTAATATATCGGGGTGAATAAAATGGTAAGTCTCATGTTATCATTTAATCGGCACACCCACTTGTAATGTGACCGTTTCTATTTAGGATGTGGGCGATCATGGCTCTCTACATCTTCCTGTCTCTTGGAGCTCGAAGCAACGTTTGACTGAATATCGTTTCTCTTTGTTCTCGTTTTACTGTCACATGGTGTGGAAGAATTAAGAACAGAAACATTAATAATGAGCGAGAAGAGGAAAGAGTAATCAGGAGGACATAGATAGAGATTGACATTGCATTTAAATTTTTGCTGATTAAAGTTGGCTGGAAAGTATGTAGCCGTTAGGGAGTTACACAAGCGAGAAGTGCAAGAAACTGTTAGCATAAAATTTACGGCTACATTTAGCCAGCTCAACTGTAAATTGATGAGATCTCGACGCCAGTCTAGTATTACGCCTAAATTCATACGGTCTAGATTCTATAGCAAAGAGCTCATCGGAAAAATTGCCATGAAAGTATTCATAGAAAAGACAGAGAGCAGAAACCTTACGGCGGTGGGAAAGTAACAGTAGCCGAACTGCCAAAAGTACCATTCTTTCGTGTATTGAATATTGCTGGCACATCTGGTCTTGTCCTTCTATGTATCTGCAAATTCTTGGAAAAAATCCAAAGAAAAATCCGTAATCTTATCAATTCCAACCTAGCATCTCTGCTTCAGTTTCGTTTTTACCCCCACCATAACGCAACTACCCTGTGTCGTTTTTTATAAATATTTTTACGGTAATGTTTGATGAACTTTTTCTCTTGTGTACCTCCACTTCACGAATTTAAGCGCAGTACTGGATTAACAGTTCACTGTTTAAAGTGCAACTTGTAACTGTATGTTCAATGCTAGTTTTATTCTCTTGCACTTCTCGCATGTGGAACTCTTTTCCAGTTTCATGCTTTCCTGTCAAATACGATCCTCAAACATTTAAATGCAGTCAATTGTTATCTTCTGGCTTCTTAATTCCATATCTTCATTGTTCTTTCTTCTCAATAACGTTTGTTTTGTTTTTTCCGATAATTTCACTCTTACATCTTAATGGCGTTATCCATTTGCTTGAAGAGAATTAATTTCAAAAAAGTATAAATGGTGACTTAAAAGAAGCAGAGGTTTTCTCTGCCTGCGACAGAAAAAGCAAATCACATGACTGCTATTTAAACCATACCCGGAGAAAGAAGAGATGGGTTTATACTTTTCAAAAATATATTTACGCGTAAGTGAATTTAAGAAACTCGGCTGGAATTCGAATTCAGTTGCCCGATTTTCAATTCCGTGCCGTAATCTATAACACCACCCACACATCCGAAAGGATGCATATTAAGTAATAAATATTAATAAATTAAGGGTTATTCATTTCCAGAATAATCTTCATTAGTGATTTAAATCGCACACTGGTCAACACATATTTTGGGGCAGGGATGGAATCACTCTTTCTTGGCTAATTTGAAGGCGCCGAATCCAAAAAGGACGTTCATTTGTTCGTATTAGTTAGTTTTCTCGGTATTTGATATTGTTTGATCAAAAAGTGACTTAATCAGTGATTTTAGTTCATCAAAAGAACTGGCGGAACTTTTACCTTCAAGACTGAAGGAGAAAAAATTTTTATGATGGAACAAAAGTTACATTTTAGCGCAAAAGAGATGCTGAATTTGTCTCCTACTTCAATCAAACCAATGTAACGAAGGAGTTTTGTTGAATCTTAGCATTTAGAATTATGATTAACTTCATGGCGTCAACACGTTGATAGCTCAAAAGGTAGTTTAAAATATGTTTTACTGCACAAAACCAAAGTATACGCATCAGTACGAAGTGGGGGACCTTTTCTGTTAATTCATCCCAAAATGAAAGAATTTATATTTACTAGAATTCACATGAAATTCTTCCAGGGCGAGGCCCTTCTATTGCACTCCGGTTTGGTTTACCTTTGAGGGACTCAGGGGAATTATTTCTATGTTCGAGGTCTACTTACGCGCTCACTCCGATAAAGAAGCCAAAAAAAGATATTTTTCTTTTTTAAGTTATAAAATATTCCTTTTAAGTACCTCCAATATTATCCGCACTTACGAAATGTGGATAACTCTGATTTTTGGTAATTTTTCCTTCTGAGAGTTGGAGTTGTTACGAGGCAATAATAATAATAAAAATAATAAATAATGTAAAGTTACTTATTGCAAATATTAATTCACCCCAAGAAATTATAAATTTTAAAATGTTTAACACAAATTTTGATTTAAAATTTATAATTTCAAAAGAGTGCCAAAAATTTAATAATAAAACAAACTTTCATTTAAAATTTATAATTTCATGGGGTGAATTAATATTTGCAATAAGTAACTTTACATTATTTGGGGGCAATTAACAAAAACGACCGCCAATTTGAAAGAAAAGCATGAATCCATGAAGGAGGTAATAAAAATAATAAAGTGTTTTCATCATAACTGGGTGATTTGTGTTAAACTGAAAATTATTAAATTTTTACTTGGGCAACAATCAGACTGCACAAAGTTACCATTATTCCTTTGTTTATCGGACAGTAGAGCCAGAGATCAACAGTGGAACATAAGAGAATAGCCGGCGAGAGAAGACATGAAAGTCGGAGAGAAAAATGTGAGAATTGATCTACTAGACGACAAAAAAATCAACTTCCGTCCCCACCATATCAAATTAAGACTCAGGAAGCAGTTTGCGAAAGCGCTTGACAAGGAAAGCAAATGAATTTAGTACATTCGCAAATAGGTCAAATCGGCCTGATTTTAATAACTATTGAAAATAAACCAAATCGCCCAGATCAGAACGTAACCTTATAACTATTGGAAATAAGATAAATCGATCAAATCAGAACGTAACCATTTCATAAATGCTAAAAATAAGCCAAATCGGCAAGACTAGAAAGTAAACCTTTTAATAATTGTTGAAAATTAGCGAAATTGGCCAGATCAGAAAGTAGATTTTTAATAACAGTTGAAAATAAGCCACTTAAACCAGATCAGAAGGTAACATTTTTATGACTGCTGAAAACAAGCAAAAGCGGCCAGATGAGAACGTAACTTAATAATAATTTTTGATAATACGGCAAATAGAACAGATAAGGACGTAACAAATTAAGAGCTATTGAAAATAAGTCAAATCCTCCAAATCAGAACGTAACCTTTTGTAATATATTTGAAAATACGCCAAATCGGCCGCATCAGAATGTAACCTTTTAATAACTGTTGAAAATAGGGCAAATTGGACGGATAATAACGTAACTTGCTAATAACTATTGAAAATAAGCCAAACCTGCCACAGCAGATTGTAACATTTTATTAACTGTTGAAAATACGTCAAATCGGACAGATCACAACGTAACTATTTGTAATTATTGAAAATAAACCAAATCGGACAGATCAGAACGTTACCTTTTAATACCTGCTGAAAAAAAGCTAAATTGGCAGGATCAAAACGTAACTACATAAAAGCGTTGAAAATAAACTAAATCGGCCAGATCAGAAAATAACATTTTAATACCTGTGGAAAATAAAACAAATCGGTCAGATAAGGAACGTAACATTTTAATAGCTGTTGACAATAAACCAACCGGTCCAGATCAGTACATCACCTTTTAATAACCGCTGAAATTAAATCCAATTGTTCAGATTAGAACGTAACCTTTTAATAAGTGTTGAAAATGCGCCAAATCGGCCAAATTAGAACGTAAACATTTAATAAGTGTTGAAAATAAACGAAATCGTCCAGATCAGGACGTAACCTTTTAATAAGTGTTAAAAAATAAGCCAGAACAGAACGTAACCTTTTCATGGCTATTGAAAACAAAACAAATCGGCTAGATCTGAGCGTAACAATATAATAACCATTAAAACTAAACAAAATTTTCCAGACCAGGATGTATCGTTTTAATAACTGCTGAAAATAAACCAAATTAGTCAGATTAGAACGTAACCTTTTAATAACTGTTGAAAATACGCCAAATCGGCCAGGGCAGAACTTCACCATATAACAATTTAAAATAAAGCAAATCCATCAGGCCAAAACGTAGCCTTTTAATAAGTGTCGCAAATAAGCCAAATCAGCCAGAAAAGAAAGTAACCTTTTTCCCTAACTATTGCAAATAAACTCAATCGGTCAGATCAGAATAACCTTTCATAACTGTTGAAAGGAAGCCAAATCGGCCACATCAGAACGTAACCTATTAATAACTGCCGAAAATAAGCCAAATCGTTCAAATCAGAATGTAACATTTTAATAACTGCCGAAAATAAGCCAAAATCGGCCACATCAGAACGTGATCTTTAATTAACTACTGAAAATAAACCAAATTATTCAGATTAGAACTTAACTTTTAATAACTGTTGAAAATAAACTAAATCGGAAAGATCAGAACGTAAGCTTTTAATACCTGCTGAAATTATGCCAAATTGATTGGATCAGAATGTAATTACATAATAGTCATTGAAAATAAACTGAATCGTCCAGATCAGAAGGTAGAATTTTAATAACTGTTGAAAGTAAGCCAAATCGGCCAGATCAGAACGTAACCATTTAATGACTGTTGCAAATAAGGAAAATCTGACAGATAAGAACGTAACCTTTTAATAACTGATGAAAATAAAGCAAATCAACCGTCTTTCCGAATATTTACCAATACCTCCCCACTGAGACGGGGTACGAGATAAACTCATGCTTAATATGGGTAACCGGAGCGCGTACACTTAAGCCAAGCAGAAAAATTTCCTAAGACCGCGAAACCGTCGATTGCGCTGGCCTCGGTAGCGACTACCGATCCCCACTCTCTAGTTAAATGGTGGGTGCAGCCTCGGGAAACTGCTCCCCAGGGATGAGCACCTCAACTTATTATTTTTCTCAACTGCATCACTTTCCATGGACACAACTAAATCGCATTCTGTCCTAAGACAAATGCAACTAAAAAATGATATCAGATTGACAGAGATAAAATGTCTGTCTTTCCGGCTATTTATCAATGTCTTACTGAGACGAGATGGGACACAAGGTCATGCATAATGTGGGGAACAAAGATGCAAGGGAATACTGAGTGTGAAACAATATAAGGAAAATAAAATATTTATAAAGAGAGAGAACAAGAAAAGAACCGGAATTAAGACGAAAGAACATAGATTGACATTGCGTTTAAATTTAGTGGCCTTGCTAGAGGTGAAATAAATAAAAAACAGTGTATGTATTTAACTGTATATGTGATCGTTTACTGTAATCCATTCATATTACGCGTTATGCCATATCACGTTGAAATACCGGTACTCAGATGATCACCGAAGTTAGGCAACACTGAGCCTGCTCAGTACCTAGAAGGGGTGGTCGCTTGGAAATATCAGGTACTGTAAGCTTCGATGTGCGCTAGATGTAATGGATAACGGCACAAATTGTTAATCGGAGTGCCGAATTCCAATTCTAATTAGCTTAGTTATATTCCCTTACGCGCAAATAACCTTGGGAAAGTAAAGAATCCACCTCTTCTCCCTCGTCTATGGGTTAATTGTACCAGAAGTCATTATTATCTGCAAAATGTTTTTACAATCCAAAAATATTTTCTGGCTTTAAATAACCCCAAAAAGTTGATAAGCTGTAAAAAACATGTTAATCAGTCAATCCATCCATATTATGTAATGTTTTCAAAAAATGACGATATAATCTACTTCTTCAAACACACTTGTTTTTGCACTCACTTCCCATGTTGATAACTCATGTGGACCGAAACTTTGGACTAAACAACATGTATTTGGACCAAGTGATCCATACACAACAACCATTTTCGGCAAAACATTCGTACGTTAGAAAAAAAAAAAGATTTTAAAAATATAGTCGACACAAATCGCCTATCGTTCTAACAATAATTGTTTAAAAGAACAATTCCTGCTCCAATATACTGAATTTAATTTTTACTAGAGACATCGTTCGATTGTAAAGCACTGTATCTGAGAAATGGCCGAAAACTTCGGATCGGACAGGTACGTCAACTTCTACAATGGCGATTTGTCTCTTTGCAACTTTTGCAAAGAGAGGAAAACTGGATCAGGGGGTCAAAACAGCAAGAGAATTCATCATTTCAACTTAGAGCTAAAGAGATCAATTAGAAAAGATCCAACTCAATTCATAAGACATTTGGCTCGTGAGAGAGGAATGTCAGCTATGTCACTCCAAAGAGCAGTGAAAAAAGACCTGAAAATGAATTCATACATGAAAACCTATGAGGCACCTTGTTACTCTAGGAAAGAACGCTAGAAGGTATATATATATATATATATATATATATATATATATATATATATATATATATATATATATTTGAACGTAATTTTAATCCTTCATGAACTTCTGATCCTTAGCTGTGATTAATATTAATAATGAGCAGATGATTTTTATTTATGATCGATTTCATCACGATGCATCTGTTAATCATGGAGAGTAATTATACATTCTTATTGCTTAAAGAAAATTCCAATAGTGTTATAAAAACCTCAGAGTAAGATATCTGTAATCATATATATATATATATATATATATATATATATATATATATATATATATATATATATATATATATATATAATTATGGGTAGCAACGTTTCTTTTAAACATCTTTCATTAAATACGGTAGAAAGAAAAGATTTAATTAATTTTTTATTCTGTTTTTGCAATATTCTAACGGTTTTCTATTTTGTAAGAGTAAGGGAGTACAGAAATTTTCCTTATTTTCATTGTCCCAAGCGCTTCGGACACTTCTTTAGCCATTTTCAGGGAGGAGGGTACTGTTATTTTCCCTCATGCTTTTACTCATTAAGTTGAATATATGCGTTTATTCTTACCCCTCGCATGTGAGATGCAGCTGGAATTCGCATGTGAGATGCAGCTGGAATTCGCGTGGGCATCTTTCTATTTATAAAAATTAAACAATCCATTTTTTCACTCTTTAAGACTCTGTTTCCACTGTTAAATAAAGTGAGGTTGATTGTAGGAGAGAGATGTTTAATATATAGGCACTCTCAAATAGCTAATGTTTCAGGTAATGTGTTATATATATATATATATATATATATATATATATATATATAGATAGATAGATAGATAGATAGATAGATAGATATATATATAGATATATATATAGATATATATGAAGGCTACCTGAAAAGAACACATATATAAAAATTAAATAAATTACAAAGTAATCAACTCCTAAGAAAGTATGCTAACAAAGATACATATGTAATAGTGATTTTTAGGCATTTCCATCATGCCCATATAGTCATTTCACACCTCGGTGAGATTAATTGGGGTGTGCATAATATATACCCATCAACTACCCTTGTTGTAACATCTTGAATTTACCCGGGAGAGGTATAACGTGCCTATTTTTACAAAAAACAGTTGCCGAAAAACTGATGATTGCGTGAAAACGCATTAAACTTTTAATTCGTTATCGGCCCCTGTTTACCGCGAAATTATTTAGACTTATATATATATATATATATATATATATATATATATATATATATATATATATATGAGTCTAAATAATTATGAGTGTTCACTATAATAACGTTTGAATATATATATATATATATATATATATATATATATATATATATATATATATATTCAAACGTTATTACAGTGAACACTCATAATTTAAAATAGACGCACTATTTTTATATTTTGTTTACCAATATTTCTCGAATGTGCAGGTCAATAGACTTGATACAAACTATTTAACAAATTAATATGGGGCGTTTATTAAAATACGAAGTGTCCACCAACGTTTGAAACAAAAATTTTGGATTAAAAATATAAATCAATTATTTCTCATATATATATATATATATATATATATATATATATATATATATATATGGTGTGTGAACATCTAAATCAATAAACGGTCTGCTTAAATTCAAAAACAATAGATAATACCTAAATACTATATTGCACTTACTTCAAGCTAAGATTGAAAATATTCGAAGTGACTATTATTTAAACGAAACAACTGGCATTAAAGAAAATATATTTCACCACAGAAGACGATATTTTAAAGTGTTTATAAAATATCTAATACAGGTAAAAAAAAAAAAAAAACTAATAGGAATTCGTATAAAATTGTTGGCAAACTTGGACCTTCGTGCTCGCTAAATACGGCATGTCAAAATGTCGGTTTTTCCAGTGACGCCGCTATTATTTTCACTACCTAAACTCCTCGGCAATGTTTATCGTTTTCAAATGCGATGATTATAATTGTAATAAAGCCTAAATGTATGAAAGTTAATTTATACGTTTTCTTTGTTCTTGAGAATTCCAAACAAAAACACGTACTATTTATTTGTTAGATTGTTTATTTACACTATTATATTTTTTATTGGAACGGACGGAAAACGTTCGACTAATTACCAACTGACTCGATCTTTATAAAATGGTAAATACTAAGGATTTTCTTATAGTTGGTTCACATATTTTAATAATTTAGTAAATGTTTATGAATAAAAATTGTTTTCATATTTCTTTCTTTATAAATTTTTAATTAATAAATATTGCATTTTATTAGTTTTAATTGTATTACTTTTTAGAATGTTGTAAATATAAAAATATTGTTGTAATGAAAGAAACTCATAAATAAAATGTTTAATATTTTTATTGTAAATTTTCAAAAACAAAAAACATATAAATTCACTTTCATCATATGATTAAGTTTTATTACAATTCTAAGCCTCGCTTTTTCCAACAATAAACATTGCCGGGGAGCGACGGTAGTTAAAATAATAGCGGCGTCAATGGAAAAAACCGTTCTTTCGACACTCCGTTCTTTTGCAGGCAGGAAGGTCCATGTTTGCCAAATATTTCATATATTCATTTCCGTTTAGTCAAGCTCTGCGAAACAGTTTAGCACATAACGCCACTTATACGATACGCGTATATTTTAATTTGAAACGTAGCGTTCTGGATGAAGCCAACAAAATGTTGTCTACTCTGCTGACAACATTCAATTGTTGATGACGATTGAGTCGGTTGAAATTAGTTGAACCAAAAAAGGACAAAAATATGAACTTTGGGAAGATCATTAACAATTTTAATTTCAATGCGCAATAAGATATTAGAACATTGAAAATATACAATAAAAAATGAAACAGGCTTACATTATCGGTTGAATTTAAAACTTGGTTAAATTAATTGATTATTTTTATTATGGTATACCAGATCATTTAAATGTAAAGAAAATGTTTTAGATATTTAAGAATTTTTCGGAAATAATAATGATTTACTGATACAATGCCTATTGATTAACCCATACCTGGGGGAGAAGAGTTAGAATTATACCTTTCCAAATGGTATTTACGCGTTAGTGAATGAAACGAACCCGATTGAAAATTGAACTTTGCTTTTGGATTCTTGATATTCCCAAGTGGTCACCCCAATAGCTACTAACCAAATTACGGACCGGTGATTGTGCGTATGACCGGTGTTTCAACGTGATACGGGCATATATATATATATATATATATATATATATATATATATATATATATATATATATATATATATGTGTGTGTGTGTGTGTGTGTGTGTGTGTGCTGTAATATAAAAGTAAAAAATAAATCAATAACAAAAATTAATAAAAATACATGAATTAAAAGAAAAGTTAAATGACGTTTGAGTTGAAATATTACTGTTTATAAAATAATAATATTACGGTAAAGTAACTTTCATATATATATATATATATATATATATATATATATATATATATGTATGTATGTATGTATGTATGTATGTATGTATGTATGCGTGTTTCGTTTCGTTGAAGATCAACGAATATTCTTTGTTCCGAGCTATAAAAAATCCAGAACAATAAACTTTTCCTTGTTTTAAACCAACCTTACATAAATTAAAGCCTATGTGTGCTTGATGTTATTATTTAAATGTGGTGAATTTTTGTTATATACCTTGTGAATAGACTGGCTTCGAAATAAAAGAAAATAAAAAAAAAGGTGATAAACAACCTGAAAAAAATATCCTCCCAACCTCAGTGGCAGCAATGAATTAAAAACAACAAAATCACGCGCGAACAAACGAGACACGTGAAGCTCCAAGTAACAAGATTGCTGGCAACTAGTCGAGAATTTCTTGCATCTCATCGTCCGAAGTAGAAAAAAATGGCGCCCAGAAGAAGCGATTTTGTTTGGCCTTCGACTATACTAATCCAACAGATAACATCTTTATAGAATTCTTTCTTTTTTCTATCACAAAAGCAGATAAACATTAAGACTTATTAAAAAATAAAAGGCTATTTTTCAGCAACCTCTCTCGTTTATTTTTCTTTTTTTACGTACGCTACATTCATTAAAAAGACACATGTACCCCTCCATTTTGAGAGCTTATTTGTATATTTCTTTATTTACTTACTCTCTTTCGTTGTTTGCCGACTTCTTTTCTTCTTGACTCTTCCTTCGGTATTTCTTTTTCATAATCCTTTCTATTTGTCTCCCTTTGTATCTCGCTCTTCAACATTCTTTTCCACAATCACTTCATTTTTCTCACTCACTCTCTTCGAATTTTACTTTCCACTTTCTTTCTCTTTTTCCTTGTTTATTTCTTTATGTCCTTTTTCTTTTCCCTCCTTTCTTCTTTCTCTCCTGCTTTCCCTCTTTCTTTCACTCTATTTCTTTTTTTCACTCTGTCTTTATTTGTTTCATTCTCTCTTTCTTTATTTTCTCTTTCATTCTCTCTTTCATTCTCTCTCTCTCTCTCTCTCTCTCTCTCTCTCTCCACTTCTTTGTAACTGATTTCTTACCGGCATTCTGATCCCTATTAATGTTTGTTCATTTGATATTATCTCTCTATGTATCACTCTACATATACACCTAACCTCCTCATCATGTACGGTTAGCCGTTGCCCGTTATTGCTGGGTAGTGAGTTCGATAAACTACAAGAAGTCAGATGCATGGTCATCAGTAAAAGGATGAGCCCGAAATGCGATTTGCAGGTCGGGAATACTAGAATCAAGCAACACGGCCTGCTCTCAGACAAGCAATATGGTTTCCGCTACGCCCGATCTAGAGCTGATGTGCTCACGGCCATCACTGAAACCGTCTACCAAGCCCTTCAAAATAACAGTGAGGCTCGTGCCGTGGCCCTAGACATCTCCAAAGCGTTTGATAGGGTTTGGCATGCCGGCCTCCTTCGCAAGCTCCAGGGTTATGGTATTACAGGTCGATTGTTTGACCTAATACAATAATTCCTGTCAAACCGTGAATTGAAGGTCGTTCTCAACGGATTCTCCTCCAGTTCCTATCCCACGAACACAGGTGTTCCCCAAGGCTCCATCCTTGGCCGCACTCTATTCCTTATTTTCATCAACGACCTTCCTGACGCCATAGATTCCCAAGTTGGCATCTACGCGGACGGCACTACAATTTACTCCTGCCTCAAAAGCAAATCTAGTGTCGGTGACAAAACTAACCTGGCCGCTCGTCTTGAAATGGACTTCCACTCGGTTGTTAAACTGTGGCAAGAACTGGCTGGTCAACTTTAACGCCTCAAAAACTAAACTACTCTTATTAATCACCATAGAAATCCTTCCCTGCCCCCCATTAGAATGTCTGAAAGTCAACTTCTTGAGAGCAACTCTCTGCGTCTGCTCGGTCTCACGTTGACTCCTGACCTGAGATGGAACAAATACATTGAGTCAATTGCTTCATCCACCGCTAGGAAAGTTGGCTCTCTGTGCTGCGCCAGGAAATTTTTCTCCCTGGAATCGATACTTCAAATATATAAATCAATCATTCGTCCTTGCATGGAGCATTGCTGCCATATATGGTCTGGGGCACCTTCTGTTTACCTCGGAGTTCTTGACAAGATCCAGAGACGGATATGTAATATAATTGGCCCTGATCTGGCATCTCGTCTACAGTCACTCTCTCACAGACGCGCCGTCGCCTCTCTCTGTCTTTTCTACAAATACTTTCATGGTAATTGCTCCGCTGAGCTACTTTCACTGGTTCTCTGACTCCATGAATTCAAGCGCCCTACGAGGCTGGCATCCCGCTTTCACCCTTTCACTGTAGAAACTTTTAAATTTAGCCGTCTCTTCTATTCCAATAGCTTCATACCTCGCACCTCTCGCCTGTGGAACACCCTTCCCAATTACTGTTTCCCTGAGAGCTATAATCTCCAACTATTCAAATGTAATGTCAATCGACATCGCCAGTTGTCTTGATCTATCCACTATCCCTCTCCTCATCCTTTCTTCTATCACTCCTATCTGCTCTCGCTCCAAATCTTCTGCAACCCACTGCATCCTAGTGGCCCCACGCCTTGCTAGGGGCGTAATGCTTAAAAAAAAAAAAAAAAAACGTGGAAGTTTAAATATCTGCGAAGCATTTTGACAGAGGACAGTGAGTGCGACACTAACATCTGTAGACGTATTGGGATGGCCAAAGATGCATTCCAAAAGCTGGGTAGAGTATTGCGAGGCAGGAGGATTTCTTTGGTAACAAAGAAAAGAATACTGATCTGTTACGTGACGTCTGTTCTTCTTTACGGCAGCGAATGTTGGACGATTTCCGCAAGGATGAAGAAGAAACTCGAGGCGATGTGGTTCTACAGAAGGATGCTAATGATATCATGGACCGAGGATGTGAGCAGCGATGAGGTCTTGGAGAGGATGCAAGCAAGGAGGAGGCATATACCTAACATCAGGAAGAGGCAGCTAAAGTTTCTGGGACACATAATGAGGAAGGAGGCCTGGAGAATCTGATACTCATGAGACGAATAGAGGGAAAGTGTGACAAGGGAAAACAAAGGATGACATAACTAGCAGGCTTAGGCAAGTGGATGACAGAACGTTGTTTTGGGGAGGGAGCAGAGGGAAGGGACTTGTTGAGAGCTGCAAGGAGTAAAGGGAGGTGGAGAGCCACGATCGCCTACGTCCTGACAGGATATGGCACATTAATTTTATTTTTTATTTTTATTAATCTCCAGGCTTTTCAAAATGTGGCAATAAAATTTCAACACATTTAATCAATCCGATTATACACATGTGTGTAAAAATTACAACTTCGATCTGAAGAATACTAGACTTATTAGAAGATAAGATCATTTACTTAGAGGAGATGTCCTTAAGAGTGGAATTATCGGTTTTTTACCAAAATGTTAACTTAAACCCCGAATGTTTCTATCTTAAAGGAAATACTCCCATCTCAAGCCACCGTATACGATCATAAAAATTTAAAAGAAAACGTTTCACCCATGACCTTTAAATATTTAATATAAATAAATTAATACACACTTACTTAAAATAAATAGAATTAAAATAATAAATAATAATTAAATAAATACTTAACAAAATCAACATTTATTCACTTTCGTTTATTTGTTAAAATAATTGCATCAATTGGCGGCCTCCATAGTTTACTTTTCCATACACAGTTAGCTTTAAGAATATTTTAAAGCGTTCTCAAATTTAAAATTTGAAAACTTAACGATATTTTTTCCACTTGTCTTTTGTGTCTAAATACAAGTTACAAAAAGAAATTACAGTTTTACCTTGATAAATTTCCTCAGGGGACGAAACGCGTTGATAAAGAAAAGTTTTCCGTTTGTCTTTGATATATATATATATATATATATATATATATATATATATATATATATATATATATATGTATAAGCATGTATGTTGAGTTCGTTCACCAGAGCAAGGCAATAAAGTCACTAAGACATAGAAGGTTATTGGGTGTGGAAGAATTAGAAACAGAAACATTACTAAGAAGTGAGAACGAAAGAAGAATAACAAGAAGGACAGTAGATAGCAACTGACATTGCATTTAAATTTTCGACGATTAAAGTTGGCTGGGATACATAGAGATTGATGAAACCTCGTCGCTACTCTAGTACTGCGCTTAAATCCATAGACTATGGTTACCATAGCGAAGGTCTCATCCAAACAATTACGATGAAAATATTTATAGAAAAGACAGAAAGGCAATCTTACGGCGATGGGAATGTGACTGAAGCCGGGCTGCCAGATCATTGCCGATAATATTGCTGATTCTTCTTTGGATTTTATCAAGGAGCTTAAGGTTAATAGCAGGAGCACCAGACCATCTGTGACAACAATATTATAAGCGTTAACGAATGATAGACTTATAGATATGTAAGATAGATTCTGGAGAGAAAAATTGTCTAGCACGACACAGTGAACCAACTTATTAGCAACTGACTTTAGTATTTCTACTCCATTCACCCGAGAACGTTAGTCCGAGAAGGTGCAAAGAGTCACTCACTATAAGGTTAGCATCAGCCATGCGGATTAATCAGAGGATTAATAGCGAGCAGTTTAGTTTTGGATGCACTAAAATTAACAAGCCATCCTTTGTCCCAGTTAACAATAAACTGAAGGCCGTTTTGGACAAATTGAACTTATCGAACTGACCAGATTTTACTATCAACACAGGAGTAAATGGTCGTGTCATCAGATACCAAGTTGAGAGCTGATGCCACCGGGAAGGTCATTAATGAAAATTAAAAACCAAAGTAGGACCAATGAAGGAGCTCTGAGACACACCTGCATTAGTACTAAAGGATATATATATATATATATATATATATATATATATATATATGTGTGTGTGTGTGTGTGTGTGTGTGTCTGTGTGTGTGTGTCTGTGTGTGTGTGTATAACGTATATTTAGACAGTAAGAATTCAACAAGTTTTGTTAAATTCAACTGACATGTCGTAAAATCAGTGAAGCCTGTGTCTATTTACATTCACGCCAAATAAAATGGCAACATCTGAACAAGTGTTTATTAAAGATTAATTGCAAAGATAATATCACTGCATATAAATTATAAATACAGAGTAGTTAAACCCCATACCGATACAGTGTATTCTTCTTGGGTGCTATCACAGATCTGTATTCTTGCATGTGTCCGATCATACAGATAGTGAATGCCATCCTGTGGTACTTTGTTCCACGCCTCTAACACCTGTTGATTAAATAAAGAACGTTCTGGACGTGCACTACGCTGTTTAACACCCATCCCTGTACCAAAGGCAAGCGCCATTTATAACTTATGACATCCCATATTATGATGAGAAGTTTGGGGTGATTACGCTCTGAATGGTATCGCACTCCAGGTTTACGTTATACATGCAAATGACTATCACTTACCCGAAGGCAAAACCCTTATCTAATAATTGAATATTACATAACAACATTCGATCACAGCGATAATCCTCTAGCGGCACACTGGTCTCATACGCAGCGATGTTTATGGTGCAAATGCAAGTTTTGATAAAGGCACGCGTGCCAACAATCTCTATCTATAAAAGGCAGGATGTGTGTGTGTATCTGTCTGTGTGTAACGAATGCACGGCCGCAATTTTCGACGGATTTCCACCAAAATTGACATGCAACTAAACTCCCATCGATAGTGGAAATAATCGATTTTTTCATGCTTCTACGGCAGTTTTCATGTAGTTTGCGGCCATTTTCTACTGGTCACGAATAGGCAGGAAGATTGTATTGGCCAGCGTGAGAGCCAACAGCTGACTGACACGAATGTTAACTAGCATGCAAAAAAATCGATACCTGCATTCGTCACAAGTGGGAAAAATTTAAATCTGTATGGCACTTTAAGCCAATTGGCTCATTCGCTTGCTTAAACTCAATGTTGATTCTGATTCCGCAGAACTGGGTTGGATGTGAAAAAGTATTTTTCATTCGGTTTTTCCAGTTACGAGTCCTTTTTTTTAAAGCTGATCGTTTTGTGTTCATTTTGTTTAGTTATTTTTTTCGTAACAGATTTAATGTTTAGACATTAGAAAAAAAATTGCAGTGTGAGATAGGCAAGAAGTAAGACATGTAGCAACATTAGCACGGCAAATGGCACTCCTTTAAAGGCAAGGAAAGGCAAAAATATTTTAAGTCAAGTGATAGCGATTGATCTATGAGTAGTACGATTTTTGAATCAAGCACGGGCAAAGCCGGGCCATGCTGCTAGTTCACCTATAAATATAAAGTAGGTAAGCGATTCCCAACCCTTCCTACGTTCATATTTATTCGGATCTGTGCCGTGGTTCAGTCCGCCTTGACAATGTGTTGATCTTAGTGACTGTCCGTATTACCTAACCGTCTGCGATGCTAAGATATTCATTTGACCCGTATTGTTAACACCGAAGGACCACCACTGTGTCAAGTCTAATATGCACCACAATTCTCCGATATATCCACAGTCTCTTCACAATCCAACCGGTTCTGCTTGAACAAAAAGAAGAGCATGTGTTGGCGTTGGCATGACATCAATTTGCGCTGATCCCTTTCAGCACAATGGGCCTCATTGCAGCTTGTTTCACTGTTTAAAGATCAGTTACAGACAGTTTAATGCTATAAAAATCAGAACGACTAAAGATGGTCGAAGACTGAAAATTTTATAGAAAATTCCCTAGTACGAATTAGCAAAGACAACAACGGCTTAATAATCGTGTGATACAATTTCATTTTCTGTCACTATATAACAGTTAATTTATAGGTATCTATCACTCAAACTTCGTACGAACAAACAAGTAATCACTACAAAGATGTTTATTTCTTTCGATGCCAAGACAGAAGCAGATCATCAGCTGCTAAACAAAGATGGTTATAAACGACTTTATTTTAAAATATTACTTATAAAACATCACTCTTTTTACATTTTTAAAAATTTAAGAAGACTCATTTTTTATATAATTTAGTTTGGGACTTTTGTAGCCACTATCTTTTGGAACTTTATTATAGAAATTACTATATTCATAGAAAATTTTCTTATTAGCTGAATTTGTACTTATTCACTTTTTGATAGATAAATGTATATGCTTAATTATAGATGGAGAATGATTAGATTTAGGGTGTATATACAAAGGATTAATATTGTTTTTTTATGAGGTATGTATACATTATTCATTAAATCTAATGTTATATCAAGGAAGTTCATCTTTTTCAATTTAGTACTTACAGTAAGTTTTAAGTCCAGGCATTTAAATTCTCTGTGGAAACCATAGAAAAACAGAAGTAAAAACATCATTTAGTATACACCCCCATACAACCAAATGGTAAAAAACAAATTAGGACAAAAATTCCTTGCATTAACCGTTAAACATTTTCCAAAGGACAGTAAACTTAGTAAAATTTTTAATAAAAAATACCCTACAATTAAGTTACAGTTGTACTGAAAACTTAGAAATGATTATTAAGAAACATAATGTTAATATCTTGAGTAAACACTTAGACTAAAATCAAAGAAATTTAGACAGTATAATAAAAAGAGATGAAGATAAACGAAAATTATGTAACTGCAGAAATCCTCAAAACTGTCCTCTAAATAATAAATATCGCACCAACGCCATCCAGAGCATTAGAAGCCGGTTCAAGTAAGGCTATACAAGTGATATTATTATTATTATTAGGATTTGTGATAATCATAATTAAGTAATTCATCTAGTCTAGAAGAAACCTCAACAGAATGCAGAAAGCACTGGACGGCCGTTTCGTCCTATATTTGGGACTCATCAGCAGTGCACATCCACAAACAAGAATTGAAACCCGTTGTCCCGAACCCCGTTGTACAGTTGGTATAACGTTTGTCTGATAACGTAACTGTCCAGGTTTTAATATGTATGTGTATGTTTATGTGTCCACTCTCTCTATATGTTTGTGCGTGTGTTCTATATATATGTGTTATATACATGCGTTATATATATATATTTTAATATATATATGTGTGTGTTCTCTATATATTCTCTCTCTGATATATATATATATATATATATATATATATATATATATATATATATATATATATATTGTGTGTGTGTGTCTGGTCTATATGCATATATGTGCTATTAGGTTGGTGCAAAAATAATGACGTAATAATGTCGTTTTTTCACGTTACAAAATACGTCAAAAAACGACATTATTACGTCATTATTTTTGCACCCCTCTAATACATTAGATTCACAAGACATGAATTCAGAAAGCGTTTCAACCAACTTCAAAGTTCTTTTAGAATAAATAAATACTGAAATCAGGCATCCCTATCTAAATATTTCTGGCACTTAAAAGAAACCAATAAAACACCTACTGTCAAATGGAAATTAATAAGAAAAGCTAGATTATGTAGGTCATTAAATGACCCATGTTCTTTGTGCATATATAAGAAATTATACATTATTAGGTTTATAAAAAAATAAAAATTTACTTAATCAAAGAAATGAAGTAGCTATTTTTTGCCGACATTGTTAAAAATTTTCCTTAAATAATGTTTTAAAAAAAGATGAAAAATAAAACATACATATTTATATTTGATATTTTAAATAATAAAGTAATTTATTTGTTTTAAAAGAAGTATAGTCTATTAATAATAAGAATTAGGAGTAATATTTTAAAATTGTATTTTAATACTACGTAGTCATATTCAAACAAACCTTTTGGAAAAAAATCTTTATGTATACAATTACAAATTTAACGGCAAAACAAGTGCCGAAAAACATTTTGTCATTAAAAAAAACAAAAAAACAGACGACAAGCGAAAAACGGATGACATCATTTTTTGAACAGGCACCCCTACCCTACCTTACCGTAACCTCTTTTCGAAAGTAACTCATATTTTGATACAACAGTTGTCAGTGAAAATGAATACCCTACCACCCATGGTCAAAATAAGTGAATTTCCCTATATCCTTAGAAACTAGTATTAAGTATGTACTTATAAAACTCAGTAAATTTCAAAATAAGTTATTCCAAAATTGAAACAATACTAGGGATTTCATTCTATGTTTAAATTTGAAGTTTTTAGTTTCTGCTTTTGAAGCATGGTAATTCCTGCGTAACGATGAATCCATATTTTTAAATTAGTAAATTTATAATATTTATGCTTCGCAAAATTGTATTGAGCAGTTTTTTTAAAAATAAAAATTATTAATAAGAACACCGGATTATAAATCTTACTGTTCTTTCTCTTTATTTTAATATATATATATATATATATATATATATATATATATATATATATATATATCACAGTTCGTTCATATCTACATTATTCTGTATCATACATCATATATCCCAGTCTGCAGATGTCAACATCATTCTGTCCATATCTATCTATCTATCTATCTATATATATATATATATATATATATATATATATATATAATAATAATATTTTTTGTTTAAAAATATGATTCCTTCGCTACATAAGAGTTCTCATGTTTCAAAAACGAGGGCCGAAATCATCCAAATAATTATTAAAATTAAGTTGAATTGTGGTGTTTAGTCCTGTTTCATCTTCAAGCGAAATTTTAGGAATAAGCTATCTCTCGGTTTACGTGTATTTTGAGGCACGGTCCGTTACAGAATTTGTTATTGTGAGAGTGGCTAGACTATTTTCCTTCGTTAAGTGGTCAGGGAGTTAATTCTTATCAATAGATTCATCATCCTCTGAGAGGTTTTGCTAAGGTTGGGTAGGGTATCTATTTCAAGGCTAATGTTTGCGGTCATCCTTTAGTTGGTTCCCAGTGAAGGATATTTTTATGGCGCGTCTACAATCGTTATGTGTCTGGAGAATTGTCTTTTATTATTGTCCATCTGATTATCTATTTATTTATTTGTTTATTCAAGTGGGTGTTTTATATACAGATCGCATTGCACTGAATTTCAATTTGTTTTTTTGTTTTTTGACGACTACAAAAAGGGTTTTTTTCTATTTAAAGGTTTGGCTAAGCTTTTTAGAATTTTACTTAGCTATGTTGTTTTTTTTTTTGTTTTTTTGTTTTTTTTATGCTAATTATCTAATGCGAAGGTTTGTTGATGTCGGCAAAAAACCGTTAACTCCTGCCTATGGTTTAATAATTTTTCATTATTTAGGAATTTAATGATGTGTTGTTTTTCCTGTAAGCATAAAGGGCATGGGTCATCCCAGGTTTTACAGGTTCTTGTTTTATTTACTATTTTCCATTTTACTTTTGGTGTTTTATTCGTTTCTTTTAGATGCCAGAAATATTGGGATAGAGATGTCAGATTTCTATTTTGAATATTGTTGAAGGAGCTCTTGTGTTGCCTCCATCTAATTTTAAAATTATTCTTCGTTGAGCCTATGTATATCCTATCAGTGTTAGGGCTCTCAATGGATGAGATAGTGCATTGGTATACCACGGATTTTATGAGGCATTTATTTTCCAACGGGCAGTTTTTTAGGGTTTCTTCAATCGTATAATTTTTTTTTTAATTTGTTTTTAACACCAAAGAAGTCATAAACTGGTTTACCAACATCGACAATAAGCCCGAATGCACCCTAATTCAGTTCGATATTGTCGATTACTACCAGTCAATATCAAAAGACCTCTTTACGACTGCCCTGGAGTTTGCTACAGTATATTCAGACTTAACTAAAGAAGAAACAAACATAATTATCAGTGCAAAGAAATCTGTCCTCATCCATAATGGGGACCAGTGGATTAAAAACACCAATGACAACTTTGACATCACCATGGGATCTCTAGACTCTGCAGAATCTTCGGACCTTGTCGGTCTATTTATGCTGTACAATCTAACCGCCCACCGTGAACTAGACGTTGGGGACATCGAGCTGTACAGAGATGACGGGCTCATGGTAGTGAGGAGCTCCACAAGCTTTAAAACAGAGAAAATTAGAAAGATAATTTACAATGAATTCGGGAAACTAAATTTAAAAACAATAGTCAACACTAAATTAAAAAAAGTAAACTTCCTAGACGTAACCCTAGACTTAACTAACAACGTTCACCTACCTTACAGAAAACCTAATACTAATCCCCTGTATGTACATCCTAAGTCAAACCACCCTCCATCTATAATTAAGCATATACCCACATCAATAGTGAAAAGAATAAGTATGAACTCAGCAAATAAGGAAATATTCCAACAGCACAGTAGTTTTTACAACACAGCCCTGAAAAACAGCGGATACAAAAACTCCGACATAACCTATAGAAACGATAGTACCAATAATAAGAAAAACAGAAAAAGAAAGATCATCTGGTATACCCCACCGTACAACCAAATGGTCAGCACCAAACTAGGCCATAAGTTCCTAGCTTTAATTGAAAAGCACTTTCCCACTAATAACAAACTTAGCAACATCTTTAACAAAAACACCTTGAAACTGAGTTACAGCTGCACTGAAAATATAGAAAGAATCATAAAAAGACACAATAAGAAAATCCTAGAAAAACACGCATACCAAAACAGTAATAAAACACATAAACTAAAACCGGATAAAAATAACGAAAAATTATGCGATTGTAGAAACCCTAAAACCTGCCCGTTGGAAAATAAATGCCTCACAAAATCCGTGGTATACCAATGCACTATCTCATCCATTGAGAGCCCTAACACTGATAGGATATACATAGGCTCAACGAAGAATAATTTTAAAATTAGATGGAGGCAACACAAGAGCTCCTTCAACAATATTCAAAATAGAAATCAGATATCTCTATACCAATATTTCTGGCATCTAAAAGAAACGAATAAAACACCAAAAGTAAAATGGAAAATAGTAAATAAAACAAGAACCTGTAAAACCTGGGATGACGCATGTCCTTTATGCTTACAGGAAAAACTACACATCATTAAATTCCTAAATAATGAAAAATTATTAAACCATAGGCAGGAGTTAACGGTTTTTTGCCGACATCAACAAACTTTCGCATTAGATAATTAGCATAAAAAAAAAAAAAAAACATAGCTAAGTAAAATTCTAAAAAGCTTAGCCAAACCTTTAAATAGAAAAAAAAACCCTTTTTGTAGTCGTCAAAAAACAAAAAAAACAAATTGAAATTCAGTGCAATGCGATCTGTATATAAAACACCCACTTGAATAAACAAATAAATAAATAGATAATCAGATGGACAATAATAAAAGACAATTCTCCAGACACATAACGATTGTAGACGCGCCATAAAAATATCCTTCACTGGGAACCAACTAAAGGATGACCGTAAACATTAGCCTTGAAATAGATACCCTACCCAACCTTAGCAAAACCTCTCAGAGGATGATGAATCTATTGATAAGAATTAACTCCCTGACCACTTAACGAAGGAAAATAGTCTAGCCACTCCCACAATAACAAATTCTGTAACGGACCGTGCCTAAAAATACACGTAAACCGAGAGATAGCTTATTCCTAAAATTTCGCTTGAAGATGAAACGGGACTAAACACCACAATTCAACTTAATTTTAATAATTATTTGGATGATTCCGGCTCTCGTTTTTGAAACATGAGAACTCTTATGTAGCGAAGGAATCATATTTTTAAACAAAAAATATTATTATAATATAAGCTCTACTTCTGTATGGAGCACTGTCTTCTTAAAAATAAAAACAAAAATACTAAGGAACCCCGGATTATGCACCCAACGTGTTCTTTTCTATTTTCTGCATACCTGCACAATGATATATATATATATATATATATATATATATATATATATATATATATATATATTAGGTTGGTGCACAAATAATGACATAATAATGTCGTTTTTTGACGTTAGAAAATACGTCAAAAAACGACATTATTTCGTCATTATTTTTGCACCAACCTACAACGTTCTGTTCATATCTATCTATCGTAGAATGTACATGTCTACATCTTTTTCTCACATCTATCAATCTCTCTATCTATCTATTTATCTATCAATCCATCTCTATCTCTATCTATCTATCAATCCATCTATCTCAGTCTGTAAATATCTATACAATTCTGTTCATAACTATGTATCTATCTCTATCCCTCCATGCATATATATATATATATATATATATATATATATATATATATATATATATATATATCAGTTTGTTAATATCTACATCCTTCCTTTCATATCTATCTCAATTTGATCACATCTACATCATTTTGCTCAGATCTATTTTTTATTTCAGTCTGTATATGCCTATTCCTATCTGCCTATCTCGTCTACTCAAATTCGTCACTTATACTTTTGCTTTCATTATCTGTCACAATATTCATTTATATTTGTTAATCAAATTTTATCTATTAATCAAATATTTATATATTTATATCTATTAATCAAATTTTCCCATCTCAGTCTACATATATATATGTATGCGTGCGTGTATGTGTGTACATATATATATGTATGCTTGCGTGTATGTATGTTTCCTATCTCTTTGCCGCTCGCTCGCTCACTCACACTTTCTCCCTCTTTCGCTGTGTATGTAAGTGTATGTCTATGTGCATAATTTTATTTTAGTAAGGAAGAGAAGGAAAAAGATGCCAGAAAGAGAAATAGCCAAATAGTATGAGAAAGATAGAAAGAAAACGTTTAGGAAATAGACGCAAAAAAAGAAAAAAGAAAAAGAGATGCAGGAGATCATGCCAAAATAGCTCAGCTTCACTCAGATTTGTGTCTAATGAAGCGCTCAAATAAACCTTTCAATAGAAACTCCCATGAAATTCCATCAGATGAGAAACACGCAACATTTTACCGGGTGATTTTCATTTGGTATTAGATATCCAGCAAAACACTCGCTACTTTTATTTGTACATTTTCTTGTTCAGTTGGCCTATTTCTAATTTCATATCGCATACCCTGAGCGCACATCTTGACTGTATGTATTACTAGCGCATATTTTTTACCAGAAATTTACCTCGAAAAAACCGTGATAACAGCTGTACTAGAATGTCGGTCGTCATCGCAGCAGTAAATTTTCTTAGTATTGCATTTTCCCAAACTTAAACTAGAAAAATGTTTTAAAAATCAGCATTTAAATAAAATCGTTTGATTGATTACTTAATTGGTTTGTCTTTCACGTCACATCAAACTTTTACGGGATATTTAAAAATATAACAATTTTTTGGATATCATAATAATTTACTGATATTAGTCCTACTAATTAACCCATAGGTGGTTGAAGAAGAGGTTTATTCATACCTTTCCCAAGGGTATTTACGCATAAATAACAAACTTGGGTGGAATTTGAACTCGACTCTCTGATTTCCAATTCCAAGCCTTTATCCAGTGCACTATCCGCAAATCCAAGATTGCAGCACCTGATATTCTCATGTGGTCACTCATCCAGATACCGACGTTGCTTAACTTCGGTGATCGTACGAGAACCGGTTTCAGCGTACGATGGTCGTAAGCCAACTAGAATCGAACACCGACCATTGGCACTTTTGGAAATCATGCAACTATTTTATCTTCCTTATTTTTCGGAAGAATCGGACTAGCGAATTGGTATCGAGATTTGTTTACGAATGTCTCTGCAGTGAGTGTTTAATGAAATTTAAGAAGCTCTGATTATTCTGTCATAGCGATACTCTAGTGAGAATCGAACTTACAATCTACGGTTTGCAAGATAAATTGTTGACTGTTGTTTTTATATAGGTATGTCCGAAATATGTTTTTTTGTCTGCATTTTATCTTAGCTTTGCTTGAAAGAAAAACTTGCAAGTCTCTTAATGGATTCTTTTGCTTGCTTTTCGCTAATGCTACTTTTTTTTTTTCTTTTTTTTTTTCGCTTTCTCCATTATTTTGTTCGGTGGATGGATTAAGAAAACTCATTTTTATTCATTTTTCTAAACATTGGTTCGAAATTTTGTCAGTATTTTTTATTTCTTTGTTTCATCCACATTTTTCTCTTTCTTTCCCGTGTCACACATCTTTTTTGACCCTGAAACTGATTTGTAAGAAAAAATATATTCATTTGATTATCATGCCAGTTCTATGCTTGCTTGTTTGTCCAAAGGGAATTCAGTTGGCACGGTTGTCATTTTCATTTCAATTTGAAGCTACAGCAATTACTGTCTTCTTGGAAAATCTTCGACAATTTTAAACTCCACCATTTCAGCTCAAATAAAATACAAGATGAAGACATTTTTCCACAACCTTCTAGATTTATCTTTCTAGGTTATAAATCTACCATTCGTCCGTGCATTGAATATTGCTACCACATCTGATCTGTTGTTCCGTGACATATTTCGAGATTCTCAATAAAATTCAAAGAGTCTACAATGTAATCGGTCCTAACATGGCATCTCAATTTCAATCACATTCCCACCGTCGTGACGTGGCTTCCTTCTGTCTTTTCTATAAATCGATTCATGGCAATTGCTCTTAATCGGCTCTCCTCCTTGGCAATTCGATCGCATGAATTTAAGCGTACCACTAAATTAATAACTGTCTCATCGTTTTTCTGTTGAAATAGTAACCGTATGTTCTATTCTAATAGTTTCTTTTCTCGTACTTTTCGCCTGTGGAAATATTTTCCGGTTTCTTGCTTTCCTGCCGCCTACAATCTTCAAAAATTTAAATTAAACGACAATTGCAATATTTGCAATCTTCTATTTACCTTAAATCTGTTCTTTTATTGTTCTTTTTCCTTATTGTGCAACGTCGAGTCTGGTCAATACCTAATTCGGTGACTGATGGGGTATTGGGCATATCATGCGCTTTAAGCTTCAATGTGCGGTTGGGGTAATGGATAATGGCTTAGAATTATTAATCGGAGAGCCGAGTCCCAATTCCCATTGAGTTTGTTATATTACCTTACGAGCAAATACCCATGAGAAAGGCATGAATCCACCTCTTCTCCTCCAGCTATAAGTTAATTACTAAGAGTTGTATCATTCAACCATTACTATCTAAAAAAAAAAAAACTCTTAGAATCTAAAAATGTTTTCAGGCTTTAAATTAGCCTACAAGTGGGTTCATAAACTGTAAAAAAAACAAGTCAGATTATCTCTCAAAACATTTGCTAGTGTAATAAATTCGATCCCTATTGCTTTGCCAACTATTGCAGCCTTGACCTATTCTAATCAATAACGTGTTTGTAAAATAATTATTATTAAACATACCTCGCAGGCCATTGGTAATGGAGACAGTGCGGTCCATTATATGTGCTTCTTTATTTTAGGTATATACCAAGGGAATTAAGATTTTCTAATATATTTTTTATATTAGCGTCTTTAGAAAGTAGTAATTGCGTATTTCACCGTACATAGCCAACCAACCTCGGCAGAATTATGGTTGGAATAGTAATTAGATTGCATCTGCAATTATTTTTTGTTTTGTTTTTGTTTTTGTTTTGTTTTTTCATCGCTTCTATCCAACAATGTCTCGCTTAGAGTGTTTTCAGAATTTGATTGAAAAGAAAAATTGCAAAGATGGAATTTGGATTCGTCCTGAACTTTCGCTTTGAAATCGAACACAACGTTCTATCTGCAAACTTTTCTTTTAATCTTTTTTCATCGCTTTCTTAACTGATGAAAAATGGGTTTACATGTCAACAAAAACGAAAAAGACAGTGGTTATCAGAAAATAAGAAACGAATACCAAATCGAAAACCATTACTCCATTGTCTTGTGGAATATGAAAGCTGTCGTCCATTACGAGCTTATGGAATATTGTAGGGCTGACAGTTAATGGCAGATCGAGTAAACGAAAGGTGACGTGGAAAGTGTCCTGATTTGAGAAAGAGAAAAGGGTCTTATTCTGTAGCATGACAATGCAAAACAAACAAAAATATCTTTAGGATGGCAGGTTCTTCCTTGGTCTTTTTACTCACTATACTTAGACCAGGACATGGCACGGTGGAGTAATGGATAGCGGCTCGGATTGAGGACTCGGAGAGCCGAGTTCGAATTCCAGTCGGATCCATTACATTCACTTGGGAAAAATATGAAATGTCTTCTCCCCACAACTGTGAGTAAATAGCAGGATAGTCCTGTTTTTACAGCCCTGGATGGCAACTGGTCTAACGCAGAAAGAAATGGCAACATACTGCAAGAAAAAAATCTGCCTCGTCAGTCATGTATCGAAAGATACATGATCGCCTATGCGTGTATCACGCATGATACATAACTGACTGATATTTAGCCCCTCCAGATTTTCATTTGTTTTGATCTTTAGAACATTTCATAAATGGCAGAAGATTCTGGAACAAAGCTGAAAGCTATATCTTAAATTTCTTCCAGGGGGAAAATAGATTTCGTTAAACGTAAAATCGAAAATCTGCTTTCCAGTTAGCTTGCAGGCGTTTGTAATGAGGGTAATTATATTTTTGATAAATAATATTTAAATGCATTTAACTTAAATTTGTTTTTATATCTTTTCTCGTAAAACGTCATTATTTTTCGAATATCCAATGATAACGACTTTCAAGCAAGGGTTATCAAGTCAATCTTACTAGCGTAATAAGTAGCGTAATATGTTCGAATGTCAGTAAGGGGGCTCACTATTGTAGCCTTGTTTCAGGTTGATTTAAGCTTGGTAAATATCTGTACGTTTGTACATTTCTGATAGCTTATTCCGCGTCAATCAATATCCGTTCTGCGTTCAGAATCAAGACGAAGTTGATCGATTTGTGACCAAATAAAAATAATTAAATGAATTATTGTATCGTCAAATACACGAAACTCACTCCGTTATATTTATATATTTATTTCTTTTCCAGTCTTATTTATTTGGTTTTAACCGAGGAACGGCCATTTTATAGAATGATAGCCAATGAGCAAACAAAAAAAATAAGATAATTTTACAGATTGATTTCTTTTCGTCTACATCAAGAATTTTTTTAAAATATGTTGACATTTTTTGAATGAGTCGAAAATATACACTTCATACAAATCAGCTGACATGCTTAATGAAATATTTCTACAAACGTGAAAGACGTTGCGGGCATTGAAAAATAAGTGTTCAGTTTCAAACAGTAAACGATGCTACTTCAAATGCCCGCAACGTCACTGCATTTCAATTTAATCCGCGAAAACAAAAATGTCTGTAAAACGTGATAAAGTTTCTCTTGTGCAGCACGCCTCTCCGACACTGCGCCGTACACGCTGCGTTTAGCAGACACTTTCACAGACCCTGTACAAGTAAGCGTGACGCGCCCTGCGAACAACGATTCTTTCTTCTAAGGCTTCGACTGACAAGTCGCCATTTTGATTTGTCGAACAATCAGACACCAAAACTAGAAAGGAATTTTCCTCAGTTACATTCACAGATCTTTGATAGTTTCACGTTTCAGTAATTGCCATTTCTTTTCAGTTCCATTCATTTTTATATTCCATATTGTCGAATTTGTTTGACATTTGGAGGGTGTAGGTAAGCGTGAGAATGACGAATTGATTTTTTTTTTTTTTTTTAAGGAGACTGGGGTTAAATAATATGTCTCAAAATGAAATCTGTTCTCTGTTAAGGATTTTTTATTTGATCTTTAGCTTTTTTTTTTTTTTTTTTTTTTTTTTAATCCTGCGAGAACTGGCTTATTATCCAGCGCAGAAATATGTAGAAATTTCGAAATCGGAAAATGTTTCATTTACTTGCACATGCACGCGGATGCGCACATAGGTAGGTTTACAGATAGACAAAGAGATAAGACAGACAAAAACATAAATGAATGGAAGAAAGAAAGAAAGAAAGAAGGTGCCATATTGTGAATCGGTTTCCAACGGGGATTCTATTTGAGACTACTTTAATGTATATCCAAAGCTTACTTGAGACGTTTTTAATACGTTAAAAAAACATGAATCCAGTAAATTTGAGAATAGTTTTATTGTTGATATGCCACGATGACAGAGAAAAAGGTGAGCAATTCATTCGATCAAAACTCACCTTGATGTTATACTTATTGCATTACAGTTTGTTTATATATATATATATATATATATATAAATAATTGACTTTTTAGTAATCCGACAGATTTTTATCACTTTAAACGTTATTTTTAGTGAGCCCGCGTATTCCAGTAGACGCTCCGTTTATTTATTAAACAGTATATTTATTTTCGTTTACCGTCCTTTGTGTTCACTCTGAGACCCTGGTTCGATTCCTGTCAGAGACCTCAAATTTTTCTTTAATAAGATTTCTCGAACGTTCACACCGGTAGACGAAAATAAATAAATATACTGTTTAATAACTAAACTGATCCGCCACTTAAATACGAGTATCCAATAAAAATAATGTTATATATATATATATATATATATATATATATATATATATATATATATATATATATATATGTGTGTATGTGTGTGTGTGTGTGTGTGTGTGTGTGTGTTAGGTGCATTTGGGCAGCATATTTTAATTTATACAAGTGTGATTAAATACCAACTAAATTTATTTCATTATTTTTTTATTTTTTTCGATGTTCCGGATTATTTTCGTGGCTTCAGGATCTTTTCTGAAAATGTATTTTCCAATGTCTAAGTACTTACGAATATCTTTGGTCATTATGAAAGACTTGATTATTGTTTGCAAAAACATTAATAGAAGACATAAATTGATATTTTTTTAAAAATACAAAAGCCATTGATAATGGCTAACACTAGCCATAAATGTCCAGTCACTGGTCTGTATGTATTTTAAATATGAGCCTGGAATCAATAAAATAATCCGGAAAATCGAAATAAAAAAGAAATTAACAAAAAACTTATATTGGTATTTAACCACTCGCAGACACACACGCACATATACATACACACACACACGCACATATACATACACACACACGCACGCACGCACCTGCACACGCACACACACATATATATATATATATATATATATATATATATATATATATATATATATATATGATAGAAATTAAGGAGGATTTGAGATAATTAAATAATTCATCGAGTCTAGAAGAAACCTCAATAGAATGCAGAAGGCACTGGACGACCGTTTCTTCCTATATTTGGGACTCATCAGCAGTGCGCATCCACTGCCGAGAATTAAAACCCGGACAGTTACTGTATATGTATAACGGAATATATGAACGAGCGGCGCAATATCGAATCTAGTTCGCTACCCTCTTCGTCACCGAGGCCTGTTAGTACAGTTGATATGACGTTTGCCTGTCAATGTAACTGAAATTAAATTATTACTTAAATATATATATATATATATATATATATATATATATTATCCGGGCGACCGTAATACATGCCGTAAGCCATGTGAAGGCCACCCTAGTGAGGAATTAAGTATTTCGTCACTTATACCACCTCACGATTGTGAGACAGTCACATAACGATTTCGGCGTTCACATGAATGTCGCAGAAAAGCAGTATACGAGGGCCATTCAAAAATTCTAAGCCTTACCCAGAAAGAAGAGCCATAGCTGAATATTTTTGTTGTGGCAACACACTACCACTTCTTATAAAACTAGTAAAAACCTGGACTCATTCAAAGATGAGAAGACTGTGACAACTCTAAAAATGGACAAAACTGGGGCCCGAGCGGCCAGAAAACATCTACAAAAGGAAGGTATAACAGACAAGGAAATTCATTGGGACATGGTACATTCTATGCAAGTGCAAAGAAGTGGGTTGCATAATTGAAATGAAGCAAGGAGGACACAAAAGATAACCGTCGATCAGAACGTCCAAAAATCTCAGCCACCGATGAACAAGTTGATGCCATTTACCGTATGGTTTCGGATGACAGAACGTCTTACTGTTCAGCAGATAGCTAAGAGATCAGTTCTGGTTCGGTTCATACTGTTGATGAGCAAGCTGTCTGCAAGGTCGGTGCCAAGCATGCCTGGAACCAGAGCAAAAGCTGAAAAGAATTCACATTTCCAGGACACTTCTGACTCGTTTCCCTGAGAATTTCCACTGCAGATTAGTAACTCAAGATGAAACATGAGTTCACTACTTCGAACCTGAATTAAAAATTCAACATAAACGGTGGAAATCCTCTCGTACTCCATCCTGAAAATGTTTAAACATGTAGCATCTGTTGACAAGGTGACTTCTGTTTTTTGTTTTTTTTTTTTGGCTTCTGAAGGAATAATTATGATAGACCATGATTGCCAAACATACACAACTGCGACCCTCACTAGGATACTAATTTGGTCATTTAAAAGTCAAAATTGCAATTTTTATAATATAGAAATTTCAGCATTTAAAAAAATAAATCCCATGTTTTTTAAATTTTCACTAATTTTAAGAATTTAAATAAGGATTCCATTTTTGCATAAATTTATTTAAAATGATTTTAATATTATCGACAAATTTTAAGTTAGTACGGTACTAAGCTATTATTTTAAAAATTGTAGCAAATATTCCATATTCTTGGTGGCTGAGAAAATAGCACGGGAACAAATTCTCTCTAGTAGCCATGCCCCCAGTCATCACAGCACGAAAACAATATGGCCGTTCATTAGCAGTTGTAAACAGAAAAATTTCTTTCAGAAATAGCCCAAAAATTTTAGAGGCGTTATCAAAATTGCTTTATCTCTTTTTACTGTTAGCTGTAGTATAATTTTACCAGTAATTTTTCAAGTTCCACGTCATCATTTTTGAAAATTAGTTCTTTTTTCCTAATATTTCAACTCTAAAATGGTCAGTGCTCCTCCAGCTAAGAGAAAAAAGAAATTGAACGAAGAAGGGCGAGTGTTTCAAGAAAAGTGGAAATTACGGTATTTTTGCATAACGGTGAATGAAAAAATACATTGTTTAATTTTCATCAACTCCATTGCTACGCCAAAAAGAGTACAACCTGAAAAGATATTATTAAACAAACCATTTATCTTACGATAAATATGAAGGCCCAATGCGCGTTTCAAAACTAAAGGAATTGAAGGCTAACTTGAGACAGCAACAGACCTTTTTTACGAAAATTCAGAAACAGAACGTCGCTTCCGTTAGTGCAAGCTATGAACTCAGCCGAATGGTAGCCATGAATGGCAAATCTTACAGTGAAGGAGACTTCGTAAAGCACTGCCTTGTAAAAACAGCTAAAACTGTATGTCCTGGGAAAGCAGACTTATCCAAAGACATTTCATTAAACAGGAACATACATACATTGATGAAATGTCAAGTGTTTTGAAACAAAATTTGAAGGCTCTATCATCAAGGTTTAAACATTTTTCTATTGCTATTGATGAGACTGTTGACATCACTGGAAGAGTACAGCTTCCAATCTTCATCAGCGGCTGTGACAGTGAATTTAATATTTATGAAGAACTGATTGAACTGTCCCCATGCATGAGTATAGTTTTGATTTCAGTAAACTTATATGTTTATCTACTGAAAGTGCTGCGAATATGTTTGACAAACATAATGGTGTTACTACCAAATTACAAAGAAAACTATAAAAATCCAGGTTCATCATTTGCATTTTTTTACTATATTAACAAATTTAGTGTTCAAAGATTTAAAAAATAGATCATGTGCTTAGCTTGGTCACAAAGACAGTGAAGCCGTTCTCACAACCATCGTAAGTTCAGTCAGTTGTTAAAAGATAAGGATAATCAGTTCACCGATGTTCCATTCTGCACAGAAGTCCGCTGGTTGTCATGTCAAAAAGTACTATAAAGATTCTATTTGTTGAAACTAGAAATAATTGTGTTTTTGGAGATAAAAAATCAAAACACAGATGAAATAAAAGATGAAAGTTGGCTCCAAGATCTGGCTTTTGCTGTGGATATTACTGCACAATTAATTGAACTTAATTTAAAGTACAAGGTAAAAACAAACTTATCACATCAAGTGCTTCATTACAAAACTAAGCTTATGTGAGTCACAGTTGTCAAATGAAAATTGAGTTAATATTACTACGTACAAAAAGCTGGAAAAACACTGCCAATACCCAAGCTGTACTTCGCTTTGCCAAGAATGACAATCACCTGAAATTGTTGTCAAAGGAATTTCAGAAAAGATTTAGTGATTTATCATCTTTTGAACGACAGTTTGCATTATTCTCAGCACCATTTACCTTTGATGTTGCCAAGATAAAAGAAATTCTGCTGATGGAACTATTAGAAAACCAGTCGTATTCTACAATCAAAGCAAATTATCTTGAAGTAGGAATACCTGTATTCTTTTCATACCTTCCTGAACAGTTTAAAAACTTCAGAAAGTTTGCCACAAAGATTATGGTAATGTTTAGTTCTACCTATGTGTCTGAACAGTTATTTTTTTCATGAAATCAACAGAAACTTCTCAGAGAACGAGGCTAACTAATTTTCATCTGTGATCAAAGTCCGAACCGCACAGACATACCAAAAATTGTCATCGAAAAGAGGGTGTCAAGCCTCATGAGGAAAAAAAAACTAAAACTGACTGATATAGTGGCAAATAAATTTTTCAGTTTTGAACTGTTGTAATTTTTGTACAATGTATTTGTTGCTGTCGCAAAAGTACATGTTGCTTAAAATTTAATTACTTCATTGCTTTCTATACATAAATCCTGATAAAACACTTGTATGCATATTGTGTGTTTCTAAATTTAAGTAACAAGACTATTCTGCAATAGATTTTATTAAATGACCCCAGTTAGTCGTAATATGCACAATTGGTTGTTGTATGTGGCGCTCATGACAATATATATGTGACCATGTGGCCATGAGGGGACCCTTAGTTTGACATGGCTGCGATAGACTATCTGAAAAAGGGGAAAAAAAACTATTAATAGTACTATGCATCAGAATTAAGTCCAGTGAAGGAAGGATTGTAGTTGAAAGGCAGAAGGAAGCTAAGGGCAAATGTGCTCTTACTCTGGGATAACGCACCCGTTTACTCTGCTCAGATTGCGACAACTGAAGCAGCCAACTGTGACTTTGAATTGCTAACCCCATCCTCCTTAGTCAACTGATTTAGCTGCATCCGACTTCTTCTTGTTTCCTAAACTGAAATCCCACCTGCGTGGTCACCATTTTGGAAACAATGATCAGATCATATGTGTCGTGGAGGGGTTTTGGGGGGTACCATGACGTCAAATGTTTCTGTGATGGGTTAAGCATCGTGGGACCAAGTGCATTGATAGGAGGATTATATTGAAAAATAGTGAAAAACTGTCCAAAACTGTTTGAAGGATCCTCGTATATATGAGCATTATTTTTCTTCTTCTTCTGATTGATATATTGATATATATATATATACTTTTTCACCCATTAAAATAGATAAATAGGATTTACTTCTATTAAAAATTTTCTGATTTCTGTAGCTATTTAGTTATTATGCATCTGTGTACAGCTAATTAAATGAAAAGTATGTTTATTTATATTTTTGGAAATACAATAAATTAAAAATTTGTATGTGTACGAATATTTGTTACCCCTCCCCGACTGTATATATGCTAAGAGTTCGCCTACCGGCCGGTCCACCTATTTTCCATGTCTTTTAAACAAGAGTAGAAGTTTATCCCTTGGTTACTGTTGAGGATTGTACTTGCCGTTCTTTCTAAAGCCTTCTTATTCTCTTTCACTGCCAGTAACCCCTTGCGTCTCAGCTAGCTTCAGATGAAATGATTATATATATAAATATATATATATATAGAGAGAGAGAGACAGAGAGAGAGAGAGACAGAGAGAGAATTCATATAAGCAAATGTTTGTCATTTAGCTGACTGATATTACCTTCAGCATCTCGACTCCAGAGTTTCGTAGGCAGACATGTCCGTCCACTCTTCAGGGAAAAATAGCAACTTACTGCTTATATTTTTTTATTTTTATACACTTATCATTAGTGTAAGTTTTTTACGTATTGTTTGTCTTCGTGCGTGCGTTGGCGCGCGTGCGGACATGCGCCTGCCTGTGTGGATTAGTGTACTTGCAGGATATCGTGATCATTTGTCCTTTTCTTTGTTTTTCTTTTCTTTTCTTTTTTACTTTACGCCCCCTGTTTAGCTTTTTCTCTTTTCCCCGTCTTTCATTAGTTGCTATTTGTGACGAATTATTATATTTTCTAGACATGCCACAGTTTTTAATTTTGGGGCATACTATTTTTGTTGTTGTTGTTGTCGTGGTTGTTGTAGTTGTTTTTGTTTTTGTTTTTTGTTTTTTGGACTAGTGAAGTTGTATTTCGTTTTCTAAATAAATAATTGATATTAATGATTAAATGATGAATATTATATATGTGTGTGTGTGTGTTACTAATGATATTAATAGTTAAATGATAAATACTTAAATATACATATATATATGTATATATGATACTAATGTTATTATGCTTAAATGATAAATACTTATATATTTATATAAAATATTCATATATTTATATGTGTGTGTGTATATATATATATATATATATATATATATATATATATATATATATATATACAGTGGGGGAAATAAATATTCGTACACTTGAAAAATTGTATTTTTATAAATGTAAAAGCCTTAAATAAAACAAATCTCGGCACATTTTATGTATAAAAACACATACTATTAAAAAATAATAATAAACTTAATTCATTCTTATTCTAACAGAAATTAATGCATTTTTTTAATTCTAACTGGTGAAAAAAGTATTCGTACAAATCAATTATTAAAATAAAATAATCAATTAATTATGAAAAAAGTATATTCTAGAATGTTCCAGTAATGTTATCAGTAATTATAGTTAACGCTATTAGCCATTATCGGAGCATTATGCAATTTATAGTCTTACGAGAAGGTTCTAATAATGCCTAAAGCTAAGGAATTGACTATTTCGCAAAAACAACACATTTTGTCTCTTTGGAAAGATGGGAACAGTTACAGAACGATTTCTAACAACCTGAATATTCCTTTTACTGCAATTGCTTCGTTCATTGCAAGTTTTAAAACTCGTAACAGCGTCGAAAACCAAAGACGAACAGGTGTTCCGAGGAAGATTTCTCTAAGATCAGCAAGGATATTAGGACGCCAGATCCAACAAAATCTACAGGTTACCCGAGAAGAGCTGCAGGAACATCTGCGTGCATTAGGGATTAAAGTAACCAAGCTTACAATAAGTAATGGGCTACAGAAAAACAGTCTGAAATCACGCATCCCAAGGAAGACTCCACTCCTCTTGAAACGACACAGAAATGCTAGGCTAAAATTCGTTAGAGAGAATAAGGATAAACAATATTCGTTATAGGAAAAGTACTATGGACAGATGAAACTAAAATTTGTTTGGTCATAATTATCGAAATCATGTGTGGAGGAAGGACGGTGAAGCGTACTTACCAAAGAACACGTTGCCAACTGTAAAGTTTGGTGGTGGCAGTATCATGATCTGGGGCTGTTTTTCAGCAAAAGGTGTTGGCAGAATATCAATAATAGATGGCAAGATGAATGCTAAAAGATACCAGAAAATCCTGCAAGACAATTTAATGCATTCTGTTGAGAGACTTCGGCTACCTCCTGTTTGGGTTTTCCAAATGGATAATGATCCTAAGCATACCGCTAGATCTACAAGGAAATGGTTAGCTGAAAGTAACGTTGATGTCTTGCAATGGCCAAGTCAGTCCCCAGACTTGAACCAAATCGAGAATTTATGGCGATATTTGAAAATTCAAATTGGGAAAAGAGCACCAACAAATATCAAGAATTTGACGACAATATGCCAAGAAGAATGGGACAAAATACCACTCAATGTGTGCAAATCATTAGTTGAGACGTACAGGAATAGACTGGTAGCTGTTGAACTCAATAAAGGTTATTCCACAAAGTATTAAATTAAGTTAATATGCTTTTTTTTGTTTTGTACGAATACTTTTTGTATACATTTATATGTACATGCACACACACACACGCGCGTATATGTGTGTATATTTAATATTTGTTCGTTTATTTATTTATTAATAATGATTTTTATTTATTTTATTAAGTTTATATTTATTTTATTTGTTTGTTTATATATATATATATATATATATATATAGATAGATAGATAGATAGATAGATAGATAGATAGATAGATAAGATTAGGAAAAATCCACGCGCAACGCACTACCCAGGTTTCCTAATCTTATATTTCATTATCGGCTCTACAAATTCTATTCTTCTAAATTGTGTATTTTGCACTTAAAAAATATCCAAGTATTGACCTGACTCTAGTTGTGACTACTATTTTTCTTTTTAGTGTATATATATATATATATATATATATATATATATATATATATATATATATATATATATATATATATATATATATAGGAAGTACGCATTTTTTAGATTAAGGCATAGGAAGTACACAATATATTAGGTTGGTGCAAAAATAATATCGTCTTTTGACGTTAAAAATACGTCAAAAAACGATATTATTTTTGCACCAACCTAATAATATTAAGCATATTGAACACGTTTTAATATTAGAGTTAAGCAAACTTTTGCCCTATCACTTGGTCATGGGTGACTTCTGACTAATCCTTAAATATTTATGTGCAAAACACACTAGTAAAAAATATTAAAGATTTCTGGGGAATTCAGGTTTATGCTAGACTTTATTTTTTATTCTGCAAGAGTTTCCCTGTCTGTTTAAATGTATTCGTTTTAAAACCAATATAGACTTTACAGGCTTCTGTCAGATCTCTCAGTGACAACACAATAAAACAGAATTCGTTATAAATAGACTCCGTCGGCACCGTCGAATCTTCAACGATGACAAAGATCCATAACATCAAATCTTACTAAGCCTCTCAAAACAGACTTTGATGTCTTCTTCAATGTGACGTCTGTTTGATGCCTTGTTTTTAATCTTTGTTTAAATAATTGATCATCTTTCGCTGTATTCATTGTCAAACAGCTTCCCAGACTTCAATAGACAGTATCTCTAATTAGACATAATTGCTTAACAATAAAGCTTAAAAAATCTACAATTGATGAAGAAGCTTTTTAATTTCATGTAAATTCCTCTTTGACATATATCAGAATAGCTCGCCTCTGTTATGTCTTTGAAAACTAGTACTCTTAAATCCTACATAATTCAGACATAAATAAATAGAAAGGGGAATAATCCGGCATATTCCAAAGACTATTAATCGAATTCAATGTGAAGCTACAAGTTATTGGGCAAATCAGCAACTGAAATACCGTTTTCATTTATTTATTTACTTGTTTTTTGTTTTGTTTTGTTTTTGTTTTGATTTTTTTTTTTTTTTTTTTTTTTTTTTTTTGCTATTATTGCTGTTTTCAACCTGCGCTTGAAACACATTTCAGTGAATGCAAATGCTTCAGTCATGTGGCGAGACGCACATATGAACATCGCTAATTTACTATTTTTATCTTTTATCAAACAAAAGTCTCTCGCAATTTTTTTTATCGGTAATGTTATTTATGCTACCATTTGCTTTATCGTTACTTCTCTTTCATCTTGTTACCCCATCTCTTTCTTTCTATCTTTCTTAACCCCACTTTCTCTAATTCAGTTTCCTTTCACTTTTCTCTCTCTCTCTCTTTTCCGCATGACTCCTCTCTTTCGTCGCCCTCATCTCTTTCTCTCGCTCTGTCTTTCTTTCCTTTTGTTTCTTTTAATCTTTTATCACATAGCATTTTATCCCACCTACCCACTTTCTTTTTTTTCTTCATCCTCTTCTCTATCTCTCTCTTTCTCCATCTTTCTCTCTGTCTCTCTCTTTTCTAGATTTTTGTATATGATTTCTCCCTTACGTTGATTTCCCGTCTTTTTTGCTTCTTCTAATCTATTGTCAAATCACTTACTTTCCCACCTACCCGCTTTCTATTTCTCTCTCTAGTTCTCACCCATTTCTCGAGTTGACTTTCCATTTCTTTCTAGCTCTTTCCTTTCTCTCATTCATGGACTTTCTCTCTTTCTCCTTCCCTCTCTCTCCCTCCCTCTCTCTCTCCCCTCCTCTCTCTCCCCTCTCTCTCCCCCTCCTATATATATATATATCTCTCTCTCTCTTCTGTGTTACTTTTTCTCTGTCCTAATTTCCATTTATTTCTTCTTTTATTTTTATCTTCTTCGCATAGGTTCCACTTAGAGAAAAATCAAAGCAAGCTCGACTGGTTGGTAGTGTCTAACAGCCGCTCAGGACCCCCTACAAAGAAAAAACGGTCGGATGTGTGGGGTCCTATGACGTCATTCCTTGATCGTATTGGATAACATACTTCCGTTTGCAATCAGTTCTCAAACAGATCCATATGCGCAGACTATGGCCGTGGCGACCCTCTTATTGGCCTTGTCGTAATGACACACGCAGACACTAGCCAATTTTACAAACCGGTAGTCACTTTCTGACTCTTTAAGAAGCCACTTGAATTAATACCTAGTCATTGTAAAACAGGTGCAAATCTTCGGGTAATGCATTTGCAAAAGCAGAAGGCATAATGATATATATATATATATATATATATATATATATATATATATATATATATATATATATATATATATATATATATGTGTGTGTGTGTGTGTGTGTCTGTGTCTGTGTGTTTATGTGTAAAAGTTCAGAAATAAATAAAAAAATTATATCTCTAAAAAGACAATATGAATAAAGTCAAAAGGAAAACTTTTCTTTGCCAGGGTGTTTTGACCTCAACAAATTGGAAAAAGGATTTGTGACGCATTTCATCTGTTAGTTCGATGAAGTCCTTAATGGATGAAAGACGTCGCAAAAAATTTTTCCCTATTTGTCATACATCATTCCCCCCAAAACTGTTCTTGGTATATAAAGATTAATATAAAAATTTATATGAAAAATTATACACAAATTTATATATCGTTATCCCATATATATATATATATATATATAAATTAATTCAATAAGAAAATTAAGAGACAACCCTTCATTACATTACTATATATATAATTAAAAAAGAGACAACTCTTTATTATCTTACTATATATATATATATATATATATATATATATATATATATATATATATCAGGTCATCCCATTAGTTCTGTCCGAATTTTACCTTTCTTTTAAAATGAGCGAAATTTAAAGAGTATTTTATAATGTCTAATGGAGCTGAACATTATTTTTTATGTTTAGATGCATTTAAACTGATCAAATTTTATTTCAGAGTACAATAAAATTAAATTATGTTTGATTAAAACCCTGCTAACATGGAAGTACCCAAGAATCATTTGCGGCACATAATGCTTTATGAGTTCAAGAAAGGAAACTCAGCAGCCGAAGCGGCTAGAAACATTCACTCGGTTTATGGAAAGGAATCTGTGAATGAAAGAACTTGCAGAAGATGTTTTGCAAAATTCAGAGGTGGAGATTTCACCCTTGAAGATGAAGATCGAACCGGACGTCCAGTTGAGTTTGATGAAAAGCTTCTTGAAGCCGCCCTTGAAGAAAATCCTGCTTTATCAGTTGAGGAATTGGCAGTGGTTCTCAGTTCAAACCACACAACTGTTCATCGTCATCTTCAACAACTTGGAAAAGTTCCTAAACTTGGAAAATGGGTGCTTCATGAATTGTCTGAAAACAACCTCAAATCCCGAGTTGATATCTGCTCTTCTCTCCATTCTCGCCAACTTGTTTCACCTTTTTTGAATAGACTTGTGAATGGCGATGAAAAATGGATCTTTTATCGAAATGTTAAGCGTCATAGAGAGTGGCTTGGTAAAGGGGAAGGACCCCAGCCACAGTCGAAAAGGAAACTTCATGGGCAAAAGGTCCTTCTTTCAATCTGGTGAGATCGCCAAGGAATAATCCACTTTGAATTCTTACCACCTAATGCAACAATTAATGCTCAAATATACTGTCGGCAATTAGAGCGTTTGAGCCAAGCTTGAAGGAGAAAAAAAAAGACCTGCTCTAGTGAATCGAAAAGGGGTGATGTTTCATCAGGACAATGCGCGACCCCACACAGCAAGAATCACGTCACAAAAGATCGAAGAACTTGGTTGGGAGAAAATTCCTCATCCACCTTATTCTCCCGATCTTGCTCCTTCAGACTACCATTTGTTTCGTAGCTTACAGAATCATTTGGAATAAACAGCTTTTGTAACACAGGATGAGGTTAAAACTGACATTTGTGAGTTCTTCGAATCAAAGCCAAAAGAATTTTACAGTAATGAAATTAGTAAGCTTGTTAATAGATGGAAGGAAGTCATAGATAATCAGGGAAAATACATTGTCGATTGAATCTGTAATTAAATGTAACATTTGGTCACTTGTTTTCTTTATTCAATATTCGGAGAGAACTTATGGGGTGACCTGCGTGTGTGTGTGTGTGTGTGTGCGTGTGTGTGTGTGTGTGTGTGCCTTCACAGTGACAAGAAGAATAAATAAATACAAATAAATAAATATACAATTTTTTACTTAATTTTAAATCAATTTAATTATTTTTTTAAATTATTAAAAATTGGAAAAATTTCAGCCTTCTCTGTGATTTTTGTCCCATCCTGTACATACATAAATGTGCCTATGCGTGTATGCACGATTTCTACTCTTTTCCTATGCAGACGCACCGTGTTGCGGGAATGGAAGTTACTCATTTTATGTCTCCTAGTTCATTTGTCCCGCAAACAATATTTCACGGACTCAAGTGAGTCCGGGTAAAATAAGTAATAAAAATGGAATTCAAACAAACAAAAATTAATAAATGTATTAAAAAAAAACATCATCCAGAAAATTAATATAAGAAACGAAGTTAAAGTTATAAAAGTTCATAGCAACCTTCAGTCCTTTTCTTTGAAGTACTTACATGCCTCGAGTCTATCGGAGCGAGAATAAACGTGTCTTCGCAAGTCAAAGGAGAAAGAGAAAAAGGTTATCAAATCTCGCACCTCTTGTGATTATCGTCAGAAGGTGTAATTCGATATCTCGCCGCCTGTGATTTTCATTGGGGTACTTTTATCCAGCAACTTTTTAGGAAAACACTTGAATTTATACCCAGCCATTGCAAAAGGGTTGCATATCCTAGGCTATGTATTTACAAAAGTGAAATATATCCTGATCTCTGCATAAATATACATGGGAGAAGATCTATAAATTCTATATCAGACTAAATGAACGACGCAATAAAGAAAATCCTATATAATGAGTTTCGTCCTTCAGAAAACTAATAATAAAAGTAATAACGTTTTTATTGATGGAATTATATATACGTAGAGGGGGAAACGAAAATATAAACAAACGTTCTTTATAAATAAACATCGAATGTAACGTTAAAGATACAGGGACGTTTAACTTTAAATTCTTTTTCTTTTCTTTTTTTTTTTTTCTCTTTTTTACATTTCTGGCGTCCGATGTCACTAGATGTACTAATTAATCAACTTCATTCAGATTCTTACCTCATTGTTTTTGCCTTTTTCGCTATTGTTTGTAGGCAATTCACATTGTCATAGCATTGGTTTCGTTTAAAAAGTTGAAATGCTGTATGAAGTTGAACCTAAATTTGTCACGGAAAACTCAGAAATTGATGCACTTTTTATATATATTTTGCCTTAATAAATTACTTTCTCTTTTAAAATTTAAAGTTAGTTCACTGAGTCGTGCTAGGCAATTTTTTCCTGACAGACACTATCTTACATGTTTATAAGTCTACTATTTGTCCATGCTTCGAATATTACTGCCACATCTAGTCTGCGGTATATTTAGAGATTCTTGATAAAATCCAAAGAATCTGCAATATTATTGATCTTGACCTGGCATCTCACCTTCAGTCACTTTCCCACCGCTGTAATTGATTATGCTACAAATATTTTCATGGTAATTGTTCTGATAAACTTACATCTTTGGTACCTAGACTAAATGAATAAGCACAGTACTAGATTAGTGGCAATGCCTCATCATTTTATAGTTGAAACGGCTAGATGTAACTGTAATTCTTATGCTAATAGTTTCTTCTCTCGCACTTCTCGCTTGTGGATTTCTCTTTCGACCTCTTGCTTCCCAGTCAACTTTGATCTTCAAACATTTATCTGCTATATCAGACGTTATCTTCTGTCTTATTAATTATCTGTTCTTTTATTGTTCTCTCACACTCAGCAACCCCTTGCATCTTAGTGGCTTTAAATAAATTGCTTGGGGTGAATTGATTTTTTTTTTAAATTAAAACCCATAAAACTGCATTCTTTAAATCGAAGCTATGGTCAGACCCCTTACGATGAACGAGTAACGCGTTGAGTATCTTGATATGTAAAACACCCTGTTTCTGTTCATATATTCTTTTATTGAAATTTCTAGAAGTTTCACTTGTGTGTTTCTTCTGGTATTTTGTAGGCTATAATGTAAATTACTGCTTCAGATTTCCGGCTGTTATTATTTTGTTTTCTATTAATTCATTGTTTTAGAAATAGTCGTAACAGATTTTATATTAACTTTAGATCATTCTTTTCAATCGTAGTAAATATATATAGTAAATAAAATGAATGGCTGGTCCCTTGTATCCGAGAATGCCCGTCTACTAGTTGCAATCCCTGTTGCAAACACCTTCTCAGGCACATTTGTGTTTTTTTTTTTCAAAACCCACAGAGCCCACCTGTGATTTATACTGCAACTATGTTGAGCAGACCTTAGTTACAGTTTCTGGGAAAGAGCGCATTATCTTGCGTGATCAAGAGTGTGAACAACGCCAATAAGCTCCAACCCTTGGTCACGATGACTTGTGTGTGTGTGTGTGTGTGTCGTCCCTTTACTCTTTTAGGAAGGAGTGCAGAAAAATTCGATTCAACCTACTTCCCAAAATTAGTATTCTGGTAATATACTTTGTTTTATTCGAATTAATTTTCTTATCTTCATTGTTATAGTTATTAATACAGACACAACGTTTTAAATATCTTCCCGGGAACAATTTTATAAAATTTTGCAAATTTCATTTGTATTAGTATTTGCGAACTTGCAGTAAAAATAATAAATTAGTTGTCTGTAACAATTTTGTTTGCTTTATTCGAACAGATGAAAAATAACAGACACAGAAAAACGTGTTAATTTGATTGAATTGAATGTTATCGGTCTCCTAATCCTCTTGATATAGGCCATTTTTAAAAAGAATATAAAGTTAAACCTGTCTGTCACTTATAACCTTTATTTCCACAAAATTTACATGACTTTCCAATGAAAAAAGAAGCAGAAAAAGAAACTATTCAGAATGAATCATATGAAAATAAAGGATTAAACATGGGAAAGTTTTGATTGACTTTAAACGATCATAACTGGACAAATACTTGTAGACAAAATCCAGAGACAAATATGCAAGATGATATGCCCTGATCTGGCATCTAGTCTACAATCGCTATCCCACAGACGAGCCGTGGCCTCCTCCTGTTTCTTCTACAAATATTTTCACGGCAACTGTTCCGACGAGCTACTTTCGCTGGTTCCCGGAATATATGAATGTTAAACAAGCTACTATCTCAGTCCCACCCTTTCACTGTCAAATCGGTTAAATGTAACCGCCTCTTCTTCTCAAACAGCTTCTTCTCCCGCACTTCCCGTCTGTGGAACTCCCTTCCCCTTACTTGCTTCCCCAATGACTATAATCTTCAAATATTCAAGTGTAATGTCAATCGATATCTGACACCCTGAGCTTGTTCCTCGTCCTTCTCAGTATCCTTTCCTCAAAAACGCCTCTTTACTCTTGGTCTCAATCCTCTGTAACCCCTTGCGTGCTAGTGGCACTCCCGCCTTGCTTGGGGTGAATTGCCTTTAAAAAAAAGAGTTAGACCAGTTTCTGGATAAAAAAGAGAAAAGGGAAAGCACATCAGAATAATTACCATAAAAATATTTATAGAAAAGACACAAGGAACCTACATTACGGAGGTGGAAAGGTGACTGAAGGCGAGATACCAGATCAAGACCGATAACATTGAAGATTTTTCTTTGGATTTTATCAAGAATTTCTAAATACATAGCAGAAGAACCAGATCAGATGTTGCAGCGATATTCAAAGTAAGAACGAATGGTAGATTCATAAATATACTACTTCCGTCTTAAGGAAATTCTAGAAACAGCATTAAGTTGTGAAAATATACAATACTAAAATTTGCAATGGTTCTCAGTAAAACGAAACAATTATATAATTATACTTTTTTCGTTGTTTGCTTTTTGATCTACTTCTAATGTATCCTATCATTTTTCTAGTGTCCTATTTTTATTAAAGTCGTTTTCAATTTATGTAACTTGTTTTGTTTTATCAGACATCGTTTATAGATCAAGCCATATGATGTAAATTAACACCGAAATATTAATATAAATATATATATATATTTTTTTTTTTTTACAATTAGAGTCATTTTTCAGCAAGAACAAAAATGAATTGCTTCATGTTCCCAAAAACCCAACTGATCTTTGGATACCTTTCAAATTTTATCTCAAGATGCAAATTTTATGTTCGTTGATGAAAACAGTTCACTTGTCTAGGCCCGACAACCAATGCGATTATGAGAACAAGGTGAGTGCATATTTAATCAGATCGATCGATTCATTAAATGCAAAGTTTATTCATCAAAAAGAGAAAAAAAAAAGAAACTGAGCCAATGGGAACAATTCCCGATTAGTGAATTGCCCATGGTACATGCGCACACGCTTGCCGGTGTGAAATTCTAAAGGCGCGTGTGTGTAGTGAACAGCATGTGATCATGATACGTGAGTATTTGCATGAGTTTGATTGTTCGTACGTGTCTATACATGGTGAAATAGTTGGGTTGGGTCGCGGTTAGCCAAACCCGTATAACGATTGTTAGATACATATAATAACAATTTATAATACTGAGCGAACGTCATTACAATGCACATTACTGCTTGGTAAACGTGTGATCATTGTTCTTTCGGAGGTTATCGCTGATAACACTCACCTGGTTGCCTCCTGCACGTGTCGCATAATGCAAACTCTTGGTGACATGGAAGATATTTCATTAAACAAATATATATATATATATATATATATATATATATATATATATATATATATATATATAACATGAAGATAAAAATATAAAAACCTGAAAGAAACCTCTACCCAGAAAAATATTTCCTCTGCCACAGTAAAAGGTTTGTGTGATTTGTATACTAATGTTCATCCAGTACAAGGCCCAAGAGACACTCAATGTAGAAGGTTGCTGTGTAGTCGCGTATGAGCGTAAGAAAAGGCAAGAGGTGAAGGTGATGGGGGTTATGCAGAAAAGATAACGGTTAACATTGAAGAGACAAGGTTGTAATGATCGGGAAACATTCTGCTGGGAGTCTGGGAAGAAGATGTCTGAGTGGAACTTACTCTTTACTAATGGAATACGAAGGAAATGAGGATGATTCAATTGCTGTATACGTGGCATGGCGGGTCTCAAAAAGGTTAGAACTGGTGGAACCTAGGCACGTAGCTTGTCAGGACAATTTTTAACTTTTTTTTAAGCATTTCACCCCAAGCAAGGCGGGGAGCCACTAGGACGCAAGGGGTTACAGAAAATTTAGAGCAAGATCAGATAGGAGTGATAGAAGAAAGGATGAGGGTAGTGGATAGATCAAGGCAACTGGAGATGTCGATTGACATTACACTTGAATAGCTGGAGATTATAGCTCACAGGGAAACAGGAATAGGGAAGGGAGTTCCACAGGCGAGATGTGCGAGACATGAAGCTATTGGAGTAGAAGAGACGGCTGCATTTAGGAGTTTCGACAGTGAAGGAGTGAGAACGGGATGCCAGCCTCGTATGGCGCTTGAACTCATGACGTCTGGGAACCAGCGAATGCAGCTCCTCGGAGCAATTTCCATGGAACTATTTGTAGAACAGACAGAGTGAGGCGACGGCGCGTCTGTGATAAAGTGACTGTAGACGAGACGACAGAGCAGGGCCAACTACATTGTATATCCGCCTCTGGAGCCTATCAAGAACCCCGAGGCAAACAGAAGGGGTACCAGACCATATATGGCAGCAATACTACCTAGTAATATTAAAGATTTAAGAAAATATTCTCCCTAATCTAGTATTTTATTGCATTTCAAGTACTTTAGCTTTAAACTTATTATAGTTATTGCCCTTATTTTCTGATAAAGTCAGTATTTTAAAAATTGACACGTTTATTCAAAGAAAAGAAAAATCAAAATTTACTTGAAAATGTTGGGTGTCGATGAATCGTACTTTTTCCCTTATGATTAATAAAGTGAAATAATTCTTGTAAAAATTCATTATTCATCGAAAAAAAATTTTCTTAAGACGTCTCCATTATATACCGTATTCATAAAAGCAAATAATGTTTTAATTTTATTGCATTTTTTTATTTTAATATTCAGAGCAGATTTTCGGCACCTGTTTTAAAGAAATTGATAATTTAAATTCTCCAAGGAGTTCTGCAAATAACTAAAATAAACATTAAGCTGTACAAAATTTAATTTTTCGAAATTTCATAAAATTATATAAGTGGGCGTAATAGATTTTCTAAAAAACACATTTCTAAAATAATTGAATTCAGTTGTGAATAAGTCCTGAAGGTTTCATTAAAATCCGCCAATTATTTGATTTTTGCAAGAATTTCCAAATCAATGTTTTACACCGAAAAAAAAAACGCTAATTCCCTATACTTATCTTTGGCCTTCGCTCTGACGAAAAAAAAATAACAGGATTCTCAACCAAAATTTCAAACGTTCTAAAAAAATACAATTTAATAATCAAAGATCTTTTGGGATTTCCTCTTAATAATAGCAAAGATAAAAAATAAAACCACTAAGACGCAAAGCGTTACTGAGTTTGAAATAATTTGTGAAAAGAAAATCATTATTCAAGAGAATGTATAGAACATTAATAGAAGGCATGTATAGAACATAGAACATTAATAGAAGGCATGTATAGAACATAGAAGCATGAATAGAAGCATGTATAGAACAGGAAATAAGAAGCCAGATGACGACTGACTTTGTATTTCAGTTTTTGAAAATCTGGAACGCAAGGAACCGGAAGAGATTTCCACAAGCAAGAGAAGAAACTTTTAGCATAGAACTTACGGTCATATCTAGTCATTTTAACTGCAAATGGATGAGTGCTTACAACTAATCTGTGACACTAAGGCAATGAAGTGGTTAAACATGAATTCTAAGCAGCAAAAGAAAAAGGGTTAACCCAAAATAAAACATACATAGAGAGTAGGAGAGAATGGAGACATTTTCCTCGGTGAGAATGGTAACATCTATCTGGATTCCTTCTCTCTAAAAGGTTTGTTTTTCTTATCTATCGAGACTTTGATATGCAGACGAAAACAGATATGTTTCGTTGTGGAAAACGAAAACATAGAATAAACCCTTTTTCTTAGGGTGGAAGTTACAAAAATTAAACATGTCATCCCAAGAAGGGGATCTGGTTTGAATTTTCGCTGAGACGGTGACCCGCTCAGGGATGGAAAACAGAAAGTCTTTTTGTTGAGAATTTAGGTAAACAAATATATTTTCGTTGACGAAAACAGATTGGGAAATAATTTTTATCTCTCGCTCGGAAGGTTAAATGAGAACAAATTTCTCTCAACGGGTCGAATGTACTGTACAATTAAGGCTGGAGTTATGGAAACAAATTCTGTCATCAGTGGTCTGGTTCATATTTTCGCTGAGCAGAGATAGATCTAGGAAAATAGAAATGGTTCGAAGAATTAAAATTGATGACCGGAATTGAACCCTGCTCTTCCGCCTACACGCTTTAAGAATTAGATTTGTTACAAAGACAGTTACGCATGCCCTATGAAGTGGGATGAGGTAGAATACGGAGAAGGAAGGAGGAGGGTACGGAATTTGACACAGTCTGTGCGAAGAAGATGTGCAAGTTGTGAAGTGAAGCAGTTTAGAGATAAGGGAGAAGCAATCCCTAGTGGATAATCCCAAAGAAAGTGGATAATTCTCCAAATTTGGAAAATTGATTAAGAAAGCAGAAAAAAGGAACAAAGAAAACCTTTATTTGAATTAATGAAAATTGTGAAATCCCCGAATTCTCAGAATCCTTCGTTCCCACGCCAGTTTTGGGCCGAAGTGAATATAAGCAGGTGGCTTTGGGGAGCTAAAGGACTTTGGGCTGAGATCCCACATTGGGTGCTTTTGAAATCCACACCAGCTGCCAACAATAATTCCAGATTCCAGGACTTTGAACTCAGACTTCCATAAGTTTAGACAACGCCCAGTTTCACTAGAGATTGATGCTGGAAGGGTTAATTTTTGTTGTACTAAGAGCTATATAAACCAACTGAAGATTAACCCCACGAATCTCTCCTTTTATTTGTTTTCGTCGTGAAGATATTTTTCCTTAATATAGCAACCACCAGGCTTGACCAGCGCTGCGAGACTACGACGACATTCGATCTTCTACTGCTTAGAGATCAAGAATACAACATAGGTAGAGACGGCGTGAATCAAAGCGACCAGCGACCAACAACGAGCTAGGACCAGTGTCAAGCATTGACCAGCGCAGAGTTAGTCCGTGGTTAAAACGTCGTCATACATTATTTGGTGGCAGTGACCAAGGATGTGACCCTGTTGCAAGAGGTGTTACAATCTAGTACTGTACTTAAATTTGTAAAATGGAGATATCTATAGAAAAGGCACAGGGAAGCAAAGTGACTTAAGCTGAAATACCAGATTAGTGTATATATATATATATATATATATATATATATATATATATATATATATATATATATATATAGTGTGTGTTATTGGTGGGGAGATGGATACTGACTTTCTTTAAATCCTGTTGTCAAAAAAAGACAAGTGTAAATTTTGATAAATTGACGTCTGTAATATCAGATTACTTGTTTTCAAATCCATCGATGGCAAAGGGCAATAAATCTTCACTGCTGCTCCGAGCAATGATTTGATTAGATAGGAATTTGAACGAAAAGATTACAAACAGCTTGAAATGTGATTAGCACATATATTTAGTGTGTTTATACTGAGCCCGTGAAGAGTGTATTTGACAAATGTGTCTATATCATAAAAACATGCGTCAGATCTGAAAAAAACTATGGATCCAATTTGGGTTTTTCCTGAATGTTGACGTGAGTAAGACATAACGTAAAACAGCAGCATTGAGACTCTTGGTTTCTGGGTGTCTAGTGTGAAATGAGATCAAAGTTATTTATTCGTGTGGGAGAGTTTCAGTTTTTAAACAAACATCTGGCCGGTTAAAAAATGCAGGATGGAAAAGCAAAACTTACAATAATATTTATACTAAAATTTCCCACCAACCATTGCACCAAATGATGTGAAACCAAATGAAAAACAAAGACTATGCTGTCACCTATTACTGACCTGTCACATCGGTTTGGTTTTGATTGGTTTTGTTTAGCGGCATATCAACATTTATGGGTTATTTAACGCCAAAATCTCAATGTTTTACGCAATTTTTACGGTTTCAGTTAGAGATATTTTACTATACTAGTAATTTTACCATAAAATGTATTTTTATACTTTCCTGGTGTTTTGATTTTTTTGTGGGATGGTAGTATTTGCTCATAGCCGAGATCCTAACATCCCGGGTCAGGGTTTACCTGGGAAGAGCAGGAATTAAGATGTTGACATCTCGGTTTCAGTCACTTTTTCACCGCCATAACGTATCAACCATGTTTCTTTTCTATAAAGATTTTCATGGTAATTGTTCCTCAGATGGGAAGTTAGGTTTCATCAATTTACAGTATTTTCTTTTTCTTTACGCCTATTTCTTTCAGGACTATCATAGAGGGAGAAACGACAGAGAGTTTTAAACTTATATCTACAAATCACCCTAAAACCATCCCTAAGATAGTATGTCCTTGCGTACTGACTAAAATGTCAAAAACACTATAGACATAAACAAAGATGTACAGAGGAAACCGGATTGCGGTGGAATCATCAAGAAACGGAATAAGGACTACGTTAACACCTTCAAGACGAAATTTACAAAGGACCCTACATGAGTGAATTTGTAAAATGGATGCTGGGATAAAACTGAACCCCCGTTAAAACAGCCGTGAATGTCGACCAGGCTCTTATATCATCCAAGCATCTTCTCACTTAGTCCAAGAAGGATTGGAAACTAGGGAGATACAAGAAAAATGCTCAGATACCTCAGGAATCAAGGGCCAGCTGTTAAAATATTCTCTGGTGTTAAATTCTTTACAGTATAGTCTGATTTTGGCACCGAAACAACCGGCACTTCATGAAATCGACAGTTAATGGCAAGGGAGCCTTAAGGACCAAACATTCCGCATTGATCAAGATCTCGGCTGTTATGTTTTCCAAGGGAGAAATGTACCATTTATTTAAAGTGGATACTAATGCCTACTACAAGCTCCTGAGATGCCAAGTTTTCCACGGCGTATTTGTATATGGTGATTTTCAAATCGTAGCTTAAATGTGGCACAAGGCCGAAAGTATTGGGTACCGAGAGAGGATCGAATTTACTATTCAGTCGTAATTGATTTAGTGAGACAATCTTGCTAACCATTACAAATGGTTTTCTAAGTCTAGTTTAGAGGTAGCACAATGTGGAGCATTTAGTGAGGATCGAACTTATTATTCAGTCGTAATTGATCTACTGGAACAAGTTTGCCAACCATTAAACCATTAAACCAAGTCAAAGTGCCCCGGTTAATTTGTGTATGGACCCAGGGTTGTGATCTCGGACACACAGCTAAAAATTTGCAGTCCTTCATGGCTATTTCCGAGGTTTTTATATATTGGTTTCCCGTTAGCATTTTCGCGGTTTTGAATTCAGAGATGATATTTTCCCAGACTAGTTGTTTTATCAAGGATATCCTATTTTACCCATAGATGGAAAGAGAAAAGATGAACTCCTTCCTTTCCAAAGAGCATAGTACAAAGTGAGAACAACAGACCCACGCGGAATTTGAACTCGGGCTACCCATACTTTTTCCTTGATGTTATCCGTTACGCCAGTAACACATCCATAGTGTGGGTTGCGTTTATTTACTGCCAGGAGCTGATTTTATTGGCTATTTCTTTTTATTAAATTGAAAATTTGAAGTAGGTTTGAAATCCGGAAGGGTGCGCGGAGCCGTTGCGCGGCGTGTTTAATTTTGTCATTTGCTCATTTGATTTGATGGTGCCCACTTCCACCTATTGTACAGGGGTAAAGATAGCTTAGATTTCCCCCCCTATAATTCTGACATATAAATGTGTATAATATTTCTTCCATAAATATATTTGCAAGAAATAATGGGATTTACAAGCTTTATATGACATATCTCAATTTGTGACTGATTGTTATTAGTTGTTTTACGGCTTATCATTCGCCGGCCATTTAATGCCAGAAAATATTTTTAGATTGTAAGAATATTTTGAAGATGATAATAATTTACTGATAAAAGTCCTACTAATTAACGCATGACCGTTGAGGGAGAAGTGGATTAATAACTTTCCCAAGAGTATTTGCGCGTAAGTCATTAGAACGAACCCAACGGGAATTAGAACTCGGCTCTCCGATTTCCAATTCCGAACGGTTATCCATTACACCAACAGCCCATCGTACCTTACATCACATGAGATTCCCAGGCGGTCAACAATCTCGCAAGTGACGTTGATTCACTTCGATGATCATACGAGAACCGTCGTTTCAATTTCAAATTTTTCTAATTTTTGCTTTCTTCTTTCCTTCTATTTAGATATTCTCTTTCTTTTTCTTTTTCCTTCTAAATGTTAACATATTCTCTTTCTTTTTTTCCTTCTAGATATTAATACATTTTCTTTCATTTTCTTTTGTCCTTCCAAATATTAAAACATTTTCTTTCTTTTTCTTTTTCCCTTCAAAATATTAATAAGTTTTCTTTCTTTTTCTATGTTCCTAGATATTTTCTTTCTTTTTTCCTTCTAGATATTAATACATTTTCTTTCTTTTTTCCATCTGAATATTAAAATATTTTCTTTCTTTTTCTTTTTCCTTCCAAATATTAAAACATTTTCTTTCTTTTTCTTTTTCTTTTTCCCTTCTAAATATTAAAACATTTTCTTCCTTTTTCTATTTTCATAGATATTAATACTTTTTCGTTGTTTTTCCTTTTTCCTTCTAAATATTACTACATTTTCTTTCTTTTTCTTTTTTCTTGTAAATATTAATGCATTTTCTTTTTTTAGCTTCATTTTTCTTACTATTATTTATTTGCCTTCCATTTTTCTTTTCACTTTTTTATTTCCAAAGTTTTCCTTTCATTTTCTTTCCTTTTTCATTTTCCTAATTTCTTTCTCACATATTCTTTCTTTATTTTTTTCTTTTCTCTCTTTCTTTTCTTTCTATTTATTTCTCATTATTTCTTTTACTTTTTAATTTCCTTTACGTTTTTAATGTCTTTTTCATTCCCATTATTCTTTTTTTGTATTTATCAATTTTTATTCTTTATTTTCCTATTTTTATTTCGTTTTTCGTGAGCTTCTTTTTTTCGTTTCTTGTTTAATTAATTAGTTTGTTTCTCTTTCTTTCTTTCTTTCTTTCTTCCACTGTTTTCCTCTGTGTTCTCTTTCCCTTTTTTTCCACTTTTTTCTTTCTCTTCGTTCTATGTTCGTCTATTTCTTTTACCTTCTTTTCCTCATACTATTTCTTTCTTTTTTTCTTTTTATTTTTCTCCATGCGCCTTTCACTTACCACATATATTCGTATATAAGTCAGTGTTCATGTTTTGTTATGAAGAAATGCTTATTCATAATTTGACACTATATGTTTTGACTGAATCCACCTAAAAAAATTAACTAAAAAATATAATGTTTTGTGTTTTATTTAATACAAGCTTAAAAGCCGCACTCCATACCCAAAACTAAAGGGATATCTGGTCCAGGTCAGAAAACAGCAATGATAATTTAGAAGAAATAGCTTTGAATTCTTCAATTCACTCCATGGAACTTCAAAACGTTACTTTAAATCTGATTCCGGTTATAAGTCCAATTCCAACCAAAAGTTCGATTTGGTCCGAAAGTCTGATTTGGGCCGAAATTCCAATTCTGACCGAAAATTCAGTTCTTCGAATCACAAACTGTGCGGGTCTTCAAAACATTACGTCACATATCTTCTCACCGATACCTTGGCATTTTGAAGAAATAAAATTGATTTCCTCAATTCAAAATGTTTTGGGAATATTTTAAACTGAATTTAAAACAAAAAATTTTAAATTTAAAATTTTTTGTGTTACTTTAAATTCAATATAAATTAAAAACTTTTTCGGTTCAGGAGATTTTTATGGCCTAACATATGTGCAGATTCCTTAAGTTTTCGTATTTTGCAGTGATGTTCTCTATTATTTCAAGCTCATCACACAGGGGGGGTGATATCCCTTTTCCCTCTTTATATGGTCAGCTACGCCTGATTTTTCTATTTCCCTCATGTTACGGCTTTACGAACTTCTTGAAGTCTTACCTTAAGAGGGAGGCCTGTTTCTCCTTTATATTTATAGAAATTTATACAATATGGGAGCCAGTAATAAGGAGTGCAAGAGAAAAGCAAAATTACATTATAAGCACTGTTAAAAAAATATACAATAATAACGGAAAAATTGTAATATGAGCACATGTAAAAACGGTTACTGAGACATTAGGTTTATAAGCCCAGAAATTCATACACATATGTCCTTTTATCCACTGCCCCATGTTATCCACAAATTTATAAGTCTACCATTCGTTCATGCATTCAGTATTTCTGCTACATCTGGTTTGGTGCTCCTGATATATATTTAGAATCTTGATAAAATCTATAGAAGAATCTGCAATGTTATTGTTCCTGATCTGTCATTTTGACTTCAGTCACTTTCTCACCGACGTAAGGTAGCGTCCTTCTATAAATACTTTTTGGTAATTGTTCCGACGAACTCTCGTTTATGGTACTTAAACATTATGAATTTAAGCGCCGTACTAGATTGGCGGCAAGGTCTCATCATTTTACAGATTAAATTGCTAGATGTAACCGCAAGTTCTATGCTAAAAGTTTCTTCTCTCGCTCTTCTCCCTTGTGGAACTCTCTTCTGGTTTCTTGCTTCCCTGTCAAATGCAATATCAATCGTTATCTTCTGTCTTCTTAACTCCTTTCCTATTTTATTATGCTCTTTTTTTCTCATATTCTCCCACTACTATTAACCCCCAAATGTCTTAGTGGCTTTATCGCCTTGCTTGGGGTGAAATTAATTTTTTAAATATTCCTTTTAGTTCTTATTTTCTTTTTATTTTATTTTTTCTTCACTTTATTATTTTATTTTATTCTTTTTTCACGTGTTTATCGATTTTTCTTTATATTTTTAATTAATATTAATTAATTTTATATTTTTAATTAATTTTCAGTGATTCAAGCGGATATACACAAACTCTGATTTTTTTTAAGTTCATCTAATATTCTATATATTCAATGAAATCTTGTTTTTAAAAATCGATAATTACACTAAAAATATTTCAGTGAAATGTCAGAGAATAAGAACATTCGTGGGAAACAGTCTTTTTCAAATTATTTTAATCAATGAAAAGGTTTTAAAATGTTCAAAAACATAATAACAGAATAAAGCACATAATAAAAACATACATAAATATCTAAATAATATAATGACACAAAATAATAGCTTAAAAGCACATAATTAAACATATAATCGAATAATAAAAAAAATATAAATTTTTTCAAAAGCATATTAAAAATAATGTTTAAAAAAGTTTAAAAATAAAAAAGCAATAAAAATCATAACCTGATAACATAACATAAATATTAGAAAATCATAAAAATATATTTAAAAAAACTTAATAAAATATTTTTAAAATAGTAAATAATAAAAACATGACATAAAAACAAGTTAATAACACATTAAAAACAGAAAATAAAAAATAATAAAATAATAATCAAGTTTTACCACAATAGCATCAAATAATAAGATAAATAACATTTAAACATAAAACATAAGTTAAAAATGATTAAATCGTAATAAAAATAACATTTGCTCATTGAAATATTCTGTTAAAATGTCGCAAGGTAACAATATAAGTGTAAGGAAAATCATGTAAAATCAAATCTTTCTAAAACTGATATAAAAGAAACTGCAACTACTCCTACAGAAGGTAGTGAAGAAAATCGAGAAGAAAGGACTAAATATCAATTGTAAGAAGACAGAATGCATGGTTGTAAGTAAAAGGAAGAGCCCAACATACTAATTACAAATTGTAGATACTAAAATCAAGCAAATATAAACATTTAAATATCTGGGAAGTAATTTAACAGAGAACGGATTGTACAACACCGGAATCAGAAGGCGCATGAGAATAGTGAAAGTTGCCTTTCAAAAGCTAAGCTAAGTATTAAGAAATATGAATATTTCGTTAGAAACAAAGAAAAGTCTACTGAATTGTTATGTAATATCAGTGAATTCTGAACAATCTCCTCACATATAAAAAAGAAATTTGACGCGACAGAAATGAAGTTCTACGGAAGAATGCTGAAAATACCATGGACTAAACATGTGAACAATGACGAAGTTTTTAGAGAAAATGGAAACAAAAAGGACACTTATACTTAAAATCAGGAAAGGACAGTTGAAATTTCTAGGGCACATAATGAGGAAAGAAGGGCTGGTAAATTTGATACTCACAGGACAGCTTAAAGGCAATGTGGATGGAGAAAAACAACGCATAATTCTCTTAGAAATCTTGAGTAATGGATGGTAAAACAAAACACAAAATTTATTAAGAGTCACAAAAGACAGGAAATTGTGGAGAGCCATGATCGTCAACGTCTTGAAAGGAAATAGTACACAGCAGTAGACTCTTGTGCATTCATTTATTTATTTAAATGCAGACGATTTTAAATGAACAAAAGATAGCTTTTTCATTTTTTCGACATGTTTCAGCTTAATTAAAACTGATTCAACCAATTATATTTTATTTGTCTCAGTTTCTGGGAAGAGGAATTTTCCTTATTTACACTATTTACATGCGGTCTATTGTCCTCATCATTGTTGTTGTTATCCCAACGTTTCTATATATAAATATAAATAGATGATGTTTTAGTTTTTGAGAAACATTTTTGCGCATACCCAATGAGTTTCATTTATCTCCCACCTCCTATTATCAAAACATATTTTTAAGAAACTGATTTAAACTTTATAATATCTATAACATATTAGTCAATGATTTTATTACTAGTGACAATCCATCATGTCCGTTATTATCCAATTTCGCAATAGTAATAGTAATAGCCAGAATACACACCTAACGACGATTGCAATAACAATAAAGATGTACGAAAACGTTATTGTATGATAGGAATACATCATTTGAAAAATTCATATCCGAATAACTTCCTCACAGCTGTAAGGTAGCTACCCTACGCCTTTTCTATGAAAATATGGTAATTGTTCTGATCAGCTCTCCTCTTTGACACCTTTGACTTTATGAAAGTAAGCGCAGTACTAGAATGGCCGCAAGGCCTCATCGTTTTATTGTTGAAATGGCTAGATGTAACCGTAAGTTCTATGCTAACAGTTTCTTCTGCCGAACTCACTTCTATCGCACTTCTCGCTTGTGGAACTCTCGTCTGGGCTCTTGCTTCCCTGTCAACTTTGATCTTCAAGAGATTAAATGCAATGTCAATCGTTACCTTCTGTTTTCTTAATTTCCGTTCTTTTATTGTTCTTTCTCCTTGCGTCTTAGTGGCTTTATTGTCTTGCTTGGGGGGAAATGATTAAAAAAAGCTTGCCTTCTTTTTTATATTTTTTCTTTTTCTCAATACTATTTCTTTTTTATTACTTTTTATCTTTTTTTTCCTTCTAGTCTCTTTTTCTTAACTTTTATTTAGATTCTTTTTCTTTCTCTTTCTTTTCCTTTCTCTTTCTTTATTTTTAACTTTTTTCTTCTTCTTCGTTCTTTTTTTCTTTGCTTTAACGAAAAATTAACTTACAACAATACACAAAGCCAAACAAAAAGGAAGTCATTGTTTGGAAATAATCTCAAGTGGAGAAGGCTTACCTGATTGCCTTTAAAATCAGCATTTGAAATACTGTTTCATCCATAGACTTGAAGACTTCTCTGGTATTTTTATGCCAGAAACCCCTCCGGATTAAAAAGAAATATTATGTGTGACTCCCAAATAAAATCTCTCCTTCTTGAAGTGACTAAATGTAATCCCTGACCTTTGGGGTGTCCCCAAAAGGGTAAGTACCAAGTTGGACAGGGGTTCGAGCAAATTTTGTCACTAGTTCCTTGCATGACTCTCACTTTAAACATGACCTGCGTTCGATTGGACATGAAGGTAAGTATTTAAATTGAACGCCGACCATTAGCTTCGTTGGAATTCGATGCAACAGTCTCAGCCACCAATCTCATTCCTTTTTTTTGTTTCGCTTTCTTTACAATTAATCTCTTTTTTTTCACTTTTCCTTACCTTTTCTTGTCTTTTCTTTTTTTTCTAATGTTCCTCTTCTGTTTTTCTCTGTTTTTCATCATCATCATCATCATCATCATCATCATGGTCATGATCTTCATGATCCTGTCTGTCATTTTGGAAACAGATCGAAACATAGAAATAAGATAATAAAGAGAAATGTCCACAATCGAACAAGGTTCAATCACCTTCCAGGCGAGGATTTGTATGGAGGTCACCTCCTGCCAGACAATGGCGTGGGTACTATTTAGTTATGTCCAACCTCTCACCTTGGGCATAACTTGTTCCTTCCGCAAATAGAACTGGATAATTTCACTGAGTAGGCATCTATACAAAGCAGAAACAGACATTGTTAAAATACACCGAGGAATATTGCTTTGTCTGTGCAAAAATTGAAAGGAAAGCATTGGAATTCTGACATCAAGGTAGTTGATTCCAAAATATACACCATATATTTTCCTTGCAGAAAACAAAATTAGAATTTACAACCTAAGTGAAGTACTTTCCATTTAGAAATGATAACATTTATAACAATAATATTAATCTCGAAAGATAAGTTTTCTGCACTCGAGTTATCCCCCTTGCACAAGAAGCAACCTGATTTGTCAGTTCGGGTCTAGAATACGCCGACAACATTTCTGTGAATAGCGGCAAGCACCCTAAAAAGGATTCATTTGTTTACTCTTCTCATGTCTACCTTTTTGCCTCCCGTGGAAATCAAATTCATGACTATCTTTCTTATTCTCATGCAAACCAAATCTGTGTCACCCTTCCTATTGCGCATGAAAACGACAGAATTCAACACATGCCTTAAATCAAAACCAAACCAAACGAGCAGCACCAAATGGCTATCTCCTTTTTTATGATAATGGCGAATTATCCCTATATATTTCAGAGACGGGATAGGAAAAGACCGACTTTATAAGAGTCGAAGAAAAATATACTTAAATGCACGTCTTTTGTATAGTATAAGTAAAATAATAATAATAATGATGATGATGACGATTATTATTACTATTATTATTATTATTATTATTATTTAGATAATGCGTCAACCAACCGAATGATAAGTGAATGCAACAAGTTAGTACAGAAATGCGTACAAATGTAGACATCAGTGGGTGAGAAATGTAATCAACAGCAAATTGTGCAAATGATTTGACCATAGAAATCGAGGAGATTGGTCACCAGCACCAGCTAGTGTTTGTCTTGCGGTGACCGCAAAATTCTCTGGGTATTGGAATTCAAACAGATCTATTTCAGGTCTGAATGGTAATGATAATGATAATGGTATCATTAGCTGCTTCTATACAAGAAACATTTGGTATTCACTGAGTGAACAGTTACTGTCGGTGTAAATTTATAAAAATTCTATTATAATCTTTTTTCACGAAATTAGAATTTTGAAATTCAGGGTCTGTTATAGTTCTTTCTAATGCTGATGGGAATTTCCTTGCAAAATTTTTTAAGTTAACATCTTGATTCTATCATTCTTTTTTCTTCTATATACATGTGCTTCACACTTTTGTTGTTGCTACTGTTGAAACTCTTCAAGTGTTGTTGGTTTTGCTATTCTTTGTGATCTTATAAGGCCAATCTATAATGTCTGAAGATAGATAGATAGATAGATAGATAGATAGATAGATAGATATTGACATTTAGAAAAACTTTCATGAAAATATGTTTCAAAAAATAATATCCGAGAATGCATTTCGCCTCTAATGGCCTCATCAGATGGATAACGAAAAGATGTGTTGCGTGTGTATGCATTTGTGTGTGTTTAAAATAATTAAATCTTAGATTATTTTTTCCAAGCTGACGTTGCTCGAGACATTTACATTGTTCGGACTGTTGTCCTCAACTTTATTGCCATATTCACGACGTTTCTGCCGTTGTACGCCCCGGTCTTCTTCAGGTGATTGGAATTTCGAATTGAACCTTTTATATCGCCCATCGCAGTAGATTGTTCTGAAAAATACGAAAACTTAAGGAATCAACCCACATGCTAAGCCACAAAAATCTAAGCCAGCCAATCATAGAAATGAATACAATATGGGTGCCAGTAATGCCTAGTGCTAGAGAAAAGCAATAATAACAACAAAATTTTAATATAAGCTCTGGTAAAAAAAACGGTTCCTGAGACATTAAGTTTATAAATCCCCAAAATTCATATACTGATGTCCTCAAGGAGTCATGACCCAGTGGATAAAATTGTTGGTTGGATTTAGTGACTTGACTGAAAGAGTTGTGAGTTCAATACCTGGCTACTGCAGTAGTGCAGTTAAAGACATCCGGAAGAGGCATGGCACGTGGAACTACAACAATCTACCCCTGTGGACGAAACAAAATTCAAAGATAAATTCAAAATTTCAATCGCTTGAAGAAGAAAACAACAGTTCCAACTATTTAAGTAATTACGATACCTCATCTCAGAGATATAGAGACAGTTTTTTTTTAATTTGATTTCCACATATTGAGAACAAATTTTTTTTGTCATTAAGGAAAGATATAGAAAGGCAAGAAAAAGAACACTTTTCTAAAGAAGAGATTCTCTCTTTGTAAATGTTTTGTCTGTTACGGAGAAACACGGCCCTCCACAGTTTCCCTTCATTTATTTGCTCCTTCACGGTTCTTCTTTGTCACTGTGTTACTTGCTCCTCCAGCTATATTTCTTAGGCTATATTTCTTTCAATCCAATCACGGTCCTCCACAGTTTCCTACCTTTTATCCTTTTCATCAATACTTGCACCTTTACCATTCTTCTTCGTCTTTTTGTTACTTGTTCGTCTAACCATTTTCTCAAGCTTATGAATTAGACTATATTTCTTTCATTCTAATCACCCTTCTCCACAGCTTCCCTTCGTCACTTTCATCAATACTTTCTCCTTTACCATCCCCCTTTTTCTATTTGTTACTTGTTCCGCTATCGATTTTCTCAAGCTTGTCAAGTAAACTATATCGCCTTTATTCTAATCACGGTCCTCCACAGCTTCCTGCCTTGTTCACTTTCATCTGTACTTGTTTCTTTACAAATCCCTTTGCCTTTGTGTCATTTGTTCCTCAATACATTTTCTAATGTTTTTCAAATAGGCTCTATTTCTTTCACTCTAATCACGGTCCTCCACAGCTTCCTGCCTTTTGTCACTTTCATTAATACTTGCTCTTTACTATCCCTTTTTGTGTTATTTGTTCTTCCATCCATTTTATCAAACTTGCCAAAAAGGCCACCCACTGGTTTTCTCTACTTTTTATCGTTGGTGTCCTGTGAGTGTTAAATTTTCCACGTCTTCTTTCTTTATTTTGCACCCACAAAATTTGCTCTTTCTGATTGTTCGCAACTGTTTCCATTAGTTCCTGTTATCACAAAAAATTCCTCATCACTCTTTATGATTAGAATCGCATATTAGTTGCTTCAAGGCTTTTCTTCATTTAGGATGAAATTGTCCCTCAGTCATTTCATTGAAAATAAAGAAAACATTAGCAAATTAGACTTTTTAACTCATTTAACTTGGCGAATATAGTTTCTTTCTTCGTACTTAGCGGTAAGATCTTGAACGTTTACTCAAAAAGTATTAATGTCAACTGGGCTCACCTCTGATAATGCTAAAATAGACTTCGCGTTTCCTTTAGTGAGGCTAGGTGCAGGGTTGATCTGACAGACGCCATCCTGGTCGCAGAATGCTGAACCTGCTGATCGGCCCTAGCTGCGCCTGATATGTGGTAAAAACATAAATAAACACTCACCCCAGAGATGTGATGGACAGTCTGTCTCAGACATCGCAGTAAAGCCCACGGCCGACAGTAATTAAGAAAATCTGATGTTGAATAAAATATAAAGTTATATGTATGCTAGATTCAGATACGTGTTGTCATTTGAAATGTACGATGATATATCTTTGTTGATTATATATCGGCTCTACTCGAAAGCAAGATGTAGATAAATTCAAAAGTATAAAGTGTTCCAATAACTTGGATCGATTTTAAATGTGAATAAAGATTAAGTGGCTGATTTTTCTTCTTTTTCTTTCACTTTTAACAAATTAAGTCTTTGGCAATTTCAACTGTAGAATGATTAACAATCAAACAATGTGTTAAAGATTTAAGAGTGCAAGTGGAAAAATTGTTCGTAAATTCAAGCAAACTGGGTCGGTGGCAGATGTGAAAACACCAGTGCGTGCCCGTTTACGCCGTTCAACTGAAAACGTTGCTGCAGTGCACGAGAACGTGGCCGAAAACCAGACACCTCTATTGAACCTCTCCACAACAACGTTTTCCAATTGTACTCTCGGTTGGTCGACCAAAAAAATCGCGAAGTGCATTTCTGTTTGAACGTCCATTTTCGTAATAGGCATCGATAACTTTAACACATTGTTTGATTGTTAATCTATTCATAGTTGAAATTACCAAAGACTTCAGTTGTTAAATCTGAAAGAAAAAGAAAAATAATCGTTATGACCAATATTATGAACATTTAGCTATGCAGAGGGTGTGCAGGGGAGTTGATGATGTAGCCTCTGATAATGAGAAAATGAGGAAGCGTATTCAAATTCTAGACAATAACTCTTCAACACATTCACTTAGGTACGGAAAAGTATGAATTTATCTCCTTTCCTTATGGGTTAAATAGTAGAACTTGTGGAAAAACACCCTTAATCAAATTAATGCAATATTCATTCGTAAAAATTATTCTTACAATTCAAACTCGAGTCAGTAGCATATCACAATACCCATTACAATGAGTAGCGAATACAAACGCAAAATATGTCTCAAATCCCACGCGGATATGTTTGTCAACACCAGTTACATCTGGGTTTTTTTTCCGTTCGCAGCGGGTCAGTTTGGCATGTCTAGCTATATACGGGCATCTCTGCAATTGGTCTTTGTAAGATGCCTCGTGCCAGCAAAAGCCGAGGGGAAAATACAGTAGTCGACAAGAAACGGTGTCTTGTGAAATCAGTCCTGTGGGTATATGGTTCCTCAAGTTGCTGTGGTTTCCGAGACAGTATTATTTGTTGTCACCCCGTCTCTTTCCCTTCTCTCCCTGTTATCCCTGAAATCGGTGAGGTGCCCTACTCCAATCTCAACAGACACTTTGCTTACATTGCTACACAGGTTAAGAACTGTCCTCTGAAACGAAATAAAAAACTGACAAGCAATTTCCCTTGGTCAAAAAATACTTTGAAAACTTCATGAATTAAAGCACTGTACTGTAAATATGTCTAATAACTTCACTGTTGAAATTACTAGATATAACAATAAGCCCTTTGCTAACAGTTTCTTCTTACGCTCTTCTCGCTTATAGAATTCCCTTCTGGTCTCTTGTTTTCCTGTTAACTTTGATCTTTAAAAATTTAAATACATCATCAATCGTCATCTTCTATTTCCTTGCACCATGTTCTTTTATTGTCCTCTCTCCTCTATAAAGTTTTTTTTTATCATATTTTTTCACTCCCAGTAACTCCCTTGCATCCTAGTGGTTTTATCGCCTTACATAGTGTGAAACGAATAAAAAAGATACATCCAATAATTCACCCTGTCGATATTCTAGACCATGGAACAAACATAATCCAAGACTGACATAGACACATTTGATATTGCAAAGAGTGCAAGTGAACGTGTAGACAATAAGCAGATGACAATGAATAAAAAGTGTATTTAAAACGAGAAGGAATAATTTAATAATTTGTGGAAAAAAAACGTGAACGAAATCGTCCAATAAGAACAAACCATAGCCTCTACTTGCTTATAAATGAATATCCCAGTTCTTTGATGCGGCCAAATTATCGATTGTTTTAATTGGCGCCTGGGGCATAAACCAAGTCCTTTTGTTAGGTGAGCCTTTGACTCAGGCAGGTAGAATTACTGAGTTCAAAAGTTAACATCACTCGTTATTGTTACCGTTTTCCAGTTGCTGTGTTCACAGAAGCAAAGGGATCGTCTGCAAAAAAAAAAGCCAATGATATTAAAAGCTTTCATTTGCTTTCAAACGATTTTAAATGGATACAATTCATAAACTTGAGGCATACAGATTTAGAGTCGCGAACTGTTTCCTCACGAATGTTCGAAATCTATATTATAAACAATAAATTAATTCTCTGTCCGTCACACACTGCGTGATATTTTGCATGCGCCAATGTAATGTATATGCATATTTCTGTGTTGCGCGTGAGTGTACACAAGTTTACTCAAATTAGCTGAGCTTAAAATAAGATATTGGAATAATATATTCCTCTCCCACTCAGTTTGAACAATCCTTACCCTAGATTGAACAATAAAATCGGAGACTAGAAAATTTTTTAATTTTTTAAACCATAAGAAAATCAGATGATTACAAAAATTTAAAGAATTATTCGGAAATTATAAGTAGAAATTTTTTTTTTTTTGAAAATTTTTTAGTCTTCCATTGAATTAAAATATAGCTTCGCAGAGGCAAACGTGCACACACAGATACATAATTTGAATAAAATTTAAATGGACATCTGATTTTCCTTTCTGCCTGGAAACAAACTCTGATTAACAGAAAAAGAGTATAAACCGGCCGATTGAAATCGTTTTTATCGGTATTTAAGCTGCGTTAGTCATCTTGGATTTCCAAGAATGGATAGTCACCTGGTAGTTTACAGGCCCCTAAGACGAAAATGCTGACAGTGTTAAAATTATGTAAAATAATGTGGTACTGGTGAAAAATATAGATAACAGGCAATATATATAATAAATCAACACTTGAACTGATATATAATTATTTATTGAAATGAAAATTGTAAATTTGTTGCAAAAACATATGTTGTAAATTTCAGTTGAAATACACCAATACAAAGGTAGAGAAAGGTTTTATCCATCAAAAATAGGCGGAATAGAGATCCATGAACGGAAAAGATATTACATTAGCTAAACTTATAATTGCAGGAATGAAAGAAAAAAAAAATATATATATATATAAAAGAAGTGAACATTGAAGTCAACACTCAGAGGCGACAGGCTGCTTCATGCTGGGCGCAATCATCGAATGCGTCCAGCATGAAACAGACTGTCGCCTCTGGGTAGATGACTTCAATGTTCACTTTTATATTTATATTTACATACGCTCTATCTCTGATATTGAGCACTTTATCCCATAAATATAGTACACTTTAAAACTATATTTCTTCATATATATATATATATATACATACATACATACATACATACATATATATATATATTTACATACATACATACATATATATACATACATACAAATATATATACATACATACATACATATATATATATATATACATACATATATATATATATATATATATATATATATATATATATATATATATACATGAAAACTTACCTTTGTTGGGTTAACGGGATACTTCGAAGAAGACAAAATGACGTCAGTCTCCCAATGACAACTGAGTTACGTCTACAGCATACTGCATACTACACAGTTATTTTAAAGAAGATACATGTTGAACAGTTCAGATTGTCTTTGGTTTTATGTTCTATACATAATTTTCATATTTTCAACAACAATTTTTAAGTTTTTCTTAAAAACTGAAGTTTTTTAAAGAAGATACATTTTTGACCAGTTCATCTTGTCTTTGGTTTTATGTTTTTTACCTAATTTTCACGTTTTTTAACATCAATTTTTAATTTTTTCATAATAACGGAATTTTTTAAAGAAGATACATTTTTCAGCAGTTCATCTTGTCTTTGGTTTTATTTTTTTTGCCTAATTTTCACCTTTTTCAACATCAATTTTTACGTTTTTCATAATAGCTGAAGTTTTTAATGAAGATAAATTTTTGACATTTTCATCTTGTCTTTGGTTTTATGATTTTCATTTAATTTTCATATTTTTCAACATCAATTTTTATGTTTTTCATAATAACTGAAGTTTTTAAAAGAAGTTACATTTTTGAGCAGTTCATCTTGTCTTTGGTTTTATCATTTTACCTAATTATCAGCTTTTTTCAACATCAATTTTTACGTTTTTCATAATAACTGAAGTTTTTTTAAAGAAGATACATTTTTGACCAGTTCATCTCGTCTTTGGTTTTGTTGTTTACCTAATTTTCACCTTTTTTCACATCAATCTTTAAGATTTTCATAAAAATTGATATTTTTTAAAGAAGATACATTTTTGACCAGTTCATCTTGTCTTTGGTTTTATGATTTTACCTAATTGTCAGCTTTTTTCAACATCAATTTTTACGTTTTTCATAATAACTGTAGTTTTTTAAAGAAGATATATTTTTGACCAGTTCATCTTCTGTAGTTATTGTTTTTTACCTAATTTTCACCTTTTTTCAACATCAATCTTTAAGTTTTTCATAAAAATTGATGTTTTTTAAAGCAGATACATTTTTGACCTTTTTATCTTTTCTTTGGTTTTATGATTTTACCTAATTGTCAGCTTTTTTCAACATCAATCTTTAAGATTTTCATAAAAATTGATGTTTTTTAAAGAAGATACATTTTTGACCTTTTTATCTTGTCTTTGGTTTTATGATTTTACCTAATTGTCACCTTTTTTCAACATCAATTTTTACGTTTTTCATAATAATTTGAGTTTTTTAATGAAGATACATTTTTGACCTTTTTATCTTGTCTTTGGTTTTATGATTTTACCTAATTGTCACCTTTTTTTCAGCATCAATTTTTACGTTTTTCATAATAACTGAAGTTTTTTAAAGAAGATACATTTTTGACCAGTTCATCTTGTCTTTGTTTTTATGTTTTTTACCTAATTTTCGCCTTTTTTCAACATCATTTTTTACGCTTTTCATAATAAATGACTTTTTGTAAAGTGTACATATTTTTCGACCATTTTATCGCATTTCTTTTTTAGTTTTTTTCATAATTTGACGAATTTTTCCACATCAATTTTTAATCTTTTCATAATAAATCATTTTCGAACATTTCGACTCATTTAATTGATATGATATTTAGCTACTTTTCACCCTAGATTTTTACGCATTTCATTATAAATCAGTGTTTGTGAAGAGATTTTTTTGCCATTTCGTCACATTTTTATTTTCATTTTATTTTACCTATTTTCGTCATTTTCCGACATAATTGTTTAAACCTTTTATTTCGAGGATTTCCTCTCATTTGTTTGTTTTTATTTAGTTTAATTTTTGTTTGATATATTTGTTTACGTTTTTAACTTTTTTTTAGAAATAAATGTCTATTTGTTAAAAAAAATTTTGACCTTTTTGTTTTCCCTCTATTTTACACCATTTTTCAGCGTAAATTTTAAGCTTTTCATAATAAATCACATTTTTTCCACCATTTCGTCTCATTTCATTTTTGTAGTTTAATTTACGAATTTTACGAAATTTTCAACTTGAATATTCCCTCTTTTCATATATAATTTTTTGTTCATTTTTTTTTTTTTTGACAATTTTATCTCATGTCTGTTTTTATATTTTTTATCTATTTTTCGCTTTTTTGAACAGGAAATTTTACACTTTTCATAATTGATGACTTTTTGTAAAGTTTCTATACCTTTTCCACCCTTTCGTCTCATTTCTTGGATTTTATTTTATTTTACCTCTTTTTCGACTTTTTTCGACACAGATTTTTACGCTTTTACAATAAATAAATTTTTTAAAGACCATATAATATTTTCGGCCATTTCATCTGATTTCCTCGTTTCTCTTTCGTTTTAAATATTTATGTTTTCGACAATTTCGCCTGATTTCCTTGTTTTCTTATTTTTTTTCCTATTTTTCAAACTTTTTAATCATACATTTCAGTCCTTTTCATAATAAATTACATTTTCTAAGGATCATATATTTTTTGGACATTTCGTATCATTTCTTTGTTTTCGTTTTGTTTTATTTTTTCGAACTTTTTCAACATACAATATTTCACTTTTTTTAATAAACAACACTTATAAAAAGTATATATATTTTTAGACCATTTCGTCGCATTTCTTCGTTTTCCGTTTGTTTTACATATTTTTCGATATTTTCCAAAATACGTTCTAACACTTTTTATAATAAATAACTTTGTGTAACGGGCATATATGCTTTTCGACCATTTCGACTCATTTCTTTCTTTCCCTATTGTTTTAAGAATTTTTCAACATTTCATCATTTATGGATTGAATTTGTTTGAGTCTTTTACGTTTATAATATTACGTAACCCGTTTTACTGACATTCATGCAGCAGGAAGATGATATGTAAACTCACGCTACTAAAGATGACCGACATGCTTGATTGATTGATTGATTGATTGATTTCTTATGTCTTATCATTTTTCGAAGGTTAATTTATGATCAGAAAATGTTTTCAGATTGTTTGAATTTTTTAAAGTCATAATGATTTATTGATACGTGTCCTACTAATTAACCAATAAATGAGTAGAAAAAAGGTAGGTTCATGCCTTTCCCAAAAGTATTTACGTGTAATTGAATATAACAAACGCAAAAGGAATTGGAACTCGGAGAGCCAAGTTCCAATTCCAAGCCGTTATTCATTGCATTACCCGTACACCTGAGCTTACAGTACCTGTTATTCCATAAGGAACTCAAATTGGAAGTTCTTCAAATTCTCACTGTGAAAAAATGTTGTTTATCGTGAAGACTTTCAACAAAAGACAAATTTCTTTATCTCAAAATGAAAATCGACATTTTTTTTGTTTGTTTTAGGGGGCATAATTGCCATTAAATATTTTTTTATTCAAATAGTATGTAGTTTTGTGGAGCTACCTTGCATATATAAGCGAAAACATATAAATGTTCAGATGCACGGAAGCCTAGCTTAATTTTGACTCCAAACTGTCCAACGGTCTGTAGCCATAGACCGTTGGTTCAACATGTCTTCCTTTTCATGCCGGCGAAATGGACAGGTGGATTTATTTATGATTCTTTAACGTGAATAACATCCATATGTTACCAGGGTGAGTCTCAACCAATTATCATTTCATCACTTCTCTCTTTCTATCTTACTCTGCATGTGCGCTTATTTCCCTGTCTGTCTAAATCGTCAGCAATATCCACTCTTTACAAATGTCTTACTTTCATTATCTTTATACAAAGAGAGGGATATATATATTTGCATAAATCTATTATAGTACATATTCCACTCTACTCATAGAGAGATCGATCGTGGGTATCACGAGTGTGAGGGGTCGAGAGCAAAATACATCAAAGATATGCTCTCTCTCTCTCTCTCTCTCTCTCTCTCTCTACGCATGCAGACACACACACACATATATATATATATGTGTGTGTGTATATATATATATATATATATGTGTGTGTGTGTGTGTTTGTGTATATATATATACTACTTAAGACAAAATATATAGAAATTAGAATTAGTTATATATAATTTGAAAATTTAGAGAAATAGTAGCTAATAATAATTCTAATTTCGATATTTTTACACCATATTAATTTTATCTTATAATTGTCCCCTATTCTATGAACTCTCTTTCCTTTTATCACTTCCACTGCTTTATCTATATATTTAAAAAAAAATTAAATATAACTTTGTATTTTTAGATTTTTGTTAATATTTTTTATAATTTTTATTCTTTAATATAACAATTTTTTTATTAATTATAATTTTTTAATTATAATCTCACTTAATTTTAATATAAATTATCTAAATATAACTTATTTTTAATTTATTAAATATATTTCACTTTTAAGTATAATTTATCTTTGGAAGAGTAATTTAAGTAGGATCTTGCATTTTAAACTTAACCATATCTCTATAAATTTAAAAATCCTTTTCATTCCTCTCTTACTTTCAAATTAACATTTCATTCTTCATGTAACCCCAATTTATTTTCATATCTGGATTTAATTTTATAAAACCACTTCCTTTTAAGGCTTCCTCCCTCCCTGACTACTGTCTCGAGACTTTCGTCCGACTGAAAGCTTGAAATGGATAATTTCTGTATTAATTACTAGTATGTTCAACGTTAAACAAACACTAATCAACAACGGCTTCCCTAACCACCTTATAGACCACCAAATTAGACTATTTCTCCCCAAAGCAAGTAATAACGATAGGGAACACACAGCCAAAAATCACATACACATTTATTAAAAAAAACAAATGCATATTAATTACAAACAAGACGAATCTTCTCTAAGGCATCCGAATAAAAAAAATCAAATTTATTATCTATTATAAAAAATTTAAGATAGCTAACCTTATTCTCAAAAATAACAACACACCAGCTAAGTCAAAATTACAAAGAACGAACATTATCTATGAATTCAAATACCCCTTAAGGAACTGTGTTCCTGATCAAACCAGACTCATAAATAATTACATCGGTTACAAAACCACATGCTTATCCAGACGTCTTACGTTACAGCTATCTGATCACAGCTCTATTAGAACCCATTTAAACACACACACAAATTTACCAGACTCCATTAGAAACATACTAGTAGACAACACAAATATATTAACTGCATCCACCTGCAAAAAAAGACTAAAAATAATGGAAGCTTTAATAATAAAAAAGAAAAAGCCAACTCTTAACAATATTAACTACGAACAAGGCCACAATGTGCTAACCGTATTCGGAAATTAAAAACATCCCTACCACACATTAATACATAAACAGAAAGCACACACTCAATTAAGCTGAAAAATCGAATCATCCTTGACAATGGCTAAAGTTATAGCCGAAAGCGCTAGGAAATATAAAAAATTTAGACAGTTCTTACACACCCTTTGTTCAGGAAAGAAAGCTCTTGTTAGAACACAAGAAAAATTAAATAAAAAACTTAACCGCAGTACCTTGTCTGTCGTTTTTAATGAAACATGCATAAAAGAAGGATTGCTGCCTAAATATACAACTATATATATATATATATATATATATATATATATATATATATATATATATATATATTTGTGTTGTCAATAAATATGCTACGAATAGGATCCAGTAGGTCTCCATGAGTATTTAAATGAGACCTAATTAGGCTATGGTCGGAAAGGTGTAGTGTGAGTCTTCGTGTCAAATATGTTGTAGTGTGACCTATATAATTGTTTACGAATTTTGATTGATCAGGAATACAATTCCCTATTTGTAACATACTTGTTGACAACACAAATATAATAGCATCGTCTACATGTAAAAAAGGCAAAAAACAATGGAAGCCTTAATAAAATATATGTGTGTGTGAGCATCTGTGTGTGTATATATATATATATATATATATATATATATATATATATATAGTATCGTTCATAAATAAGTATAATCCTATTGATTTTTGATGAATTATTTTTTTCTAAACGAAATACTGGGATTTTATTATTTGTAGTTGAATATTATACAATCAAAGCAGATTTAATAATATTTATCTAAATTCTACAGCACTGAAATTCTTTAAAGAAAAATAGGAATATAAAGAATATATGAAAATACTTTTACAGTCTTTGTGGGTAGATTTCTCACACTAAAACAAGGTCAAAAGCCCATATAAACATATGTCCACAAATCCTTCGTTTTTGCGTTAAGTTTAAAGAAAGTTTACGGTAGAATCAGGAACTCGCACCCAAAGATTGTAAAAATATTTTTGGATTGTATCTTGGATTGCACATTTAACAGCTTCTACCATAAACTTTAAACTGTAAATTTGTAATTTCCTAAGCAGGTATACCATAGGCATCTTTGATGTTAGCGAAGCACACATTTCTGGTGCGTCTTAAATGGAGAAAATTGGAACGAGCTGCACTATTGTTGGTCTGGTAAAGACAGTGATGAACGACACCAATCATGTGTCCATTAGATTATCTGTTCGCAGGATATACTTTAGTTCTCAATTTAAATACGATATCTGTTCAAAATTATTGGGACTCTTGCTATGGTAACGAAGCTAAAATATGAAGAGTGAAGTCGCCTTGGCACAGATTGGCACAGATTGGCACAGATTGGCCGTGAACTCTGTCGTGCATAGAAAAGAAAGTGTGAAGCATGTGGTCATCGCACAACACCATAGAGATTCTATCAGTTATCATGGCTTGAGCAGCGGTTTTTTAGTCAAGCACAAAATTCCCCAAATCGACAACCACCTCGGATCTCCTCGGATATCGCTCCTTGCGACATTTTCCTCTTCAGAAATCAAATGCCACATGAAAGGAACAGGATTTCAAGACGTCGAAGAAATCCAAGAGCATGCGACGAGACGGATGCTCGCTATCTCCAAAAAGGAGTTCCAAGAATGCTTCTGAACAATGGAAACGACGCGGGATAAAGTGTATGGCTTCAGAACGGGACTGCTTCGAAGGAAATTAAATGCTGATTTGACATGTTGTAGTTTTCTTTTTATAGCACCAGTCTCGATACTTTTTGATCAGTCCTCATATGATTCCATCCAAAATTCAGTGTTATGTGCCATGCGTGATACACGCATAGGCGATCATGTATTTTTTGATACATGACTGACGAGGCAGATATTTTTCCCGCGGTAGGTTGCCATTTTTTTCTGCGGTAGACCAATTGCCATTCAAGGCTATAAAACCCAGTCTGTCCTGCTATTTACTCATAGCTGAGAGGGAGAAGAGGAAGATTCGTAACTTTTCCAAGGCTATTAACGAGTAAGTGAATGTAATGGATTCGATTGGAATTCTCTGATTTCTCAATCCGAGCCACCGTGTGTCATTCAAAATTACACGAACAATAATTTTGCTGACAATGCAAGAAGTGAAATTCCTTGAGAGTTACCACAAGTTTCATTTTTGCCATTGTTTTTGTAGATATGTACAATGGATGAATTTAGATATTTGCTACGTATCAAAAATGGTCATTAGACGTTTCCTTACAAGAGGATTACAACGGAATTTGAAAGTCTCACGTGGTATACCTAACTTTGAAAGATGATATTTGCTTTTGGCATCACGAACATCCATAATATTAAGGACAGGAACGAATTCTCGACTTTCAGGTCTTTGATGCAATAGCGTATTCGTCAGTCAACGATTCAGTGTTTAGGATATTTTCGAAGTGTTCTTGTTATCGAGAAAGGATCTCATGGTTTCCTGTGGGTAAGGTTTGCCTGTTAGAGGATAGAATATGACATATTTTCTTTTGAACCAAACACTGCCTTCAGACACTTGTAGAACGCTTAAGAATACTTTCTGTCAGCAGCCTGCTGCAATTCAACTTATTATGCTGATCACTACACCTTCTTCATACTCCTTAACACACACTGTTTACATTCATTGTAATCCTTTTTCTTTCTTATAAACAGAATTCCTGTCCTCCATCCAGGTTTTATACAGTTGATGCCGTTGAGACTTAACATTATTCAAATTAAACCAGTCTTGGTGTTTCCGTAGGGACGATCAAACACCTAGAATGTATAGGGCTAAGTCTTAGCTTTAAGCCTTTGAACTGGTGGAACTAATAAATGTAACAGGTCAGAACGTGGAAAATAACGATAGAATAGCAAGAGGCTTGCGGCGTTTCGTCTATGGAGATGGTGTTGTAAGGTGGAAAATATTTCATCACCCACAAGACCACGCAGTCACTCTTGAACTCTGACAAGGTTGGAAAGTGAGGATTGAGCATCTCCAGCTACTGTATGGAAGCAATACATTTTTGGCTTGATCTGACTCTTGACAGGAATACTTTCTGGAACGATATAAGGAACTGACCATGTCTCTTGCCTCTTCAGCGATGGATTGTCTATATGAGTTCCACTTGAGGTCTAGGGTGAACCTGAATCCCAATAGACGTTCAAAACAAGAAACATCTTTGAGAGTACAACCGGGAGAAAAGGACAGGAGAAAATCCAAGGTGTACTCGGTGATTTGATGTTACTTGTTTGGTCTTGGAGGGGGGTATTGAATGATAGAAGCCAATTTGCTTCCATTAACCCCTTAGCAGATCAGCTGCAAGGTGTGTCTTCGTTTTTTTTTTTGGGGGGGGGTCCATTTTGTTATTCAATTACCGAGATATATAAAATGTGTATGTACTCTGTTCAATGAAGCAGAAAGTAGAATGTTAGCAATAATAAAAAGAAACACGCAAATAGAAATAGGGGAAAATAAAGATATCGGCTGATAAATTAGGAATAAATGCAAAATTATATAACCAAGGAAATGCTCTTCTCATTATTTAATAGAAAAAAATAACAGATAAAAAAAAGTCGATAAAAATGAATAAAATTAACAGTACTAGTAGTATGTGCTAACAAAGAGAATGGTGTTTAATAATAAAAAAAAACTAATGATAATAACAAAATAATAGAATATGTGAAGAAGAAGAAGAAGAAGAAGAAGAAGAAGAAGAAAAGGCCTAAACAAAGCAAGATGCGTGACTGTCGTGCTAATTCAACCGCGTCTTGTTCGCAACGTAACCATCTGGCGAGTTAAACTCTCTTGCTTACCCACTGACCGCCTAATCTCCCACGAACCGAGCGTTCATTAGACGACGTCGGCACCTGTCCTCGTTCAGGGACACCAGGTCACATGAATCAGACCATGTTGACTACGTAGACCACAGTATCACTACAAAATATGCAGCACACAGTTATCAGTCAAACAAGAGTTCAAGCTGGACACTCGAAATTTGGTTGGGTGGGGTAACGTAAGGTGTCTTAAAGGAACTCGTAAAAAATTACACCTGCTGTGTTTATATATATATATATGTGTGTGTGTTAGCATCAAACATAAGAAAGGATAAGACAAAATTTGAAACAATCAAAATGCTGTATTTGTATTTTTACAACATTTTGAAATTGATAAGTTGACGGTTGACACCAAAACTGTGACATTATTTTCCGAAATGCCCACATTAAATTATTGAAATCAAAATATTTCCCAAAATGAATGGTTCCAAACACTGGATTAATAAACTATTTCAATTTTATTGAATTTATCTATTGTTTTATTTCCGAACTGAAGAATTTCCGGACAAATTTTTCACACTAAATGTAACAAATAGTAAAGTTCAAAAGTCGTTATACATTGGCTGCTTTCATTCATTGTGAAGACGTTTGTTGATTCACAATCTTTTCTGGTGTTGAAGATAACTAAAGAAACTAGAGTAAATTTCTTACGAAATTTGACACCAAATTGATAATATGTGCACACACACACACACACACATATATATATTTTTAAACTGCCAGCGTCTCTCGTTCATGCGCATGTGTAGTTACAACAAAGTCAACAAACCCAGTCCGATGGAGTGCACTGTAACTAAACAAGTAAAAATATTCTGTGCATATCTTTTCCTCATCTAAAATATTTCTTCCATTTTCGAGGTTTCTAGTGTTGAAGTTTATACTGCCTAAGCCCGGGGGACATCAGCCTAGTGAATTAAAGCGTTGGTTCGTGAACTTAGTGATATAGTAATTGCGAGTTCAATCGCTGGGCTAAGTAATACACACTTAGACTCAGTGGAAACAAGGCGAGAAATAACTAAACATTACTAAATAAGAACAAGACGAGACACCGTAGAGTGTTCCATTCGAAAATCCTTGAAACTTGGATCTATAGACAATTGAAGAAGGTTCATATTGCGATAACAATGAAAAAGATAAAGACATTAGTTCAATTATAAATATTTCCATTACAGAAATTCAAACAGAAATCTCGAGTAATAATAACAATAAAGACTAGGAGATTAGTCAGAATGAAAATAACGATACCTCCTCGTTCTAAAAATTCAGACAGAAGGCTCGGGTGATAATATCTAAGACAAGGAGATTCGTCCGAATGTAAATAATGATAATTCCTCTTTCTGGGAATTCAGACAGAAAGGTCTGGTTAAAATAACAACAAAGATGAGGAGATTAATCCGAAAATGAATAATGATACCACCTCGTTCTAGAAATTCAGACAGAAGGTTCGGGTGATAATAACAGCAAAGGTGAGGAGATTAGTCTGAATGTAAACTCTGTGGCGTCCCCACGGTGTCGCTGCGCAAATGTGACGTCTGCCTTGCCGCGTCCATCGTGATATCCTGTCCTGTGACGACCAACTGGCTTGGTATTGGTCGCGGCACCAAATGTGGCGTTCTAACCTTTTGGTGATTCGGATGAGAATCTGGTTAGATTCGGTATCAGTCTTGTCGTTCCCAGCTCGCCTCCAACGTCTGGTTACCGAAGTAACTGTTTTGATTTCTAGTCTAACCTACCCACGTTGTGATTTGATCTTAGGTAGACGAAATCAATCAGTCGCCGGGCCGTAATGCAAGCTGAGTCCGGGCAAGGGCAACACCGCACAAGTATATGTAATAGAAAATAAAATAATAACTCGAAAAGTTCAAATGTGTTAAAAAGGATAACAATATTTTATATCTGGTTGCTGAATACAGGACTGCATCTTCTTCCCAACCCGCTATATGGATTCGTGACACTTTGTGTTTGTTAGGCGAGTCTTAACATCTTAAGTTGTTTGTTCTTTAAGATACTGGTTCTTGGTGTATCTTCAGGCGATATTCGTAAAACTTGTTTTGGTGGTATCAGTCTAAATCGTTCTTCAAAAATAAATTGTTCTTGGCTAGAAGTTGAGATCGTGATGCCTGGAATCTTTCAAGTCAGCTATCTGCGAGTCGGGTGCAACTCCAACTGCCAACTTGAACTCGAACTCGAAATGGTACATAACTCGCTGCGACTCTTCTTATATGGACACCGACCAAAACCGGGGAGGGCTTGTCGGGGTTTGAGGTTCCTTGATAATTCTAAACCCACAATCCACTTCTTTGTTTTCGGTCAGGAAAATCTTATTATTTTCCATTTTTGGAAGTCTTTCGTCTTCCCACCTTCTTCTGTTCTCAAATTGGTATCTCACCATGCCCTCAGAGGGTGTCAACAGGTTTCCACTCTCTCTCACAGTGGCATCTGACACCTATCCCTTCAGGGGGGCGCCACAGGCCTCCCCTCCTTCTTCACATGATTACCTCCGCCTAACGCTCATGCCAGCATTCAGCCAATGGGAGCTCATCAGCGTGGGTGTGGCCAGACTGGCCTCGGTTTAAAAAATCTTGCTCAAAGAAAAAAAAAATTATCTTCCCATTTTTTTTTTCTTTCTTTTCTTCGAGGAGACCTCACAACCTAGACTCTTATCTTAACCGAATCACCTGGAATTCGTCAATCAGATTTTCGCCAGCATCAAGTGGGTGGCCATTTGGACGTATTTTCATTCTTGGTGCCAATTACTGATCCGATAAAATAGTTTCGCTATCATAGCCAGCACTGACGATAAACAGATGCTCCTCTCTATTATATTCTGCATATAGAGAAAGGCTTAAATTTTCCTTCATGGTGATCAGCGGACACTATTGTTTTTCTCGGACAGTGCGTGCTTAATTAATTTTTATTTTTATCTCTTTAGAATTCTGCGGGAGGCAACTTGTCCACATTGAAAATTCCCTCTACCATTGCCATGGGCAGATTGGAGATATCTTACTCTCTGCCCCGTAACATAAATAAGATTAAATTCTGTGTTTTACTTTCTCGACAATGGAAATAAAAATCTTACCACTTTTCCTTGTTAGAAAAATAACACCGCTTAGTGTCCTTTTCGTGATGGCTTCTTATCACCTACATTTAATTCTCGCCTTGCTTTTTTTCTTCTTTCTTTCTAGCGACGTAAATAGTGTCACATGTCCTCGTTCTAGTAATTCAGACAGAAGGGTCGGGTGATAATAAGAGGACAGGTGAGGAGATTCGTTTGAATGTAAACGATGATACCTACTTGTTCTAGAAATTCAGAGAGAAATCTCGGGTGATAATAACAACAAAGGTGAGGAGATTAGTCTGAATATAAACAGTGATACCTCCGCGTTCTAGAAATTCAGACACAAGGCTCGGGTGACAATAACAACAAAGGTGACGAGATTAGTCTGAGTGTAAACAATACTATCTCCTCGTTCTAGAAATTCAGACAGAAGGCTCGGGGGACAATAACAACAAAGGTGAGGAGATTAGTCTGAATGTAAACAATGATATCTCCTCGTTCTAGAAATTTAAACAGAGGCTCGGGAGACAATAGCAACAAAGGTGAGGAGAATAGTCTGAATGCAAACAATGATATCTCCTCGTTCTAGAAATTCAAACAGAAGGCGCGGGTGACAATAACAACAAAGGTGAGGAGATTAGTCTGAATGTAAACAATGATACCTTCTCGTTCTAGAAATTCAAACAGAAGGCTGGGGGACAATAACAACAAAGGTGAGGAGATTAGTCTGAATGTAAACAATGATACCTCCTCGTTTCAGAAATTCGGAGAGAAGGGTCGGGTGATAATAACAACAAGGGTGAGGAGATTAGTCTGAATGTAAACAATGATGTCTCGTCGTTCTAGAAATTCAGACAGAAGGCTCCGGTGATAATAACAGCAAAGGTGAGGAGATTAGTCTGAATGTAAACAATGATGTCTCCTCGTTCTAGAAATTCAAACAGAAGGCTCGGGTGATAATAACAGCAAAGGTGACGAGATTAGTTTGAATGTAAACAATGGTAATCTCCTCGTTTTAGAAATTCGGACAGAAGGCTCGGGTGATAATAACAACAAAGGAGAGGAGATTAGTCCGAATATAAACAATGATACCTCCTCGTTCTAGAAATTAAGAAGGAAGGCTCAGGTGACAATAACAACAAAGGTGAGGAGATTAGTCTGAATGTAAACAATGATATCTCCTGGTTCTAGAAATTCAAACAGAAGGCTCGGGTGACAATAACAACAAAGGTGAGGAGATTAGTCTGAATGTAAACAATGATACCTCCTCGTTTCAGAAATTCGGAGAGAAGGGTCGGGTGATAATAACAACAAAGGTGAGGAGATTAGTCTGAATGTAAACAATGATGTCTCGTCGTTCTAGAAATTCAGACAGAAGGCTCGGGTGATAATAACAGCAAAGGTGAGGAGATTAGTCTGAATGTAAACAATGATGTCTCCTCGTTCTAGAAATTCAAACAGAAGGCTCGGGTGATAATAACAGCAAAGGTGACGAGATTAGTCTGAATGTAAACAATGGTAATCTCCTCGTTTTAGAAATTCGGAAAGAGGGCTCGGGTGATAATAACAACAAAGGAGAGGAGATTAGTCTGAATATAAAAAATGATACCTCCTCGTTCTAGAAATTCAGACACAAGGCTCGGGTGACAATAACAACAAAGGTGACGAGATTAGTCTGAATGTAAACAATGGTAATGTCCTCGTTTTAGAAATTCGGACAGAAGGCTCGGGTTATAATAAGAACAAAGGAGAGGAGATTAGTCTGAATATAAAAAATGATACCTCCTCGTTCTAGAAATTCAGACAGAAGGCTCAGGTGACAATAACAACAAAGGTGAGGAGATTAGTCTGAATGTAAACAATGATATCTCCACGTTCTAGAAATTCAAACAGAAGGCTCGGGTGACAATAACAACAAAGGTGGGGAGATTAGTCTGAATGTAAACAATGATACCTCCTCGTTTCAGAAATTCGGAGAGAAGGGTCGGGTGATAATAACAACAAAGGTGAGGAGATTAGTCTGAATGTAAACAATGATGTCTCGTCGTTCTAGAAATTCAGACAGAAGGCTCGGGTGACAATAACAACAAAGGTGACGAGATTAGTCTGAGTGTAAACAATACTATCTCCTCGTTCTAGAAATTCAGACAGAAGGCTCGGGGGACAATAACAACAAAGGTGAGGAGATTAGTCTGAATGTAAACAATGATATCTCCTCGTTCTAGAAATTTAAACAGAGGCTCGGGTGACAATAGCAACAAAGGTGAGGAGATTAGTCTGAATGCAAACAATGATATCTCCTCGTTCTAGAAATTCAAACAGAAGGCGCGGGTGACAATAACAACAAAGGTGAGGAGATTAGTCTGAATGTAAACAATGATACCTTCTCGTTCTAGAAATTCAAACAGAAGGCTGGGGGACAATAACAACAAAGGTGAGGAGATTAGTCTGAACGTAAACAATGATACCTCCTCGTTTCAGAAATTCGGAGAGAAGGGTCGGGTGATAATAACAACAAGGGTGAGGAGATTAGTCTGAATGTAAACAATGATGTCTCGTCGTTCTAGAAATTCAGACAGAAGGCTCCGGTGATAATAACAGCAAAGGTGAGGAGATTAGTCTGAATGTAAACAATGATGTCTCCTCGTTCTAGAAATTCAAACAGAAGGCTCGGGTGATAATAACAGCAAAGGTGACGAGATTAGTCTGAATGTAAACAATGGTAATCTCCTCGTTTTAGAAATTCGGACAGAAGGCTCGGGTGATAATAACAACAAAGGAGAGGAGATTAGTCCGAATATAAACAATGATACCTCCTCGTTCTAGAAATTAAGAAGGAAGGCTCAGGTGACAATAACAACAAAGGTGAGGAGATTAGTCTGAATGTAAACAATGATATCTCCTGGTTCTAGAAATTCAAACAGAAGGCTCGGGTGACAATAACAACAAAGGTGAGGAGATTAGTCTGAATGTAAACAATGATACCTCCTCGTTTCAGAAATTCGGAGAGAAGGGTCGGGTGATAATAACAACAAAGGTGAGGAGATTAGTCTGAATGTAAACAATGATGTCTCGTCGTTCTAGAAATTCAGACAGAAGGCTCGGGTGATAATAACAGCAAAGGTGAGGAGATTAGTCTGAATGTAAACAATGATGTCTCCTCGTTCTAGAAATTCAAACAGAAGGCTCGGGTGATAATAACAGCAAAGGTGACGAGATTAGTCTGAATGTAAACAATGGTAATCTCCTCGTTTTAGAAATTCGGAAAGAGGGCTCGGGTGATAATAACAACAAAGGAGAGGAGATTAGTCTGAATATAAAAAATGATACCTCCTCGTTCTAGAAATTCAGACACAAGGCTCGGGTGACAATAACAACAAAGGTGACGAGATTAGTCTGAATGTAAACAATGGTAATGTCCTCGTTTTAGAAATTCGGACAGAAGGCTCGGGTTATAATAAGAACAAAGGAGAGGAGATTAGTCTGAATATAAAAAATGATACCTCCTCGTTCTAGAAATTCAGACAGAAGGCTCAGGTGACAATAACAACAAAGGTGAGGAGATTAGTCTGAATGTAAACAATGATATCTCCACGTTCTAGAAATTCAAACAGAAGGCTCGGGTGACAATAACAACAAAGGTGGGGAGATTAGTCTGAATTTAAACAATGATACCTCCTCGTTTCAGAAATTCGGAGAGAAGGGTCGGGTGATAATAACAACAAAGGTGAGGAGATTAGTCTGAATGTAAACAATGATGTCTCGTCGTTCTAGAAATTCAGACAGAAGGCTCGGGTGATAATAACAGCAAAGGTGAGGAGATTAGTCTGAATGTAAACAATGATGTCTCCTCGTTCTAGAAATTCAAACAGAAGGCTCGGGTGATAATAACAGCAAAGGTGACGAGATTAGTCTGAATGTAAACAATGGTAATCTCCTCGTTTTAGAAATTCGGACAGAAGGCTCGGGTGATAATAACAACAAAGGAGAGGAGATTAGTCTGAATATAAAAAATGATACCTCCTCGTTCTACAAATTCAGACACAAGGCTCGGGTGACAATAACAACAAAGGTGACGAGATTAGTCTGAATGTAAACAATGGTAATGTCCTCGTTTTAGAAATTCGGACAGAAGGCTCGGGTGATAATAAGAACAAAGGAGAGGAGATTAGTCTGAATATAAAAAATGATACCTCCTCGTTCTAGAAATTCAGACAGAAGGCTCAGGTGACAATAACAACAAAGGTGAGGAGATTAGTCTGAATGTAAACAATGATATCTCCACGTTCTAGAAATTCAAACAGAAGGCTCGGGTGACAATAACAACAAAGGTGGGGAGATTAGTCTGAATGTAAACAATGATGTCTCGTCGTTCTAGAAATTCAGACAGAAGGCTCGGGTGATAATAACAGCAAAGGTGACGAGATTAGTCTGAAGGTAAACAAAGATACCTCCTCGTTCTAGAAATTCAGACAGAAGCCTCGGGTGATAATAACAACAAAGGTGAGGAGATTAGTCTGAATGTAAAAATTGATGTCTCGTCGTTCTAGAAATTCAGACAGAAGTCTCGGGTGATAATAACAGCAAAGGTGAGGAGATTAGACTGAATGTAAACAATGATGTCTCCTCGTTCTAGAAATTCAAACAGAAGGCTCGGGTGATAATAACAGCAAAGGTGACGAGATTAGTCTGAATGTAAACAATGGTAATCTCCTCGTTTTAGAAATTCGGACAGAAGGCTCGGGTGATAATAACAACAAAGGAGAGGAGATTAGTCTGAATATAAAAAATGATACCTCCTCGTTCTCGAAATTCAGACACAAGGCTCGGGTGATAATAACAGCAAAGGTGACGAGATTAGTCTGAATGTAAACAATGATACCTCCTCGTTCTAGAAATTCAGACAGAAGGCTCAGGTGACAATAACAACAAAGGTGAGGAGATTAGTCTGAATGTAAACAATGATATCTCCTCGTTTGAGAAATTCGGACAGTAGGCTTGGGTGACAATAACAACAAAGGTGAGGAGATTAGTCTGAATATAAACAATGATACCTCCTTGTTCTAGAAATTCAGACAGAAGGCTCGGGTGATAATAACAGCAAAGGTGAGGAGATTAGTCTGCATGTAAACAATGAAGCCTCCTCGTTTTAGAAATTCGGACAGAAAGCTCGGTTGACAATAACAACAGAGGTGAGGAGATTAGTCTGAATGTAAAGAATGATATCTCCTCGTTCTAGTAATTCAAACAGAAGGCTCGGGTGACAATAACAACAAAGGTGAGGAGATTAGTCTGAATGTAAAGAATGATATCTCCTCGTTCTAGAAATTCCGGAAGAAGGCTCGGGTGATAATAACAACAAAGGTGAGGAGATTAGTCTGAATATAAACAATGATACAATTGCATTCTAGAAATTCAGACACAAGGCTCGGGTGACAATAACAACAAAGGTGAGGAGATTAGTCTGAATGTAAACAATGATATCTCCTCGTTCTAGTAATTCAAACAGAAGGCTCGGGTGACAATAACAACAGAGGTGAGGAGATTAGTCTGAATGTAAAGAATGATATCTCCTCGTTCTAGAAATTCCGGAAGAAGGCTCGGGTGATAATAACAAAAAAGGTGAGGTGATTAGTCTGAATGTAAACAATGATGTCTCCTCGTTCTAGAAATTCAAACAGAAGTCTCGGGTGACAATAACATCAAAGGTGAGGAGATTAGTCTGAATGTAAACAATGATGTCTCGTCGTTCTAGAAATTCAGACAGAAGGCTCGGGTTATAATAACAGCAAAGGTGACAAGATTAGTCTGCATGTAAACAATGATAATCTCCTCGTTTTAGAAATTCGGACAGAAGGCTCGGGTGATAATAACAACAAATTTGAGATCAATCTGAATGTATACAATGATGTCAGGTCGTTCTAGAAATTCAGACACAAGGCTCGGGTGAAAATAACATCAAAGGTGAGGAGATTAGTCTGAATGTAAACAATGATATCTCCTGGTTCTAGAAATTCAAACAGAACGCTCGGGTGACAATAACAACAAAGGTGAGGAGATTAGTCTGAATGTAGAGAATGATATCTCCTCGTTCTAGAAATTCGGAAAGAAGGCTCGGGTGATAATAACAACAACGGTGAGGAGATTAGTCTGAATGTAAATAATGATGTCTCCTAGTTCTAGAAATTCAAACAGAGGCTCGGGTGACAATAGCAACAAAGGTGAGGGGGGATTAGTCTGAATGTAAACAATGATATCTCCTCGTTCTAGAAATTCCAACAGAAGGCTCGGGTGACAATAACAACAAACGTGAGGAGATTAGTCTGAATATAAACAATGATATCTCCTGGTTCTAGAAATTCAAACAAAACGCTCGGGTGACAATAAAAACAAAGGTGAGGAGATTAGTCTGAATGTAGAGAATGATATCTCCTCGTTCTAGAAATTCGGAAAGAAGGCTCGGGTGATAATAACAACAACGGTGAGGAGATTAGTCTGAATGTAAACAATGATGTCTCCTCGTTCTAGAAATTCAAACAGAGGCTCGGGTGACAATAGCAACAAAGGTGAGGAGATTAGTCTAAATGCAAACAATGATATCTCCTCGTTCTAGAAATTCAAACAGAAGGCTCGGGTGACAATAACAACTAAGGTGAGGAGATTAGTCTGAATATAAACAATGATACCTCCTCGTTCTAGAAATTCAGAGAGAAGGCTCGGGTGACAATAACATCAAAGGTGAGGAGATTAGTCTGAATGTAAACAATGATGTCTCGTCGTTCCAGAAATTCAGACAGAAGGCTCGGGAGATAATAACAGCAAAGGTGAGGAGATTAGTCTGAATGTAAACAATGATACCTCCTCGTTCTAGAAATTCAGACAGAAGGCTCGGGTTATAATAACAGCAAAGGTGACGAGATTAGTCTGCATGTAAATAATGATAATCTCCTCGTTTTAGAAATTCGGGCAGAAGGCTCGGGTGATAATAACAACAAATTTGAGATCAATCTTAATGTATACAATGATGTCTGGTCGTTCTAGAAATTCAGACACAAGGCTCGGGTGAAAATAACATCAAAGGTGAGGAGATTAGTCTGAATGTAGAGAATGATATCTCCTCGTTCTAGAAATTCGGAAAGAAGGCTCGGGTGATAATAACAACAACGGTGAGGAGATTAGTCTGAATGTAAATAATGATGTCTCCTAGTTCTAGAAATTCAAACAGAGGCTCGGGTGACAATAGCAACAAAGGTGAGGGGATTAGTCTGAATGCAAACAATGATATCTCCTCGTTCTAGAAATTCAAACAGAAGGCTCGGGTGACAATAACAACAAAGGTGAGGAGATTAGTCTGAATATAAACAATGATACCTCGTCGTTCTAGAAGTTCAGACACAAGACTCGGGTGACAATAACAACAAAGGTGACGAGATTAGTCTGAATGTAAACAATGATATGTCCTCGTTCTAGAAATTAAAACAAAAGGCTCGGGTGACAATAACAACAAAGGTGAAGAGATTAGTCTGAATGTAAACAATGATGTCTCGTCGTTCTAGAAATTCAGACACAAGGCTCGGGTGACGATAACATCAAAGGTGTGGAGATTAGTCTGAATGTAAACAATGATATCACCTCGTTCTAGAAATTCAAACAGAGGCTCGGGTTACAATAGCAACAAAGGTGAGGGGATTAGTCTGAATGCAAACAATGATATCTCCTCGGTCTAGAAATTCAAGCAGAAGGCTCGGGTGACAATAACAACAAAGGTGAGGAGATTAGTCTGAATATAAACAATGATACCTCATCGTTCTAGAAGTTCAGACACAAGGCTCGGGTGACAATAACAACAAAGGTGACGAGATTAGTCTGAATGTAAACAATGATATGTCCTCGTTCTAGAAATTCAAACAAAAGGCTCGGGTGACAATAACAACAAAGGTGAGTAGATTAGTCTGAATGTAAACAATGATATCTCCTCGTTCTAGAAATTCAAACAAAATGCTCGGGTGACAATAACAACAAAGGTGAAGAGATTAGTATGAATGTAAACAATGATGTCTCGTCGTTCTAGAAATTCAGACACAAGGCTCGGGTGACGATAACATCAAAGGTGTGGAGATTAGTCTGCATGTAAACAATGAGGCCTCCTCGTTCTAGAAATTCAGACAGAAGGCTCGGGTGACAATAACATCAAAGGTGAGGAGATTAGTCTGAATGTAAACAATGATATCTCCTCGTTCTAGAAATTCAAACAGAACGCTCGGGTGACAATAACAACAAAGGTGACGAGATTAGTCTGAATGTAAACAATGATATCTCTTCGTTTTAGAAATTAGGACAGCAGGTTCGGGTGACAATAACAACAAAGGTGAGGAGATTAGTCTGAATATAAACAATGATACCTCCTCGTTCTAGAAATTCAGACAGAAGGCTCAGGTGATAATAACAGCAAAGGTGAGGAGATTAGTCTGCATGTAAACAATGAAGCCTCCTCGTTTTAGAAATTCGGACAGAAGGCTCGGGTGACAATAACAACAAAGGTGAGGAGATTAGTCTGAATATAAACAATGATACCTCCGCGTTCTAGAAATTCAGACACAAGGCTCGGGTGATAATAACAGCAAATGTGACGAGATTAGTCTTCATGTAAACTATGATAATCTCCTATTTATAGAAATTCGGACAGCAGGCTCGAGTGACAATAACAACAAATTTGAGATTAATCTGAATGTATACAATGATGTCTCGTCGTTCTAGAAATTCAGACACAAGTCTCGGGTGACAATAACATCAAAGGTGAGGAGATTAGTCTGAATGTAAACAATGATATCTCCTCGTTCTAGAAATTCGGACAGAAGGCTCGGCTGATAATAACAGCAAAGGTGAGATTAGTCTGCATGTAAACAATGAAGCCTCCTCGTTTTAGAAATTCGGACAGAAGGCTCGGGTGACAATAACAACAAAGGTGAGGAGATTAGTCTGAATATAAACAATGATACCTACGCGTTCTAGAAATTCAGACAGAAGGCTCGGGTGACAATAACAACAAAGGTGACGAGATTAGTCTGAATGTAAACAATGATATCTCCTCGTTCTAGTAATTCAAACAGAAGGCTCGGGTGACAATAACAACAAAGGTGAGGACATTAGTCTGAATGTAAAGAATGATATCTCCTTGTTCTAGAAATTCGAAATAAGGCTCGGGTGATAATAACAACAACGGTGTGGAGATTAGTCTGAATATAAACAATGATACCTCCTCGTTCTAGAAATTCAGAGAGAAGGCTCGGGTGACAATAACATCAAAGGTGAGGAGATTAGTCTGAATGTAAACAATGATGTCTCGTCGTTCCAGAAATTCAGACAGAAGGCTCGGGAGATAATAACAGCAAAGGTGAGGAGATTAGTCTGAATGTAAACAATGATACCTCCTCGTTCTAGAAATTCAAACAGAAGGCTCGGGTTATAATAACAGCAAAGGTGACGAGATTAGTCTGCATGTAAACAATGATAATCTCCTCGTTTTAGAAATTCGGGCAGAAGGCTCGGGTGATAATAACAACAAATTTGAGATCAATCTTAATGTATACAATGATGTCTGGTCGTTCTAGAAATTCAGACACAAGGCTCGGGTGAAAATAACATCAAAGGTGAGGAGATTAGTCTGAATGTAAACAATGATATCTCCTGGTTCTAGAAATTCAAACAGAACGCTCGGGTGACAATAACAACAAAGGTGAGGAGATTAGTCTGAATGTAGAGAATGATATCTCCTCGTTCTAGAAATTCGGAAAGAAGGCTCGGGTGATAATAACAACAACGGTGAGGAGATTAGTCTGAATGTAAATAATGATGTCTCCTAGTTCTAGAAATTCAAACAGAGGCTCGGGTGACAATAGCAACAAAGGTGAGGGGGGATTAGTCGGAATGCAAACAATGATATCTCCTCGTTCTAGAAATTCCAACAGAAGGCTCGGTTGACAATAACAACAAAGGTGAGGAGATTAGTCTGAATGTAAACAATGATATCTCCTGGTTCTAGAAATTCAAACAGAACGCTCGGGTGACAATAAAAACAAAGGTGAGGAGATTAGTCTGAATATAGAGAATGATATCTCCTCGTTCTAGAAATTCGGAAAGAAGGCTCGGGTGATAATAACAACAACGGTGAGGAGATTAGTCTGAATGTAAACAATGATGTCTCCTCGTTCTACAAATTCAAACAGAGGCTCGGGTTACAATAGCAACAAAGGTGAGGGGATTAGTCTGAATGCAAACAATGATATCTCCTCGTTCTAGAAATTCAAACAGAAGGCTCGGGTGACAATAACAACAAAGGTGAGGAGATTAGTCTGAATATAAACAATGATACCTCGTCGTTCTAGAAGTTCAGACACAAGACTCGGGTGACAATAACAACAAAGGTGACGAGATTAGTCTGAATGTAAACAATGATATGTCCTCGTTCTAGAAATTCAAACAAAAGGCTCGGGTGACAATAACAACAAAGGTGAGTAGATTAGTCTGAATGTAAACAATGATATCTCCTCGTTCTAGAAATTCAAAAAAAATGCTCGGGTGACAATAACAACAAAGGTGAAGAGATTAGTATGAATGTAAACAATGATGTCTCGTCGTTCTAGAAATTCAGACACAAGGCTCGGGTGACGATAACAGCAAAGGTGAGGAGATTAGTCTGAATGTAAACAATGATACCTCCTCGTTCTAGAAATTCAAACAGAAGGCTCGGGTTATAATAACAGCAAAGGTGACGAGATTAGTCTGCATGTAAACAATGATAATCTCCTCGTTTTAGAAATTCGGGCAGAAGGCTCGGGTGATAATAACAACAAATTTGAGATCAATCTTAATGTATACAATGATGTCTGGTCGTTCTAGAAATTCAGACGCAAGGCTCGGGTGAAAATAACATCAAAGGTGAGGAGATTAGTCTGAATGTAAACAATGATATCTCCTGGTTCTAGAAATTCAAACAGAACGCTCGGGTGACAATAACAACAAAGGTGAGGAGATTAGTCTGAATGTAGAGAATGATATCTCCTCGTTCTAGAAATTCGGAAAGAAGGCTCGGGTGATAATAACAACAACGGTGAGGAGATTAGTCTGAATGTAAATAATGATGTCTCCTAGTTCTAGAAATTCAAACAGAGGCTCGGGTGACAATAGCAACAAAGGTGAGGGGGGGATTAGTCGGAATGCAAACAATGATATCTCCTCGTTCTAGAAATTCCAACAGAAGGCTCGGGTGACAATAACAACAAAGGTGAGGAGATTAGTCTGAATGTAGAGAATGATATCTCCTCGTTCTAGAAATTCGGAAAGAAGGCTCGGGTGATAATAACAACAACGGTGAGGAGATTAGTCTGAATGTAAATAATGATGTCTCCTAGTTCTAGAAATTCAAACAGAGGCTCGGGTGACAATAGCAACAAAGGTGAGGGGGGATTAGTCGGAATGCAAACAATGATATCTCCTCGTTCTAGAAATTCCAACAGAAGGCTCGGTTGACAATAACAACAAAGGTGAGGAGATTAGTCTGAATGTAAACAATGATATCTCCTGGTTCTAGAAATTCAAACAGAACGCTCGGGTGACAATAAAAACAAAGGTGAGGAGATTAGTCTGAATATAGAGAATGATATCTCCTCGTTCTAGAAATTCGGAAAGAAGGCTCGGGTGATAATAACAACAACGGTGAGGAGATTAGTCTGAATGTAAACAATGATGTCTCCTCGTTCTACAAATTCAAACAGAGGCTCGGGTTACAATAGCAACAAAGGTGAGGGGATTAGTCTGAATGCAAACAATGATATCTCCTCGTTCTAGAAATTCAAACAGAAGGCTCGGGTGACAATAACAACAAAGGTGAGGAGATTAGCCTGAATATAAACAATGATACCTCGTCGTTCTAGAAGTTCAGACACAAGACTCGGGTGACAATAACAACAAAGGTGACGAGATTAGTCTGAATGTAAACAATGATATGTCCTCGTTCTAGAAATTCAAACAAAAGGCTCGGGTGACAATAACAACAAAGGTGAGTAGATTAGTCTGAATGTAAACAATGATATCTCCTCGTTCTAGAAATTCAAACAAAATGCTCGGGTGACAATAACAACAAAGGTGAAGAGATTAGTATGAATGTAAACAATGATGTCTCGTCGTTCTAGAAATTCAGACACAAGGCTCGGGTGACGATAACAGCAAAGGTGAGGAGATTAGTCTGAATGTAAACAATGATACCTCCTCGTTCTAGAAATTCAAACAGAAGGCTCGGGTTATAATAACAGCAAAGGTGACGAGATTAGTCTGCATGTAAACAATGATAATCTCCTCGTTTTAGAAATTCGGGCAGAAGGCTCGGGTGATAATAACAACAAATTTGAGATCAATCTTAATGTATACAATGATGTCTGGTCGTTCTAGAAATTCAGACACAAGGCTCGGGTGAAAATAACATCAAAGGTGAGGAGATTAGTCTGAATGTAAACAATGATATCTCCTGGTTCTAGAAATTCAAACAGAACGCTCGGGTGACAATAACAACAAAGGTGAGGAGATTAGTCTGAATGTAGAGAATGATATCTCCTCGTTCTAGAAATTCGGAAAGAAGGCTCGGGTGATAATAACAACAACGGTGAGGAGATTAGTCTGAATGTAAATAATGATGTCTCCTAGTTCTAGAAATTCAAACAGAGGCTCGGGTGACAATAGCAACAAAGGTGAGGGGGGGATTAGTCGGAATGCAAACAATGATATCTCCTCGTTCTAGAAATTCCAACAGAAGGCTCGGTTGACAATAACAACAAAGGTGAGGAGATTAGTCTGAATGTAAACAATGATATCTCCTGGTTCTAGAAATTCAAACAGAACGCTCGGGTGACAATAAAAACAAAGGTGAGGAGATTAGTCTGAATGTAGAGAATGATATCTCCTCGTTCTAGAAATTCGGAAAGAAGGCTCGGGTGATAATAACAACAACGGTGAGGAGATTAGTCTGAATGTAAACAATGATGTCTCCTCGTTCTACAAATTCAAACAGAGGCTCGGGTTACAATAGCAACAAAGGTGAGGGGATTAGTCTGAATGCAAACAATGATATCTCCTCGTTCTAGAAATTCAAACAGAAGGCTCGGGTGACAATAACAACAAAGGTGAGGAGATTAGTCTGAATATAAACAATGATACCTCGTCGTTCTAGAAGTTCAGACACAAGACTCGGGTGACAATAACAACAAAGGTGACGAGATTAGTCTGAATGTAAACAATGATATGTCCTCGTTCTAGAAATTAAAACAAAATGCTCGGGTGACAATAACAACAAAGGTGAAGAGATTAGTCTGAATGTAGACAATGATGTCTCGTCGTTCTAGAAATTCAGACACAAGGCTCGGGTGACGATAACATCAAAGGTGTGGAGATTAGTCTGAATGTAAACAATGATATCACCTCGTTCTAGAAATTCAAACAGAGGCTCGGGTTACAATAGCAACAAAGGTGAGGGGATTAGTCTGAATGCAAACAATGATATCTCCTCGGTCTAGAAATTCAAGCAGAAGGCTCGGGTGACAATAACAACAAAGGTGAGGAGATTAGTCTGAATATAAACAATGATACCTCATCGTTCTAGAAGTTCAGACACAAGGCTCGGGTGACAATAACAACAAAGGTGACGAGATTAGTCTGAATGTAAACAATGATATGTCCTCGTTCTAGAAATTCAAACAAAAGGCTCGGGTGACAATAACAACAAAGGTGAGTAGATTAGTCTGAATGTAAACAATGATATCTCCTCGTTCTAGAAATTCAAACAAAATGCTCGGGTGACAATAACAACAAAGGTGAAGAGATTAGTATGAATGTAAACAATGATGTCTCGTCGTTCTAGAAATTCAGACACAAGGCTCGGGTGACGATAACATCAAAGGTGTGGAGATTAGTCTGCATGTAAACAATGAGGCCTCCTCGTTCTAGAAATTCAGACAGAAGGCTCGGGTGACAATAACATCAAAGGTGAGGAGATTAGTCTGAATGTAAACAATGATATCTCCTCGTTCTAGAAATTCAAACAGAACGCTCGGGTGACAATAACAACAAAGGTGACGAGATTAGTCTGAATGTAAACAATGATATCTCTTCGTTTTAGAAATTAGGACAGCAGGTTCGGGTGACAATAACAACAAAGGTGAGGAGATTAGTCTGAATATAAACAATGATACCTCCTCGTTCTAGAAATTCAGACAGAAGGCTCAGGTGATAATAACAGCAAAGGTGAGGAGATTAGTCTGCATGTAAACAATGAAGCCTCCTCGTTTTAGAAATTCGGACAGAAGGCTCGGGTGACAATAACAACAAAGGTGAGGAGATTAGTCTGAATATAAACAATGATACCTCCGCGTTCTAGAAATTCAGACACAAGGCTCGGGTGATAATAACAGCAAATGTGACGAGATTAGTCTTCATGTAAACTATGATAATCTCCTATTTATAGAAATTCGGACAGCAGGCTCGAGTGACAATAACAACAAATTTGAGATTAATCTGAATGTATACAATGATGTCTCGTCGTTCTAGAAATTCAGACACAAGGCTCGGGTGACAATAACATCAAAGGTGAGGAGATTAGTCTGAATGTAAACAATGATATCTCCTCGTTCTAGAAATTCGGACAGAAGGCTCGGCTGATAATAACAGCAAAGGTGAGATTAGTCTGCATGTAAACAATGAAGCCTCCTCGTTTTAGAAATTCGGACAGAAGGCTCGGGTGACAATAACAACAAAGGTGAGGAGATTAGTCTGAATATAAACAATGATATCTCCTCGTTCTAGTAATTCAAACAGAAGGCTCGGGTGACAATAACAACAAAGGTGAGGACATTAGTCTGAATGTAAAGAAAGATATCTCCTTGTTCTAGAAATTCGAAATAAGGCTCGGGTGATAATAACAACAACAGTGTGGAGATTAGTCTGAATATAAACAATGATACCTCCTCGTTCTAGAAATTCAGAGAGAAGGCTCGGGTGACAATAACATCAAAGGTGAGGAGATTAGTCTGAATGTAAACAATGATGTCTCGTCGTTCCAGAAATTCAGACAGAAGGCTCGGGAGATAATAACAGCAAAGGTGAGGAGATTAGTCTGAATGTAAACAATGATACCTCCTCGTTCTAGAAATTCAAACAGAAGGCTCGGGTTATAATAACAGCAAAGGTGACGAGATTATTCTGCATGTAAACAATGATAATCTCCTCGTTTTAGAAATTCGGGCAGAAGGCTCGGGTGATAATAACAACAAATTTGAGATCAATCTTAATGTATACAATGATGTCTGGTCGTTCTAGAAATTCAGACACAAGGCTCGGGTGAAAATAACATCAAAGGTGAGGAGATTAGTCTGAATGTAAACAATGATATCTCCTGGTTCTAGAAATTCAAACAGAACGCTCGGGTGACAATAACAACAAAGGTGAGGAGATTAGTCTGAATGTAGAGAATGATATCTCCTCGTTCTAGAAATTCGGAAAGAAGGCTCGGGTGATAATAACAACAACGGTGAGGAGATTAGTCTGAATGTAAATAATGATGTCTCCTAGTTCTAGAAATTCAAACAGAAGCTCGGGTGACAATAGCAACAAAGGTGAGGGGGGGATTAGTCGGAATGCAAACAATGATATCTCCTCGTTCTAGAAATTCCAACAGAAGGCTCGGTTGACAATAACAACAAAGGTGAGGAGATTAGTCTGAATGTAAACAATGATATCTCCTGGTTCTAGAAATTCAAACAGAACGCTCGGGTGACAATAAAAACAAAGGTGAGGAGATTAGTCTGAATGTAGAGAATGATATCTCCTCGTTCTAGAAATTCGGAAAGAAGGCTCGGGTGATAATAACAACAACGGTGAGGAGATTAGTCTGAATGTAAACAATGATGTCTCCTCGTTCTACAAATTCAAACAGAGGCTCGGGTTACAATAGCAACAAAGGTGAGGGGATTAGTCTGAATGCAAACAATGATATCTCCTCGTTCTAGAAATTCAAACAGAAGGCTCGGGTGACAATAACAACAAAGGTGAGGAGATTAGTCTGAATATAAACAATGATACCTCGTCGTTCTAGAAGTTCAGACACAAGACTCGGGTGACAATAACAACAAAGGTGACGAGATTAGTCTGAATGTAAACAATGATATGTCCTCGTTCTAGAAATTAAAACAAAATGCTCGGGTGACAATAACAACAAAGGTGAAGAGATTAGTCTGAATGTAGACAATGATGTCTCGTCGTTCTAGAAATTCAGACACAAGGCTCGGGTGACGATAACATCAAAGGTGTGGAGATTAGTCTGAATGTAAACAATGATATCACCTCGTTCTAGAAATTCAAACAGAGGCTCGGGTTACAATAGCAACAAAGGTGAGGGGATTAGTCTGAATGCAAACAATGATATCTCCTCGGTCTAGAAATTCAAGCAGAAGGCTCGGGTGACAATAACAACAAAGGTGAGGAGATTAGTCTGAATATAAACAATGATACCTCATCGTTCTAGAAGTTCAGACACAAGGCTCGGGTGACAATAACAACAAAGGTGACGAGATTAGTCTGAATGTAAACAATGATATGTCCTCGTTCTAGAAATTCAAACAAAAGGCTCGGGTGACAATAACAACAAAGGTGAGTAGATTAGTCTGAATGTAAACAATGATATCTCCTCGTTCTAGAAATTCAAACAAAATGCTCGGGTGACAATAACAACAAAGGTGAAGAGATTAGTATGAATGTAAACAATGATGTCTCGTCGTTCTAGAAATTCAGACACAAGGCTCGGGTGACGATAACATCAAAGGTGTGGAGATTAGTCTGCATGTAAACAATGAGGCCTCCTCGTTCTAGAAATTCAGACAGAAGGCTCGGGTGACAATAACATCAAAGGTGAGGAGATTAGTCTGAATGTAAACAATGATATCTCCTCGTTCTAGAAATTCAAACAGAACGCTCGGGTGACAATAACAACAAAGGTGACGAGATTAGTCTGAATGTAAACAATGATATCTCTTCGTTTTAGAAATTAGGACAGCAGGTTCGGGTGACAATAACAACAAAGGTGAGGAGATTAGTCTGAATATAAACAATGATACCTCCTCGTTCTAGAAATTCAGACAGAAGGCTCAGGTGATAATAACAGCAAAGGTGAGGAGATTAGTCTGCATGTAAACAATGAAGCCTCCTCGTTTTAGAAATTCGGACAGAAGGCTCGGGTGACAATAACAACAAAGGTGAGGAGATTAGTCTGAATATAAACAATGATACCTCCGCGTTCTAGAAATTCAGACACAAGGCTCGGGTGATAATAACAGCAAATGTGACGAGATTAGTTTTCATGTAAACTATGATAATCTCCTATTTATAGAAATTCGGACAGCAGGCTCGAGTGACAATAACAACAAATTTGAGATTAATCTGAATGTATACAATGATGTCTCGTCGTTCTAGAAATTCAGACACAAGGCTCGGGTGACAATAACATCAAAGGTGAGGAGATTAGTCTGAATGTAAACAATGATATCTCCTCGTTCTAGAAATTCGGACAGAAGGCTCGGCTGATAATAACAGCAAAGGTGAGATTAGTCTGCATGTAAACAATGAAGCCTCCTCGTTTTAGAAATTCGGACAGAAGGCTCGGGTGACAATAACAACAAAGGTGAGGAGATTAGTCTGAATATAAACAATGATACCTACGCGTTCTAGAAATTCAGACAGAAGGCTCGGGTGACAATAACAACAAAGGTGACGAGATTAGTCTGAATGTAAACAATGATATCTCCTCGTTCTAGTAATTCAAACAGAAGGCTCGGGTGACAATAACAACAAAGGTGAGGACATTAGTCTGAATGTAAAGAATGATATCTCCTTGTTCTAGAAATTCGAAATAAGGCTCGTGTGATAATAACAACAACGGTGTGGAGATTAGTCTGAATGTAAACAATGATGTCTCCTCGTTCTAGAAATTCAAACAGAGGCTCGGGTGACAATAGCAACAAAGGTGAGGAGATTAGTCTGAATGCAAACAATGATATCTCCTCGTTCTAGAAATTCAAACAGAAGGCTCGGGTGACAATAACAACTAAGGTGAGGAGATTAGTCTGAATATAAACAATGATACCTCCTCGTTCTAGAAATTCAGACAGAAGGCTCGGGTGACAATAACATCAAAGGTGAGGAGATTAGTCTGAATGTAAACAATGATGTCTCGTCGTTCTAGAAATTCAGACAGAAGGCTCGGGAGATAATAACAACAAAGGTGAGGAGATTAGTCTGAATGTAAACAATGATACCTCCTCGTTCGAGAAATTCAGACAGAAGGCTCGGGTGATAATAACAGCAAAGGTGAGGAGATTAGTCTGAATGTAAACAATGATATCTCCTGGTTCTAGAAATTCAAACAGAACGCTCGGGTGACAATAACAACAAAGGTGAGGAGATTAGTCTGAATGTAGAGAATGATATCTCCTCGTTCTAGAAATTCGGAAAGAAGGCTCGGGTGATAATAACAACAACGGTGAGGAGATTAGTCTGAATGTAAATAATGATGTCTCCTAGTTCTAGAAATTCAAACAGAGGCTCGGGTGACAATAGCAACAAAGGTGAGGGGGGGATTAGTCGGAATGCAAACAATGATATCTCCTCGTTCTAGAAATTCCAACAGAAGGCTCGGGTGACAATAACAACAAAGGTGAGGAGATTAGTCTGAATGTAGAGAATGATATCTCCTCGTTCTAGAAATTCGGAAAGAAGGCTCGGGTGATAATAACAACAACGGTGAGGAGATTAGTCTGAATGTAAATAATGATGTCTCCTAGTTCTAGAAATTCAAACAGAGGCTCGGGTGACAATAGCAACAAAGGTGAGGGGGGATTAGTCGGAATGCAAACAATGATATCTCCTCGTTCTAGAAATTCCAACAGAAGGCTCGGTTGACAATAACAACAAAGGTGAGGAGATTAGTCTGAATGTAAACAATGATATCTCCTGGTTCTAGAAATTCAAACAGAACGCTCGGGTGACAATAAAAACAAAGGTGAGGAGATTAGTCTGAATATAGAGAATGATATCTCCTCGTTCTAGAAATTCGGAAAGAAGGCTCGGGTGATAATAACAACAACGGTGAGGAGATTAGTCTGAATGTAAACAATGATGTCTCCTCGTTCTACAAATTCAAACAGAGGCTCGGGTTACAATAGCAACAAAGGTGAGGGGATTAGTCTGAATGCAAACAATGATATCTCCTCGTTCTAGAAATTCAAACAGAAGGCTCGGGTGACAATAACAACAAAGGTGAGGAGATTAGTCTGAATATAAACAATGATACCTCGTCGTTCTAGAAGTTCAGACACAAGACTCGGGTGACAATAACAACAAAGGTGACGAGATTAGTCTGAATGTAAACAATGATATGTCCTCGTTCTAGAAATTCAAACAAAAGGCTCGGGTGACAATAACAACAAAGGTGAGTAGATTAGTCTGAATGTAAACAATGATATCTCCTCGTTCTAGAAATTCAAACAAAATGCTCGGGTGACAATAACAACAAAGGTGAAGAGATTAGTATGAATGTAAACAATGATGTCTCGTCGTTCTAGAAATTCAGACACAAGGCTCGGGTGACGATAACAGCAAAGGTGAGGAGATTAGTCTGAATGTAAACAATGATACCTCCTCGTTCTAGAAATTCAAACAGAAGGCTCGGGTTATAATAACAGCAAAGGTGACGAGATTAGTCTGCATGTAAACAATGATAATCTCCTCGTTTTAGAAATTCGGGCAGAAGGCTCGGGTGATAATAACAACAAATTTGAGATCAATCTTAATGTATACAATGATGTCTGGTCGTTCTAGAAATTCAGACACAAGGCTCGGGTGAAAATAACATCAAAGGTGAGGAGATTAGTCTGAATGTAAACAATGATATCTCCTGGTTCTAGAAATTCAAACAGAACGCTCGGGTGACAATAACAACAAAGGTGAGGAGATTAGTCTGAATGTAGAGAATGATATCTCCTCGTTCTAGAAATTCGGAAAGAAGGCTCGGGTGATAATAACAACAACGGTGAGGAGATTAGTCTGAATGTAAATAATGATGTCTCCTAGTTCTAGAAATTCAAACAGAGGCTCGGGTGACAATAGCAACAAAGGTGAGGGGGGGATTAGTCGGAATGCAAACAATGATATCTCCTCATTCTAGAAATTCCAACAGAAGGCTCGGTTGACAATAACAACAAAGGTGAGGAGATTAGTCTGAATGTAAACAATGATATCTCCTGGTTCTAGAAATTCAAACAGAACGCTCGGGTGACAATAAAAACAAAGGTGAGGAGATTAGTCTGAATGTAGAGAATGATATCTCCTCGTTCTAGAAATTCGGAAAGAAGGCTCGGGTGATAATAACAACAACGGTGAGGAGATTAGTCTGAATGTAAACAATGATGTCTCCTCGTTCTACAAATTCAAACAGAGGCTCGGGTTACAATAGCAACAAAGGTGAGGGGATTAGTCTGAATGCAAACAATGATATCTCCTCGTTCTAGAAATTCAAACAGAAGGCTCGGGTGACAATAACAACAAAGGTGAGGAGATTAGTCTGAATATAAACAATGATACCTCGTCGTTCTAGAAGTTCAGACACAAGACTCGGGTGACAATAACAACAAAGGTGACGAGATTAGTCTGAATGTAAACAATGATATGTCCTCGTTCTAGAAATTAAAACAAAATGCTCGGGTGACAATAACAACAAAGGTGAAGAGATTAGTCTGAATGTAGACAATGATGTCTCGTCGTTCTAGAAATTCAGACACAAGGCTCGGGTGACGATAACATCAAAGGTGTGGAGATTAGTCTGAATGTAAACAATGATATCACCTCGTTCTAGAAATTCAAACAGAGGCTCGGGTTACAATAGCAACAAAGGTGAGGGGATTAGTCTGAATGCAAACAATGATATCTCCTCGGTCTAGAAATTCAAGCAGAAGGCTCGGGTGACAATAACAACAAAGGTGAGGAGATTAGTCTGAATATAAACAATGATACCTCATCGTTCTAGAAGTTCAGACACAAGGCTCGGGTGACAATAACAACAAAGGTGACGAGATTAGTCTGAATGTAAACAATGATATGTCCTCGTTCTAGAAATTCAAACAAAAGGCTCGGGTGACAATAACAACAAAGGTGAGTAGATTAGTCTGAATGTAAACAATGATATCTCCTCGTTCTAGAAATTCAAACAAAATGCTCGGGTGACAATAACAACAAAGGTGAAGAGATTAGTATGAATGTAAACAATGATGTCTCGTCGTTCTAGAAATTCAGACACAAGGCTCGGGTGACGATAACATCAAAGGTGTGGAGATTAGTCTGCATGTAAACAATGAGGCCTCCTCGTTCTAGAAATTCAGACAGAAGGCTCGGGTGACAATAACATCAAAGGTGAGGAGATTAGTCTGAATGTAAACAATGATATCTCCTCGTTCTAGAAATTCAAACAGAACGCTCGGGTGACAATAACAACAAAGGTGACGAGATTAGTCTGAATGTAAACAATGATATCTCTTCGTTTTAGAAATTAGGACAGCAGGTTCGGGTGACAATAACAACAAAGGTGAGGAGATTAGTCTGAATATAAACAATGATACCTCCTCGTTCTAGAAATTCAGACAGAAGGCTCAGGTGATAATAACAGCAAAGGTGAGGAGATTAGTCTGCATGTAAACAATGAAGCCTCCTCGTTTTAGAAATTCGGACAGAAGGCTCGGGTGACAATAACAACAAAGGTGAGGAGATTAGTCTGAATATAAACAATGATACCTCCGCGTTCTAGAAATTCAGACACAAGGCTCGGGTGATAATAACAGCAAATGTGACGAGATTAGTCTTCATGTAAACTATGATAATCTCCTATTTATAGAAATTCGGACAGCAGGCTCGAGTGACAATAACAACAAATTTGAGATTAATCTGAATGTATACAATGATGTCTCGTCGTTCTAGAAATTCAGACACAAGGCTCGGGTGACAATAACATCAAAGGTGAGGAGATTAGTCTGAATGTAAACAATGATATCTCCTCGTTCTAGAAATTCGGACAGAAGGCTCGGCTGATAATAACAGCAAAGGTGAGATTAGTCTGCATGTAAACAATGAAGCCTCCTCGTTTTAGAAATTCGGACAGAAGGCTCGGGTGACAATAACAACAAAGGTGAGGAGATTAGTCTGAATATAAACAATGATACCTACGCGTTCTAGAAATTCAGACAGAAGGCTCGGGTGACAATAACAACAAAGGTGACGAGATTAGTCTGAATGTAAACAATGATATCTCCTCGTTCTAGTAATTCAAACAGAAGGCTCGGGTGACAATAACAACAAAGGTGAGGACATTAGTCTGAATGTAAAGAATGATATCTCCTTGTTCTAGAAATTCGAAATAAGGCTCGTGTGATAATAACAACAACGGTGTGGAGATTAGTCTGAATGTAAACAATGATGTCTCCTCGTTCTAGAAATTCAAACAGAGGCTCGGGTGACAATAGCAACAAAGGTGAGGAGATTAGTCTGAATGCAAACAATGATATCTCCTCGTTCTAGAAATTCAAACAGAAGGCTCGGGTGACAATAACAACTAAGGTGAGGAGATTAGTCTGAATATAAACAATGATACCTCCTCGTTCTAGAAATTCAGACAGAAGGCTCGGGTGACAATAACATCAAAGGTGAGGAGATTAGTCTGAATGTAAACAATGATGTCTCGTCGTTCTAGAAATTCAGACAGAAGGCTCGGGAGATAATAACAACAAAGGTGAGGAGATTAGTCTGAATGTAAACAATGATACCTCCTCGTTCGAGAAATTCAGACAGAAGGCTCGGGTGACAATAACATCAAAGGTGAGGAGATTAGTCTGAATGTAAACAATGATATCTCCTGGTTCTAGAAATTCAAACAGAACGCTCGGGAGACAATAACAACAAAGGTGACGAGATTAGTCTGAATGTAAACAATGATATCTCTTCGTTTTAGAAATTCGGACAGCAGGTTCGGGTGACAATAACAACAAAGGTGAGGAGATTAGTCTGAATATAAACAATGATACCTCCTCGTTCTAGAAATTCAGACAGAAGGCTCGGGTGATAATAACAGCAAAGGTGAGGAGATTAGTCTGCATGTAAACAATGAAGCCTCCTCGTTTTAGAAATTCGGACAGCAGGCTCGGGTGACAATAACAACAAAGGTGAGGAGATTAGTCTGAATATAAACAATGATACCTCCGCGTTCTAGAAATTCAGACAGAAAGCTCGGGTGATAATAACAGAAAATGTGACGAGATTAGTCTTCATGTAAACTATGATAATCTCCTATTTATAGAAATTCGAAATAAGGCTCGGGTGATAATAACAACAACGGTGTGGAGATTAGTCTGAATGTAAACAATGATGTCTCCTCGTTCTAGAAATTCAAACAGAGGCTCGGGTGACAATAGCAACAAAGGTGAGGAGATTAGTCTGAATGCAAACAATGATATCTTCTCGTTCTAGAAATTCAAACAGAAGGCTTGGCTGACAATAACAACTAAGGTGAGGAGATTAGTCTGAATATAAACAATGATACCTCCTCGTTCTAGAAATTCAGACAGAAGGCTCGGGTGACAATAACATCAAAGGTGAGGAGATTAGTCTGAATGTAAACAATGATGTCTCGTCGTTCTAGAAATTCAGACAGAAGGCTCGGGAGATAATAACAGCAAAGGTGAGGAGATTAGTCTGAATGTAAACAATGATACCTCCTCGTTCTAGAAATTCAGACAGAAGGCTCGGGTGACAATAACATCAAAGGTGAGGAGATTAGTCTGAATGTAAACAATGATATCTCCTGGTTCTAGAAATTCAAACAGAACGCTCGGGTGACAATAACAACAAAGGTGAGGAGATTAGTCTGAATGTAAACAATGATATCTCCTCGTTTTAGAAATTCGGACAGCAGGTTCGGGTGACAATAACAACAAAGGTGAGGAGATTAGTCTGAATATAAACAATGATACCTCCTCGTTCTAGAAATTCAGACAGAAGGCTCGGGTGATAATAACAGCAAAGGTGAGGAGATTAGTCTGCATGTAAACAATGAAGCCTCCTCGTTTTAGAAATTCGGACAGAAGGCTCGGGTGACAATAACAACAAAGGTGAGGAGATTAGTCTGAATATAAACAATGATACCTCCGCGTTCTAGAAATTCAGACACAAAGCTCGGGTGATAATAACAGCAAATGTGGCGAGATTAGTCTTCATGTAAACTATGATAATCTCCTATTTATAGAAATTCGGACAGCAGGCTCGAGTGACAATAACAACAAATTTGAGATTAATCTGAATGTATACAATGATGTCTCGTCGTTCTAGAAATTCAGACACAAGGCTCGGGTGACAATAACATCAAAGGTGAGGAGATTAGTCTGAATGTAAACAATGATATCTCCTCGTTCTAGAAATTCAAACAGGAGGCTCGGGTGACAATAACAACAAAGGTGAGGAGATTAGTCTGAATGTAAACAATGATATCTCCTGGTTCTAGAAATTCAAACAGAACCGTCGGGTGACAATAACAACAAAGGTGAGGAGATTAGTCTGAATTTAAACAATGATATCTCCTCGTTTTAGAAATTCGGACAGCAGGCTCGGGTGACAATAACAACAAAGGTGAGGAGATTAGTCTGAATATAAACAATGATACCTCCTCGTTCTAGAAATTCAGACAGAAGGCTCGGCAGATAATAACAGCAAAGGTGAGATTAGTCTGCACGTAAACAATGAAGCCTCCTCGTTTTAGAAATTCGGACAGAAGGCTCGGGTGACAATAACAACAAAGGTGAGGAGATTAGTCTGAATATAAACAATGATACCTACGCGTTCTAGAAATTCAGACACAACGCTCGGGTGACAATAACAACAAAGGTGACGAGATTAGTCTGAATGTAAACAATGATATCTCCTCGTTCTAGTAATTCAAACAGAAGGCTCGGGTGATAATAACAGGAAAGGTGACGAGATTAGTCTGCATGTAAACAATGATAATCTCCTATTTATAGAAATTCGGACAGAAGGCTCGGGTGATAATAACAACAAATGTGAGGAGAAATAGTCTGAATGTAAACAATGATATCTCCTGGTTCTAGAAATTCAGACAGAAGGCTCGGGTGATAATAACAACAAAGGTGACGAGATTAGTCTGAATGTAAACAATGATATCTCCTCGTTCTAGAAATTCAGACAGATGGCTCAGGTGATAATAACAACAAAAGTGAGGAGATTATTCTGAATGTAAACAATGATACCTCCTCGTTTTAGAAATTCAGACAGAAGGCTCGGGTGATAATAACAACAAATGTTAGGAGATTGGTCTGCATGTAAACAATGATATCTCCTCGTTCTAGAAATTCGGACAGAAGGCTCGGGTGATAATAACAACAAATGTGAGGAGATTAGTCTGAATGTAAACAATGATATCTCCTTGTTCTAGAAATTCAGACAGATGGCTCGGGTGATAATAACAACAAATTTGAGAATAATCTGAATGTAAACAATATCTCCTCGTTCTAGAAATTCAGATTGAATTCAACCAATAACTAATTTTTAGCGTTTTTTTTTTTTTTTTGTATTCGAATAAATTGTATATCCAGATATTTTTTCATGAGAAAATTATCCAAAGTCCTTTTTTTTTCAATACTTTCAACTGTTTTGAATTTTAATAAGAACTGGATATTATCAATATGGTAGACAAGATACATACACGGTAAATATAAAAGAAATATACAATTTCAAAAATTAATTCGGTAAAATGAAAGCTATAGATACTAATGATGTAGATTTTTATAAAGAAAATCTCCTCGAGTTTATCACTAGCGAAAAAAAATCTACGTTTCATGTTCGATAATCATCGTTTATACACTACGGGTGAAAATGTTAGGATTTACGCAAATGTAGTAATCCTCATAAGGTCTTGAAATCGTAGCTGTTTAAATTTTAATGAAGCAATTGCATACTGACAATTATTATTAACAAGAATTACATTTGAATAAATCTTGCTTTTGTTTTTACCCATAAATTACATATTGATGTGGTGGGCAGTGTAACGGTTATCGGTGCTGAAAGTAAAATCGACAAGCTGAGTTCAATTTTCGAGGTCGTCTCCTGTATTTGATTCAGCACAAATCCCCTTGAGAAAAGAAAAAAAAAGTCTCTTGTTCTCCTCCGCTATGGATTAAATAGCAAGATATCCTGGACTATTTAGCCTTGAATGGCAACCAGTCTAATTGAAGGAAAATTCTGAAGTCAAAACCAAGGACAAGGTAACAGATACACCACTCCCAAGAGTTTCCCAGGAAGTGTTGGCAATTCATAGATACGAAAAAAAGGAATCTATGGAGGGCAATGATCGTTTACATTCAAAAATGACAATGGCATTTTTCAAAGAAAACATCCTTGAAGGCAGACAGTTTAGGAGGATAACAAATGATATAAAACCGAGAGAAAAATAAATGAAAAAAAACTTCTTTTTCCCAAGAATACATAGCAATTCACAGAAAATAAAGAAAATGAATCTGCGGAGAGTCATGTCTACCTACATCCTTAAGTGATATAACATTTTTAATTAATTTTACACCTGCATGCACGTGCGCTGGGTAATTGAGAACTAATTATAATGTGCAGAAAACCAATATATTCAATAGAAAATATTTTCCCCAAAACATATACACACGTTTAATTTATCATATATATATATATATATATATATATATATATATATATATATATATATATATATATATATATATATATATATGAGGCATATTTAGGCAGCAAAGGCGCATCTGTTTATTTTTTTATTGTATATTTCCAATTTTCAAATAAGATGTATTGTGCTCTAACCTGTGAATAAACTGACCGAATTTCATATTTAGTTATGATTTTGTTCAAGTAATTTCGACTATGGCAGTCATTATCAAGAACCAATGTGATGTCTGTGTAGTAGTTAGCATTCTTTTGTCTACGTTCTTGTATTCTTTGGGGAGCTGGACGTTTAAAATAGTCTAACGTGACGTCTTGTGTAACGGTTATTGGGAACGAGGCCGCAAAAAAAAGAATGCGATCTATTTATTCTATTTTATCTTTTTATTAATTTTATTTATTTTTTCTCATACTCGTATAATATATGCGCACATTAAGTCTATTGTATATACTTCAAGATACAAGTTTCCCGTGGTAAATTGTATTTTATTTAGGTACTTCCAAAGAAATCGGTATACCCAAGGTTTAAATGTATTTTTCATAAATAAAAAATCATATTTGAAAATTTTCCCCAGATTCAATTGAAAGCTAAAGGATTAAATTTTCTAATTCCAGAAACAAAACACTGTACTGTATTTCAACTAGAAATTATAGTGATTTTAATCGATTCTTCTGAAAAACTAATCGAAACTGCCATGTTTAACTTCTTTTTTTTTTTTAGAGAAATGTAAACAAAAGTAATTTTTTGTTTTAAAAAACCGCCTAAAATAACATATATATTTTTGAAACGTTAATTTCGTAAAATTAGCAAATTTAAAGTTTAATTAATCTGTTTTAAAACAAACATCACTTACTTACACCATGAAATTTTCTAGACAAGCATTTCTTCACCACGGAGTTTTGGTTTTCTCAAGTCTCCATCGATAATTTGATGGCCGCATGTGTTGACAGGTTTAGTATGGTGGACCAGAGCTGATACAATTTTTCGAATTCTAAGTAAGAATGGTTTGCTATTGTTTTTTTTTAACTACTATGTAATGTTTAAAATTTAAAATATTTTAAGCAATTATCTAATATTTTACTGATTTTTTAACTGTAATTTTGATGATGCTTTCTTATAATAATTTAAAAATAAAATACTATAAAAAAATTTTAAATTGTGTAGTTACCTCTATAATGATAGTTAATTATGATAAATAATTTTATTAATTACTATATTATCAGTTATTACAATTTTTAATTAAATAAGTGAGATGTAATATTATTAATTATTATATTAATTATAAATTATATTATTAATTATATTAATATTTATCTTAAATTATTAATAATTAATAATAAAATTATTAATTATTATAACGTCTATCTCACTCAGTTATTACATTTTTACAACTGAAATATAATTTTATTAATATTATCTCAATAATTCACATTTTAATTTAATAACTGAGTTATAATTAATAAAAAATAATTATCTGTTATCACAAATGATAGAGATAACATTATACTTTCAAATTTATAGTACTTAATATTTATATTTTTAAGATCCTATTTCATTTTATTCTTTATTATATTTCGATGTTTATGAATTGTTAAAGTTATTTTATTTATTTAATTTTTAAAGTACTTAAATTTTTATTACTTTAGATAATTGCACACATATTTTACTTATGTCAAGGGTTTTCCCATAGGGGGAGACAAGCCTTGAAACACTTTGACCTTTTAACCATAATATCACTTGCGAGACACCATACCAAGAAATAAAAATAAACATCTTGACGCACAAAAAAAAAAAAATAACTTTTATTATGGTAAAAAAGTTTTGGTAGCGTTATTTGCTTTTAATTTTCGCTTAGTAAATATAGTCTTCACTTAAAAACCTAATAACCGGCCAAATGCGCTGCATGAAAGAAGTTTAAAACATTTTTGAAAATTAAAGGAAAAAATGAAAAATAATGAAAAAAAATGAAAAAAATAAAATAAAAATGCAAACAATTGTTGTAAAAATTCAATAGTCTTCGAAATTTTTTTTTCTTCAGATAATAATGTCCTTAATGTATATTATTTATAAAAGCAAATAAAAACTTATCTAATTTGATAATTAGATAGTTTATTGCAGTTTTTATTTTTACAATTTGGAGCAGATTTTTTTAAAAAATGGCATTAGTTGTGAAAAACAAAATTGGTTATTTAATTTCTCCAAGGAGTCCTGCTTATAAGAAGAAAAAAAAAGTTTGCAAACTTTTGAAATTCTATAAATTTCATAAAATTAAATTTGTGGGTAGTAACAATTGTAAAAAAAAATTTTACTAAGATTTTCTAAAAATAAAAATTTCAAAAATAAATTCATTCATTTTTTAATAAGTTCTGAAAGTTTCATTTTAATTAGACAATTATTTGATTTTTGCAATAATTTCAAAATTAATGGGTTCTCCCCCAAAATTGCTATACTAAAAAAGCGATGACCACAAATCGTACGGTTTAAAAAAAAAAGAAAACGAGATTTTTGACCCAAATTTAAAACGTGTTAGAAAGAAGAGAAAAATTTTAAAAAATATTTTTAAAATACTTTGTTCTTTCCTCTTAAGAATAACAAACATTTTAATGATGATACTTTGTTTTTATTAAGTTTTGGACCTGTTATCATTTATGCTATACTGACAGTTTGCGAAGTTTTGGAGGTACCTAATTTTATTTAATGTGGGTATCATTTTGTATACTATTAGCTTCTAAGTTTTTGAGTGTTTCTTTGCATTGGGTGCTGTAGAGTATTTTGGTATTATCCACTAATATTCAAAAAATGGAAAAACAATAAAAATTCAACGGACAGACTTTGTTGGTCGTTTGTAATTAAACTTCTTTGTATATGTATGTGTGTATGTGTGTGTGTGTGTGTGGGTGCGTGTGTGTGTGTGTATGCCATGTGAATAATAATAATAATGATAATAATAATAATAATAATAATAATAATAATAATAATAATAATTGTTTTTATATCGAATGACTATGGGCTTGAAATCAAACCTGAAGAGTTACTTCCTGATATTTTTGTGACTATTCTTACATAAGAGGTTCCTTTTTCAACGGCAAAAAAAAACTAGCTATCCAGTTTTCCACTTAGTAAATTGGATTTTCGTAGTAAATCGGGATTTCCACTTCGTTAATTAGGATTTATACACACACACACATACATATATATATATATATATATATATATATATATATATATATATATATATACGGTAGGGTACAAAATTAAAGTACAAAAATTAAAACAATATCTCAAAAAATATAAGTTCAGTTTTTCTGAAATGTTCACTAAATGTAGACAAATGGAGGTTCAGTTGTGCTTTAAATCTGTAAATTATTTGGAGTAATGCAGAGAGATTTATGGTTCATTTAATTCTTTAGTCAAACATCAAGTGTTCACAATTAAGGAACAAGTCGGGAAATATGTGAGAATAACGCACATAATCCGAATTTCTGATAATCGAGATTAAGGTAAAGATTGTTTATCAGCACTACGTCATTTTCCAACATGATGAACCGGCGAAAAGTTGACAAGTCTCTAAGAGCTGATGTTAAACTACGAAAGGAAGCTCACACAATTGACCAGATTGATGAACAGGTGAAGCTTTCCAAAATTTTGATGAGAAGGCGGCTAGTCTTCCAGTTGGAATAAGAACAAGACCCGTCAAAGAGAAGATATACTTTTATGTAAGATCAACGGCCTCCTAGCAAAATGGGTTAGATTGGGTTCTATAGCTATGGATGCAACCAGTGACTGACTGAATTCAACGGTTAAGGTGTCGCTCTGATAAAATCAACAGCCATATGCCCTTGACCAAGATGAGCCTTCAAGCTAGAGGACACCAACTGTAGTTTCATCTGAAGAGGGATGGGATCCACTACGTCTACTTGCCCATGAATATTAAATACCTCTCCAGCATTCCATTCAGGTATGGGAAGGGAACTGGTAAGGAGCACAGATTTGCAGTGACCCTACAACCACACCAGATCACGGGTCTGATTACTATGACGATGTTAATGATTCTCCAAAAACTGTTGTCTTTTTAACAAAATATTTTTTTGTCATTATATTGTTGGAATACAGCTCTTCTTCTGGAGAGTCTGGGTGAAGCCAACTTGTTTTCTTTCAATATTTTCACGTAATCCTTAACATTCCTGCTCTTGTCGATGAAACGCAGCTCACCGGTGCTATTAAAGCACAACCACGGACGATGATTTTTCGACTTTCGAAACCAAATACTTTTTCATGTACACCTCCCCATGATGTCACCAGTCTCATTGAATACCATCAGATACAACTAGATTTTGTTTGTTTTTTTTTAGTATGAACACAATATGGCGTCCTTTTAATTTTTATCTTTATTCTCTTAATTAAACTGCTATGTGATATCTGTCCTCCTGTATGGAAGTGAATACTGGACGATCACCTCAGAGATGAAGAGAAGACTTGAACATAAATGTAGTTCTACAGAAATATGCTGAGGATGCCGTAGATGAATATGTGAGTAACAACGAAACAAAAAGGAAGACTAATGCTTAACATCAGGAAGAGATAGTTAAGTTTTCTGGTGCATATGATGAGAAAGAAGGGTCTGGAAAATCAGTTACTCACAAGACTATTAAAGGGAAAGAGGGACAGAACTAAACAAATCATAACATGATTAATGAGTATGGAGAAATGGGTGTCAGAACGAGGTTTAGGAGAAATTTTTTAAAAATGACAGAAGTTTATTAAGAACTACAAGGGACAGGAAGTTATGGAGAGCCATGGCCGCCTACGTATACATATATTGAACTCGTGTTTATAATTAATATTATTAACAGTAGGTTTCTTTTTTATTCTTAATGCTTCCATTATTTTATTTTTAAGCATTTTCTCCATTTAGATAAATCTAAATTTGGTGTTCTCTACAAATTTCGTATAGAGTTTGGTAGGCCTCTATGTGTATTTAAACGAATCCTAATGGAACTGTGATCTGATTAATAGACATGTAGTTTTATGTCCGTTGTAATTATTATGTATGAATTTGATTTCATCAGGAATTCTTAATAATATTAATCATCAACACGGTTATAATATGCTGACTGTGTTCGGGAATTAAAACATGTCTATTGCTAAAAAGTAAATTACCATCACAATCTACATATTAAGGACAAACTAAAAACATCCTTGATAATTGCTAATAGATTAGCCGAAAGTACGTGGACACTTCTTACACACTATGTCCAAAAAAGAAATCGCTTGTACACATTAAAGAAAATATCATAAAAAATTAGTAGCAGTGTCTTATTAATCATCTTCCATTTAACCTGTATAAAAGAGGGATTACTGCCCAAATATATATATATATATTTGGGCATTAATCCCTCTTTTATACACACACACACACACGCATATATATATATATATATATATATATATATATATATATATATATATATATATATATTGTATAAGATATATATAAAATCTACATTTCAAACAAAAACGTTTGCAGTATATCTTCTTTTTAAAAATATACACCTTTCTCTCGTTGGAACAACTATAACCTCTTCCCTATATATATATATATATATATATATATATATATATATATATTATATATATATATATATATACTCCATTTAAAGTAAAAGTAAAAATGGGTCGCCTGTTTTAAATGCGAATATCCACAATAATAATCTTTGAAGTAATAAAAATAGTTGGATTAAAAATAAATCCATTAATTAAACATACACATATATGTGTGTGTTTATATATATATATATATATATATATATATATATATATATATATATATATATAAATTAGCATGAGTGCCGATGGTCGACTAACTAATATAGTACATTATTTACCATAAATTCGGGCTTCATAGTTGCTTCATTATTGTACCAAACCAAATTAATTTATTAACTAAATATCTACATGAATATAAGATTTTCCGATTAAATTCTGTTAATATATGTGCACGTGTTGATTCATGTGTGCCTGTTGGCGTGTGTATTCGAGTTTCGTTATTTGTACGTTCGTCTATGTGAGCGTCCATTTCCTCTCCTTTCTTTCATTCTCTCTCTCTCTCTTCCTCCCTCTCCCTCTTCACTCTTTATTTCTTTATCTTATGCAGTCTCTTCCTCTTGTGCCAACCTTTGTTTTCTACTTTTCCCAATCCACTCTCTACATCAACCGAAGCCTCCATCCTCTTTTCCACCCAATAGAATCTCCTGTAAAAAATTAAAGACCTTGCAATCTCAGATGGTTTTTTTTTGTTTTGTCTTTTATCGCCCTTTTGTTTTTCAAACACAACTATCACCATCTCCTTTCCCGAATCGCCATTTTTTTTTAATTTTATCTTATTGTTTTATTTGTAAACATTCTTTGTGTATTTTTTTTTCTTATTTCGTCTTTCCATCCTCTGTCTTGACCAACGCTGCCACCAAGTTTTCGAAATTACGTCTTACTGGACTGCTCAGGCCAACGTGCAAAGCAAGTCCCGTGTTTTAACATGTAATCTCGTTGTCCAGGCGATCAAACGATTTTACAGTCACGTGTGTGAGGCTACGGCCTGTGCTGTGGCCTTGTTTACTTTTCCACTGTACTGTTGTCGTTGCTGCAACCGGCACAGCAACTAAACGCGTATTTCATTCTCTTTCTTCCTCTCTCTCTCTCTCTCTCTTTCACTCTATTTCTCTCACTCTTTCTCTCTCACTCTCTATCACACACACACACTATTTCTCTCTCAATTTCTTTTTCTCCTTCCATTTTTATTTTTTATAACCAACTTCCCTTTCGTTATAATAATATACGCCCAGTCAGAAACCTTTATCCGTGTGCGTTTATATGAATGTATAAGTGTTTATATGGTTCACTTCATGTGTACACGGGAGAAATTTATGCAATGCAACTTAAAAATTATCTCGATATGTGTGTCTAGATAAATTTATTTTGATATCTGGATGTGTTGGTATCGCAACGGTTATCTGCGCCGTAAATAGACTCAGCGAGCGTAATTCAAGTTCTGGCTTAGTCTTTTGAATTCACTTCAAATTAATGCCCTCGGAAAAGGCATGAATCTGTTTCTTCTCACGCCAGTCATAGCAGGGAAGCCGGAGCTTTCTTGCCTTGAGTGGCAGCCATTCTAGTAGGATAACTCTGAATTCAAACCGTGATGAAGGCAACATGAAACTATTCCAGTATTTCCCAAGAAATCATCGTATTTCATAGATAATAAACAAAAGAAATATGTAGAAATTCCTTATCGCCTAAGTCCTGAAAAAAATTAAATTGTAATCGTAATATTAGCCATTTCCTTATAAGGAAACATTCATTGACCGAACAGCTAGTACTGCTGTTGAGATTTATAAAATCTTTCCCTTTCTCAAGTCCAGTAGTTGTTATCGCTCTTTCCAGTACGGATGGGAGTTTCCTTCCTAACGTTTTGTTTGAAGTCGTGTAGAATGTCAACATCTTGATTACGTCATTATGTCCTCTTCGAATGACATGTGATATCCATTTTAGTTTTTGCTGTGGTTGAATGTCATTAGGTAATGTGGTTTCTGCTATTTGGTACAAATCTTAGCGATTATGTAGCGCCATAGGCTTCAAAGTCATTTTAACAATTGTATACAGATGACAGTTTAGATATTTCTAAACGAGTTTGAGGCTATGCATGGCATCCATATTAAAGTCTTTATCTTTCGAGTCTACGAACATGAATAGCGTTTTCATGATCATTTTTGGTTTTGTAGCAATGTGTGGTTTTGGGCGAAACTACATCTAGGGCAGCCTTTGTTTATCTCCTATACTAAATTTATTACAACTGATCCACACACCAAAGTATTTGAAGTATTTAGTATTTACTCATTGTTTAGTTTTTTAAGTGTAATTTTCAGGAGAAAAAGTTCAATATGAGTTTGAGTAGCAAGAAATCGCTCGTCGATATTTAACGAACCAAGAGAATATGGTTGAGTTTAAAGTGGGAGTCCCACGTGTACATGGAACCGAAGACAAAAACTACTCAGCTTTTCCCTTTGGGAAATACCTCAGACATTAAGAACTCACTCTAGGCCTCCCTCGTGGAGACAAACCTTTCATAGATCGATGTAGGATAGAAAGATGTAGAGAGCCATTTAAGTAAAAAAAGAGCAGACGGAAACAGCGTGTGATCTACTTGACGAGATTGTGTTAATAGGTGAAGTGAGGGGGCATAGTAAGGGAACAAACTACACAGGAAGTTGTGGAAAGCTGTGATCGAAGTGACGGTGCATATAGAAGAGAAAAAAATCGACTATTATATAGTACAGGTTGTTGGGTAAATAGTAATGTTTTACGTGTGTGAAATTAACAGTGGCACAAAGTTCTTTCCATTGTGTAAGGGTTTCAATCTAATGCATGGTCCTCAAATACATGGCTCGTGGGCCACATACGACCCATGGACTATCTTTCTGTGGTCCACAATGAATCATTTTCGTGATTAATTTTTAGTCAAATTTAATAAATTTGTCCTTCGTCCGTTCTATACTTTTGCAGTAGCAGTATTGATCATGTCCTATCCAACAAGACAACACAAACTGTTCTAGTTCCTCTCTGATGAAAGAAAAAAACTCGACGGCCCAACCAACACGTATTCTTTATCAGCTACCTGACAATATACCTTCCGACAATATCAGTCATATTTCTAATGAATTTGACAACTAATATTAGGGATGTTTGTACCCACCTCGAAAATTTCCCATACCATATGTGATACGAAGTAATTTTAATGCAAGAAAATTTGCTTTTACCAGTGCACCCCCACTCTGGAGTTGGTGCACTCCCCATTGGTAATACTTTAATATCCTGGTGACGTGACTGCAAGTGGCCCGCCCGCAACTATCCCTAAACACGGGCTGGCTCTTCTGGGTTCGTTTAGTTTGAGACCCCTGATCCAATAAAAGTATTATTTATGTATCAATCCGTCTGAACATTTGATCTGAAAATCTCGACTTATGTACAAGTATGCACAGTAAATGCTTCTCACGTAACTTCTTCTGGGATTCGGCTCAAGAGTCTGCCGAGAAAGAAGGGGGGGGAAATACTCGAGAAAGAGAAATAGAGAGAAAAAAGAACGTTATGTCAAACTGCGCGTACGAACACTTGTCTTTAAATAAGATCTCTTCGTGTTTGTCTTTACACCAAAAACAAATCATTTCACGTTAACAACAGCAACTATTCAGCGAAGTGGTTGTGTTTCTGGCTCTGCTTTTGCATTTAATTTTTTACGTGCCTCGTCACTTGATCCAACTTCTATCAATGACTACTTTAGTGAAATGGCTGGTAAGAGAAAGGGCAATGAAAGGGAAATAATTAATGTCAGATTGCATTCAAGTGTTTAAACCTGGACGATAATATTCATGAATCCTAAAGATCTGTTTAACTTGCTACATCTTCGGATATCGACTTCGCCACCAGCAATCAGTGTTCGAGTGTTAACAAACGCTACAACATGAATACTAATTTTTATATCATTTCTCATATCTTGTAAAAATAACACCATGCGATACTCGACATATCTGCCGACATGACCTAGAATACGTCGACTGTATCCCATGAAAAGGGGTAAATCCACCATCGCCACAAAAAGGAGCAAAGTACAAAGTAAATAAGTATAAACTCGAATATAAACGACAGATATTTACTTACCCTCAAACTAATTGCCCTATCAGCAGGGCTTAGAATACGTCACCTGCATCCCCTACAGAAGACTAAACCTTTTTTAATCGACTTTACCCCATGCAAGGCACTAAAGCCACTGTGACACAAGTGGTTACTGGGTGTGGAAGAGTTAGAAACAGAAACATTACCAAGGAGCGAAAACAAAAGAAGAGTAATCAGGAGGACAGTAGATAGCGGTTGACATTGCATTTAAATTTTTGCAGATTAAAGTTGGTTGGAAAGCATGTAGAAAGAAGAGAGTTTCACAAGCGACAAATGTGAGAAAAGCAAATGTTAGCATAGAAATGACGGTTACATCTAGCTAACTCAACTATAAACTGATGAGACCCTCTCGCCAATCTAGTACTGCGCTTAAATTAAAAAAGTTTAGGCACCTTAGCAAAGAGCCCATCCGAACAATTACGATGAAAGTATTTATAGAAAAGGCACAGGATGGCAACTTTACAGCGATGGGAAAGTGACTGAAGCCGAGACGCCAGAAATGTGCCAATAATATTGATGATTCACCTTTTAATTTTATCAAGGAGCTCAAGATAAATATCAGGAGCATCGGACAATATGTGGCAGCTATATTCTTAGCATGGACGAATAATAGACTTATAGATATATAAGATAGATTCTGGAGAGAAAAATTGTCTAGCACGACACAGTGAACCAACTTTCTCAGTTGACCTAGCAATGGATTCAATATTCCACTTCATGTCATCCGAGAATATTAACTCGAGAGGGCGCAATGGATCATTATCTTGAAAGTCAGCAAAGCTACTACTATAACCACCACAAAAATGGTTACGTACCAAGTTAATGCTTATAGACTCAAATATAATCTAGCGATATTTATCTAGTCTTCAGACATGTAAATGCTTGTAATTTAGCGCTTACATCATGTCCTGCCATTGCCTCAGGTAAATAATGAACCATTCCGTTTTGGCTGCGAGAAAAGGCAGGAGAAAATATATCAGAGACGCTGTCAGTTTTAATGAGAAAAATAGCATGCATATTTAGAAGAAAGAAAGAAAGAAAGAAAGAAAGAAAGAAAGAAAGAAAGAGAAAACGATTAGGTTATTACGTGCGTAATGTCTGCTTTGGTGAATAGGGAATAAGGAAGAAAAAGGGAGAAATGAACGGAGAATGAAGTAAGAAAGAAATTGTAACGGTTAAATGAACATATTACTTTCGTCTTTTGATAATTCTATCGAGCTAATGTGTCTTTTTAAACATTATTAAAGCTTCATTGGTTAATTATCCTTCATAAATGAAATATACTTTATGTGGTAGTCAGGATACAAACAGAGAATTGGCAACAAGACGATATAAAATAATGGAAACAATTGTTTCCCATATTTTGTTAAAGTTGTTCAGCTAAAATATTTAGCGATGCAATAGTCGAATTTCTAAGAGTATTTTCTAGTTATGGAAGACGCACAAAATGCCTACAATCAGTAAATTAAGAATTATGTACTCATCAGAAAATTAAAAACAGTAAAAGCTTTCAAATTTTCATAGGCACTGTAAGCAATAATAATTATTAAAAAGAAATAAGAGACGGATGTCGACATTAAATAACCCAACAAAGTTTGACAAGCGCTAAAATCAACCAATGCCACTTTACTTAGAAAAATGACAATAGCCTTGTGCCATTTTAGGCCAACAACAATGTTTATTTACTCCTCGTTTCAACTGAATTTCTTCCGCTTCAAATGTTCTGTTTTGAATTCAAATGGAAATGACCCAACTGAAGGACACCAAAGAGTAAATTGTCTCAAACAATTGCAAGTCATTCCCCTTCCTACAGTTTTGGATCATCTTTTTTTCTTTGTCATTCGTTTTTCTGCTGTTCTGGTATAATACTAGGTCCTCGTCTCTAAGTATGCCTGTCTGCTATGGTAACTAGCTAATCCCTGTTGCAGACACCGGTTCAGGCACAGTTATGTATGTTTATACTGAAAATATGCTGATCAGAACTTTGTTACAGTTCCTGGGAGAGAGCGCATGATCTGACGTTATCAACAATTTAAACAAGGCCAGGACGCTCAAACACTCGGTCACGATAACTTGAGACTTTGTGCTAACAGGCCTATCGACGGCTTCCGAACAGTTTCGTCTACCTTATTTTTCTCACAATGCTTGGGTAAAACTATTTATAGTTTTCAGCCACTTCCCAACGCTTGCCGCGCGTTGGAATCGACTCCCAAAACGATAACACCGCGAAATCACCACCCCGACAACTCGACATTGTTGAGATTCGAACTCGAGAAGCTCATGACTGCTAACACAGCCAACTCTATCGATTTATCTATCTGTGCCCTCATGATGCGGAAGATTATGGCTCTCTGCACTTTCCTGTCTTTTGTTGCATTCGATAATGGCAGCTGTCCAAACAATTACAGAAATAACTGTGACATAACTACGCATCTAGTCATGTTGCCCGCTCATGGGCTCTGCAATCATTTAAATTCAGAAAGGTTGCAAACAAATTTATTTTGAATGTTTGTCCGATGTTTACATTATTGATATTATGTATTTTCCTATATGCCCGGTGAGTGTAGTCTTGTTCTTATATTACTTATGACACAAGGTACAAATCAACATTTATAGTCAATCTAATGAGCTTGCACATGATTACTAATGTGACTTTTCGGACCGGCTTCGGATAAGCAGACATTCTTCATAAACCCATTAAGTCACAGTTTAGTCAATCTCTTTTTCTAACAGCACTTTTTACTTTTGCTCGGTTGATGCATTCTTCCGGATAGAGAACTTCACCAAAATTTAGAGATTGCCCCACTTTTGCCTCCCCTGTTTCCCCACATCGACTGAATAGTGAGTCCTGTAAGGAAACTTTCAAATGTTTCTTAGGTTTGTTTTTTACTTCTCCATAGAATGAAACTGCAATACTTTCTGCTTTAGAGCTATTTTTATCTTTGCGATATTTGCTCATCCATTTGCTCAGAATTGTAATTAGGTTTCTTGCTGCTTTCCTATGCTTCTCAGGATTTCGATATATCAATATGAGTGTCAAATTCACCAAGCCTTCTTTTCTGATCATCTCAAAATTTCAGATGTCTTCTTACGTTGTTAGCAATAATTTCTGTGTAGTTCGTATTCTTAAAACCTCTTCATTTCTCATATAACTTCAACATTCGTCGGTTGAACCACATTTCTGTCGCTTTCAAGTCTTTTCTGCATCTGAGACGAAACTATTCACTATTTACGGTCATATGAGTGAACAGACATCACAAAACATCCGATCACTATTTTCTTCATTTCTAAGTACATTTTGCTTAGCTTGTAAAAAACACCTTTCAATATTCCTAGGGGCCTTCGGATTTCTTTGTCAAACTTTTCCTCGTTTATTACTATGCTAATTTTTCACAACCATTCCGCCTTTTTACAAGCAATGGCTAATCTTTTCTTCTTGCTTTCATCAACTATCTTGCCCCATAGTTCTTTCAGTTTTTCTTCCGAATCTGCCATTAACTCAATGTCATCTGCGTAGAGTATGTTTTTAAGGTAATGTTCGCTTATAATTCTTCTTAGTGGTCTTTTCTATTCTATTACTATCGCTGTTCAAGTTAAATAAACTCGATAACAAAAATAACACCCCTGTCAACACTCTTCTTTTTGATTTTGTGTACTCACTTAACTCATTCTCCCTCCGAATAAACGCTATTTGTTCCCAACTCAGTTTTTATTATTAATTCTTTCCAGGTAGATCAAGTTTTCCTAACCTTTCAGCAGTTTATCATGTTTTACTTTATTGGATGCATTTGAGTAATCTATGAAACACTAGTATTTCTGGTGTTTCTCCATTTATCATCCTCATTCGGACAGCATATGAACAGCATTGATTGATTTGTTTTTTACGGCTTATCAACATTTTGCATGTTATTTAAAGCCAGAAAATGTTTTGGATTGTAAGAATGTTTGGGGGATGGTAATGGTAATGCTATTGCTAATGCAAGTCCATCTAATTAATCCATAGTTGGGGGATTTAAGTGGTCTCATGCCATTCTCGGGTTTATTTGCTGGTAAGTGAATATAACGAACGCAACTGGAGTTGGATCTCGGCTCTCTGATTTCAAATTCCGAGCCGCTATCCATTAAACTACACGCAAATCCAAGCTTACAGCACTTAGAGTTCCCAAGCGGTCATTCATCTAGGTACTAACCAAGCTCGACGTTGATTAACTTCGATGATCGTACCAATGTTTCAACGTGATATGACCGTAAGCTCTGTCAGAATAGCAAAAGAGTTTTCCCAAAACTAAGCAAAGTTTTAAGACATAGGAGAATTTCGTTAGAAACTAAAAGAATTTTAAACTGCTAATGAGGAAGGAGGGCCTGGAGAATCTGATACTCACGGGCCAAATAGAAGGAAAGAGAGCCAAAGGAAAACAACACCTAGCGGGTATGAGCAGAGTAGATGACAGAATGTGGTCTGGAGGAGATGGCAGAAGGAAGGAACTTGTTATGAGCGGCAAAGGATAGAGGCCGGTGGAGAGCCATGATCGCCTATGTCCTGAAAGGACATGGTACATAAAAACAAAGAATATCTCATCACCAATATAGCAGTGAATGTTGGGAAATTTCCTCACAGATGAAGAAGAAATTTGAAATGACAATAGTGTGGTTCTATCGACAGATGCTGAAATCATAACATATGAGCAATGAGGAAGTATGAAGGAAAATAGGAAAAAGAAAATGTATATTTACCATCAGAAAGAGACATGAAATATCTTGGACGCATAATGAAGAAAGGGGGCTTAGAGAATCTAAAAGGATATACTGAAGACAAATGAAGTAGAGGAAACAGCGTCTAAACTATTCAATGAGTTTGTGTGAATAGATGACATAACAGTGACCAAAATGGATGGTAAAGAGTCCAAAATGTCTTACATGTACCGAGAGCTGTGAGCGCAACGTCCTGAAATGATTTGGCATATAACAGAAGAATTCGTTCTATATCCGGTAATCTTGTTTCGGTTCAGTCTTTGAGAAAATGATTCCAAGCAATCAGTATATGACCTGGATGTATTATCATAATAATAAACACGATAATGGCCATTGTGTCTCAAATTTCTTTCTATTAGAATTTGGAAGGTATCTCAGCAGATGTATGGTGTTTTAACATTGCAAATGTTATTCAATCGCAATGAAGCAAACACAGAATGTTTTATTTGCTCTTTCTGTCTTTTCTTTATCTCATGTTACGTTCTCTCTTCGGAAAGGAAGTCGCCGTTACCTGGCTACGTCATACACGAACTACACTTTTGATTGGTGAATAATACGACACATGTGTTTACAATGTTGTCGAACGGAAAAAAAATTGTGTTGGTAAAAAAGAATGAAATCTGCTGTTTTGTATACTAGAATTTTTTGTAACAGGCGTGTTGAAATCCTTACAATATTGTTGAAGTTATCGCTGACATTTTTTGTCGATATTTACAAACTACGTTTCGTTCAATTTCGCAAACCAATCGATGAAATTTGAATGAGTTGATTTGTTTGGGAAAATATTTTGACAAAAACGCTACTTCGCAGTATAATAATTCATTTAATTTAATTTAATTTTATAGTAGTTCAGGGTAAACAATATTTCTAAAGAATTTTTTTTTTTCGTTTTTTCTTTTTAACATCGAAGAATTAATTCTTAAGATTTCTTACTCTTGAGCATGTAACATGCAACTGGCCATGTGTAAATATTTCTTTCTGAAACCAAATTCCAACTTTTTATAGAAAAGATATGGAAAAAGACAATATTGCATTTTTATTAAATAAGTGTTTGTTATTTCAATCATTAAATTGTTTTTTTAAAATAGTCGGAGTATTTTGTATGTTAAATAGTAAAACTTTTAATTTTTCCTCCAAAAATGAATGAAAATTTATTGTACTAAACTACGCACCCTAGTAAAACCAACTGTATTTTGTGCCCCTTACCTGCTTGCACTTCTACCCAAAATTTGGGTGTCCTGGGTAAGACGATGAACTGTGTCCAACAGCAAGGCCTCTGATCAGGAGGTTTTGAGGAGCGTGGAACCACCTCTTAATTGCTGGTGTTTCCAGGCCCACTCTGACCCGGGGTGGTAGCACCTGGTAGGGACCCAGCTATGGGTAAATAGTTAACCCCAAACTTGGATCAAAACACCATAAAAGTGTAAAAATAGGTTTTAATACCAGAAATACTTGGTAAAAAATTATTACTAGAAATAAATTTTTGATGGAAAATTCTTACCAGCAATACATTTTTGAAAAAAATTTTTTTTAATTTTGTCGGCATTAAATAACACATTGAGGTTAATATTCCGTAAAACTAAATAAACCAAACCAATCCCCAAAATTTGATATCGATCGGTCAATGTATGACTATTTTACAGTATGTCGGACGGACTAACGGGAGTCACAGAAATTTATATATAGATTCCGAATTGCTTCTTGTGACTGAGAAAAACAGGAATATATCTTGAGTGTGTTACTGAAGGATTGAATCCTTATGAAGTCATTTGAGGTTTTTTTTCCTTTGGTGTTTCTTGTTTTCTATCAGAGGAATGCTAACTTTAAATTATAACTGTTATCTACTGAATTCTTTTATGGACATTGTTATCAGTACATATGGGGGACTTGGTTTTAGGAGGGCTTTGCAGTGTTTATCCGATGTTTTAGTAAAAAATCAAACATTACACGCCGTCAATACGATACATTTGTTTAGAAGAGATGGAAGAAATAATTCAATCCCACTTGACAATTTTCTATCTCTTTTGTTTATTCCATTCTTTTAGGGTCTATAAATTATTGTAATTTTATAATAATGGTCCAAGTGCTGAATTGTTATGTAATATCAATCCTTATATATGGCAGCAAATGCTGGATAATTTCCTCACTGAGAATAGTTAAGGCAATAAATATGTGTTCCTACAGAAGGATACTGAGAGTCACATGGACGGTGTGTGTAACCAACGAGAACATTTTAAGGAAATTGAGACAAAAAAGTCATTTAGACTTAGAATCATAAAAAAAGCAGCTGAAATTTGGGGGACACATAATGAGAAAAGTGACAGGGGGGAATAACAAATAAGCTACCTAATGAGCATGTGTAATTGGATGACAGAACAGGAAGTGAGAGGAATTGGTAAAAAGATAAAAATTATTACGAGCTACAAGAGATAGGAATTTGTGGAAAATCACATTGTTCTCTCACTTCCTGAACGGACACGGTACATAGAAGAAAACCCGGTATTGTACGGTCTAAATCTCTTTTCTCTGCTTCGAAACTGTCGTAATTAAAACACTTTTCCTCGCTACTGTCATATTCTGTCTATAGTATTCTTAGCATTCGTCGTTAAAGTCATATCTCTATGGCTTCAAGTCGTTTCTTCATCTGCAAAAAAATGTTTAGCATTCACTGCCATATAAGAGATTAAATAGTACATAATAATTATTCTGTTACCAACGAAATGATTTTCTCTAAACTAGATTTTTTTACAACACATAAATGCGTGTTGAAATCCATACTGTATTTAGTATTGTTGATGTTATCGCTAACATTTTTTGGCAAGATTCACAAACCACGTTTGGTTCAATTTCGCAAATTTCGTTTTTTAAATTTTCATTAATTTTTCTATAAAAATGAATGTAAATTTATTGTATTAAGCTACGCACCCATGTAAAACTAACTGTACTTTGTACCCCCTTGCCTGTTACGCCTCACAAAAAAATTTGGTTTCGATCAGTCAATGTATGGCTATTTTAGAGGTCGAGACGAGTGGATGGGCGGACGGAAGTCACAGAATATTGAATATAGATAGATATTTTACTAGGATACAAACGCAGCTCGCCGTATTTCGGTAAATTTGTCAAAAGATTCCATCAAGTGTGTTCAAGCCTGTCCTAAATGTATGCAACCTGTTACTTTTGAAGTTTTTTTTTTTTTTTATTTAACCTTTCCGATTCTCTCCCAGGTCTTCTCTAGTTAACCTATTTTGTGTTCTAAACCTTGCTTCAGTGTGTATATCCATATATATATATATATATATATATATATATATATATATATATATATATATATATATATATATATATACTAGTAGCATGGCCCGGCGTTGCCCGTGCTCGATTCAAAAATCGTACGACTCATACAGCAATCGCTATCACTTGACTTAAAATATCTTTGCCCTTCTTTGCCTTTAAAGGAGTGCCATTTGCCGTGCTGATGTTGCTACATGCCTTACTTCTTGCCTATCTCATACTGCGAATTTTTTCTAAGCTCTATACTAAACACTAAATCTGTAACGAAAAAAGAACTAAACAAAATGAACACAAAACGATCAGCTTTAAAAAAGGACTCGTAACTGGAAAAACCGAATAAAAAAAGAATGTTAACAACAAATACTTTTTCACATCCGACTGAGTTCTGCGGAATCAGAATCAACGTTGAGTTTAAGCAAGCGAATGAGCCAATTGTTGTAAGGTGCCATGAAGATTTAAATTTTTCCCACTTGTGACGAATGCAGCTATCGATTTTTTTTTTTTTTTTTTTTTTTTTGCATGCTACCATGCTAGTTAACATTCGTGTCAGTCAGCTGTTGGCTCTCACACTGGCCAATAGAATTTTTCAGTGCAAAATGGCCGCAAGCTACATGAAAACTGACGTAGAAGCATGAAAAATTGATTATTTCCACTATCGATGGGAGTTGGGAAATGCAAAGTCGGTCTTGGCCTTCCCGCTAACTTGGAGTATGTGCATGTAAATTTTGGTGCAAATCCGTCGAAAATTGTGGCCATGCATTCGTTACGCACACACACACACACATCCAGCCTTATATATATATATATATATATATATATATATATATATATATATCCGTGATGATAATATGCTTATTAATGTAGTGTTAATTGTTGGGGTCACTGTTTAATGACAGTTTTAATGAAACGAAGGCGTATTGCGATGGGCAAAGATGCTTTTCAAAAGATAAGCTGAGTATTATGAAACAGAAAAACTCCATTAGAAACAAAAAAAGGGTATTGACCTGTTACGTGATATCAGTTCTCCTGTATGGCAACGAATGCTGGACAATCTCCTCAAAGATGAAGAAGAGACCTGAAGCAACAGAAATATGGTTCTACAAATAGATGCTGAGGATACCATTGACTGAACATTTGAGCAACGTCGAGGTTTTAGAGAAAATGGAACCAAAAAGGAAACATATTTAACATCAGGAAGAGGCAGCTGAAATGGGGCCCGTATAAGGAAGGAGGGCTTGGAAATGTAATACTCACAGGACAGATGGAGGGAAAGAAGAACAGAGGAACGTAGCGCATGACATACTTTATGGGTTTCAGGATATGGATGGTAGAAAAGGGTTTGGGAGAAATAACAAAAAGACAAAACTTATTAAGAGTTACAGGGGACAGAAAGATGTGGAGAGCCATGATTGCCTACATCCTGACGGGACATGGCACGTCAAAGAAGAAGAATATTGTCTTTTTTCAAAACAACTCTTCCATTCAGATTCATAGTGAGAAAGATAGTCTCTCACTGATATCTTGTGGCCTTGTACCAAGCTAAGATTAGTAAATGAGGATGCTTTCTGCAGAACAATAGTGAAGGATTTTGACACAGTAGAGTGCTAGAGAATTTGATCCTTCCTAGGTGTCATTGTATTTTGACACTGTGTTAGATTTCAGATAAACTTAGTGGATATCTTATTTCCATTTTGTTGACGTGTCTTCTGACAGACAAGCTGTAATTCTAACGTGAATATCAAACACATTTCAATTGATCTTACCTTTTAATTCGTTTCAGTCACAAAGTGGTTAGATTTGGAGGTGCAACAATGCATTCAAATTTGGATTACAACAATCGAATAAAATTTGAACGTGTAACGAAGGAGTTCAATATTGAGAGTATAACTAAGGAGCTAAACTGGAGGAAGGGTTAAAAAGAAGTAAGCATTTATGATTATCAAAAATGAGTTATATTTGGAGATGTAAATGAGGAGCTAAATTGGCGGAGGGATAACAAAGGAGTAAGCATTTAGAAGTAACTCAAATGAGTAACAATTGGAGATATAAATAAAGAGTGAAATTGGTGGAGGGGTAACGAAGGTGAAGCATTTAGAAGTATCACAAATGAGTTATATTTGGAGATGTAACAAAGGAGCAAAATTGGTGGAGGGGTAACAAAGGAGTAAACATTTAGAAGTACTCCAAATTAGTTATATTTGGAGATTTAACTAAGAAGCTAACTTGGTGGATGGGTAACAAAAGAGTAAGCATTTAGAAGTATCACAAATGAGTTATATTTGGAGATGTAACTAAGGAGCAAAATTGGTGGAGGTGTAACATAGGAGTAAGCATTTAGAAGTATCACAAATGAGGTATATCTGCAGATGTAAAAAAGGAGTTGAATTGGTGGAGGGGTAACAATGGAGTAAGCATTTCGAAGTATCACAAATTTGTTATATTTGGAGATGCAAATGAGCAGCTAAAGTGGCGGAGGTGTAACAAAGGAGTAAGAATTTAGAAGTATCACAAATGAGTTATATTTGGAGATGTAACTAAGAAGGCGTTATATTTCGGTGGGGTGGAAACAAAGGTATTAAATTGAAAGGTGTAAATAAGGTGTTAAATTTTGGGGTGTAACAACGGTCTTTATTTTAAGACAGTAACTAAGTTAAATTTAGAAGTGTAATTATATGTTATTCGTATTCTCTTCACAAAAGTACAAGGAAACTGAACTGGCGTTAACAATAGACATTTCCGTTGTTTATTTCTAAACAACGGAAATGTCTCAGTCACATGATGAAGTAAGAAGGTTTAGACAATTTAACACTCACAATGACGTATTGAGGGCAAGAGGAAAAACTGAGACAGTGAGTGACATATTTAACGAGCTTGTGGGAATTAATTGCCGAACAAAGACAAAAGAGCAAAGTTACTTGGAGAAACATTGGGTGGGAAGTTGGGGAGAGCCTAGGTTGTCATACTTTGAAAGTACATGGAATATAAAATAAGGAGAATCTAAATGTATGCATTTCTTTAGGGTTCATATTATCTAACAGATAATAGAATTATGAAGAAATATTACTGGACAGAACTATAGGAGTTTGTCATTTTCATAAGCTACTCATTGTTGCGCGAACGACTTACAAGACGCGGTCGGTGTAGGATAAACATAGATTTACAAAGTTCAGTCTGAAACAGCTATTGGCATAGCTGGTGGAGATAAATTTACCTTGCCATTCCAACATAAACATTAGCAAGCCGGTGTTACGGTAGCACTTTCTTTGTGAGGGAAACAGACAAGGACATGTATAATTATTACAGAAAAAAACAAACTTTGTTAACATTTTTTTGTTCCATTTCGCTACAATAAAGACACTAAGACGCAATGTGTTACTGAGTGCGAAAGAATATGAGAAAAAGCAAAACATTCTTAAGAAGAGAGAAAAATAAAAGAACGGGAATTTATTTAAAAAAAAAAACAGAAGATGGCGATTGACATTGCATTTAAATTTTTGAGGATCAATGTTAACTGGAAAGTAAGCGGCCGGAAGATAGTTTTACAAACGAGAAGTACAAGAAAAGAAAGTGTTAGCATAGAACTTACGGTTATATTAAGCGATTTCAACTGTAAAATAGTGAGGCCTAGTTGCCACTCCAGAACTGCGTCAATTCGACGTATGAAAGGGGAAAGCTGATCAGAACGTGAATGCAGCAAGAGTTTCTTCAATCAGCATTAACATTAACAGAAATGGAAAAAAAAGAATTGAGGTCTTACTTGATAGTCGACTTCGACGTTCATTGCGTCTGTGACCCGGTATAAATGGCGAGAGAAATTGAAGTCTGGGATACGCGTGATGTCATTCTGAGGACTAGGCAACAAAAGGCCAGGCGACTTATATTTCACGCTACTGGCCAGACTGTCACATTTCCTACCTTTTGCATTAGTTATAGGCAAGTCAAAGACAGATAATTAGATTTTGTAACGCTACACAACCAAGAATTAGATTCTGGGTTTCATATTGGAAAAGCTGGTTAATTTTTTTTACGAAGCGTCAGAAATCTTGAAATTAGCTCGATTCTCTTTCATAGCCGCGCTTTCTGTGACTTCACACAACATTTAAGTAACTTGCAGTGATGTATAATCTCAAGCCTATCAGAATTAATCCATCAATATAGAATACAATCAATATAAATAAATTATTAGCATTAGTTAATATGACACGTTACTAGTTCTGTGAAGGAAGATCTAGAATTATTGGCGCTGATATAAATATATAAATGATTATTTCTCCTGTCCAAGCAGATAAAAGGTTATTGCTAACTCTATTCCTGTTTAAACAATTTCAAGCAATAATATTTAGAGTTCAAAATAACTGAAGCGCCTAGCTGGCACAGGATATTGCTTTGGTGTAGCAGATATCTGAAGAATTCTTTCATATCTCTTACAGACTAAAATATGCTTGTGAGACATATGGACGCGACATCACTTTAAAATTTGCAGTAACAATTGATGCAGTAGCAGTGATGGTCAGGCTTACAGAGTGTACTACTTAATACTTATAACCATCGGCTATATTCGCGCCAGGGCGCATCACTCTGTCTAGCGGTCATTTACTCCTCCTCAGATCCAAATGGTACCAATGTAGTCGTTAATGTTGCCCTAGTTATCTTGAAATTATTTTTTAGTCTATAGTTGTTTGCTTATGTTACAGGAGGCTCTCTTATCATAGCATGCGATCGAACTAGGTGACGTTTTAATTTTCGTGTCTAGCCTCAATCTGTCTTGAAAAAAGAAACGACTCAACCATGTTACCGAGCAGACAAGAACTGTAATGCGATCGGATGTAATCATCTTCCGTTGCTATCATCTTCCTCGATTTGCGACTTATTTTACTTATATAAGTTTTTTGGGGTTTTTTTTTATGTGGGGGGCTATTTTTCTTACTCTTTTTAGTTATTGCTGTTCCACTTCTTTATTTAAAAAAAAATGTTTAATTTCTTTAATTTCTTTATTTAAAATTGTCTGTCTCTTCCTTATATATACATATATATATATATATATATATATATATATATATATATATATATATATATATAAAGAAAGAGCAGTAAGATATATAATCCGGTGTTCTTATAGATATTTTTATTTTTACAAAATAGTGCTCAATGTAAATTTACAGAGCATTAATATTATAAATTGATTTATTTAAAATATGGATTTTTTTCGCTACACAGTTCTAACCATGTTTCAAAAATGGAAGCTAAAAGCTACGAATTTAATTTTGTAATTAAATTAAAGACATTAGTTCCATTTCATCCTCAAGCGAATTTTGGAGTAACTTTTAAAATTACTGGGTTTTAAAGACACAGCTAAAATCATAATTCACGTTTCCAAGGTTAGAGATAAATCTACTTCAACTGGACAAGGGGTGTCTGGGTGTTCATTAAGTCTGTATTATTGTATCCGTTATTAGCTACGTTTTGGTAAGTGGTAGGGATGTATTTTTCAATGAAATCTGACATCCGTTAAATGCATGTCGTCTGGATTTTTTTTAAATTTATTGTTAACGGCAAAAAAATTCTTCCGCCCTTTTTTTTTATTTGTAAATTTAAATATTTTGGGGAGTGTTTAGGATAGAATACGTTTTATTTAACTACGATTTGAAATATTTTAATTTTTAATTTTTATTATACTATATTTTTAAGAACAATTAAATGTATTAGAATCCCTTATAGTATGTAAAATTATTTTTACATCAAGTATAAGTATGTATATTAGGTTACAATGTTTTTTTTTTTTTTGTATTTAAATATTATTTAAGTAAAATTTATGACAATGACGGCAAAAATAGTTACTTAATTTCACTGATTTAGTAAACTTTTATTTTTTATATAAACCTAGTAATATATTGTTTCTCATGTAAGTACAAAGGACATGGGTCATTCAAAAGCTTACATCTTCTGGCATTTCATATTCATTTTATTTTACTGTAGGTGTTTTATTGGATTCTTTTAAGTGCGTGTAGTACTAAGTAAAAGAAGTTTAGGTTAGAATTCATTTTATTTAACTACAATTTTAATTACAACTTTAAAATATTTTCATTGTTAGTTTTAATAGACTATAATACTTTATAATAGAAGAAAATGTATTTGAATTACTTATAGTAAGTAAAATTATTTTTCCATATCATATTACGATTTTTAAACTTTTATATTTAAATATTATTTAAGTAATATTTATGGCACTTACTGCAAAAATAGCTAATTTTGAACACTATTATATTTGAATGTAATTCAGTATAACAATATATTTTGAATGCAATTGCATGCCTTCAGCTACAGATAAAATCTATTGTTGGTCATTTTGCTAGAAAATGTATTTCTGGTCATTTTACTATAAATAAGTATTGTTGCTAATTTTTTATATAAACATGTATTGCTGTTATTTTTACTATAAAAATGTATTTTTATACTTTGATAGTTTTGTTTGGTGGGGAGTTCTATAGCTGGGGCCCTTACAGTTGCTACCACCCGCGTTCAGAATAGACCTGGGAACAACAGCAATTAAGAGATGGTTCCATGCTCCTCAAAACCTCGAATCTCCTGATCAGAGGTCTTGCTGCCGAACGTCGTTTATCGTCATACCCAGGACTAAAATATTAAAAATGAAATGAACATATGTGCCTGTAAGACAATGTCGTCCGCACTCGTGCGTGTATGAGTCTATTAAAAGTTAATTACAGTCAAAAAGTCGCCTACAAAAGAAAATTAAAAGAACGTCAGGGTTAAATTAAAATAATGCGGTTTTGGATGCTATGTTATAAAGGGGTCCAATTTTTTTTAAAAGAAAGAAGCATATAAATATTAAATCATTATTTATTTACTAGCAGTTCGATCCTAATTTGGTGCTCCATACTTTCGGCCTTGTGCCACATCTAAGCTACGCTTAGAAAATCAACGAACTTATTTACTAGCATAGCGATAGCACTTAGAAAACAGCTTAATATCAAACTTCTATCTGGTATACATTTACTGACTTCAAATATAGCCAATGCCAGAGACGGAATAACATAATGTTGGGTCTATAGCTATAAACGAGCTCTAAATTTAAATAAAATACGCATAAATATTAAATCATAAATTATTTAGTATCATTAATAAAACTTATAAAACAGTTAAATATCAAACTTCTATCGATACAATAAACAAAGCCAGCAAAAATTAAGCAAATTATTCTAACGATATATTTTAGTAGATTAACGGCTTCAATAAAATGCTACCTGAAATGATGAATAATTAAAGATGCAACCCCTTCAATATGTAAATATAAACATTGCTAGATTATAAGATGCTGATTTAACTAGACAGTCTGAAGGTATTTAATGTGGTGCCCGTGGCATTTAGTACTTTTGCAATAAGTTTAATCGGGTACTTAAGAAAGCATATAATGGGATGTTTGGAAAGTGAGAAGAAATATTCTCCGTTCTCCAAGGCCCAATAAAGGCATTAATATATCCGTAAAATACTAACACCTTAACAAAATAGAAGGAATTACTATAATATGAACTCACAAAATGAATTATGCGTGATCATATTTTATATATAACACCGAGGCACTCTGAAAGATGCAATACACACACACACACGCACACACATACACTCCCCACATATATATATATATATATATATATATATATATATATATATATATATATGAGTGTGTATATATATATATATATATATTTACTAATTGTGTCACACAGTGCAATGCTAAACATTGTAAGTAGTATATGATGGGAACGAATCAAAAAGCTTTATGGTAACAACTCCAGGTAAGATAGGCAAAACCTGTGATATGTCTGGTTCCTACTTAAGGTACATTGGAACTGTATCCACCACGACAGGGAGCCAAGCCACAACAGAATCTGACGTCAACTTCCGTCGTGAGCTAAGCAGAAATTGACTATCCTCACCAATGTACTGTCACGTGAATCCCAAGAGCCCTTTAAGACATCAGTCAGTTCTTCCTGTAAAAATGGAGATAATCGCATTCGGTCGTCTTATTCATATAAACACTTTTATGATGCGCCAGTTTTTTGCCTTGGAAATCAGAATAAGAAATTTGAAATTTTACTTTAGCTCAACAACCCACTACTGGTCACTCTGCGAAGCACGTAAAACACTACGACACAGGTTACATCAAGTTTAATACTATACCTGTACCAAATAAGTGATTTCAGTATTTTGATTATATATTAGGTTGGTGCAAAAATAATGTCGTTTTCTCACATAGTAACATATGTGAGAAAACGACATTATTTTTGCACCAACCTTATACATATATATATTGCTTCAAACGTTATTTTTAGAGAATACTCAAATTTGAAATACACAAAACATTTTTTAAACAGTGTGTAATAGGTCAACCAAAAAGAAAATGTGCTCTCCGACAGGGTTCAAACCTTCCTCTGTCCCCCGTTTGTAGTAGGAATCGCTGACTTATCTAGCAGTCACCGAGAAAATCTGAATGGAGGAATATGTATTCTTTTAAAGGCTAAATAGAAGCTTGCTGTGTTTCATGGCAAACAAAGGGAGAAAACTACAGGGACTGCTAGAGAAATTAATAAAGGAAAGAGAGAAGCTTGGTTTCGTTTATTGGTTTATTTTGTTTTACGACATATCAACCTCAATAGATTATTTAATCCCGACAAGATTTTTAGGATAGTTTGGTATGAATAGAATATGTATTTTTTTTTTTTTTTATGTATTTCTTTTTTCGGAATGTATTCCTGGTAACTTTGGTTTTTTTTTCCAAAAATGTATTGTTGGAAATATTATTTTTCTCAATCTGTATTGTTGGTATTTTTACTATAAAAATCCATTTTTAAACTTTCATAGAGTTTCACCTCAGCTAACTATCTATGTCAGGGTGGATCTAGGATTAAAAGCAAAACCTTCCGATCAGAGGCATTGCTGCCGGGTGTAGTTTATCGTCATACCCAGGACAAAATGGAAAAGAAAAGACTAAGCATCAATTGTAAGATAATGTTTGGGTGTCAGCAAAAGAAACAGGCCAAAATACTAACTTCGAATTGGAAATGCCAAAATCAAGTAAATGCAAAAATTCAAATATATGGGAAGTGTTTTAACAGAAGATGGAGAATGGGACACCGGAATTGGAATAGACAAAGATGACTTCCAAAACCTAAAGAAAGTATTAAAAACAGAAAAAATCTCGTTAGAAGAAAGAAAAGTGCGCACAACTATGTAATATCAGTCTTCCTATATAGCAGTGAATGTGGGATACTTTCCTCACCTATGAAGAGATTTGAGACAACAAAAATGTGGTTCTTCCGAAGGATGCTGAGGATACCATGGACCGGATATGGAAAATAGAAAACAAAAAGGATGCTTATATAATCAGAAAGAAATCGTTTAATTTTCTAGGACACGTAATGAAGAAAGGAGACTTGGAAAATTTGACACCCACAAGAAATACTGAATGCAAGAGAGAAAGCGGAAAATATCGAGTAACCTAAGAAGCATTTGCAACTGGTTGTCAGAACAAAGATGAAGAAAAGACAAACCTTACCAAAACCAACAAAGGTTAGGAAGTTGTGGAGAGTCATAATTGCCAACGTTCTAAATGGACTTGTCACATATCACTGTAAAATGCTTGCATGAACTTATTTTACAAATTAAAGATCCATTCCTTTTTTGAAATAATGACGAAAAACAAAGACCAATGCGAAAACCTAAATATGAAATTCATTGAGGCATATCAATTCGGAGAAGGCTAGAAGAAAATTTCCAAGCTGTTTAACATATCCCGTTCCACTGTCTTATCCATCGTTCATAAACGGAAAGAAATTCGTACCGTTCTAATGTTTGCAAGATTGGTTATCCCAAGGCAGATTCCGACATGAGGCGTGACTAAAATCCCAAAGAATGTTTCGGCCAACCCGAAATCGAGCGTAAAGGATATCCAGACATATCTGAAGAACGCTAGTAGAGATGCACACGTCTCAACAATTCGTAGTACTTTGAACTGACAAGATTATTCACGAAAGGGCGGCATAAGAAAAGTTACCAGCGAAGAAAATGCATAAAAAGGCTCGTTTCGTATTCGCTAAAACGTTTTTGAATCGATTGAATGATTACTGGAATACAGTCATTTGGTGAAACGAAGCGAAAGTAAAACATTTGGGACGTAACCAGTTAATGTAACGTTTGGAGAAAAAGGTATGTAACACACGATGTAAAAACAAAATACCACCAGGACAGTGAATCCAAATCGTGAACGCATGATTTTATCGAGTAGCTTTTAGCCTAAAAATATCAATCCTCTGTTATTAGACTTAGTACGCAATTCAACTTCCAAAAAGACGATTCGAAAAATACTTTAAAAACAACCTCAGTATTGTTTCAGATGAATAAGGTTATGGAATTGCCTTCTAAATCGAATTCAATATTTGTGGTGTGAATTTAAAGGCTACAGAAAACATCTATTAGCAATGAACGGTGACGAAGAAACCTAGACTAATTGTTTAGTTTGAGGTGGTTGGATACATATAAAAATACTATTGTAATAAAATATTGATAATTATGCAAATAAATTATTAATAACAATAAATGTACTGAACTGATGTTTAGCATGTAAAGGGCGTCCCTGAAGTCTGGACACCGTAAGCAAAAATGCATATTTTCAAGAAACGAAATTTTCAACACTATTTTATTGAATTGGAAAATAACATCTTCAATAGGTTTTCCATCATTTGTGATGCAAAGGTTGATGCGTTTTGCCAGATTCGCGTGAACTCGATGCAATAACTCCACGTTGCACATTCACACTTTATGCGTTCAATCAAGGGTTTTGCATCTGTGATTTTCATTGAGTACACTTTCTCCTTTAGCATAACCCAGGAAAAGAAGCCAGTTCTTTCTTCTTTCGACAAAACCATGTTTAATCTGTAGAAGCAATATATATATATATATATATATATATATATATATATATATATATATATATATATATATATATATAGTTAATGTGATTTCCTGTGTATCCGGACTTTAGGGACACACTCTGTTATATGGCAGAGGTGAGGAACCCATACTACACTCTGATCCGGTATTTATTCACATTCTCACGCTTAAGCCACGTTAAACCGATACAAGATCGGTTTAACGTGGGTTGCTCATATGCATATATATGGACCAAGGACAAGAATTGATTGCCCTGTCCTCGTGACCACTGTCACGCTAGCGGTTATATTCTCCCCCACATACACACACACTTTTCTGTGTAATGACAGAGGTGCTTCCGCAGAGGTCGGAATCTTTTACTCTCTGCTGTTCAGATTAGATCTGGTAGACGGTTCATATATATGTATAATGCATACATACAAAATTAAAATGAGGCTTGTGGGTTTACCCTGATTAACTAATCAGTTATCAGACCTACGCTAAAAAAGGCGGAATTTTGATAATGGTAAAATGTGATTGAAATATAATCCTGTTTAAAATTGTATTATTATGTTTTTTTTATATTTTTTTCTAGGTCATCGGTGCAGCTATATCTTAGTTTCTGTGTGTTTCTGTTTAATGTTTTACTGAGTGAATTCTTTCTGGGAAAATGCTTATCAATTAAATGAAGGAACTTCTGCCCTAACTTAGTACTAACCATTTGCTTAAATGGGGTAGGGGGCGTACCAAATGATCTTCTTCTTCGATCATTATTAGCATGTTATCTATACTTGATTTCTATATATTTGTAATCACCATTTTTAAGGCATTATTATAAACACTACGATACTTATTGAAAACATCTTTATTAGAAGAGTTATTGCTAATCATATATTTTAAAGAGGGGGGTATATGTTTAATTACAGATGGAAGATGGTTACAGTTCGGGTAAATATATATTAGGTTGGCATTGACTTCCATATAAGGTTGAAATACATCATTCACAAGATCTAACGTAAAATCCAGAAAACCTACCAGTTTAACAAAAGTAGTGATTTTAACTTTAAGATTTAGGCTTTTTAATTCTCTGTGTATCATTTTTCTTAATTCGTTAACCTTAATTTTAGTAAATCTTTTGGGGTGCTTATGATGATGTTAGTGTTGATAAAATAGTCTTCTATAAATACGATGGTCTTATGTTAGTAAAAAATTCTTCTAAAATTAAGGTTGACAAATTACGAAAAATGATACACAGAGAATTAAAAAGCCTAAATCGTAAAGTTAAAATCCCTACTATAAAAAAAAATTGGTATGATAATAAATAATATCAGTACTAGTGCTCCCAGGGCCCAGCTAGACTATATTAATCGGGGTCAGCGTGCATTAGTAGAAATTTGATTCTATGCAAGCAGGTGCTTATTCACTCACTGCTCTTGTTTAAGAGATTTGGGTTGTTCATATTTTTTAGGATCGTTAATTTTTCAGAAATACTTAAATTACATCTGTCGCCTTTCCCGCTGAAGGGTTAAGCTTCGTTACATATTCCCAGGTGATGGTTGGGTTCTAAAAAAAAAAAATTGAGAGGGCAGTGCTGCTACAATATTTGATATTGCCTAATGTCATTTGGTAGTTGTAGAAGCACGATTTCCAATGGTTTTCCCTTGAGCCCACATAAAACTTGTCATCGCCATCATATTTTACTGCTACACCCGGTATATATATATATATATATATATATATATATATATATATATAGATAGATAGATAGATAGATAAAGTGAACATTGAAGTCAACACTCAGAGGCGACAGGCTGTTTCATGATAGGCACAATCGTCAGGCGGCCTGACGATTTCACCTAGCATGAAACAGCCTATCGCCTCTGAGTGTTGACTTCAATGTTCACTTTTATATTTTATACTTATATTTACATACGCTCCATCACTGATATTGAGCATTTTATCTCATAAATATAGCACACCTAAAACTATATTTCTTCATATATATATATATATATATATATATATATATATATATATATATATATATATATACCGGGTGTAATAGCAAAATTGTCCAAATTGTGCTACATCATAATAGTCCATCCCACAAAATGTTTATCTAAAAAATCACTAAACTAATTTTCATGTTTTCAGATAAGACGTTTAAACATCGTGATAGCATTGTGGTAAGAATCACTTAAAAACCATTTGAGTTATTCAGCTAGTAAGAGAACAGGTTAAAATTGTTTTGCGTCAGTCCCACTGTCTTCTCAACTGAGCAATGGTGGGAGGAAAAAGATCATTCAGACATTCAGTAATGGTACCAACATTCATACTCTGGCTTCCATCTTCAAAATCCATCCAAGAACCATCAAGAGAACGGTGAATAAGTTTTAAAAAAAGGGAACAGTAGAGAAGAAAACTGGATCAGGAGGTCACAACATTAAGAAGGAGCATGATTTCAAATTAGTGCTAAAGAGATCAATTAGAAAAGAGACAAATCAATCCATAAGACGCTTGGCACGTGAAAGAGTTGTTTCAGTTATGACAGTCCAAAGGGCAGTGAAAAAAAGGCTTGAAAATGAAACCGTACGTGAAACTTGTTAGTCCAGGACAGAAAGTTCGAAGGTTAAAGAGGTCGAAGATCATCTTGAATAAGTTGGAAAATGATCCTGGAATAATATATATATATATTAAACTTTATTTCAATCCCTCATAAAGTTAGCTATGATTAATTAATGATGAACATATCATTTTTGTTTATGGTCGATTTCATCACGATTCTTCTGTTAAGGTTGGAGAGTAATTACACAAAGTAGAGTCCAGTATGGTAATAAAATTCTCGGAAAATTCCAGTAATATATTTTTAATCATTTCTAAGATACAACGATTCAAAGCTTAATTTCACAATTGGACAATTTTGCTGTTAAACCCGGTATATATACAGGGTGCAATGGATAAATTGTCGTCTAAATTACGCAAAAATGTAAATAACATTGACATCTCATTTTAACAAAATTGCACAAAAATATCTTAAAAGAGAAAATTTATCCAATAAAATCGCCACTAGCTTCAACCACGGCCTCTGGACGACTTCTAAATCTTCTGCATCTCTTCTTCTTCTGGACTCTCTTCTTGTTTAAGTTGTTGAATGAGGCTATAATCCTTGTCTTCAGTTCATCTTTGGTGTTATAAGTAGTTTTCTTGATCTCTCGTTTAACTGCGCCCCACAAAATCAAGGGAGTTGAAGTCTGGGGAGTTAGGTGGCCATATTTAAGGGGTGATATGGTCGCAGAAACTGTCTGGGAGTCATGACAGGGTTCTCCTGCTTGTGTGCATAGTGCAGAGTCCTGTTGTCAGACATATTTTCTTCCAGCAACCATTCTCTTGATCCAGGGTAGCTCTACTTCCTCGAGGCATTGATGTAGGTCTCGGTGTTGAGTCTGAGGCTATAATAGAAGAGGAATGGAGGCAAAACGTCACCATCATTAGTGATCACTCCAAACATCTTCATAATCACCATTAGACTCATCCAACTCTTTCCGAATCCTCTGCACTGTCCTCAAGCAGTACTGAATGCTGTTTCCAAATTTCTGGCTAAGTAAATTAACTGACCCTACTATACTGTGCAGTCAAAATAATAACTAAAAAAAAAAAAAACGCGTATCCGCGAAATTAAAAAAAAATAAAATGACGTAAATTTACCCATCGCACGCTATATATATATATATATATATATATAAAGAAAATTTATGGCAAGGTGGAATATTGTTTATATTTTCATTACAGTTGTTATTAAGCATAGCATATTCTTGTATATAAAATTTATCCCACATATATATATATATATATATATATATATATATATATATATTAGGTTGGTGCAAAAATAATGACGTAATAATGTCGTTTTTTGACGTATTTTTAACGTCAAAAAACGACATTATTATGTCATTATTTTTGCACCAACCTAATATATATATATATATATATATTTGCTTGAATGTATGTGTGTGTGTGTGTGTGTGTGTGTGTACTAGCTTAACGGTGTTTTTGTATAAAAGTCGTTCTCCCTGATTGGAGTTTCATAATGTAAGCCCCAAATCTGTAACATTTCTAAAATTGCCCGTAAAAGCAACTCTAGACTTTTCAAGAATAATCTATGATTGCAAATGAACTCAGCGTCTCCTCCTGGTCGAAGATATATTTCCAAGAATAACAGATCAATATCTGAGTGAAAATAGATTTGTCTGCACTTTATAATCAGACTGAAAAGTTAAGCTAATGCTTTTGAAATAAGAAAGGAGAAAAAGTTTACAAGGTTTTAATTCAGGCTTTTTTAAAGATCCTCATTTATATGTCAATAATAATATTCATTAAAGCATAAAATACAGTCTCAAAAGTTGAATGCACGCACTCTTCGATCAACAAATTTAAACATACAGCGAAAAATTCGAGCATGAGAAATGACAGGCTATAGAACCATCTTAGGCATCTACTACGTAGACAGAGCATCACAAATGACACAATTCAAGAGACCATCAGAGAAGACCTCATGATGGCCGAAAGTTGAAATGGTATGGCCACATCACAGAAGCAAACAATCTGTCCACTACCATCCTACAAGGTACCACTTTAGGCAAAAGAAGAAAAGGCTGATTAAACTATGAGCCGACAAAGTCAGTCAGTGGACTGGTAGATCTTTCACAGATACCCAGGTAGAAGGTTATATTGAAGGGTAGTTTATATGGATAGGGAGGGAAGATAACAGTTTACTATAGACCTTAACAGGTTAGGATTGTAGTGATCGGGGAAACATCCTCTTGGGAGTTTGTTCCACAGGGCAGTAGTTGCCGGGAAGAAACTGTTTAAGTGGGACTTACTTCTCGCCGATGAAATACGGAGGAAATATGGGTGGTTTGCTATTATTAAAGTGGCATGGCGGGTTCTAGCCATGAATTCAACATGAAAGAACTCTTCCATGACATTAATTCATATAATATCCTATAATTTCTTAAAGAAATCGAACTGTAATTCAAAATATAACTTCAACAAAACTATAATATAAAACACACATATCACCGCCTCTAGTCCACACAAACATATATATGCACAAAAGCTGAGTATCATCTATCATATATTCAGCTATGAAAGCAAAATATATTTTTATTACTTCAAAGCTCCCATAGAAAATTAAATTTCGGCATTAAATGATCCATAAGGAGTTGATATGCCGTTAAACAAATCAAACAATCAACCAGCCAATCTCGTGGGGAGCCATTGTACCACACAAGAACAACTCAGATATGTAAGTATATAAATGGTTATATGCCTGCATAATTACTGTTACGTCATGCGTTTGTGATTGGTCGAGTAAGATGCATAAATTAACATATTGATCCATGTTCTTCTTCTTGGCTTAGCGCCATATCATGTTGAAACGCCGGTTCTCGTACGATCAGTGAAGTTAAGCAAAGTTGAGGCTGATCATACAAAGATGAGTAACCGCTTGAGAATGCCAGGTGCTGTCAGCTTGTATGTGCGAAGGACGCAATGGATAAGAATTGAGAATCGGAAAGCCGAGTTCCAATTGCAGTCCGGTTCTTTATATTCAATTACGCGCAAATACCTTTGGGAAAATTACGAATCCATCCCTTCTTCTCCTCCACCGGGTACGGGTTAATTAGTAGGACTTTTATCAGTAAATGAATATTATCTAAAAAAAAAAAAAAAGAAAAAAAAGAAAAAAAGATTCTTATAATTTAATATATTTTTCTGACTTTAAATGCTCTGGAAAGGGTCGATAGTCAGTAAAATACAAAACAATCAATGTTCTTCTTCTTTTCTTCTTCTTTTTCTCCTCCTCCTCCTCCTTTTTCTTCTTCTTTTCCTTCTTCTCCTCCTCCTCCTTCTTCTTCTAGGTTGTGTCCCTTCAGAACCTGGGCGATTATGGTTCTACACAATTCCCTGTCCTTTGCAGTGTTTACTAAATTTTATCTTTCTGTTATCTCTCCTAATCTCTGTTGTTCCAATGCGCTTCACTCTCTCCCTCTTGCCTTCAATATATCCCGTAAGTGTGAAATTTTTTAATTCCTCTTTCCTCATCACGTGCCCTAGAGATTTCAATTATTTTTTTCTGATTCTAAGTATAAGTATCCCTTTTGTTTCTATTTTCTCTAAAACTTTGTTGTTGCTCACATGTTCAGTCCATGGTATTCTCAGCATCCTTTTGTAGAATAATATTTATTTTGCCTCAAGTCGCTTCTTCATCTGTGAGTAGGTTGTCCAGTATTCACTGCCGCCATATAGAAGAACCGATGTGACATAAGAGTTCAGTACTCTTTGATTTCTTTCTAACAAAAATTTCCTGTTTCTTAATACTTTGCTTAACTTTTGGAAGACATCTTTGTCTATCCCAACGAGCCTTAGGAATTCGGTGTCGCATTTTCCATTACTACTAGATGTAACTGTAAGTTCTACATTATCAGTTCTTCTCCCACACTTTTCGCTTGCGGAACTCTGATTTGACTTTTTGCTTTCCAGTTAATTTTGATCTTCAAAAATTTAAATGAAATGTCAGTCGAAATCTTATCTTCTTAATTCCTATTTTTATTGTTCTTTCTCCTTAATAATGCTTCTTTTTTCTCATATTCCCTCACTATCAGTGTCGTAGTAGCTATATCGCCTTGCTTGGGGTGAAATTATTAAAAAAAAGTTTTATGTGACTTATTCGGTTGATTGTCACATGGAGTTCACATTCGTTTGCACTTGGCTTCTTAGACAGCGCTATGAAAATTAAGCTACCGAGGTTTTCCGGTATATCACCATTGTTGTATATTTGATTTATAATTGTAATATTGTCAATGCCGAAATCATCTGAGGTTGCCAACATCTCAATTACAATTCCATCTGGTCCTGCCTCTTTGTTCTTGTTCAGTTTAACCAGTGTTGATTTTCACTTCAGATTTTAATATTTCTGGTCATTCGATATTTCTGTCCGCTGCGAATTGTCCTCTTTTCTCATGGAAGTGTTCTCCGATGTACTCGTTCTATCTCTGAATCATTTTTCTTTCTCTAATATCAGTGTCCTGTCCTTGGATTTTTTGCATCCTGTTGATGAGCAAGTCTTTTGTCCTGTTCTCTTATTCGTTTATGCATATCTGCTTTAATACTCATTCTGTCTATATCTACACATTTTTTATTGAGTCATTCCTCTTTAGCCCGCTTGAATTTGTTCCTAATCTCTTTGCGAAGTGTCCTATATTCTGTACCATGCGTTGGTATTGATTTTTGTTTCCTTTTCCATCATGTCGAGAATTTCATCTGTCATCTATTTTTTCCGTTGTCTATTTTTCTGTAGGATGATCTCGATTGCTGATCTTACTAAAGCTTCTCTTAATGTGATCATTCGATGGGTACCATTGAAACCATTTTTCTCTACGTTCATCATGAGTCTGTCGTATTGCAATTTGAATGTAACCATGACCCTCTTCTATTTCCATAGTTTCACTCTACGTTTACACATCACTAGAAGGTGGTAACTCCTGCAGTCGGCAATTGTTTTGGAGTGTAAATCTGTTGTTTCGTTTCTTTTTTTTTTGCTTTTTTTTTTTTTTGCTTGTTTGTTTATTTCCCATTCTAGGCTTCTTAAAGTAAATATATGTCCTAGGTGTTCCTGAAAGCAGGTGTTGGCTAATACCTGATCATTCACCGTGTATCACTGGACCCATTTTTCTCTATGTTCATTACGAGTTCCCCGTCTAAATTTACTAACTATTTCACCATCTCTATCCTTAAAAGCTTTGGCATTCAGGTCTCCAATGACGACTGTAATTTCTTGCGATTTGCAAGATATTTTTAATACTCATAAACACTAACGAGATGTCTTACGTTACTGGAATGCAGTAAAATCGAATTTGATCTTGAAGAATTTGCAATGGCTTCAGTCCCTGGATCTTTTCTATAAATATTTTCATGGTAATGTTTCTTCTGAGTTTTCGTCTTTGGTACAAAGACTTTACTAATTCTTCATCGGATTAGAAATTAATTTTTGCTAAGGTTCGGATGATTTTAAACATTAAAATATTCTGTAATTAAGGTTGGAGAAATCATGTCAAACATCATTTTGCCATATGTTTTCGCTTCTGTGTTCTTTATGCTCCATTAACTTTTGCCAACAAATGGAAGATTTCTTCTGCTATTTGTCTTGCTAGTTGTCCTGGAATGCTCTATTCGCAAAAATATCGATTCTACTTCTGACTCCCTGTTTTATTAATTTTATCACGTGTCTTTCCGTTTTCATTTTTTGGCAGTTTTCAATTCTCGAGCAAGATTTTTCCAATTTCTTCACATACTTTCCTTTGCTATAATGTGGCCTACAAGAAACCGTTATGTCCATAATTTAATAGATTTGTTTACCTACATCAACTGTCGGGTTTTGTTGATTGAATGGCGTCGTCTGTTTGAATCTCACAGGCTTACTCTATTTATTATTGTTTACCTCTGAATCGCCGTTGTAATTGCTGTTGAGTTTTTGGCAACTTTCCTAATCTTAACCTTTGACTACAATCTTCTTCGATTCTTTATTTTCTTTTTATCATTGTCTTCTTTCATCTTTTTTCTTCCTTATCAACATCATCATCTCTAGTTCTTTTCATTCCTCTTTTCTCTTTCTTCTTTTCCTTATTATCATTATCATTATTATTATTATTATTATTATTATTATTATTATTATTTCCATCCGTCTCTTTTTGAAGTAGATCTAACAATCGGGAAGAGATCATTACAAATGGCCACAGATCCTGTCATTTCTTAAAATCTCTACATCAACAGAACTTTTTTTTCAAATTTCTCTCTATCGCAAGCAGTTAGTGTTTTCTGAAGTATTTCAGTTCAAATCGCATTCCCAATTTACCCTAACTGTTCCAAGGGAGTCCACAATAGTAAGAACAACTTCTATTTACTTAAACTCCCACAATTGTGATTGATTTATATTTCATGGTTTATCAACCCTTTGTAAGTTATTTAAAGCTGAAACTTATTTTGTATTGCAAGTTTAAGTCTTTATTTGTTTGCGAATGATTTATTGCAATGACACTGAATTTTTCAGATACATGTCCTACTAATTAACACATAGCTGGGGAGAGAAGAAGGATTCATACCTTAATCCCAAGAGTATTTATGTGTAAGCGAATGTAACGAATCTGACTGGAATTCAAACCCGGATCTCTGGTTTCTCAGTACGAGCCGTTATACACCAACCTCACATCCACAAGCTCCCACAAGTTATCTTATGTCTCAGGCCTCAACCGTTCCTTTTTATTCTTCTTTCTCATCTACCATTGTACCCTTCGGTACTGCTATATCGATGATCCAGCACCATTCGTCATCCTTCTGGATAGTGCTTAATAATAATAATAATAATAATTTGTCGCAGGAGTCAACGGTGATCCGCTAGGCCGTTCTCCCGTAGAGATGTTATTCCATTGTATTCCGGTTGAGTTGAACTTTGCAATCGCTCCAATTGTGAGTGACTCGGGTTATTATTATTATCATTATTTGTGGTGAAGGGTCCCATAGTTGTCTCTCCTTCGAACTTCTTCTTTGTGACATGTCCATTCCATGGATGTTGGGATCATGGCTCTCTACAGCTTCATGTCCTTTGTAGCTCTCAATAAATTTTCCATTTTCGCCATCTCTCCCAAATCCTGGTCTATCATCGAGTCACTCAACCTCGTCAGGTAAATTATGTGTCGCTTTCCTCTGTCCCTCTTACCTTCAATCTATTCTGTAAGTATTAAATTTTTCAAAAGCCTTATTTCCTCATTATGTGCCCCAAAATTTCAACTTTCTCTTCCTGGTGTTAATAATAAGTATCATTTTTGTTAACATTGTCTGTAGAACTTTGCCGTTTCTCACATGTTCGGTCTATGGTATAACTTGGCTTCCTTCTATAGAACCAGATTTCTGACTTGACGATAAAGGAAATTATCCAACCTTAATTATCGACAGTAGTCAAATTGCATTGAATAATGTTTCACTACAAGTTTAAAAGTTCGTCTGTTTTTCTTTACATTATTATTATTATTATTATTATTATTATTATTATTATTATTATTATTCTTTTTTCTGGTGTGTACTCCTTTCTTTCCGGATCCCGGCCAGAGACCTAAGATCACAAATGGCATCATGACATTTTCCACTGAGCAATTTTGAAAAAAAATCACACATATTTTACATAAAGCCCTTCGTAAGGTGTAGGCAGTACTCGTGAGAAAAATCTTTTGTATTTCTTTAAGGCTTGGTCTAACAGGAATCCCTTCAATGAGTCTATGAGATTTTTTTCCCAATAAATCCGAGAGTTCCAACTACAATTAGAACTGATGTTCTCATTTGTCAGATTTTGATTTCAACGACCTTGAAATTTTGATAACTTTTTGAAGATCTTCAAAGATACATCACAGTCTGCAGGGATTGACATATCAATAAATAGATACTTTTTGTTTTTGCTGTCTCTAATGACGATGTCTGGGCGATTAGCCTTGATTGTTCTGTGTGTATTCCATAAAATTGTTACAGGTCCCATCCCGTAACCAGGTTTGGGTGCTGTTTCGTAAAATTGCAGATATTGGCTCACTCTGTCATGCGGGTTTTATATTAGTGGGTGACAATACCGTGCAACCTGATACAATTGTTTCTAAATATTTATCACAGAATCTGCATTTTGGACTAACACAATTTTTCAGTATGTTTGCTTGGTAATTTATAGTTAGTAAGCATTGATTCTGTGCATCAAGAATAAAACCTTTGGTTTCAACTTTTAACCCTGTGCTGATGGGGGCACGTATTTTCTCTACATCAGTTTTTTTGGTACGGTCAGAGTATTGACCGCAAAGCGGTTTATCTTCCAATCGTTTCTCTATCTCGACGGTTGCCTTTGCTTTCTTTTTTAACTATTTTTCAGCTTCAATCGGTGTATTGTGCTTTACTTTTTTTCACTCATCTGAAACTCCATTCTGAACCTGTTGACTTCCTTTATTACTGAATAAAGTTGCTTACTACTTTCATGTCCTTTGACACATATCAGCCAGTCTTATGCAATTTCCAGGTGTCTTTGAAGGCCAATTCTTGTAGTTTTCTAAGACAGTTCTAGTTAAACTAATCCTCTGCCTCCTTCAAATCTGGGCACATACAGACATCAGCTTTGTGATGATGCATACGGTGGCAGTTGAGAAGCTTTCTCGTTTTGGTGTCCATTCGCAATGGTCTAGTTAAGGATGTTGAAGCTGTATTGCGCCGCAGTGACAGCCAAGGTGTTTATAACTGATATTCTGTTTTTGAAAGTCAGCTCGATATTCAGTACCAGACACATGCACCTTACCTTCTCCTCCATTTGGGGTACGCTGTATTCCATCTCCTTCGCCAATTCCTAGATACTTATAGGCTTCTTCTTGTTACAGTTCCCTAATCTTTGTTACAAAATCTAAATCTATCAAGTGTGTTTCTGTAATTCCCTTTCTTGAATGTCATTTTCTCAATTTTATCTAATCTGAAATCCATACTTATACTGAAACATTTTACAGTACTGTGGCGACCCTTCAACTCATTGTCGTCTTTGGAAAAGATTTTGAGATCAGCCATGTAGAGTAGGTGATTGAATAATTTCTTGTTTAGTTTGTAACCATAGCTATTATTGTTTAGTTCATGCTTAAGGAGTCATTAAGGACAGACAAAAGAGAAGAGGTAACAAGGAGAGTCTCTTTGAAAGATTCCTCTTCGGATATTCAGGCGGTTGGAGATGGCAATACCTCTGGTGGGATTTAGGTATAATGTGGTTTTCTACATTACCATGCTGTGTTTAAGGAACGGAGGAGACTTTCTGCATTGGGGTTATATTCCTTTGGGCTGTTCCAAATATTCTCCCAAAATTTCTGTACTTTGTCAATAGATGGTGGCTTTTTGACATGTATAGCTGCTTTACCAATTTCTTTGTAAAATGTCTTAAAGTCCGTTTGGAATATTTTATTTTGGCGCTAGAACCTACAACGTTTTTTTTTGGGGGGGGATTGTGTCGTCTTGTTCTTTGTGCCTTTAACTGCAGTTTCTGTTTCAGCATTTCCTTGATTGATGGAATTTCATTTAGTTATTTAATTTTATATTTCCGCTTGATCTTCTTGCATTTGCGTGTTGAGACATTTGTGTTTCTAGTGATCTCATCTAATATCGAAATCTTACATGTGATTTCCCTTATTTCTCGCATCAGTTTTGCCTTCCAAGCTGGTTCTCCTTGTCTGCTGTTTAATCTTTTCATTGTCTTCACCTCAAGCTTCCCAGTGGCTACTAAAAATGTTGCGTATATGACATTGTTAACTTCTGTGATGTTTCGCAAAGGTTTGTCCGTTAACAGTGTTTCCAGTGCAGCGTTATATATTTACAAAATTTCCTTATTGAACTTAATTTAATTTAAAGAATTTTTGGGAGCTGGTCTCTGTCTAAAATTTGTGTCAGGGTTACTCTGCTGAGTACTTGGATGATGTGGTTTTTCAATTCGGTTTGGATAACTGCAGGTTATATCACATGTAGATTTTTCGGTCTTACTTTCTGGAATATTATTTCGTATTTCATTTATTTTAGTTTTTACCTCATCCTCAGTAATATTATTCATTTCTACTCTCATCTCTTTTTTATTTGGGTGATGAGTTATTGTATTTTGTCTTATATCTAGTTTTATCTTATCTATTTCTGCACTTGAGAGTCTTTTGTTTCCCATGATGTCCCTACGGGAATTGGCAAGCATATTTGGGTTGAGCTGAGGCCTATTTCACTTCCTACAATAGTTCTCCATATCTGGTATGTCTGATTCGTGGTGTTCTTTTCGTGTGCGGTGAAAAAGGATGTTCTTTTCGGGTGCTGTGAAAATAGATCTTATGACTTGTTGATACTCTTCGCCAGACCATATCGTTTGCTTTCTTTTTATTTGTTGATTTGGTATTGAGTCACTTAGTACAAGGTTGGAAATAGTCCGGTTTTGGTGACCAAGTGTCTCTTCGCTGTAGGAAGTGCTTGTTCAAGTGACAGATTTTTCAACCCCAGACTGGTTCATCTCTGAGGTACGCGGCCCTTGTCGACCCGGATGATGGCCGATCGGCTATGAAAAATTTTCGCAGTCATTGAGATTCGTAATTTTTTTTTTTTTTTTTTGCGTTTTATTCTTGACTGACAAGGAATGATTTTGTTCAGGGTACCACAGCCCTAAAACGACTGTCCTGTCCCTGAAGTAAAGGAGGGTATATTCAGATGTCCATGGTTAAAGAGTTGATTATTGAGTTCTGTATTCATTAAGAGCATAGAGAGTTATACTAAGTTTTAATTTAGTATGTCTCAGTGACCATTGCCAGATGAAATATCAGAAGTGGACATGCAGTATTACAAAAAAATAACTTAAAATGATAAAAGTAAAGTCAAAAACGAAATTAAAGAAAAATGTAATTTCAAATGGTATTTAATTTATTATTATTATTATTTTTATTTTCTTTGATTTCTGGCGTTTACACATTTCTTTCCGGGTCCCGCCCAGGGACCTAAGGTTAGAAATGGTATCATGACACTTTCCACTGACAAAAAAAAAAAGAAATTACATAGATAAAGCCCTTCGTAAAGTGTGGGCTGTACTTGTCAGAACAATTTTTTGTATCTCCTTGAGGCATGGACTTCCAGGAATCCCTTCAATTAGTCTACTGCAATCTTTTCCAACCTGTCCTAGGGCTCCAACTACAACAAGGATTGTTGATGTTCCCATATGCCACATTTTCGAGATTTCTATTTCAAGGTCCTTGTATTTTGACAGCTTTTTGAATATCTTCAAAGATACATTGCAGTCAGCAGGGACTGCCATATCAATAAGGAGGCACCGTTTTTGTTTGTGGTCTTTAATAACAATATCTGGGCGGTTGGCCTTGATTGTTCTGTCAGTGTGTATTGTGTAGTCCCATAGAATTGTAACAGGTCCTATCTCCGTAACCGGGTCTGGGTGGTGTTCATACCAGTTTCTTTCAGTTTCCTTCCCGTAGAAGTTGCAGATTTTCCAGTGCAGATATTGTCCCACTCTGTCATGTCGGGTTTTATATTCAGTGGGTGCCAACATCGTGCAACCTGATACAAGATGATTAATCGTTTCTGGATATTTATCACAGAATCTGCATTTTGGGCTGACACAATATTTTAGTATATGTGCTTGATAATTCCTAGTTAGAAAGCATTGGTCCTGCGCAGCAAGGATAAAACCTTCAGTTTCCGCTTTCAACCCTGCACTGCGTAGCCACTGATGGGTACGGGTTTTGTCTACATCAGCTTGTTTGGTACCGGCAGAATATTGGCCATGAAGTGGTTTATCTTGCCATCGCTTCTGTATCTGGTCGGTTGCATTCGTCTTTGCTGTCTTTTTTAAGTATTTTGCAGTTTCAGTCGATGTATTGTGCTGTAGTTGCATCTCTACGCTCATTTGAAACTCCATTTTGAATTTGTTGGCTTCTTTCATTACGGAATAAAGACGCTTACTACTTTCATGTTCCTTGACGCATACCATCATCCAGTCTTCTGTAGTATCCAAGTAACTTTGGAGGCCAATTTTTGTAGTTTTGTAGGACAGTTCTAGTTGAACTAATCCTCTGCCTCCTTCGGATCTGGGCACATACAGACGATCAACATCAGCTTTGGGATGATGCATGCGATAGCAAGTGAGAAGCTTTCTCGTTTTGGCGTCCATTCGCTTAATTTCAGCTATGGTCCAGTTAAGGACATTAAAGCTGTATTGCACCACTGGGACAGCCAATATGTTTATAGCTGATATTCTATTTTTTGAGTTTAGTTCAGTATTTAGTACCAGACGTACACGCCTGTAGTACTCTTTTCTTATTTTTTCCTTCATTTGGGGGTGTTGTATGCCATCTCCTTCGCTAATTCCTAGGTACTTATAAGCTTCATCATGCTCCAATTCCCTAATCTTTGTGACAAAATCTAAATCTATTAAGGGTGTTTCTGTAATTCTACCTTTCTTGAATGTTACTTTTGCACATTTATCTAATCCGAAGTCCATACCTATATCGTCACTGAAGTATTTTACAATATTGAGGAGGCCTTTCAACTCATTGTCGTCTTTGGCAAAGAGTTTGAGATCATCCATGTAGAGTAGGTGATTGAATATTTTCTTATTTATTTTGTAACCATAGCTACTGTTGTTAAGTTCATGTGTAAGAGGGGTTAAGGATAAACAAAACAGAAGGGGTGACAGAGAGTCTCCTTGAAAGATTCCACGTCGGATATTCAGACGGTTGGATATGGCAGTGCCCCCGGTGTGACTAAGGTATAGTTTTGTGTTCCACATCCCCATGCTGTGCTTAAGAAATTTTAATACCACAGGGGAGACTTTGTACATTTCCAAAGTCTTAAGGATCCAAGAATGGATTGCTTTACGATAATCAATCCACGCTGCACTGAGATTTCTGCGTCGTCTCCTGCAATTTTCCAGGATCATTTTATTTATCAGAAGTTGATCTTTGCAGCCATATGAACCTCTTCTGCATCCCTTCTGTTCCAGCGGAAGAATACTGTTTGTTTCGAAAAAGGAATAAGTACGGTTCGTCAGTACAGACGTGATCAACTTATACGTTGTGGAGAGACATGTTATCGGTCTATAATTTTTCGGGTCGTCTGTTTCAGTTGTTTTTGGTATGAGGTATGTAATACCTTCAGTAACCCATTCCGGGATTTTATTGGGATTATTTACAAGCGTTGAAAATGTTTTTGCAAGAATTTCATGGCTAGATGAGAAATGATACAGCCAGAAATTGGGCAACTTGTCATTTCTTGGGGATTTCCATTTTTGGGATTTCGTTAGAGCTTGCCTAACATCATCTGTGGATATATTTTCCCATTCTTGCAGAGGTGTATCCAGCAGTCGTTCTTCTTCACGCCGTATCCATTCTGCATTTGGGTTATATTCCTTTGGGCTGCTCCAAATATTTTCCCAAAATGTCTGTACATTATCAATCGATGGTGGCGTTTCGACATGTATAGATGTTTTTCCAATTTCCCTGTAAAATTTCTTAAGATCTGTTCGGAATATTTTATTTTGGCGATAGAACTTACAACGTTTTTCGTATCGTCTTGTTCTCTGTGCCTTTAGCTGAAGTTTCTATTTCAGCATTTCCTTGATTGATGGAATATCAATTAAGGATTTAATGCTATATTTCCGCTTTAGGGTTTCTGGTGAGCTCATCTAATATAGAAAGCTTACATCTGATTTGTTTTATGTCTTGTATCAGTTTGGTTTTCCAAGCTGGTTCTCTGTGTTTGTTAATTTTATTTATTGTCTTGACCCCAAGCTTCCGAGTCGCTGCTAAAGCTGTTGCGTATATGACGTTGTTAACTTCTGTGATGCTTCCCGGTGGTTTATCTGTTAACAGTGTTTCCAGGGCAGCATTGTATATTTTCACGATGTGCTTGTTGGAATTCGTCATATGGATTTTCGGGAGCTGGTCTCTGTCTGACAATTGTATGAAAGTTACTCTGCTGAGTACTTGGATGACGTCATTTTTCGCTTAGGTGATTTCAGCTTCGTGCTTTTCAAGGAATTCTAACTTAATGTACCTGGAGTCATCTTCAGTGACAATTTCTGGAGAACTGCAGGTTGTGTCTAAGGTAGAGTCTTGGGTTTCATTTCCTGGGGATTATTTCGTATTTCATTCGCTTTAGCGTCCACATCATCCTCTGTCTTATTTCTACATTCGTATCAATGGAGTTTGAGTGATGGGTCATAGTATTTTGTCTTATATCTAATTTTATCTTATCTATTTCTGCCTTTGAGAGTCTGTTGTTTCGCATGATATCCCTACGGACATTGGCAAGCATGTTTGGATTGAGGTTAGGTCTTATATCATTTCCCACCATACTTCTCCATATTTGGTATGTTTGATTGGTGGTGTTCTTTGCTGGGGTTTCGAGTGCAGTGAAGAAGGATGTCATGACTTCTCGATACTCTTCGCGGCTCCATTTCGTTCGTTTACTTTTTACTAGTCGATTTGGTATTGAGTCACTTGGTTTAAGGTTGGCGATAATCCGGGTTTGGTGACCTAGTGTCTCTTCGTGTGTGGAAGAGTATGTTCCAGTGACAGACTTTTCGTCCTCAGACTGGTTTCTCTCTCAGGAACGCGGCCCTTGTTGTCCCGGTTGACGGCCGATCCGGTATGAAATATTATTCGTATTCATTGAAATTGGTAGAGATGCGTTTTAACCTTGACCTCCAAGAGGTAATTATGTTCAGGTTACCAGCTTTAGGACGAGTCTCGAAGAAGGTCCAAGAGCACGCCCAGACAATGAGATTGTGGGTTTATTAATATATCGAAGTTAGAATAGTTCATAACAGTGTATGGTATTCAGTGGGGTAGACAATACTAAGTTTTAACTTAGTATAAGTCAGAGTGTCCACTCCAAAGGGGATAATTAGATTTTAGTATATAGACATGAAAAAAAAATGAAAAGGAAAGGTGAATTGCATGGCACAAGTGACTTTCCACAAATGTTCAATTTTCCGTCGCCAATGACAGATACTTATCAAATTTTATGGGGTAGGCTGGACTTATACTACAGATTGGTAGGAGGGAATATCAAAGAATTCATTCAACAAAGGGGTAGGAGCAAGGGAATAAAAGTTATACTTTTCCGGTCATCTCTCAACCTACTAGCCGCTAAAAGATATATTTTTAAATTTTCACTCAAAGAGATGATAGTCAAGGGGCAGAGCATTGTAGGAAATATAATACAATATGATCCCTGTCAATGCGGATACATACACATGTACATTCTATATATATATATATATATATATATATATATATATATATATATATGAGAGAGAGAGAGAGAGAGAGAGATATTAGCAAACATGTACATATACACGCACCGACAGAGATATGGGATGCCTAGAGTAAGAGAAAAAAAAATGTTTAAAGTGAAAAATAGACACGGATGTCAGCTTAAGGTCGTGGGGGGGGGGGCTTAAAAATTGAAATACAAGTTAAAACAAAAAAAAAGAGGAGAGAAAAGGAAACTGAAAAGAAAGGAATTAACTTGAGTCAATAGGATTTAGAATCATATCAAACTACAGGAAAAGTATCATTCAAAGATGCTACATTTACCATTTCTTACAACTTCGGAGCATGGCACAAGTGACTTTTCACAAATTATTATTATTATTATTATTATTATTATTATTATTATTATTTTGGCTGTTGTCGTTGTTGCTTAATCTACAAAGATAGGAAAGTTTGCTAGAGATTGAACGAAAATACCAGGTCTCCCCATCCAGTGAATTGAGTTGGCAATTTTTTATCATGATGCAAGAATTCTTCGGAGTATACGAGCAGTTCAAAGGAGTTCGGTCCAATATTTTTATTGGCCCTAATTTTTTGCAGTCACTTCGGAAGTTCAGTACCGATGCTGTCCAATCACCAACAATAATTATTCTTTTTTATTGATTTAATTGTTTGTTTTTACGGCTGATCAACTGCCGAAACATTTGTTATATAAACAGAATAATCCCTTTTTTGCCAATAGATATTGCATTAACAATTTTTGAGAATAGTAATGATTTTTCCAGATACATGTGCTCTTATTTAACCCATAGCTTGGGAGGAGGAAATGGATTCATACCTTTCCCAAGGGTATTTGCACTTATGTACATGTAACGAACTCGTCTGAAATTCGAACTCGGCTCTCAGATTTCTGATTCCAAGCTGAAAACCATTACACCATCCACGCATCCTCTACAATGATGGGGATTACTTCCACTCTCTTCCTTGACCAATAATATGCCATCCCTAATACATGGTTCTAACATTTCATGGAACATTTGTATCGCATGGTATACGACTTAAAAAAAATGATTATTAACGTCAGCATCTCAAACTCTTAAGCAGTTTGAATCTGATCACAGATTATTTATAACTAAACTGACAACACCAGACAACAAAATAGTATATGAAAGGGTAATATTATATTCTCCAATAAACTAGAATTCAAATAGATATCAATAAATCTTTATCAAAACAACATAAAATAATCAAATAATGTTATTATATATATTAAATGAAGCGTGTGAGACCATTGCAAGAATATCTGGAAGGGAAAAGATATATCCATGAGAAGTAAATACGGTGTTGAAAAATTGATACCAGAAGGAAGCAAACAGAAAAGGAAGAAAATAGAAGGGGAAATACTAAAGAAAAAGAAGAGACAAAAAGCAGAGCTAATTCTTTCAGAAACCAATATCTTAAGAAATTTGGGAACGAAATTAATGAAGCCAAACAGCAAAGACAATGTGTTAAAATGTGTAGAAAATGGAAAAATTAAAATAACATTATGTAATGAAAAGCAACACAGAAGAAATGACCTCGTCTCAAAAAAAAAAAAAATACTTTCAAACCTGACCACAGTAAAACCCACAGAAGTAGAAGATATACCAAATATACATTCAATCATTCCAAAGTCCACCCCTAAACATAATCAATAATGAACCTAATTATGATGAAATTAAGAAAACTATTAAAAACTAAGAAATAATAAAACATCACTAAACTTTAGAAAATAGCTGACTTTCTCCGCGAATTCAATAACAAGTTTTTTGAATTTTATGAAGAAAGTCTAGAATCAGAAACGTATCACTCAAAAATTATGTTTATCACACATCAATGAACGACGGAAACCAAAAAGGTTGCCCTAAAGGCCGTCAAACATACAGAGGTATTTCAGTTGGATCCATTATGGCGAAAATATTAATAAACATTGTTTTCACTAGATTGTCATTGTTTTATGAAAGTCAAATCTTCACAATCCAGTTTGGTTTTCGTTCGGGTATATGTCAAATAACTCTCAGAAATTACCTACCTCCCTAATAGGAAATTGTATACCTATGTCGACCTCACAGCAGCATATGACTGCATCAATAAAGACTTTCTCTTCTCATCCATTATAAAGATTCATCCAAGTTCTGAATGCCCTGAATGCATTGATCTAATAGATGAACAAAAATCTTACCTGTCTGGCGAGAACCCCCAATAAGGAAACAAACCTTATCAGGTGTACAAGGATGAAATGAAATTCCCAGTTTATTTAGTCTTTTCTCAAACTATGAAGAGATGGCCACTGATCATAAGCATTCCATACCACATCCCAAACGAATTTACTAATAGAAGAAAACGATCCTGCTTTTCCCCTCCTGATGATGAGGATGTTATGCTGGCGATAAAGATATTTATAGTTGGGATAAGAATGATCTTGAATTGAAAATCAACATCCTCTACTAAGTGCCCCAATAAACAGCACTCAAGATAAACCCTAAAAAGCAATAAATATAATCTGGAATTGAAATGAAAACAGTGATGACATATACTCTAAATCTATCATAAAAATTAAGCGTATGGAATTAAACACTAAACATTTCAAATACATTTGTGTATGGATCAATTATAACAAATTAAGTATGAGAGATAAAGGAATTGGACACAGAATATGTTAGACTAAAGGTAGTTTCGCCCAACGCCGCAAATTGCTAAAAAAAAAAAAAAACATTAACCTGTAAACTCGAGTCATGTTCATAAATTGCCTAGTCAAATTCAGACTTTTATATGGGTGTCATCATACATGGCGCCAAACACGTTGAGAAATAACTAAACTGTTACCTGTATACAACCGCGTTGTCGGATCAATGGTTAAAAATGGCTTTGAGCGAGCGAAAACTATGGATTTTTGTAAAGAACACGTTTCTTCGAACCTTCAGGACTGGCGCTACAGAATCACAAACAAAAAACTGTACCAAATAACAGAAACGATATCACTTGAGGACGTCCAACAACAACAACTAAAATAGATTAACACACACACACACACACACATGTAACTCGAAAGGAAAATAATTGTAGTTGGAATAAGAATGAATTGGACTCAAGATAAACCCTAAAAAGCAGTAAATATAATCAGGAATTGGATTGGAAACAGTGATGACATATAGCCTGAGTCTATCATAAAAAATTAAGCATGTGGAATTAGTAAATGCTAAACACTTCAAATATTAGGTTGGTGCAAAAATAATGACGTAATAATGTCGTTTTTTGACGTATTTTTTAACGTCAAAAAACGATATTATTACGTCATTATTTTTGCACCAACCTAATACTTTGGTGTATGGATCAGTTATGACAAATTTACTATAGGAGATGAGAAAATTGAATATAGAATATGCTCGACTAGAGGTAGTTTCGCTCAACACTGCAAATTCTACCACGCTACTTTAAATAAAAAACTGAGGAAGAAAAGACCCATCAATACTGAAAAGACTGATAACAGCTACTGAACTTGAGAAACTTATTTTCCAGAAAAAATAATTGAAGAGATAAATATTATAAATTTCAACCGACATTAGGAGTAGCTGCTTGGTCAATGAATACCAAATATTTCCTTATAAGGCAACGGCTAATGTTACCATCACAATTATTATTTATTTTTTATCTCTATTCATATTTCTAATCATATTATTATCCGGAATTGTTTATTTTAAAGAAAGTCAGTATTTCCAAAAGATCTTCGGCTATTTGTACCAAATGACACTGGAATTGGCCTGTTAAAAGTCTCAATTCGCCTTCTTGAACAACGTCTTTTATTTCTCTAAATTGTGCTGTTGTTTTCCAACTTGTTTTCTTTTCACTTTTGCCATTATAGCCATTTCTTCTCCTTTTTTTTTTTTTTTTTTTACAGTTTTGTTTATTTTATGATTCCTGGCGTACGGTGGATGGAAAGATAATGATGGCGATAGAATCTTTTTCGTTTCTGTTCGACGGACAGAATTGTTTCGGAAAAATATTCCCGGCGCGTAAAAAAAATTGAACGCCACCTCTAATGCAGACCGACACATTCCTCACACAATCCCCCTGACATCCGCCTCCGTTGACGCTCGAGTTCACAACAGAAGTCCTATCAATGAAATCGCTGAGACGTGAAAGAGAGAAAGTTAAATTGCACAAATAGTCATTCGTTGGATGGCAGCCATTTGCAAGCTTCCTAAAATGGTATCAATAATACCGAAATCATCGTAAAAACAATCGACTGTCCTTTTATTACAACTGTTCTAGGCTTATTATCAAAATTATTTGGCAGCGACGCCGGAGAATAAAAGACATTATGTTTCCTCAAAACTAAATTATCTTTCGTCATATTTAGTGAAAATATAATTATTTGTTCAAGTGTGTCAGTAATTACTGGTACCCTATTACTTTATATTTTTGAATTTCGAAACCCTTTGAAAAAATTGATACATATCATTTTCTGGATTGCTTTCTTTCTTTCTTTCTTCCTTTCATTCTTTCTTGATTAATTAAATTGCATTTATATTTCTGTTGCTCCTATTGGAGTTTTTATTTAAGAGAGAGATTGTTTTTTTTATATTTAAATTAGCATGATTCTCAGTAAAATTAATCTATTGCTCTTTCTGGTATTCTCTACAAGAGCCAGATCAAACCGAACACGGAGTACTAATACGATATATGGTAAACTGCTTCTTATTTTGTAACCTTCTACCTCGAGTCGCTCTTGGGTCTTGTACATGGTGAACATTATTGTAAAAATAAATAAATAAACTTTAAAATTTAATTATAAAGTTAAAATAAAATAACTGCATAAATTATAGTTTTTTAAAAATTGTCCGGTGTTATAGTTTTATAAAAATCTGGTATTAATTATAGGTTACTTATTAATGCCCGCCGTAAAATTCGGTCTTCATTATATAAATTCGGATTAAAAATCCGTTATTAATTAACAGTCAGTCAGTTATTTGCGATACGTGATACACGCTTAAGCGATCATGTATCTTTCGCACAATACATAGATCCTGTACATTACGGCGCCTCACAAGAACTTAGTCAATCATGTGCCATTGTTTTGATCCAGGATGCATCCATGTTGTCTTATATTTTTTCTTTTGTTAAAACATTTTGCTACCAATGAACAGGTCCAGTTCCGTGCACATTTGCGGCAACAACAAACCATTGTTGTTGCACTTTCCGACCCCATGTTTACCAAGAACTTTCCATACGACCCACCCGTACATTAAAATCTCCAAGAATGAAAATTTTATCTGCTACAGGTACTTTCCTAACAATAGACTTTAGTTCGTTATAAAAAAGCTTCCTTTACTTCATCTGTGCAAACCATGTATGGTGCATAAACACCAATCAAGGTTGCATATCTTCCACATTCTAGAGCAACTCTCATAGTGAGCATTCTATCATTGACACCTGTCGGAAACTAGTTATTGATGTCCTAGTGGCAAAAACAACACCAGATTCTTTCCTTCCCTTCTTCCTTCCGCTCCAGAAAAACGTATAGCCACCGGATTTATCCATGGAATAACCCTCCCCCAAAAAATCTAGTTTCCCAAAGGGCCTCAACATCCATATCCTATATTTGGCGCTCCTTAGCAACCAGTGTAGATCTTCTCTCAGGTTGCTTCACATTTGTTTCAACATCAAGTAAAGTACGCACATTCCAGCACCCAACATTGAGTGGTTTGCACACAGTAGCAAAATGACGACCGGGCCGAATCTGCGGCACCCTGGGATACCTACCGGGCCACACCCTTTCACATCTGGTTTAAGAGACCTTATTTCCATTGACTTGATTGCAAGGCAAGTTGCTTTTTTAGGCTACGACCAGCCATAATTCTACATTAAGATGACAAATGCAGAAAAGATCTCCAGATATTAAGCAATACCTGCCCATGAAGCCTTTATAGTAGAAAAAGTAAATGCACAAACCAGACCCACTAAGGAAAATATATTTACCAAAAAGAAGAGCAAATCAGCATTATTGGATACCATCAAAAGCCGCGGGTGTTATATCAGAGTTTTTCTTCTCCTAGATGCCTGCCTTGACCAAGACTAAGGAAGACATCTCTCCCAGTGGTTTAATCGCGCCCTCAAACACCAGCTTGAGTATTTCTACGTCACAGCGCCATCATGTCCCACCTGACCCCACTTTGGAGAGGGGGTAACTATTTAACTATAGCTAGGAGCCTACCAGTTGCTAACACCCCTGGTAAGGGTGAACCTGGGAACAGCATCAATTAAGAGGTGGTTTCACGCTTCTCAAAACCCCCTGATCAGAGGACTTGCTCTCGGATGTAGTTTATCGTCTTACCCAGGACAGACTTTATATATGTATATATACATACATACATACATACATATATACATGGTTTGAAGACTGCATTAAAGAATGAAACAGACTGTGGCTCCTTGATGTTAACTTCACACACATACAAACACAGACACACAAATATATATATATATATATATATATATATATATATATATATATATATATATATTATACGAGAGGAGGATTAAAAAGTTGTAGGTCCAAACATTTCCCCAAATCTCACCAAATCACCAAATATCAGATTTGTGGCGGGAAAATTGCTTTTCTGCTTCAGCTGAGAAATTTTTCAGTACCCCTTTATATGATGCAACAGCGGAGCGCCATGGTAGAGATAGGAAGATTCCCCCAAAATGGCCCTCGTCTCCTGCTGTATTAAACAATGGAAAGGTTTAACAAAAACTGCTGAGAGATTTTTCTTGGATCGCGAGACTTACCGGGAGAATTGCATCTCTGAACCATTTAAACATTTAAATCTATATTGTTTTTTTATATACCCAAAGATATATGTAAAAAATAAATAAATTTCAAAGTTTAAAATTTCAACATCTCCTCTCCTTCATGCGTATGCGTAATCGCATCAACATAAACATCAAGGATGTGTTTTTAATTGAATATGTAGATTTATATATGTATCTATAGGGATGAGAATTTTCCCACCCTCAAGAGAGCATTTGGACAGTTTTTTTTTCCGGAAAAGAAAATATTTATACGAATTCAAGAAAAATTGAATAAATAGCTTAATCGCAGTACTATGTCAGTTGTCTCCAATAAAACTTGTATAAAATAAGGATTGCTACCCAAATACACAATAATATATATATATATATATATATATATATATATATATATATATATATATATATATATTTCTGTTTATACCTAATTTTTATAGATGCAAATATTTAAGTAAATACTCTGTTTATAATAAACAGTATTAACAATATTTACCGATCTGAATGTCCGAGAAATTTTCATAGAAAATATGCCCGGTAAATGTAGTTAATACTGTTCATTATAAACAGAGAATTTACTTAAATATTTATATCTATAAAAATAACGTATAAACAGAAAATATATTAAAATAATTTTATATGACACAAAAATCTGTGCAGTGGACTCCTCAGGAGTCTTCTTCCTTGTGTAATCAACGTCCAATGTTAATGAAGGATGTACCTGTTCATTGCTTATAATCCAGTAACAAAACGTTTTCCTGGTGGGACATGAAATAAATGAAATTTAGTCAATCAAAAGACCCACTGGATGATATAGAGAGAGAAAAAGGGGGAAACAGACAGACTGATACAGCCAAACGAACGACGTATATTTTTCTGTCTCTCTTTGTTTATATTTTTTTTCTTTTCTATTTTTCTCCATTATTTTTCTCTTTTCCCTTTCTTGGTTTTCTTTCCCTTTCTCTCTTTTCATTTCGTTCTCTTTACCTCTCCTTCTTTCTCTCTCTTTAATCTTTTCTTTTCTCTCTCTCTCTCTCTCTCTCTCTCTCTCTCTCTCTTCACTTTTTCTCTTTCCCTATCACACACGCTTGTCCTGTAAACTTCGCTCACCACGAGAGATTCAGAGTAATTGTAACATCGCGCTCATAAGTGCAAAGCAATTAATCAACAATTACCTTGTTTCAAGTGAAACAATGGTTCTTCTCGTTTTATGAGCAAGCAAAAACGTCAGTGATCCGTCTCAATTTGCACTATCCTTCCTCGTTGTCCCTATCGTCCTTCCAGCAGTTAACTGATCTAAGAAGATTGGACACGAATTCAAAATAGATTGTTCAATGGAAATGCACTTTATTTTATCTGGTAAGGCACACAATTAATCCAAATTGATTAGCTTAATATACTACGAGGATCGGTCAAAAAGTGATGCCTAATCCTAATTTAATTTTAAATTAAATTAATTAAAATTAAAATTAATTAAAATTAAATTAATTTAAATTCTAATTTAATTTTAGACATACCAGTCACAATACCTAGACAATTTTTAAATTTCTATTTGCTATAAACTATAATTTTTATTGTTATTTATTTTTTACACCAAGAAAATAACAAATTAAAACTACAGATCCTCGAAGCAATCTACATTAAAAAATTGAAGCTGACACTGAATAGAATCAGTTACGAATACTGTAATAATTTTCTAAAATGCCTATAAAAAACAGTTTTCACGCTTTAATGCGCGCTTGACCATGACATTCCAACATAAAAGAAAAAATTCCATAATAGATACCTATTCACGTTCTAATGAACGCTAAAGCAAATCTGTCAGCCGTTGCATTTAAACGCAAAGATAAAAATATCAGTAATGGATAGTTACACATAGTTTTTTGCCTTACAAGTTGCACCCCTGATGATGATGATCGCAGAAAGAGATGGAAAGTACTTAGGAAATAAAAATTATTTTTACTGTTACATTGCGTTTCTTGCATTATTTGATTGCAATACACGGAATATGCTAAAAATAAGCAGACATAATGTTTATAATTTATTTAATCAGACATGCCTAAAAGAGAATTTTCTGCCTAAATGTACAAATATATATATATATATATATATATATATATATATATATATATATATATATTATATATATATATATTACAATAAGTCATTCATACAAAAAGTAGATTAGTAAAGTTAATGATATAAAATAACGAAATCCCTTCGCTAACAAAATTTTAAAGTTGCATTAACCTACAAATCACTCGAATGTTATTTTTTGAAAATTATAAGCTGTATAAGGTCTTTCTTTAAGACGCAAGTACTTTCGACTGTACATTCAGTCATCTTCAGGCATGGAAATTATTATCAGCCCTTTTGTTTACACCTTAAATTAAATATTTATTTGCTCATCTGTATGTGTACGTTATCACACGCATATATAGTTGCTATTATCTCGTTATTTAGTTTATATTGACACTTATCTCTCTCCCTCTCTCTCTCATGCATATATATCCGAATGTAATGAGAACGAAAATAATATATAAATTCTAACGTTCACAGTATTAATTCAAAGAGGGATCAATACCAATAGTAGAGCAATATTTATTTATTTATAATTTTTTCATATATTGTTATTATTTATATGAAAAATTATAATAAATAATATATATATATATATATATATATATATATATATATATATATATATATATATATATATATAGCCATATATATATATATATATATATATATATATATATATATATAGTAGGAGACCGTATATTGACAAAATAATTTTAACCTGTTCCCTTTCTAGCTGAATAATTCAAATGCCATAAGTGATTCTTATGACAAGTATGTCAAGATGCCTAAACGTCTTCTACGAAAACCTGGAAAAAAGAAAGTCTAGTTTAGTGGGGTTTTTTTTGTTTTTAATGTATATTTAACATTAATGGATAATTATGCTGTTACACGATTTGGACAATTTTGCTGTTACACCCAATATAATGGACTCTCCCATCATTTTCGACGCAAGAGGTAAAAACTTACTTTTTGCTCTGACCCACATTTTGATATTTGTGTCTTCTGTGAAACACAAAATCTGCTCTGCTTTTTCAAACCACATGATATCTTTCGCACACAAAATTTTAAACGAAGATAGTATTCTTCCGAACATGCCTTAGTTTGCTTATGTGTTCAATTCCTGTGATTAACTGGGTCCAAATGACACTTTGTAAGTTTTTTTTTTTTCACATAAAACGGCCAGCAGCAGGTTTTCATATTCCAATATGGCTGGAATTATCTTTTACTTTGTCTTTGTATCTAAGAAGAAGTCCTCCCAAGTTACAAGCTGGTCATGGGTGAATTTTAGGGGCAGATTTTCATCATTCATCCCAACAACATGGCTATACCATCTTAACTGAGACTTCATCAAGAAGGCCTCGATACTTTATATATCATCATCAAACAACTGCTCTTTCCAGATTCTGTCTTTCCATGTTAAACTGCAGATATTTCTAAGACAACTCTTATAGAAAATATCGAGCTCTATGAAAGGTTTTCTATACTGTGTCCATGATTTGAAACCACAGACCAACGTTGGGATGACAGCTGCGCAGTGAACTGAAATTTGGATTTTCTATATCTGTCCTCTCTCATTTCAAATACGTCCTCTCAGTTTATTTTCATGCATTGTAGTTGGGGAGGTATAAGCATAAACGTCTGTTATAACTATGCAGTGAGAGAAAACGCTGAAGATGTAGAAACGCTATTTGTTTAAATTTCTGGTGTCCAACATATCTATACCATTTCAAGTCATAATGAAATAGCCAAGTTCAAAATGGAATCGTCAATCGGGACATAGCAACTTCAAAATGGAATAGTCATATTTAAATTGGGACATAGCAACTTCAAAATGGAATAGTCAAATTTAAATTGGGACATAGCAACTTCAAAATGAAATAGTCAAATTTAAATTGGGACATAGCAACTTCAAAATGAAATAGTCAAATTTAAATTGGGACATAGCAACTTCAAAATGGAATAGTCAAATTTAAATTAGGACATAGCAACTTCAAAATGGAATAGTCACATTTAAATTGGGACATAGCAACTTCAAAATGGAATAGTCAAATTTAAATTGGGACATAGCAACTTCAAAATGGAATAGTCAAATTTAAATTGGGACATAGCAGATTCAAAATGAAATAGTCTAATTCAAAATGGAATAAGCATACTTGATTTGGGATTTAGCAAGTTCAAAACAGAGTAGGCAAATTCAATTTGGTACTAAGCAATTATTTTGCTAAGAAAGACTAAAGTTAAATATTTTCATGATAAAATAATAATTTTCAACTAAATTTTACTATTGAAATGTTTTATCTTCTAGGAGCAGGTCAATAAATCAAGAAAATTCATGAAAGGTGTATATTTTTTTGGATTCAACTTTCAGCGCTTAAAATCTCCCACTATACCCTATCTTTTTTCAAACTCCTTGTTGCTTTTTCTTAGGACTTTCGAGATTTTTGCTTGTTGTCCCCCAAAACATTTCATTATGAATAACTCTCTCTTATTCTCTCTTTTTTAACACTATATACAGTCTATCCATCTTTCTTTCTTCTTCTCTTTTCCCCTGATTGTCTTATCAATGAAAGTGCCAGAAAATAACTATGACACAAATTTATCCATTCAAAAATAGCCTCTTGTAAGGAATTCATAGTAAAAATCTACGCAATACGTTGCACTCAGATTTTTAATTTATCGGATTTGCCGTCCAGTTGATTTTTTAATCCATGATATTTGTTTATTGAAACGAGCAGATAAGTTCGAATCATTTTTCCATAATGAATCTGCTTAGTTCCAATTCAAACTTGCTTATTTCATTTTGAATTTGCTACGTCCCATTCTTAACTTGGCTATTTCATTTTGAATTTGCAAAGCCCTATTCTGAACTTTAGTATTTTCACACTTGCAATTACAAGAAACGTACATACGTATGTGAGTGAGTGTTTTTCTTTTTTTTTTACTAACTAGAATTTCTTTTCACAGTATTTAGTATTGTTGAACTTATCGCTAACATTGTTGTTGTGATTTACAAACAACACTTCGTTCAATTTCGCAAACCAATTGTTGAAATATAAAAACTTAAGATATACAAAAAAAACAATATTACATTTTTATTAAATACTAGGCTAGAAGATGCCCTTCGTTGTGGACTTTACGTTAGCTCATGCAGAGGGCCTTTTAGGCCTTCGCCCTTTTAACCTTCAGCGTCCTGTGTACGTAAAAGTTGTAAGAATGCATAAATAATAAAAATTATTTTATCTTTATTCGACACCTTAATTCGGCATAATCTTTCTTATACGCAACCGATCTCCGTAGTGTGTTTATTTTGCGCGCAATTTTTCTTTTTTTAAAGTCAACATCCTTTATGATTTCTTCACATAAATTCACTCTTAATGCATTAAGGAATCCGAACTATGTAATATTTTGAAGACGTCAAAGTACGCGTGCTAGAAAAAGAAAACAAAACATATGAGCAACGTACCGTGCCCCTCTTAAGTTTTAATTACTGATTCATTAGATGATATCAATTGCAATTTATACGAAAATCGAAATTAAAGTTAAACATTTAACAAAGAATTGTTTTTTAAACCTTTCACTCGGTTCGATATTTAAATTTAACTTGAAATGAGTTATTTAAATTTTAATCTCGTGTAACTAGAGTAGTTACATGTTGTGGCGTAATTCAATTGTATTAAATTAGAGGAGGGGGAAAAAAAAGAAAAGATTAAATTATTAACTGTTTGTTTTAATGTCCAAACTCTTTAACGCGTATCATTTAAAATCTCCCCACTCATTGATGCTCTGTTTTTATAGCGAATGTAGAAACCATTTCTTGACATGGGAGGTAACTGTGAATTATATTACACACATTTTTTAAGTCCTTTCAATATGCAATTCTATAAGGAGGTCGAACCTTGCGACTAGAGCTGCTGTAAACAGACGGGCTGTTGCCATTGGCAATTGGCATTTCAATTTCAATTATTTGGGTTTCGTTTTGATCCCCTGGCAATTCAGCTGGACTCGGTTTCTCCGAGTAACTGACATCGGAAAAAGGTCTTGATTGACGCTGCAGTGTATTGGAAGTTTGTGGGTTGGTAATTTTTGTTGATGATGGCTGTTCAGTCCTTTGCCTTAGGTGAAAGATATTTCATCGTTAAATTTCCCTGTCTTGGTGAAGCAGGCTTTATGAAGTTTTTGGTGTTTTTTTGTTTTTTTTACCGCACGGTATATTTTCTTTTTCTAAAGCGCTGTAATTCTTCCTGGGCCTTTTTCTTCATAGAAAGTGGCAAGAGTCGAGGAGTTGCTCTAGACATTGGTTGCGCAGACTCTTTTTAAACATTTTGAATATATTCTGGAATCTAGTTCTGGAAAAGTTCTGGAAATTCTTTTTTATATTTGTGGTCTTCACTTTTTATAGAATCCTCAGTAGTTTAAGATCTTTTATTGCTGGTACCCCCACCGCGCAGTAATGGTTCCATCAAATTTTCAATAAGAAACAAATCATGTTTAGACTTTGCTTTAGAGGCTTCTAATAAAACCTCTACACGACCCCTAATTTCCGTCCTAATCTTGACTTTAAGCTGATGCTTAAAGAACAAAATTAGTTAGGAAGAAGTGAACTTCGCGCCCTCATAGAATTCCTTCTGACGCGTCGTCCAAATCACGACTCTCATAACCCCTAGCAAGCAACAGAACACATAGTGTTCAGCCTTCGTCATCTGCGGCACCACATTGCTACAAACAGAACTGGCTTCAAGGACAAAATCTTTCCCTGCAGCATGCGAACCATGAGGCCTTCAACAAACCTGCACAACGGCACTACCGCCCCGCACTGAAAGAAGGCGTGACCAATGGTCTCGACTTCCCCCGTACAGCGACGACAGTTTGGATATTTCTCCAAGCCTGTTGAACAAAGTCTCTTGCCGACCCAGGGGGCTTCACGAATCACCAGCCAGGTGAGTGGTGCCTCATCGTTATTGAGGCATTTCAACCCAGGCGCCCAAGGCCATATCGAGCGTGCCTCCTGCTTCGTAAGACCGAGCTCGCCAATTAGATCATCTTGAACGGCCCCCCTAACTAATACTTGATACAATGCCTTGCGAGACAACGCCTGGGCGTTGGAGAGGCCATCCAAAGGCCGCAAGAGGAGCTTCAGATCGCGACGACATTCACGATAGAAGGAGCACTCGGCTCGTGGTGAACGGCCGGCCTCTTCCTCGCACGAGTGAACACTTCTCAGGGACGGGAAATGATTCCGGACGTCTTCTTTCCAAAAGGCACCCTCCTCATCTGATCCGCGACACACTCGGTCTAGAAAGGTGATGCGTAGCATATGTTGACGAATCTCAATGATCGGCATACCCAGACCGCCCTCAGAGGGATGAAGGCAACAGATATCGCGAGATACCATAGGGGCCTTGTCTCTCCACAAGAAAGAGAACAAGGTCCGTACTAATAAAATTAGTCTGGCATACCGGAGTGGAATAAAGAGAGTCGGTACAGGTGAATCGGATAGATGTGTGAAACATATACTTCCGCCCTTCCCTTCAGGGAAAATCTCCTCCGAGACCACAGATTAACCGCGATCTCGGCCTTCCCTTGCACCTCCGACCAATTCATTTCCAACTGGAGATCAGGACTGAACCAGACGCCGAGTATCTTGATCGGCCCATCCGTCCAGAGGAAAGGTCCGGGAAGAGAAACTCCCTTCCACGCATCCAACCGCAAGCCAACAGACTTATCGCGGTTGATCTTGGCCCCTGTCACCATCTCATATCCACTGATCTCTTTGCTGACTTCGTCGATCTTGGCTCTGCTCGACACAAGAACCGAAACGTCATCAGCATAGGCAGAATACCTGGCTGAGGTGGTAGCCCCAGGCAGGGAAATTCCGCGCAGGACCGGATTCGCCTTTAACTTGCGAAGGAATGGTTCCAACGCAAGAACGTAAAGCAACGGCGAAAGCGGACAACCTTGACGAATGGAGCGAGACAATACGAAAGGCTTCGATTTTACCCCATTCACCTCCACCAGCGCACCGGGGGTCGCATACAACAGTCGGATCCAGGAGCGAAAGTCGCCTCCGAAACCGGCCCCCGAAAGGACAGCCTCCAAAAACCGATAGTCAACCCTATCGAAGGCCTTGGACTGATCTAAATTGATCACCGCGGCTTCACTGTCGACTTTTTCTAAGATCAAGCGTGCCATATGAAGGTTATCCTGAATAGTCCTACCCTTCACAGCACAAGTCTGTTCAGGGCCAATCAGTCTAGACAGGAGATCTTCGCCAAAATCTTTAACTCGGTGTTTAACATGGTTAAAGGGCGAAAATTCCCTAACCCATCCCCACTGTCCTTGTCCTTACGCAGCAACTTGATCACACCCCTGGTGAAGCGTTGAGGTATAGACCCCTGCCTCATCCAGTGGTTGAAAATCAGTTCCAGCAAAGGAACAAAAACGGGCGACAACCTCAAGTACACTTCGTAGGGCAGACCATCTTGTCCCGGAGACTTATCCAGGCTAACCTGCTTCAGCGCTTCCCAGATTTCCGACTCTGTAATGGGACCCTCACACCTAGCCGCTTCAGCTGGCTCGAGGCAGGGAAAGTCAGCTAAATAGGCGTCGAACTAAGCAGAGCTCAGACCGGGCTCCCTGGTGAAAAGATCCTGAAAGTAATCTCGAAAGGCCTCGCATATGCCCGCGTTTGTAGTCACGGTCCGCTTATCCAGCAATGTGACGCAGGCTATATGTCGCCTAGCCGCGTTCCGATTCTCCTCTGCACGCAGTTCAGCGGCCATATTCGTCGCCTCAGAAGACATTCTTTTTAACCTAGCCCTAACTACCAGAACTTGATCCTTCTTGATAAGCAAGGAGGCCAACTCTGCCTTAGATAAGGCTATTTCCCCACTAACACGGGATTTCACGGCCCCATCAACTTTTTCTTCTAAAGCCGTTTGCGCCGCTAATCTATCTAGATTGAGCCGGCGACTAAAATCGGCAGCAAACGTTCTAATTTGGGATTTTAATTTATCCCACCAGGCGTTTCCCACAACCGCCCCCGTCAATTCCCTCTGAATCATTAATAGCAGCTGGTCCCGGAAACCCTGCTCACCAAATGATGAACAGTTAAATTTCCAGCCATTCTAACCTTATGCTTATCTAAGTTTACACGGACCCGGACAAGCCTATGATCCGTATAAGCTATATAGTGGAAGCTTGGACAGCCTAAGAGCCCTACGTCGACTCTCCTAACTAGGACTCGGTCGAGGTAGCTCGCAAGCGTCCCAGGAGCCGAGTTGCCACTATTAGTCCAAGTCCATGCTACCTCCCGAGAGTGTTAATTCCGGAACTTATCGACAAGATCAAACTCATCGATAAAGTCCCGAAATGGTTTCACGTCCGGGTTGTTAGTACCCTGTTTTTGCCCTATACGATCTATATCGGGGTCAAGGACGGCATTCCAATCCCCCGCTAAAACTACCCGACGAGATGTCAAGTACGGCGCGATCTGCCGAAATAAAGCAGGCCGCTCGGCATGGTTATTGGGCGCATAAACCCCAACGAGACGGAGAACCTTATCCTTTTTGGTAACATCCAGCACGCAAAGTCTTCCCGCCGGATCCGCGAAGACATGCAGCCTTCAAAGACCTGCTCACTAGCCAAGAGACGCCCCTCGAACGACCATCAAAACATGCTGAATAACGAGCGAACCCCTTAGACAGTATGTCCTCACGGTCAAGAGAAGAAAACCGGGTCTCTTGCACACAACACACATTCACCCCGAGGCGCTGAAGGTCACGAAAGAGCCTCGCCCTGCGAGACTCGGACCTCAGGCCCCGGACATTTACACTAGCTAACCAGAGCGCCATCATGAAAACAGATTAGGGTTGTACTACTGGTTTGAACATAGTCGGTGTTAGGATACCAACAGCCTCTCCCATAGACCCATGGCCCATCTCAGTCTTGATGGTGCCGTCTTGGGAGATTCCGCCGATATTCTATGGAAACGTTAGTTTTAGAGCTCTATACAGGGATGGGTGAACTAAAACGGGGACCCTCCCTGCACAAAATTGCTTGAGATGTTCCAGCTGTTTGTTTTGGAAAATGGCTATGGGTAAGACCATCTTGAACGCCATGATGGCCTCATCCACCATTGCCCAGATCTGTTTGGCGCCCAGACCAGTTCTTATAACCGTTAGGACCCTTTGGGCTTGTGGAAAGTTCTGCGGGTCCTCAACGTCCAGGTCGGCATACTGGCTAATTGACAACAAATACTTCAGCTCCTTTATCCGATTGCCGTAATCACGGGCTCTCTCGGCCTGAGCCGACGAAATACGACAGACATCCTGACCCGTATTGAAGTTGTGCTTTTGTGGCCTCTTTCTCCGTTCTTTCGGATCTAGAGTAGGGCTTCTTTGCCGTTTAGTAGCGGGGGGAGGCATTTCAAATTCTTTTAGAGGGGGAAGGACTGGGAGTTTGCCGAGGGGTATAGGTGGATTTTTGTTTAACATGGGAAGGGATGGGAGTATGAAGGGGTGTGTAGAAGGACCTGTGCTTGTAATAGCTGGGATCTCGAGATTTGGGCGGGGTTGACGATGGTGAAGATTTTTTCTTTGGAGAAGGTGTGTGCCGAGCAGAAGACGTGGACGGAATCGGATTTGACGGTCGTTGTTTTTTACCATCCAATTTCTTTTTCAGTTCCTTTATTTTCTCAGTTTTTTCGAAACCTGGGTCGTACTTTTTTTGCTGCTCCTGAAAGTTTTGGAGAGCGGCCGGGGCATCGCCCTTAACGTTGCCTGAGGGAGTGGGCCTGTGCGTGTCGTTGGTCCTCGGGGCTTCAGGGGGCTGAGGTCCCGCTATCCGGTGCTTCCCTCTGGCCCTACCAGCTACCAGCCAATCCTCCTCCCCCTTCTCCACAACTGCACTAGCAGCGGGCGAATGCTCTTTGGGGATTGTGGCCTTTGATGTTGAACCAAACGGAGGACTAACCTACCCGGTCCCGGAAGCTGGTACGCCCATTACAGGCGAGGCGGAAGGTAGAGACGCGGTCAGAGGGGGATCTTGGTCGACTGGAGCTTGACTACCAGAGGCCTTCTTCTCTGGGCAGGAGGAGGAGAGATGACCAATCACTCCACACCGCCAGCATACCGGTCTTCGGTCCGTTACACTGACCTGTAACTTCAAGCTACCAACATCCAGACAGTTGGGGATGGAGCGGAAGGCTTTCTCGTCCAACATTATATCAAAGCTCCATCCTCACATCACAGGAGGCGCCCAGAATTTCGCCGTACTGGGAAAAGAAAGCAGCGATGTTCCCCGATAACACGAGGTGGGACCTCGTATACTGCTACAATGGTCCTTCTTCGGCCTTCCTACTCCGTTCTTAGGATAAGCTCTTTCGTTATTAGCTCGCGGCTAGCCGCGGCAACGCAGTCTTCTGGCGTGGGTAACAGTACGTCCCACATGAAAAATTTGGCACCCTTAACTACTTGGAGGGGCTTAAACCCCAGCACTGTGTTTTTCGTCGAGCGACAAATTTTGCGCGTACGCTTATCGACGACGACAACTGACACAATTCGTTTCTCAATTTTCTTCAATTCTTGGGGGTCTTCTAAGAGTCCACCTTGTACGACAAGGTTAGCGTAACTCTTAGCACGCTCCAAGAACTCTGCTAAATTGATAACACATTTTGGTGGGGACGACAAACAAGAGGGCGATTCCCCGGCCTTAGTTTTTTCCTGTGAACCATTCTTGGCATCCATGTCATTATTGTGTTTTTGGCCATTATTGGCCTCCTTATTTACTGATTTGGAGCTATTGCCATTATTGGCCTCCTTGTTTGATTCTTGGGAGTTAATGCCATTATTGGCCTCCTTATTTTTTCTTTGGAGTTATTGCCATTATTGGCCTCTATACTCTCAGGGATTCTATTCAAATTTTCTTTCTTCCCGGCACTTTCATCCTCACTAGAAGAATTGGAATCAAGGGCTGGGTATTCCTTTAAACAGTCTTTATCAGGGGGATCTTTTTTGGGGGTGGGGGTTAGACAAATGTTTTCGAATAGACTTTCTATAGTCTGCCAGATTCGTTTTTTTTTTATTATTATTAAGAAGGAAGGCGCTTTCTTTTCCTTCTTTTCCATTTTTTAAGGGGGAAGGAAGGGGTAAAAGGGGTGGAAAATAATAGATTCCGCCTTAAAGGCGAAAACAAAAATTAAGGAAATAATAACGCCAAAAAAAATAAAAATAAAAAAATTTTTCACAAATATTAAAAATACAAAGCGAGACAAACAAATAAAAGCACAAAAAAATTTTTTTAAAAATAAAACGTACAATAAAAAGATTTAAATGATCGCCTAAAGGTGAAGAAACTATAAATTTAAAAAAGGAAAACTTGAAAAGAAAAAGCGAAAAAGCTAGACAAAAAAAAAAACAAAGAAAATACGAAAGTATGGAAACCAGACAAAGCTAGTAACAAATACAAGATGGCTGACGCCAAAACAAATAAACAATAAAAATTAAACAATACAAACGTTATAACCAAATAAAAGGACAAATAAATTGGCAAATATACAAAAAAAAAAGGTTAGAAAAATTACATACAATACAAATATGGAAACAAAAAACACGAAAACTTAAAAGATATTAAAAGGGGCAAGAATTAAAGAATTAACGGTAAAAAAAAACGAAAAACAGGTAAGGGTTATAAATAAAAGAAAAACGAAGATATAATTAAAAGAGAAATTAAAGAAACTGGAAATGAAAAAGGGTAAAACTAAAAAAAAAAGAACAAAGAGAATTATAAGGAGGTAAATATTTTAAAAAAGGGGGGAGTAAAAAAAAGGAAAAGAAAAACTCAAAAATCTTTTTTTTTTTCAAAAACAGTCGTAATTAAGAGAAACGGTAATAAAAGAGAAAAACTTAACAACAACTGAAAAAAGTCGAAAAGGTTGGGCGGCAAAGACCTGTCAAAAAGAACAGCAAAAATGTAAAGGTCAAGGAATTTCGACGACAACGTGTGTTCGAATCTTGGTACTCGTCTACTTGACAAGCGGAAATGTACAGCTTTTATAGCTTGGATTATCAAAGAAGAGATAATCCATATTCACAACATTCTCCCCCACCAAATTTCTCACTGATAGGGAAGAAAGTCCCTTAAATGTCCAGGCTCCCTACGAGCTCGCAGTGGCCGCCTCGGCAGTCCATCATTCGTGGTCGGAGTACTCGAACAGGGAGGCTCTTCAGTGCGAGCCTGTCTGTGGGCTCTAAAATACCTTGCTCCGAAATGTTTCCTTCTCAGAGGAGCAGGTCGTTCCGCGTCAGAGTCAGTCTCTGGATGAACACGTTTTTTCGGTGCTAGTCCTTCATCTGTCAGGGATTCAGGTGTTGGCCCATCCGAAGTGTCTGACGGAGCCTCAATGGAGACAGTGTCATTAAACGACGTGTCAGGAGCAATTTCAGTGCCATGATCTTCCGGAGGGGCTTCAGTGTCAGGGGTAGTTGGTCTGTCCTCAGGGCTATCCACGGTCCTGGTACGTCTCCGGCCGGTGCTAGGTCCCTGAGAGACACATTAGACTCTCTACCATCTGCATGTCGTACTAGAGCGTACTGGGGGTTCGCCTCTATAAGCTCTACCTCGTCCACCAAGGGATCGTTCTTGGTGTAACGTGCATGTCGTCTCAGAAACACAGTACCGGGTCGAGAGAGCCAAGATGGAAGCGAAGCTCCCGCCGAACTCCGTCGCTGAAAAGGTAGAAACCTTTCGTGTGGGGTGGCATTCGTGACGGTACACAATAGGGATCGAATGTCGTATAATGCGACAGGAAGGAGATCTTCCCAATTATCAATCGAACATCCGTTATTTGAGGCAGCCAATTGAACGGTCTTCCAAATAATGCCGTTATATCTTTCGCATTGGCCGTTACCCTTAGGGTTGTAGGGAGTTGTCCGGCTTATAGCTACTCTTCGTTCCTGTAGAAATTGTCGAAGCTGCTCTGACATGAAAGAAGCCCCTCGGTCCGAATGTATATAGGCAGGGGCTCCAAAGATGGCGAATAGTGAGCAGAGGCATTGTATAATTGCAGCAGCCGATATGTCTGAGCAAGGTAAGGCAAAAGGAAACCGTGAATATTCGTCGACAACCGTTAATATATATCGGTTCCTTGTTTTGCTTGGTAGCGGTCCTTTAAAATCAAGATTTACTCTTTCAAACGGTTGTGCTGCTTTTATTAAAACGCCAGTTTTTTGGTTTATAAAACCGAGGCTTTACCTCAGCACACGTTCGACAAGAATTTGTAATTCTTTTTACCTCCTCCACTGAGAAAGGCAAGTTTCTACACCTCACAGCATGAACCATTCGAGTAATGCCCGGGTGACAGAGATTGTTAGGTAGCGTTCGGAGTTCATCCCCGCTTGATGCCGTACAGCATACTCTTGACAGTGTATCAGCTGTTAAGTTCTCCTTGCCAGGTCGGTAGCTGACGTCAAAGGAGAAACAAGATAGTTCAATTCTCCACCTCGCTATTTTTTCATTCTTTATTTTACTTGTAGTCTTAGAATTGAACATAAAAGCAACTGATTTCTGGTCAGTAATAAGTTTAAAGTGGCGTCCGATCAGGTAGTGTCGCCATTTTCTTAATGCCTCGACTATGGCGTAGGCTTCCTTTTCAATTGCGGGGTGTCGTCGTTCAGCCTGTGAGAGGGTCCTTGAAAAAAAGGCTACAGGACGATCAGCTTGTCTCAAAGAAGCAGCAATAGCACAGTCTGACGCATCCGTTTCAACAACCAGAGGAATATTTTGGTCTATTGTTGTAATTGCAGATTTCACAATATCCTTTTTCAGTCACTCGAATGCCTCAACGGCTTGACGGGACAGAGGAAATGTCTCTACTTGTGTTAATGGATGTATCTTTTCTGAGAACGAAGCAATCCATTGGGAGTAGTGAGCAAACATGCCCATAGCACGTCGAAGGGAAAGCTGGTTGTGAGGGACAGGCATCAGGAGTAAAGGTTTCAATCGATCTGCGTCCGGTGCCATAAAACCTTTGCTTATGGTATACCCCAGTAGGTTTATTTTGTCCAGTCCAAACGAGCATTTGTCGTCCTTTAGGGTAAGGTTGTATTTGTCGACGGCGGACATGAACCGTCTGAGATTTTCGTCGTGTTCCTTTCTATTATGGCCACATACTGTGACGTGGTCGATGTACGCAAATGTGTCTTCCAGTTTCTCATCCGTTATGATTTGGTCGACTATCCTTTGGAAGCTGGCCACCCCATTCGTAACGCCAAAAGGAATCCTGCGAAATTGATATAGTCGATCGTTCGCCTCGAAAGCAGTGTATAGCTTGTCTCTAGGTCTAATGGCGATCTGATGGTACGCGCTTTTCAAGTACAGAGTGCTAAACATACGATATTTGGCTATTTCGCCTATCATTTCATCCATCCTGGGTAGAGGGAAGGCGTTCAAAAGAGTAAATCTATTTATGGTTTGGGAGTAATCTATAACCATTCTCTTTTTATGGTTTTTAGAAGTGGTTATAACTACCTGAGCCCTCCAGGGTGATTTGCTAGACTCGAGTAGTCTTTTTATCTCAGAGTCAATGAATTTTTTATTATTATAAGAAAAACGTCTGCTTCTCACTGCTATGGGTTTGCAGTTTTCAGTTAGGTTTTCGAAAAGTGACGGGTACTGGATTTTTGCTGTCGCCAATCCACAAATTTTCAATGCGGTCATTGAACCGCCAAACAGAATTTCAGTCTGTGAGTGTTGCTGCAAAAAATCGTGTCCCAGTATTATTTCGCAACAAAGGTTTTTCATTACGGATAATTTAGTGGTTTTATAAGAGACGTCATTAAATAGTGAGTCCACCAAACAATAACCACTTATTTGCGCAGACAATGACGCGTTTGCCATTGTTACTCTGCTGGGGGAGGGGACAAAATACAATTTGTTGGTTTTTACCAAGCTTTCTTTGATAAAATTTTCTGAGCTCCCGGTATCGAGCAGAGCATTTGTAGACCTCCCGTTAATTTTCACTTTTACAATAGCTTTTGAAAGGCAGTCGGGGGAGGCGGCTAAAGTTGCAGATGTATTTTGACGAGTGGCTTGGTATAGAGTTTTAGAAGACTTGCATACCTTTGAAAAATGGCCAAGTTTTCCACATTTATGACAACGAGTATCTCTGGTAGGGCATGAAACTCGTAGGTGTTTAGATAAGCCACAAAAATAGCAGGTGTCCCTTTTTAAAGTGGCAGTGACCGATTGTTCTTGAAGCTTCGTCGGACTATCGTCATGAGGGGGGTAGTAGGAACAGGTGGGTTTAACGAAGCGCCCACGGTGTCTGGCTGAAAATAAGAACTAGACTGCTGTATAGCACTTTCGAAGATATAGGCTTGCTCGTAAGCTGTTCTAAGTGTAAGGGTCTTATTAAGAAGACGTTGTCTTATCTGAGTATTACGTCCAAAATGTGTTGCTCTTGGGCCTCTAATGCCGTCATTGGGCAGAAGTTGCAATTTTTGCTCAGTGTCCGAAGGCTCTTAAGGAAATGATCCAATGTTTTGCCTGATTCTTGTCGGCGAGTCGCCAGTAGGTGTCTAGAAAATATCTCATTTTGTATGTAGCGTTCAGTGCATCGACTGCTTCTTCGTAGGTAACGCAATCCGAGATAATTTCGTTGACTGTGTGAGACAGGTAAGTTGGTTAGGAGCGCACGCTTATTGATGGGACGTCTTTCTGAATGTAGAACCTCGATGAAATTTGTAAATGTCTCCCGCCAATGTTTCCAGAACTTGTCGGCTGAATCGCTTTCTGGATCTGTGGTAAATCGCTCCGGTCGCATAAATTGTTCCATTCTTAATTGAATAAATTGTAATGAAAACAGGACAAGAGATTCTGTCTAGAATATTTATTTGAAAGAAATTACAAATTGTGTCACAAGGCCGAAAAGGGAGGGGGTAAAGGCTGGTCAACACTAACTATCTTATACCTAGCTAATCTGATTCACGACCCATTCATACATTACAATTTGCTCATTCACCACAAGAACTCATCCATCACCGTTCAATCCTCCATCCACCATAATACCACGTCCTCTCCAGGGGAACCTACAAAAACGCGCCCCAATCCATAAAAATTTGATGATGAATAAATAATATACATAAAATTCTAATAATGATACAATGAGAGGGGAGGGATCAACTAAATAATCAACTAAAAATGTAACATAATTCAAACTAAACATAACATATGTTAGTAGGGATCGTCCAACCCTCAAAATAGAGAGGCCGCTGTATTCCGCCCAGGGGACAAAATCAAGAGACGCTCTCGCTAAGGGAGTGAGAAAAAGTATAAAATATTATGCAGGAATGGGAAATATATAAATCTGACCCAGTCGAGATAAAAGGAGACCAAAAAAAACTGGGGAGGTTGGGAATCTCGACTTGGATCATAACCAAAGAGCGGCCGGGATACAGTCCAGGAACAACACTTACATTAACTAGGTACACTGAAGCTTGTCTAACCTAACCTTCCACAGGAAGCCCTCCCGATGTGCAATAGGTTGACCTAGAAGAGAAAATCAAGGCTAGCCCCGTTCACACGAAGCAAGCTCGCCTCTTTTACCCACCTTTCGCTAAAGACTGTCGAATGCAATCGTTTTCTATCAGATCTAATCTTCATCTTGAGCTCATGCTCAAAGAATTGGATTAGATGCTGAGAAAGACGGTTGCCCCGCAAGACTTCCTCCTTTCGCGTCGTCCAAATCACCATTCGAGCCGTGGCCAGCAGCGTCAGAAACACCATCCGTTTCACCCCGGAATACGGGGGCGACATATTGTCACACGCGTATGCGCGATCCATGGACACAAGCTGTTCGGGAGCTAGACGAGCCGTCAGCTCGCCGACATGGTCCCATAAGAGGCGGACCCGGGGGCAATGGTAGAAGGCGTGCGAAGCCGTTTCTTCTAAACCAAAGCCACACTGTTCACAGTCTGGCAAATCTGCCAAGCTCCATATGAAAGCCTTGTCGTTGAGAGGCAGCCGATTCCGAGCCAATCGCCAGGTAAGCGAAAACTCAGGGTTACTGAGGTAATGCGCCGATGGCGCCCAAGACCAGTAGGAGCGATACTCCTCCTTCGACAAGCCGAGCGTATCTCGTAGGGGATCCTTCGCGGGCCCCTCCACTAATCCACGATAGAAGACCTTTCTAGGCAGAGAAAGGTCACTGAATCAGGGAACGGCCCTTAAGGCCGACCGACACTCGCGAAGGAAAACCGATTGATCCCGGGGTTTACGACGGCGCTCAACCCTCGAGATGGGGGGACTGATGGTAAGGCCAGGGAACGCGTCTTCTAACAATCCATTCCAGAATCGGATCCCCTCCAGTCAATGCGCGGGGTAGGAAAGCCAACCTAGAGGTACGGATGTGACTCGGCAGGTGCGGCATTCCCAGTCCCCCATGACGTTTAGTGCAGACTCGTCTGTCGACCCTATTCACGCGTCCCCTCCATAAAATGGAGGATAGCGACCGCTCGAGCGCCTTCCTGTGGGTCTTACAGAGAGGAAGTACGGACAATTGATAAAGAATCAGGGGGAAAATGTATGTAGCACACACCTCCGCCCTGCCCTTCACAGACAACCTCCGTCGATTCCAAGTCTTACCGGCAGAATCGACCATTGCTCGTACTTCAGACCAATTCTTCTCCAGCTGGAGGTTGGGCCCAAACCACACTCCAAGAATGCGGACAGGATCGTCCGTCCAACCGAAGCGGCCCGGAAGAGCGACCCCCTTCCAAGCACCTAACCGCAAGCCGGACGACTTGTCGCGGTTTATCTTGGCCCCTGTCACCTTCTCGTACCGATCAAGCGCCTTCTGCACCACCTCAATGTCGCTGTGGGACGACACGAAAGCGGACACGTCATCGGCGTACGCGGAAACACTGGCTCGAGACCCTCCAGGAACGGCGATTCCACGTAGGGCCGGACTGCCGGTCTCGTCCTTCAGCCGGCAAAGGAGAGGCTCCAACGCCAAAGCATAAAGGAGAGGCGACAGCGAACAACCCTGACGAACCGACCTAGACAGTACAAAAGCGTTCAACAACCTTCCGTTCACCTGTACCACCGCACTGGGGGAGCGATACAGGAGGCTAATCCAGCGGCAGAAGTTGGGTGCGAATCCAGCGGCCTGCAAGGTAGCGATGGTCGACCCTGTCAAATGCCTTGGACTGATCCAAATTGATCAGCGCGGCTTCTTCGTCGTCTTTTACACCCTCTATGATCGTGCGGATCAGATGCAGGTTGCTCTGAATTGTTCGGCCCCTCACAGGACAAATCTGCTCGGGTCCCAACAGAGACTCGTCAACTGACTGCAAACGCTCCTGCAGGATCTTGGCCATAATCTTTAACTCTGTGTTTAGCAGAGTTATGGGCCTGTAATCGTCTAGGTTTCCCCCACCACTTTTGCTCTTTTTCAACAGAGTGATCACGCCCCTGGTGATCCGGTTGGGGATGGACCCCGACCGAAACCACTTGTTGAACACTGCAGTCAAAATCGGAACAAAGATGTGCGACAGCCTCAAGTACAATTCATCCAGACCGAGAGACTTGCCTCTGGCGACCTTCTTCAATACCGCGTAGACTTCGCCTTCCGTGATCTCTCCCTCGCAGCTAGCCACTTTAGTCGGCGAAAGCCGAGGAAAGTCAGCCAAATAGCTGTGAAACTCCTCCTCACGGAGACCAGGCTCCTTGGTAAACCGGCTCTCGAAATGGCGCCGAAATGGCGCCGAAACGCCTCGCACATGTCGTCAGTGGCCCGAAGAGTACGCCCCTCCGGGGACTTGACTTCACGAATGTAAGATCGCCACCTCGACGGACCTCTTCCCTGCGCAGATCTGCGCCCAAGTTCACGGCTTCGGAAGACATCTTGCTTAACTTATGTCTAATTACCTGTCCCATGTAACGCTCGCTATTCGAACGATCCAAGGTCTCCCTAGCTAAGGCTATCTCTAGGGGACCCCCCCCCCAGCCACCGCCCGGAAAAAACTAGCCTTAAGCGTCTTCACCTTGTCAGCTCTATCTAGAGAGAGCCGTTTGCTGAAATCAGTGGTGAAAGACCTAATCCGTCCAACTGAAGTGCCCAGGAAGAAACTTGGCCCCCGTGACCTTTTCCTACCGTTCAAGCGCCTTCTGTACCACTTCAATGTCGCTGCGACACGACACGAAAATGGATACATCATCGGCGTACGCGGAAACCTTGGCTCGAGCTCCACCAGGGACAGCAATTCCACGTAGGGCCGGACTGCTTGCCCCGTCCCTCAGCCGGCGAAGGAGAGGCTCCAACGCCAAAGGGTAAAGTAGGGGTGACAGTGAGCAACCCTGACAAACCGACCAAGACAGCGCAAAAGCGCGCGACCGCTTCCCGTTCACCTGTACCACAGCACTGGGGGAGCGATACAGGAGGCTAATCCACCTACAGAAGTCGAGTTGGAATCCGGCAGCCTGCAGGACAGCAGCCAGGTACTGATGATCAACCCTAACAAATTCCTTGGACTGATCCAAATTGATCAGCGCGGCCTCATCGTCGTCTTTTACTCCCTCTAGGATCGTGCCGATCAGATGTATTTTGCTCTGAATTGTTCGATCCCTCACAGCATGTCAGGTCGGGTCCCAACAGACTCTCGGCAACTGACTGCAAACGCTTCGTCAGGATCTTGGCCAAATCTTTAACTCTGTGTTTAGCAAAGTTATGGGCCTGTAATCCTCTAATTCCCGCCCTCCATCCTTGCCCTTTTTTCAACAGAGTGACCACACCTCTGAAGATCCGACTGGTGATGGACTTCTGCCGAAGCCAGTTGTTGAACACGGCAGACAAAATCGGCACAAAGATGTGCGACAACTTCAAGTACAATTCATAGGGTAAATCATCAAGTCCCGGAGACTTGACACTGCTTCAATGCCAAGTAGAGTTCGCCTTCCGTCATCTCTCCCTTGCAGCTAGCCGCTTCAGTCGGCGCAAGCCAAGGAAAGTCAGCCAAATAGCTGCGAAACTCATCGCCACTGAGACCAGGCTCCTTGGCAAATCGGCTCTCGAAATGCCGCCGAAACGCCACATATATCGTCAGTCGACCTGAAAGTACGCCCCTCTGGGATTTTGACCTCACGAATGTAACGATCGGAACCTAGACGGATCGCTTCCTTACGAAAATCTGCGCCAATGTTCACAGCTTCGTTAGACATCTTGTTTAACCTATGCCTAACTACCTGGCCCTTGTAACGCTCGCAAGTCAATCGCTCAATAGCTTGCCTAGCTAAACATCTCTAGGGGATCCCCACAAGCCTCCGCACGGGACAGACTATCTTCAAGTGTCTTCACCTTATTAGCTTTAGCTAGTGCGAGCCCCTGGCTATATTCTGTAGTGAAGGACCTAATCCTATCTTTAATGCTCTCCCACCAACCATTCCCAATAACCGCCCCCACTGGCTCCCTCTGCACTAATTTAATTAGCTGTTGCTAGAAGTCCCTCCTGTCCAGTAAGGACAGATTGAACTTCCAGTGTCCAGCCATTCTAGGCCTAAAATCTAACGCTATCCAAGTACAGACGAGTCAATGGTCCGAATAGCCTAACCAGTGGAACGTGGAACAGTCTAATAATCTATATCGGCCCTTCTCACTAACATTCTATCCAGGTAGCTGGCTACCCGAGTAGACGGCCACTTACCTGCCCACGTCCACATCTCCTCGGATGATCAACCCGGTATCTATCGACGATACCGAAATCGCTAATCAGATCAACCAGGCTACGATCACCCAATGACTTCCTACTAGCTCCCCGCCCCCTGTCTATATCGGGGTCCAGGATGGCATTCTTGTTCCCCACTAAGACTAAGCGTGACTAATCCACCAGGAACGGCCCTAACGGCCGATAAAACGGGCGACGCTACGTCCGGTCGGTGAGCGAATAAACCGCAACGACCCAAAACGAACTATTGTTCATGGCAATATCAGCTACGATCAACCGGCCCGCCGCATCGAGGTGGACAAGGTCCACCCTCACACCCAGGGTACGTTTAACCAGCAAGGAAACACCTTTGGCCTGTTGGTCGCTGTATGCTGAATAGACAACAAAGTCGCTAGATAGCACACGCGCATCAGCTTCGCAAACAAAGTGCGTCTCCTGGATCGCAGCTACGTCTACGCCAAGGGACAGGAGATTACGAAGCAGGTGCACAGCCCTTACTATCGATCCATCGAGCCCCCCTCACATTGAAACTAGCTAACTTGAGAATCACTATACTTCTCTTTTAGTCATTGGTTCTTTTATACTTGGGTCCTTTTCGTGGTGTGTTCTCCTTTTTCCTCACCGAAGGGACTACGGAGGTGACATCAGTTGATTGAGACTCCGCCATAATGTTGACGTTCCCATGACAACGGTTGGAAACACCGGTTAGAACCAAACACAAAAATAAGTCACAGGAAACTATGTACGAACAATGAATACAAAACAGCAAAAGACGTAAGCAAACTCACACTTACTTTAGCGCAAGGAAATTTCAAGCGAATGATTTGCCAACCAAACAGACGTAGAGTCTTCAGGCAACAGAGCAACTGACTGACACCAGTCTCTGACTGACCAAAATCTGAACTGACGCGTGGAAATTAAAATCTCCCCTCCGCATTGATACTCCGTTTTTATAGTGAAGGCGTATACCACTTCTTGACAAGGGAAGTAACCGTGGATTACTCCACACCTTTTATTTCAGGTTGTTTATGATTCACCGAGATCGAAAAACGTGCGAACGGACGGACGGACACACGTACACTGCGATTTATTATTATAGAAGTATTTGTTATTTTAATCATTAAATTGTTTATAAAATAGTGGGAGTATTTTGTATTTTAAATAATAAAAATTTAATTGAAAACTATTAATGAAAATTTCCTTATATTTTAAACAATGAAATTAATGTCAGTCGGCCTGGAGATCGAGATGTCCTACTAAAGAAAATGGTTTTGCGGACAGGAATCGAATCTGTATTCGATTCCTATCGGTAAGAATAAAACTAGTGCTATTACAATATAGAATATTTCAAAACAACGGTGGTTAAAAAAAATAAACAAAAGCTGTAGAAAGCTGGGTGAGGTTGGCTGGACATTTAAAGAAATTTAAATTTAATTATCACTGCATTGAATAAATCCGATAATAAGACACAGCCTTGTTTTAAATTCATTTATGATATGGCTTCTTGTCGGTTTTATTCAACTGCTTAAGTGAGGCTATCCTGAAGAAGGTGGATGTCCTGCCATGGTTTATTATCTGTGGACACAATCTTAACAATATAAGATACACAGATGAAAAGTCTGTTGATGGCAGACACAGAAGGAAAACCACAGCGCCTCCTAGACAATGTAGTAATGGAAAAGCTGTAATAAATTGTAAAAAGACAGAGTGTATGGTTGTCAGCAAGAGAAAAACTGAAAATGCCAGCTATGAATCGAGTTTTATTTTGCTATGCTCTGTGCGCTTCTATGATTAAGTGGATTATTATCATATCAAAACCGATTCTCGTACGATCACCGAAGTTAAGTAACGTCGAGACTGGTCAATACCTAGATGGGTAACCGTTTGGGAATACCAGGTGCTGTAAGCTTAGATGTGCGAGTGGTGTAATGGATAACGGTTCGAGAGCCGAGTTCCAATTTTCACTCCTGTTCCAGTTCAGTAGGAGAGGGAACTGGCTGGTCGCATTCAATACCTCAAAAACCAAACTAGTGACCTTCCACCATCGCTGATCGGACCCAGAACTTGCGCCAATCGTGATGAACAGATGTTCTCTCAGGGATGCCTCATGCCTTGAGCGTCTGTTGGGACTTAAAGTCGACCCAAACTTCGAGTGGGACTCGTACATACAATACGTCGCTGAAGATGCTGGGAAAATCACCAGTTCCTCGTACCGCTCCAGCAAGTATCTCTCTCCTCCGGCTATCCTCTACCTTTACAAGAGCCAGATCAGGCTAAAAATGGAGTACTGTTGTCATATGTGGGTGGGAGCTGTCCAGTCGCCACTTTCTACTCCCGATAGTCCAAGAGCGTCTCCGCGTTCTTGTAGGCGATGAATTATTTTCCACTGTGTAACACCCCCTCTCTCACAGACGAGACGTCACAAGCCTCTCACAGCTCTATCGCTATTTCCATTCAGAGTGTTCAGATGAACTACAGTCCTTAGTTCCACCAGTCTGAGCCTTCACGGATAACACCTACCATGTCACGCACATTGTAGAGAACCACCCTTATGCCATACATATTCCCCTGGTGATATGCAAGTTCCTCTTAATCAGCTTCTTTCCACAATCTGGTGCAACAGACTCCCAAGAGGTTGATTCCCCAATCACTACAATTTTATGTCCAAGTCTAGAGTTAATGATTTTCATCCCACCTGTTCACATGAGCTATGCCTCTTACTTTGTAGTCCTCTACTTCGAGTGTCCCCCGGGCCTTGTACAGGGCGAATACCAATGTAACTGCCATTAACAAAAATAGATAAATAGATAAAGAAAACGTTATGTTAAAATTAAAACGTTGGGTTTTTTTTCAAGTGTTAATAGAGTTAATAATGTTGAATAAATTTGCTAATATTTACTAACTGTAGAAAATTTACTAAATATTAATATTTTCATCTTGCTCTATGTTTTCCTAAAAAAAATAGCTCCTGATAAATGATATTTGCTATTTTTTAAACATCTTTTTTCTATATATTTTTTCTAAAATTTCAAAAGAATATCAGACAGAAATTTTAATATTGCAGAGCGATTTCGTCTCAGTTAATAATCTATTCGATAAATGTTATTTTTTATTTTATTTTATTTGTTTATTTCCTTATTTATCTTTAGTGACAATTACAATTTAATTTTATTTATTCAAATGTTTCATAAATCATTATTTTCTTAACATGATATTCCGTTATTAGTGTCTAATTTTCAGATTACGCTTTCCATATTGTAATTTAAGTCTCAACTAATTTGAATGACTATTTGGCGCCTATTTTTGATATTTTATATGTTTGAATTCAATTTGTTTTCTGTTTTTTATCTTTCTTTTTTATTTTTTGAGTTTCAGTTCCGGTTGGAATTTCAATAAAGCAAATGATTGTGACAAAAATTAACAGCAAACTTTAGACATTGAAAATTAATTTTTAAAAAGGGTGAAATAATTTTCCCAGAGATCCCAATTCATATGCAGGAAGATTGGTTTCAAGCCTGCTTGCTGGTTGAAATAGCCGCGTATTTTAGAGTGGTGCTTGTCGACATTGTTTGAGCCCAGATGAAAAATCAATGATTTCAAATGCTGAAAAACTGGCGCAACACAATCTTCCCTTTTTTATTTGCTTGTATGTCTAAACCTGAGCGAATTAGTAAATCTCAATATGAATAAACCTTTAAAAATATTGAATTGAAAACTATTCTTCACCTTGCGGAAAGGTTCGCTATAAAGTCTACAATCAAAGAATGAAATAAAAAATAATTAAAAGATAATTTTCATTTTTCGGGAAACTGATCCAACACAATCTTCCCAAGAACGGTTATTTGTGGAACAAACTCCTGTGTAGATGCTTTCTCGAACACTAAAATCTTAAAATCTTCATCCCAAGGATCAATCATTATCTATCCTCCTTATCCTCATAATATTAATTTTCTACTAGGATACGACTTACAGTTGAAATGGCCAACCGTAAGTTCTATGCTAACAGTTTCTTCTCTCGCACTTCTCGCTTGTGAAACACTCTTCTGGCTTCTTGGTTTTCAGTCAACTTTAATCTTCAAAAATTTAAACGCAATGTCAAAATATTTGCTTTTTCTCATATTCTCTTACACTAAGTAACCCCTTGTGTCTTAGTGGCTTTATTGCCTTGCTTGAGGTTAAATGATAAAATAAACTAGTTGGTAATCATTGATCTGCTATTTAGCCAATAGCTGGAGGGAAAATGGAATGGGTTCATGCTTTATCTAAGTTGGAATTGAACGCAACAGCTTCAACCGGAATTTGCGTATTTTATTTTCCGCGCCGATAACCATTGCGCCATCTACACATCCAAATTCTCGATTGCTTCCTGGTTTAAATAATTACTACTTGGCGTACACAGCTTGCTGCTGTGGATCAAAGCAGTTGCGAGTTAATAAGAGATGTGCTTTTTCTTTCTGCTCTATTACACAGGAAACAGGCAACGTGGATTATTCGCCCAGGAAACTTTGGATATCTAATCAACCATTCGGATAAGATTCGAGCCAGTCACGCAAACCCCGGAAAAATAACTTTTTTCTTTTTTTTTTTTTAACTAGTATTATGGACATCTCTGCAATCAGGTCATTGGAAGTCTGCTACTGACAATTTGATAAAAGACATCTCTATCTACTTGTGTTTCTTTCTTCCTCATTTCTTACGGATGTGCGGATGATATAATAGATTTCAGCTCGGAATAAGAAATCGGAGAGCCGAGTTCGAATTACAATTTGGTTCATTAAATTCACTTACGAGCAAATACCCTTGGAAGAGGTATGAAACCGTCTCTCCTCAGCCATGGGTTAAATAGTAGGACTTGTATCTGGAAAAACCATTGTTATTCTCAAAAAATGTTAATGAAATATCGACACATAAAAAAGAATTATTCTTGCAATCCAAAATGTTTCAGTTTTAAATAACCCACATAGGGTTGATAAACTGTAAAAAAAATTGAGCAATCAAAATTGCTCATTTCTTTGTCCCTGCTTTCACAAAAGAGACAAATGACAAATCCGGGTGCACGCTTGTCCTACTTTCATTTGTCGCGATGTTTATCTTTCATCCTGATTGGATACAGACATGGTTGGCCTTTTATAGGATGTACAGGTAGTTTAACGACGATTAGAGTATCAGAAAGAGAAAACAGCGTATCGAGTTCGAATTAAGTTCGAAACCGTTGTGTTTCACACAAATACCCTTGGAACCAGTATGAATCCATCTATTTCTCCTGCTAGCTATGGTTTTAAATAGCAGGTCTGAAGTAGCAATCGGTCTAAGAGACGAAATATTCTGAATTCAAAATCCGCCTGAAGAGATTTTACATATATTTGTATATATAAATAAAAAGAAAGACCAGTAAGATATATAATCCGGTGTTCTTATTGATATTTTTACAAAATAGTGCTCAATGTAAATTTACAGAGCATTAATATTATAAATTAATTGATTTGAAATATTTTTTCGCTACACAGTTCTAACCCAGTTTCAAAAATGGAAGCTAAAAGCTTCGAATTTAATTTTGTAATTAAATTAAAGACATTAGTTCCATTTCATCCTCAAACGAATTTTGGAATAACTTATTTTTAAATTTACTCGGTTTTAAAAGCACGGCAAAAATCATAATTTACTGTTTCCAAGGATACAGAGAACTCTATTCAACCAGATTAGGGGTGTTCATTATCGCTGTATTTTGATGTATCAGTTATTAGTTACGTTTTGGTAGGGGTAGGGATGTATTTTTCAATGAATTCTGACATCCGTTAAATGCATGTCGTCTGGATTTTTTTTTACATTTATTGTTAACGGCAAAAATTCTTACGGCATTTTTTCTATTTGTATACTTAAAGATTTTGTGGGGTGTTTAGGTTAGAATACGTTTTATTTAACTACGATTTAAACAAATTTTCCTTCTAATTTTTAATATACTATATTTCTTTTTAAAACAAGTAAATGTATTAGAATCACTTACAGTATGTAAAATTATTTTCACGTCAAGTATATGTATGTATATTACTAGGTCACAATTTTTTTTTTAAATTTATATTTAAATATTATTTAAGTAAAATTTTTGACAGTGACAGCAAAAATAGCTAATTAATTTCTCTGATTTAGTAAACTTTTATTTTTTATATATTTTATATAAACCTAGTAATATATAGTTTCTCGCGTAAGTACAAAGGACATGGGTCATTCAATGGCTTACATCTTCTAGCTTTTCATATTAATTTCATTTTACTGTAAGTGTTTTATTGGATTCTTTTAAGTGCTTGTAGTACTTTGAGAGAGATGTTTAGGTTAGAATACGTTTTATTTAACTACAATTTTAAAAGATGTTTACGTTAGAATTCATTTTATTTAACTACAATTTTAAATACAACTTTAAAATATTTTCACTGTTAATTTTAATAGACTATATTTCTTTTTAAAATAAGTAAATGTATTAGAATTACTTACAGTAAGTAAAATTATTTTTCCACATCAAGTATAAGTATGTATATTACCAGGTCACAATATTTAAAAATTTTATATTTAATTATTATTTAAGTAAAATTTATGACAATTACGGCAAAAATAGATATTTCATTTCTATGATTTAGTAAACTTTATTTTTTTATAAACTTAGTAATATATAGTTTCTCATGTATGTACAAAGGACATGGGTCATTCATTTCCTTCATTCTAGCTTTTCATCATAATTTCATTTTTCTGTAGGCGTTTTATTGGATTCATTTAAGTGCCGGTATACTTTGAGAGAGGTGTTTAGGTTAGAATACGTTTTATTTAACTACAATTTTAAAAGATGTTTAGTTTAGAATTCGTTCTAACTACAATTTTAAATACAACTTTAAAATATTTTCACAGTTATTTTAATAGACTATATATATATATATATATATATATATATATATATATATATATATATATATATATATATATATATATTACAGTATATAAAATTATTTATTTCACATTAAATATTAGTATGTATATTACCTGGTCGCACTTTTTAAATTTATTTTTATTTTTAAATAATACAATGACGACATAAAATAGCTATTTCATTTCTCTGATTCGGTAAACTTTTACTTTTTATAAACTTAGTAATATATAGTTTCTCATGTATGCACAAAGAACATGGGTCATTTAATGACCTATATATTCTAGCTTTTCTTATTAACTTCCGTTTTGCTGTAGGTGTTTTATTTGATTCTTTTAATAGCCGGAAGTACTTCGAGAGAGATGTTTGATTTTTATATTTATTTATCCTAAATGAACTTTGATGTTGGTTGAATCTTTTTTTGAACTCATGGCTAGTGCAACCTATATATATTTTTATGTTTTCAGTATTTTCAATCGAAGAGATATTGCATTGGTATACTAATGATTCAGTGCAACATTTATTTTGTACAGGGCAATTATGAGGGTTTCTAAAGTTACAGAATTTTTGTTTATCCTCAACAGTTTTTATTTTTATTTTTTCATTGTCTAAATTTTTTTGGTTTTGGTATAAGTGTTTATTCAAGATATTAGCATTATGTTTCTTAATAATTTTTTCTAAGTTTTCCGTATAGCTGTAACTCAATTTTAGTGTGTTTTTATTGAAAATAGTACCTAGTTTACTTTCACTAGGAAAATGCTTGACTATTAATGCGAGGAATTTTTGTCCTAATTTTTTCTTTACCATTTGGTTGTATGGGGGCGTATACCAAATTATTTTTCTAAATGTGTTTTTTATATAATTTAGTTTTGGTTTTTTGTAGCCACTCTCTTTTAGAGCTTTATTATAGGAATTGATATGCTCATCGAAAATCTTATCATTTGCTGAATTTGTACTTATTCTTTTACTGATAGATAACGGTATATGTTTAATTATAGATGGGGGGTGATTTGGGTTAGGATGTATATATAAAGAATTGGTATTGGGTTTTTTATAAGGTGTGTATGTATTTTTATTTAAATCTAATGTTATATCAAGGAAGTTCACTTTTTTTAATTTAGTGCGAACCGTAATTTTTAAGCCCATGCTTTTAAATTCATTATATAATACCTTTCTAATTTTATCTATTTTGAAGTTAGTTGAGTTTCTAATAACCATAAGACCATCGTTTCTGTACAATCCAATGTCAGTTATATTAATATCACGGTGCGCTGTAAGTTTGTATAATATAAAAGACCTACGAGATCAGAATACTCAGCTGAGTCTAGTGATCCCATTGTGATGTCAAAGTGGTCATATGATTTCTCTGTATCCTGGGAAACGTGAATTATGATTTTTGCCGTGCCTTTAAAACCCAGTAAATTTAAAAATAAGTTACTCCAAAATTCGCTTGAGGATGAAATGGAACTAATGTCTTTAATTTAATTACAAAATTAAATTCGAAGCTTTTAGATTTTAGGGTGTGCTATATTTATGAGATAAAGTGCTCAAAATCAGAGATAGAGCCTAAGTAATTATAAAAGTGAATATTGAAGTCAACACTCAGAGGCGACATGCTGTTTCATGCTAGACGCAAACGTCAGGCCTCAGTGTTGACTTCCATGTTCACTTATATATATACACGCACACACACACGTGTGTGTGTGTGTGTGTAGTTTCTTTCATTTCGTGTTAATGCCCTTGAAAAATAAATGCATGGGGTTAAAGAGTAAGGTAAGCTAGCCTCTTTTGCCTTGGGTCGAAGCCAGTTTAGGAGAAGTAAACATGAGGTAGGCTGCTTGGAAACCTGGTTGCACAATAAGCAACATTTCTCTGTTTTCAGTTCTTCCGAAAAGTTTGGCTGGTGCTACACAAGCCTTCACCACTATAATTTATAAGTCGAGCGATTCAGTTATAAACTGAATTGTTGAAATCTACGGCAATATTATCAAATAGAAAGATAGCCGTGTCTTTTAAGGACATGAACGACCAATGGTAATTCACAACTTCCTATAGTTTGTTGCTGTAAGTAACTCTTGCTCCTTTATCTTCAATTTTATTTCAGCGGCCCTTTTTCATTCACTCATACCAAGGCGATCCATAACTGAAGTTCGAAGTCGAATAAGGCCAGAAGGTGACTTTTCGTAAACGATTAACACGCGAAAGTTATTCGCTGAAATTGGATTAAGAAATTCATTTTCTTTTTTAAGAAATTTTTACGTTTTACCTTTGGATTAAGTTATTATTTAAAATACTGAAGTATATTTTATCTTTAAACAAACTTCTTCGATGCGAAATTCACAAGTGCCATTAAGAATTTATCTTATAAAGTTAATTTAAATTTAATATTTTTCTTTATTTTTCTTCAACAATGACATTTATGAATAATTTATCTTTTAACGGGTATTTTTTTAAAAACAATGTTGAAATTTTCTGTTCTTCGTAAATAAATAGTAAGCATTATGTAAAGTTTTTCATTGTAAAATTAATGAAAAGTGACACTGATAAAATAATTTATCAGATAAATTTAATTTCAAAAATTAAAAATATAATATTTTGCAGCTATTCTTAAAAATGTACCACAAAGATGTAAAAGAGACAACATTGTCTTGTCAATATCGCCTTTCTCTTTTTACTATTTTAAACAGCGAAATTCGCAAAAAAATGTCATTAAGAATTTTGTCATAGAAAGTTAATTTAAATTTTTATTTAGGCTATTATTCTTCATAATAATGAATATTTTGATTAAAAAAATTAATTTTTAATAAATATTTTTTCTTTGTAACACGTAAAGTATGTTGATACCGTCTTATAAGAAAACAGAAAAAATTAATCTAACTTGTTACACTGTTAATTTACATTTTCTACTATACAGAAATTTGCCCATTTGAAAAAATTCGAATAAAAATGTAATTTACTCTTTTGTCTTTGATATTATTCTTCACAACAGCAAATATATTAACTCAAAAATTAAAAAATAATTATTTACTAGTATTTAAAAAATGTATGTTGAATTTTACTAGTATCGTTGTTAAAAATGTAAAACAAAATTAACCAGTTTAATATTTTTACAATATTTTTTAAAACTTACTGTAAATTATTAAATTTTGTTTAGGTAACGCATTTTACGGGTTTAGGAGATTCCGCTCCCCCCACCCGTAAAATACGATTATCCAAGATTTAATTTTCCAAACTCTAAAATTCCCATGACTGAATACCAAATTCCTTCATCCTGGCATTTCTTAATCCATTTTAGTCTCTAAAAGATTCCCACATTCATACAAACTTTAAATTTCAAATTCTGAAACCTAAATTCCAAAGTCCAAACCCTTCAAGACCTTAGAATATAAGTTTTATACACTTTTTTAGAAGCACCATGTAATTTTTACAAAATAATAGTTTAGTTGATATTTTTTAATTTCAGTACCCCAAGACCAGAATGAGTGAGAACGATTGTTAAAGGCAATACCTTGAGTTGACACTCCTGACAAACCAAAGACTTATTTGATTTGTAAAAAGCACTTTCCATTTGATTATGAAACGGTGATTATTAGAGGGAAAATACGAGCCAGAAATCCACCATCAGTATTTGCTCATTTGCTATTATCTAGTCATCAATCAAAACCAAGAACAACAAATAAAACTTCTGCTTCTGTGCGAAATGTGCAAAATGATGAGTTGGCACAGTTTCTAGAAAAGGACAAAATCTAACTTTTGAAAATTTCTATCAGAATATTGATCAAAAGAATTTTTGTTAACAGTTTCATGCTATAAATCAAAAAATCAGTTATTCATCCAATCAGCTGATATTTTTATTTACTGGAGTTATTCCAATGTTTTTAATTAAAATTGTTGAAAACTTGAGATTCGAATGTTAGCATACTGGTGTATATACAATAATTTTAACTCTTTCAAAAGTCGGATATCAATGTTTCAGCACTGGTCACAAATCAATGAAATAATTTGTTATCTTAGTAACTTAAAAATTGATAATAATAAAAATAATTAAAAAAACATATTAATGTCACCACAAAGGATTGGGACAAAAGATTATGGTTCTGATATTCTTATCAGGATATTTGAATATTTGGCGACATCTTGGTCATTATATAACAGACTTTAGGATGATTTTACGTTACCCTGTGTAAGAACATTATCAGCTTTGACAAAATTAAATGACTTTAATTTTCTTGATGATAGTTTTAGTAGAATTTCTGAAAATCAGAAAAAGTGTATTCTTTTAGTTGATGAAGTGTATGTCAAAGTTCCTCAAAAATATCACGCAAGAAATTTATTTAGTTTGGCTGAAAATTCTGTGGAATTAGTAAAAACCGTATTGGGCATAATGGTAAAATGTTTAAATGGTAGACCAAATTTTTTACTTAGAATTATCCCAGTTGCAAAATTAGATATAAATTGTTTATATGAAAAAGTTTTACATATTGTTGATGCAATCAAACACTTGAATGGTGAAGCAATTGTGCGTGACAACAACAGGACACATCAAACTTTTTTTTCAAAAGATTTGACACTGTTTTAATAAGCCTTGGATAGCTAAAAATGTCTTGTACTTACTTTTTCATTATGTCCACTTTTTAAAAATATTCGGAATATTTTGAAGACAAAAAGATGAGAGCAAAATGGGAAATTGTAAAAGGTCTTTTTCAGTATAGAAAAAACTCAATTTGTTAACCTGCAGAAACTAACTAACTAATATAGTAGTTTACCCCAAACCTGTTGAGTGACAAAATGTTTCCCATTGTTTAAGAGTTTTTTGTTATAACAATGTAGCTGCCATTAAAATATACCCATTATTAAATGGGGAGGATACTGCAGAAACAGTTAATTTCATTGAAAAATCTTAAAATTTTGAAAAATTGTCTGTGTCAGATAAATATATGGTGACACTAAGAAAAAAATGATATCAGATTTAGATGATGAATATTTGTTATTTCTTTCTAATTTTGGGAAAATAACAAAAAGAATGGAAGGAAAGCAAAGAAAAAGAATGAAATCATTAACAAGAGATAAGAGTTTAGCCATTGAACATACATGCAATGGCTTAATTAATGTTGGCAGATATTTGCTAAACAGTGGATTTAATTTCGTTATGAGTGGTGAATTTACCACAGATTTAGAAAATCAGTTTGGAAAATTAAGACAAAATTTTGGCGCTGCATATTTTATTACAGTTTAAAATGTTATTGAAAAATTTCATATTGAAAAAAACTAAGCTACTTCTTAAATGAAATGTTGGTATCAAAGAATACTTTGATCCAGGCGATAATTGCTCAAAATGTTGACATTTTCTGGATGAAATGGAATGCCAAATATATGATAACTTACCAGACCTTGAAACTAGGATTCCTAAAGATATTAAAATGCCCCTTTTGTATATAGTAGGCTATGTTACAAGAAAAAATTGTCCCACAGAAGAGGAAATATTTAATAATACTGGTTTTTATTTTCAAGGATGTTGACATTTTTTTTAAAGAAATAGATCGTGGTGATTTAAAAATTCCACTGGATACCACAGTTCATTGGACTTTTTTTCTATTTTATTATTTTTGGTGCTATTAAATTGAAGACTTACAGAATTTCTTTGACAAACATCTTTGTTAGATTTTGATACGTATCATTTCTATATGAAAAGAGAGCACGGGATTATATTGTCAGAAATATTTTTTTTTTTTTAATTATTTTTTGTCTGATTCACCTAAGACAAGACAAGAACCGGCACTAAAAGTTTTGAAATTATCTTATAAATAAAATTTTAAGTTAAAAATGATTATACAATTAAGACTACACAATCAGTATTAAAAATTCATATTATTTCAAGTAGTAAATATAGATATATATACTTATTCATCCAGAGAAATATTTACCAGATATGTTTTATTTTCAATTTCCCCCTTTTTATATATATTTAATTGGTTAACACCCCAAATTAACCTATTAATTAATTTTGTGTTCTTGTTAATCTAATTTGATTTTAATTATTAAAATTATGTATACTGATAATATCTATTATTGTATCATAGCAAAATAAGTTTTTTTCTTTATTTCCTGTGAAACAAATTGTACATATAACAAAAATCAAAAAATTATTGTTTCCCTGAAATTCACATTTTTGTAAAGTATTTTCAGATTTTGTTGATACACGATTTTGTAAAATGCTGAAATTGCTTTCTGATTGTTTTATACAATTATATTTTCTGTAATCAATTGGTTTAAACATATTAACTCATCTCAAAATGTCTAAATGTCTAATTTATGGCAAATAAAGTGATTTTTTGTGTATTTAGTTATTTTATGGTGGATGTTATTTTTATTCTTTCTTTGTACATTTGCATTTATGGAAATAAGTCAATAATTTTAAGCCGCTTCCTTATATTATGTATAGCTGCTAATTAACTAATTACTAAACATTACTAACAAGTTTCTTGTGAGTAAGTGTTGTTCCCGTCCTGCTCCCGGCTACATCTTTGGTTATGATCCAAGTTGAGATTCCCAACCTCCCCGGTTTGTTTTTTGGCCTCTTTTCATCTCGACTGGGTCACCTTTATTTATTCCCCATATCCGTATATATTTTCTTCTTTCCCTCTCCCTTAGCGAGAGAGCCTCTTGATTCTGTCGTAGGGCAGAATACAGCGGCCCCTCTCTTTTTTGACGGCTGGACGGGTCCAACTAATATCAGTTATCATTAATTTGTTTGTTTTGATATTTTAGTTTTTTTGTTTTTTTTTTGTTTTTTTTGTTTTTGTTTTTGTTTTTTGGTTCATCCCCACTCCTCTCATTTTATATCATGGACAAATTGTTATGTATAGTATTTTATAATCATGAAATGAACTTTTTATGTCATGGAGTGCGATTTTAGGTCCCCACTCAGAGTATTGTTACGTTTTGATAATTGTAACAAAGGAAAAAAATGATTTACCACAACACAGAGCTAAATCACAAACAAATATTTAATTTACTAAAACAGAACATAAAATATATACAAGATAAACAATTGTGGCCTACAAAACAGAAAACACAGAGTTACTGGCGAAGTGTTACGAAGGAGAAGGAAAGGGAATCAAATATCTTTATCACTTTAGGGCTAGTGAAGTAATCTCAGTGCTATATTTGGAAATCCAAAAAGGTGTGTAAATAAATATTAATTTTTAGTTTGGTCAATGAAAATTTAGTCAAAATTCTATTTACCAAATTTGTTCCATGAAATTCTCTTTTGGGTTTTGGTTGGTCGGCAACTTTTTTATAGAGATTCTTTCGGCTGGATATAATAGTCCTTGAATCAAAAGCCGGAGTTGATAACAGCAGAAATTCCCACTCATCAACTGACATCCCTTTTCCAAAATCCCATTTTTATAGGGGCTAATGCCTAATTTGCATATTTCTAGATGTTTCTTGAATCATCTAGATTCTTCTCGAATATACTAGAATGATCTAGAATCTTCCAAACATTCTATTTCTAATTTCTCTATTTTACAACTACTTCATGAAAGAAAACTTTTTTGTAATAACAAGTAGAACTCAGTGGAATCCCTTATTATAGAAATGCATCCTCGTAACATTATGCGGTATTATGGTATATGGAGGATTGATTGGGAATGTGTTTTTGTGGTGAATGTGTCAATTGTAACGAATGAATGGGCCGTGAATCGGATTAGCTAGGAATAGGATAGCAAGTGACGATCTGCCCCAACCCTATTCCCCACTTTTCGGCCTTGTGACACAATAGCATATTTTACGCAATAAATCTTAACAAGTTTCTTGCTAAAAAATATTCTCTGAAATTGCCATTTAGTAGTAATTTAGGTCTCCACATGTCCGCCCCCAGTCGTGGACCTTAGTTGCATAGTTGCCAGGCATGACTTATGCATCGCCTTGACTCAGGCACATTTAGTAGGTTATTTGTTGTTCTACTATTTTTTTTGCCTTCCTTCTGTTAACTGATAAGTTCACCAAGCCGTCTTTCCTCGTACTTCGTATGCTTTTTTCATAGTATTCTCAACAATCGTCAGGAGAAATAAATCTCTGCCGCTTCAAATATTTTCTTCATTCACTGTAGTTAAGCGCCATACGATCATGTCTTTTTCGATTCATGACTGACTAGGCAGAATATTTTCTCGTAGTAGGTTACGATAGACTGGTTGCCAACCAAGGCTACGGGAACCAGTAGCTGCGGGAGTATAGATGGATTCATGTCTTTCCCAAAGGTATTTCCGTGTAAGTAATTGTAATTAACCCAACTGGAATTCGAACTCGACTCTCCGATTTCTCATTTCGAGCCGATATCCATTATACCATACCACACACCCATAGAAGATATTAGACATCTCATAACAGTCTAGCACACTTTTGTTTTATCTAAGGTTATTTTCCGATTCCTGAAAAATTTTCCTCGGTGTTTGAGCGGGAATAAAGCGAGAACAGAGTAGCTTTGTTTAAGACATTGGAACATGAAATGCTATTTCAAAAAACGATCAAAGTGCGCAAAACGACCAGAGAAAGAAACAATATCTCTGTTCAGTAGATTACAAAACAGTATTTGTTAAAGTACGGCACGAAGACCTTCTCGAAATGTAAAGAAAATCGGTTTACAGTGAAAATGTTTTCAAATAAACCGTAACGTATATATTGGAAACAAACAGATTTGGAGAGAGAGGATAAGTAAATACATAAAAATACCGAGAGTTCTACGACAGGGACGTGCTTATTTGTTAGATATATTTAACTTGTACAGCGTACTAATTCTAAGAGGACTAGAAAACTTGTTAGAATTTATTATCAACTAAAGTAGCCTTAACATACATAACATACAAATTGACACTGTTTTGATGACAACAAGAAAAAACTGAAAAGACTATTACACAATGTAATTGAGGATGACCTATTTAATAATGTATACTATTGCGTTTCTGGATTCAAATCTATACAAAAACACACACACACACACACACACACGCACATATATATAGGGTGATTGAAAAGTAACTCTCTATTTTATGTATGATGGACTCTCCCGTCTTGTAAATTTTATATTTAGATGGGATCACCCATCATACCTAAAATAGGGAGTTGCTTTTCAGTCACCCTGCATATATGAATGGCTGGTCACTCGAATCCGGGAATGCCTGTCTATTAGGGAGTCTAGCTAATCCCTGTGGCAGATGTCTGCTCAGGCACATTTTGCTTGTCCAACACCCATGGAGCCTACCTGTGGTTTATACTGCAACAATGCTGAGCGGACCTTAGTTACAGTTTCTCGGAGAGGGTCCTTTATCAAGCGTAATCAACAGTCTGAACAGGGCCAGCACGATCAAAACCTCGTTCACGATGACTTGTGACTTCGTGCTAGCACAACCATCCCAAAGGTTTCCATTTACCCAATTTCACTTGGTTTTCAGACACTTTCCAAAGGTGTCGCATACTGAGATCGCCTCCTCCAGACCGATAACATCAAAAGATTCGAATCCGGTTCTCATGGTCAGAAAGCGAACGTATATATATATATATATATATATATATATATATATATACACGTTAGGACCTTGAATCAGTTCTTGCTGTTTTCCAACAGATGGCGTTCCCAGAACTGCGTGCGTGTAGTTTCAGACGGTAACGCATCTATATGGAAGTACTATAAGCAAGCTTGAAATTCAGTGTATGTCATTTCGTCAAAGTGGAAATAACTTTGTTTTTCATAGCGTTAAACATGTCGGATTTCGTGCCAAAGAAAATGTATTTGCGGGGAATTTTACTGCAATACTTTATTCAAAGGAAATCAGTAGCTGAAGGACACAGAATACTTGTTGAGACTTACGGCGACCATGCTCTGTCTCAAACAACATGCAGAGAGTAGTTTATACGCTTCAAAAATAATGATTTTGATGTTGAAGATAAAGAACGCTCTGGCGCACCGAAAAAGTTTGAAGACGAAGAATTGGAGGTATTACTTCATGAAGAATCATGTCAGGCTGAACTTGCAGAATCATTAGGAGTTGATCACACAACTGTTTCGAAACGTTTGAAAGCATTAGGAATGATTCAAAAGCAAGGACATTGGATGCCGTACGAGTTGAAGCCGAGAGACATTGAACGGCGTCTTGTCACATGTGAACAGCTGCTTCAACGGCATTAAAGTAAAGGTTTTTGCATCGTATTGTGACCGGCGGTGAAAAGTGGATAGACTACGATAACCCTAAACGTAGAAGATCGCCGGGTAAGTCCGGCTATGCATCTACATCGGCGGCAAAACCGAATATCCATGGTTCTACTCTGCATTTGGTTGGATCAGCTGGGTGCTCTTTATTATGAGCTGTTCAAACTACTTTGTTGTATTAAAAACTAAATTTAAATTGATTGGAATATATTTTTTATTGCCAGCAAAATTGCTAAAATCCCACATATTGAAAAATCTGTCAACGCAACCTAAATACCTTTATTAAAAAATCTTTCAAACATAAAATAAAGTTTAATTAATCTAAATTAAAACAAATATTACTTACTTTTCGTTTAAAATATCCCAGCAAACAATTTTAACATGAAGATAGCTGTTTTTATAAATTGTTGATACATCTATCGATAACCTGATGTTTGCGAGACTTATGTAAGTAAAATTACATGATGAATACAACATAAACGTCTTGATTATATATTTTTAATTACTCAATAATCTTAAAAATATTTTATTGAATTTAATGGTACTTTGGCTTTATAGTTTTACTTACAAAGACACTTCTTGAGCAAATGTTAGAAAATTGCCAATAAATCTTAAATTTACGATAATTACCTCTCTTAGTTTTACTACATTTTTATTTTAAGATCTGATTTTCTGTAACTGGGGATACTGATGATATAAATTGTACTAGGACTTGCTCTTATAAAAGTATGCACACACACACATATATATATATATATATATATATATATATATATATATAGGTGTGTGTGTGTGTGTTTGTGTGTGTAAGCAAATATATGGATATAGATCCGACAGTATGAAGAAAAATATACGGAAAAAATTTTTAAGAATCCTAATATGCAATTATGCTGTTTTAATGTTAATATAATGTCAACGTCGGACGAACATATAAGTTTTAAATCAAAATAAAATTCCTTTCGTTTTTCATTCAAAATAATCAAATTTTAGGAATATGTTTTCACAATATCACCCACGTGACGACGACGTGATCATATTTAAACGGAACGCTGATCTTATAAAAGATTTCATTTATCTGTTTGGATTGGTCTTGCTCTTATGTCCATCGTCTTTTTCATGTTGAATTGAATATGGTCTAATGTTAATTATGTTTTATGAATATGTCCTGAAGATGGTCTATTAGACCGAAACGTCCGACGTTGACATTATATTAACATTAAAACAACATAATTGCATATTAGGATTTTTGTTTTTTCCGTATATTTTTCTTCATATATATATATATATATATATATATATATATATATATATATATATATATATATATATATATATATATTGTCATCCACAGATAGACTGCTTCACAGCTCATCAGTGCGAAGATAGTCGATTGCCTCAAGCCGGGATTTGAATAAGGTGTTGTGTACTGTGATCAAAAGTGTGGATAAACTGTCCGAAGATCATGTTATGTTATTGTTTTTTTTGTTTTTTTTATGTAGTTGAATATGAAAGCGATGAAGCACAAAGTCACAAATCATTCCAGATTATGTACCCTCGCAAAAACTATAATTAATATCCGCCCAACCTGGTTGCAGTATAAATCGAAGCCTAGTACTGTGGGTGAAGAAGAAACATAAATGTGCCTGAGCTGGTGTCTTGTCACATAAGTAAACAGGTGTAATCGTACATGAATAGCTAGTCATTATCTATGTATGAATGTAAGTATGTTTTATTTTAACCTACCAGTTCGGTCTCTCTAATCTTTTTATTATATTTTTCCATTTTTTTGCATAAACAGTTGCACATTCAGATCAAAGAAACAGTCACAAAGTTCATAATGGTTTTTTTGCTCGAGTTATTTTACTGGTCATTATCAAGAAACGTCAATGTTACTCGTTACCATAAAAATAGTTTAATGACCTCCTGGCATTTTTTAGAATTAAATCTATACATATCAGATATAAGTGTCATCACGTTTGGAACGGTGGCAAGTAGTTTACATTTTAAATTTGAACAAGTATGAATGGCTAAAAGTCACAAAACAGAAACTATATATAATATATATATATATATATATATATATATATATATATATATATATATATATATATCCTCTGCTGCCTTGCTATGTCAGCTGTTAAGAAAGTTGGTGTCCTGTTTCATGCGAGACAATCTTTCCCTCCAGAATCTATAAGTCTACCATGCTTAAAATATTGATGATATATATAGTCCGGTGTCCCTGCTATCTTACCTGGAGCTCCTTGACAAGATCCAAAGAAGAATCAGGAATATTATTGGTCCTGATCTGGCGGCTCGACTTCAGTCACTTGCCCACCGCTGTAAGGTTGCCTTTCTATGTCTTTTCTATAAATATTTTCATGGTAATTGTTCGGATGAGCTCTTCGCTATGGTACCTAGACTTTATGAATTTAAGCACAGTACTAAACTGGTTTCTAGATCTCATCAATTTACAGTTGAGTTGGCTAGATGTAGCCGTAACTTCTATGCTTTTCTCGCACTTCTCGCTTGTGGAACTCCTTTCAAGTTCCACGCTTTCCAACCAACTTTAATCTGCAACAATTTAAATGCAATGTCAATCGCTATCTACTTCATCCTGATTACTGAAGCAATGGCTGCAAAACCTTTCGCTTTCATTTCTTGCCTTGATAAAGGCGGAAGAAGATACGCGTCGGCTAGAACTAAGAATTTTTTACAATTGTCCTTTTGAAACCAATTTGTTTTTATTTTCAGAATTACATCTTTGAAATTTAACCATATATAGATAGATAGATAGATAGATAGATAGATAGATAATTTTAAAATGATCATCCCCTATATTTGACGTTTTTTATATAAAATAACAAGTAGTGTTTATTGTATTTCTCCGCCTACTCTGTATGTCTATAAGGCTGATTCCATTAATAAAAACCTTTAATAAATTATTACTGTGGACATGAATCTAACTTCTGTCTTTAATCAAACATTTTCGATGTTACTAGTTTTTCTCGCCATTAATCGCTTTGTCGCTGTCTTTCGTTCTGGTCCAACTTTCCACGTTTCTCCCTCTACACTGGGGGTGCCATAACGACTTAACGCAAAGACGCTAAAGACTCACCTACTGTCACCACTCAGTTCAAAGCTGTTTCGCATGCAAGATGTAGAATTATTGTCGCATTGTCTCACTTTTTCCCACGACAGACAAGCACCCTCTCCAATCTGTCCAACGTATTACCTGAAGATATCATCCTTGTGGTAATGTGTTTTAAGTGAAAGTGGTCAGGCACCAGAGCAAGAGAGATGGTGATGACACACTATTCTGACAGTCTGCAGTTGGAAATGTATTAAAGCCGCTGGGGGAAAGCTCCCACCACGCGTGACATCACGAAGTCTTCGTCTGACGTCATTGTCTGACGTCTGCAAAGGTAAAGGAAATAGTGAACAATAACATAAGAAAAGATGTGTGCAAAAGCTTCAAGAAACAGACGAAAGACGCAGAAGCAATTTACGTTCATTTTTCTAAGATCATCCACTTTTATCCACCATGTTGAGGACCCAGCATACTAACAGAAAGCAGCCAAAGGCGTCTAAATGTTTGACACTGAAGAGTTGCCTCCCCTTTTCGCCATTAAACAATGGTTGTCGCAATAATTGTCATGATTATTGTACTGATTTGCTATTTAACTGGAATTGAATTAAAAGGAAGAGAACAATTATTTTCTAAGTATGGAAGCAGATTAACGCCTAAAAGTGAATAAAATAAGAACAGAAAACAACGTAAGAAACTAAACCAGGAAAGCATGATTTATTTTTAATCGCGTGACTGTCATCCACTCAACTACTAGTCGTTGAATGCGTTCTGTTTATAAGCATATTTCATACCTCGATTTTACGAATTTAAGCGCATTACTAGATTGACAGTTAGGTCTCATCATTTTACAGTTGATATTGTTGTAACCATAAGTTCTATGCTAAGAGATTCTTTTACCACACATGTGGAATTATCTTCCCGCTTCTCGCTTTGCATTCAACTTTGATCTTCAAAAATTTAAATGCAATCTCAATTGTCATCTTATTTACGCTTGAATCCAGTTCTTTTATTGTCCTCTTTGCTTAATAACGTGTTTTCCAAGATTCTTTCACAACGCGTAACCCTTTACGTCTTAGTGACTTTATTGTCTTGCTTGTGGTGAAATGATTAAAAAAAAGCACATCCGAGGAGGTGCTGAAAAGTTCTCAGTCCAACCCTCTTCTGAATATCTGACTAAATGAGAAAGCATCAGAATGGGCGCATTGATAACTTTTATTCATCTCCCCATATATATATATATGTGTGTGTCAGCCAGCTAAGATAGCTATGTATTTTCCACTGATATATGGAGTCTAGGATTTCAATTAAAAGTTAGAATATTGAATGTTGAATTTCAAGAGAGGTAAGCATTATTTATCTAAAGTGTTGGCGCAAAACAATATTCCTATTTGTTCTCAATCTAAAATAAACTGAAACCAGATAAATATTCAATAATTGCACCAAAACCAGGTATTAAAATCAAACGACATAAAATAATACAAATTTTATAGTTACCCTCTGAGAGCGAATTGAAAAACAAATAAGAGAACAAAAGCTTCATAGATTTTCATTCCTCTCTCGTTAGAGTTCTATTCACAGCGTATTAAATATAAAATACTAGCCAATATTCGGAAACGAAATTTGGATAATTTTCATAGGTGCGCGAATACATCATGGTTGGCGATAGCTAAGCATTTATTAAATAGCCATCAGTGTGCCTAATCCAATAGCCAATGCATGTACTCTGTACTGAAGAATGTTCATCCGGATTTTTATCTAAAGTTTCTAGATATTATATACAAAGTCCTACCAGTCCTTCCTCTTTAAGCAGGAGTGGCTATAGACTTGAATGTTATCAGCTTTTGATGATTTTATATTTAACATATATATATATATATAGATAGATAGATAGATAGATAGATAGATAGATAGATAGATAGATATAGATATAGATATAGATATATAGATATATATGTAAGCAAATATATGGATATAGATCCGACAGTATGAAGAAAAATATACGGAAAAAAACAAACAAAAACCCTTATATGCAATTATGCTGTTTTAATGTTAATATGTCAACGTCGGACGTTTCGGTCGAATAATATATATATATATATATATATATATATATATATATATATATATATATATATATATATATATATAGTTGGATTGGAGTGAGTAAGTATGTTACCTCTAACACTGATATTAAGCGCTTTCCAGTAAGTACCGAGAATATATAATATATAAATAATATATAGAGAAAATTGCCGATGTGTATATTTATACGCATATACATTTTACACACACACACACACACACACACACATATATATATATATATATATATATATATATATATATATATATATATATATAAACATCTTCATTGCTGTTTTCTATTTTAATATTTTTATCTTGTTGCACGTTTTATTTTTAGCCTTTCTCTCTAGCCCCTTAAGTCCGGTTTCTTTTGTTTTTTACTATTTTTTTTTTTTTTTTTGTTGATTTCGTGTTTTTATTGATTCTGGTAATATATATATATTTGGAAAACGATATATAAATATTTATACATGAAAATTTTATGGAAAAAATTATGACAAATTGCAAAAAGGTTTGGTGCGACGCGTTTCGTTCTTTAGGTCTTCAGCGGGCTAGACTGATGTGACTACCGGTGCATATGAAGGAAAGGGAGAATTTTAAGTTTAAACTTATTTTTTTTTTAGATATCTGTTTTGGGTAGCCTATCCGATAACATTTATTTTATTTTTCTTGTTCAAATTTCCATCACTTTTGATAAAAAATATCCGAGCAATTACTATGAAAGTTTACTTATGTAAGATGATCTTCGGATAGTTTATCTACACTTTTGATCACAATACACAATACCTTATTAAAAAATTTGGCAAAACACAATAAAAATTAAACAGCCTTGTTGGCTCTTTTGTTTTCCACTTTTGTTTTTCATACATCTTTCCTCTGAAATATCGGCAATGTTTAACATTTGTTCCTGCAAAAAAAGGTTTTGTTAAAATATTTGAACTAACTATAATGAAATATTTATTGTTTACCATCTTATAAAGAAATAAATATGAAAAGAAAATTTTATTCATGAATTTATAAAAATGTCTCCGAACAACAAAAATTGAACAACGCGAAACTAATTATAAATATCCATTTACTCTCACCGCCTAAATTCACTAAAATAGGTGACGAGGACCTCTTCTTCTGACCCAAACATTCATATAAATTTAGATTTTAGATGAATAAAACATTGTTTTCCTAGTTATTAGGTTGGTACAAAAAAATAATGACGTAATAATGTCGTTTTTTGACGTTAAAAATACGTTAAAAAACGACATTATTACGTCATTATTTTTGCACCAACCTAATATTTATAAAATGGTAAATAATAAATATATCATTGTATTTAATCACATATTTCTAATTTTGGAAATTAACATTGCTGAGGGAGGCAAATGTGTATACAGTAATAGCGGTGTCAAGGGAATAACCGTCCTTTTGACACTCCGTGTTTTTTGGGGGTTTTTTTTCAGAAACAAAGGTTAAACATTGCCAATCATTCAAGTAAAAGACTACAAATAACTTTTCTTTTTGCGTTTTTGTTTTTAGTTTTGTTTTTTTTGTTTTTTGTTTTTTTATTCTCTACCCAAAATTAACATCCATAGTTGTAAAGCAAGCCCTAAAAAGAAAAAAATATTACGCTGTATTACATTTTTCTTGTCAAAATGGTCCCTTTTTTTGTTACACCTACCCAAAGTTAACGTCCATAATTTTAATTTAAAGAAAATAACATAGCACAAAAGAGTCTTTGATGATGGTGAGCGATGGCCGAAAGTAGCCACATATAGTAAAATTTATATTTAAAGATGTACCGGAAAGCAGCAAAATAATCCGATATATAGAAAATCTATATAAGCAAAACAAAAAATCTTTTAGATAGAATTTTCGTTGGTCTTTAATCAAACATGTATGAATTAAAAAAATGCTGCTAAATATAAGGAACATGCAAACGCATATGCCTTTTCTATAAATACTTTCATGTTAATTCTTCTGATGAACTCTCCTCTACGGCACCTATGAATTTAAGTGCGGTTCCGTGTTGGCAGCAAAGATCTCATCATTTTACATTACAGATGGCTAGATGTAACCGTAAGTGGTAACAGTTTCTTCTATTGCACTTCTGAAATCTCTTCCAGCTTCTTGCTATCCACTTAACTTGATCTTCAAAAATATAAATGCAAAATCAATCGTTAACTTCTGTCTTCTTAAGTTCTGTTCTTTTGTTGTTCTTCCTCCTTAATATATATATATATATATATATATATATATATATATATATATATATATATATATATATATATATGGAGAGAGAGAGAGAGAGAGAGAGAGAGAGAGAGACATGAGTAAGTTAGCATTAACCGTTTAAATGTGTCAATATCTGCTCACTCATGTCTTCTCTCTCCCCCCTCACTTCCTCACTTCGTTAATTTACATATGTTGAATACGGCCCGTCAAAAATGTGTAAATTTTCTTTTCATTTTTGTTTGGAAGTAAAGTCTGATGATCCGCAGTCCTTTAAAAAAAAATATATATATATATATATATATATATATATATATATATAATACAAGTCACTTAGCTGATTGATGTTACCTTCAGCATCTCGACTCCAGAGTTTCGTAGACGGACTCTCTGGGAATCATTCCTCCCACTCGTCAGGAGTATATATATATATATATATATATATATATATATATATATATATATATATTGTACGGAAAATAATGTCTGATTTTAGAATAAACTTTTATGTTTTAATATATTGTAATAGTTGAACAAAAGTATATTACTCATTCCTACTGATTAAAGTGTCCTCTTTGTCAATTTTATATCAATCGCTTTCAGAATTTAACTTAAAATATTATATACACCTCATCCTGGTGTGAAGGATCCACTTGTGATTGGACAGGACGGCGTTGATTTCTGAAGTGGGGATACTGGCCTTAAAGATCAAGGTGTTAGAGGACGTGTATCTGCAATTAACAATCAACATCTGAAACACTAGCCGGAAAAATAACCCACGTCAAGTGTCAGAGAAATGTCTGAGACAATGGGTGTCAGCATTTCAACCATTCCAAGAAAACTGGGAAGCTGAGGAAAATCAATGAATAGGTTTCACATGAAATCAATTAATGTCGAACAGTTCAACGTTTTAAAGTATGTTCGATGTGGCATCTTCGAAATTCCAGGGATACATTTCTTGATCGAATAGCAATTTGTGATGAGAAATCGATACTTTAAGACAATCATAAACGATGGGCACAATCGATTGGTTATGACGAGGCAGCCAAACATGCTTATATATATATATATATATGTGTGTGTGTGTGTGTGTGTGTGTGTGTGTGAGTGAAAATATATAGAAAATAGGAAAGAACTGGTTAGGTAAATAATCCAAAGTTCTTTAGTATTTTTGTTATTATTTTTTTAAAATATTTTTAATATATTACTAAGCCTACTATTGGTAGGGATAGTAGGCTTAGTAATATATTTAATAAGAACACCCTAAAATTGAGTTACAGCTACACTGAAAATCTAGAAAGTATAATAAAAAAAACACAATAATAAAATCCTGAACAAACCCCCATGCCTGAATAGTATTAATAAAAACCCTACACTTAAATTAGACAAAAACAGTGAAAAATTGTGATTGTAGAAACCCAGAAGACTGCCAATTGGAAAATAAATGCTGCGTCAAATCTGTGGTATACCAATGTACTATCTCATCCATTGAGAGTCCTAATACTAATATGATATTCATTTGGTCTACGAAGAATGAATTTAAAGCCAGATGGAGGAAGCATAAGTGCTCTTTCAACAATATAAATAAAAGAAATCAGACATCTCTATCTAAATATTTTTGGCATTTGAAGGAAATGAATAAAACACCAAAAGTAAAATGGAAAATTATAAACAAAACTAGAACTTGTAAAACTTGGGACGACCCATGCCCTTTATGCCTACATGAGAAACTACACATTATTAAGTTTTAAAATAATAAAAATCTATTAAACAATAGACATGAGTTAACGGTTTTTTTCCGACATCATCAAATCTTTGCATTGAATAATTAGCATATAATATTTTAAAATCCATATTCCTAATAAATAGCTTAAATACCCTACAAAAAAGATAACCCTTTATGAAGTCGTCAAAAAACAAATGTTACGGCAGGTTTTTATATATATATATATATATATATATATATATACACAAAACCCTTTCAGAAAAAATAAAATAAATAAATCTCCATAGACACGTAAACCAGACTAGACGAAATCATCTTCTGTTTTAAATTTAGACACCGCAACCTTACCCTGACTTGACACCTATGAATGTAACTCTATACTGATACAAATTATTAACACCATGCGCCCCTCTTTATATGAACAATCGCGCTGGCCGTTACCATGGAAATTTTGATTTCAATAATGAATCTGCTATTAAAACACGTAAATTTCAGAAATAAGTTATTCCAAAAGAAATTTCCCCTGAAAATGGAACAGAGCTTACTTTAATTCAATTTAATTCAAATAATTATTTTGAAGTTTTCGGCTCTTGTTTTGAAATATGAGAACACTTATGTAGCGTGTTGGAATCATATTTTTAAATAAATAATTATATATATATATATATATATATATATATATATATATATATATATATATATAGTCGTATTCAACCCAAGTTTATGTACTCCCATACACTGGGGTTGAATAAGACATTGTTGGTTGAAATAGATCTATCCCCATATGAGGTAATTTTGGGTTTGGTTGTGTAATTTATATGCACTTTTATAATAAATGCGTTGAGCTCTTTTTGTGTATCAGTCTTAATATTTGATATTACTAGGAGCCACTTGGTTTATATACCAACGGATTTATTACCTTTAATATATATATATATATATATATATATATATATATATATATATATATAGATATAGATATAGATATATAGATATCTATCTACATATATATATATATTATTTCCTCCGAGCATTTGAGAACGATCAAAACCATTCTTTGTTTAGTTCACATTTCGTTCGTTGACATTTTGGTTAAAAGATTTTTAGAAAATTGTCTGAATTTTATTCTACACCGTTACATAAATTACACTGAATCTGGAAAATCCTCTCAAATTTTTGCAAAAAGAAAAAGAATTTTTCTCTGAATGAACTTATTAAATTTTAAATTATTTAAGTGAATTGTCGAAAATTAAATTGGATTTAAAATACAGTCCAAAATTACATGAGTCACAATTTACATTTAACTTATTTTTAGATTCCGACATTTACGAAATCAAATTTAATGGTTGCTTGTATCCACAGCGATTCTCTGGCAGAAACGGTCACAGACTCATAGATTCTCGTTCTTCACCAAAATATTTTAATGATAAAATAATGATTAATGGATCAAAATGTTGAAATAAATTTTGATTCATGTATTTTGAAAGGCATTGAAAATTCGATCGAATTTTCATCAAGCTAAAAGAAAAAAAAACATCAGTTTTACTTAAGTATATATTGATATACAATTTTTTTTCTAAAATCGAACATTGATTTCATCGTCCGAAAAAAGAAATATACGGAATGTTAGTATTTTATAATGCAACGTTTTTGATCGGTTGGATAAATCTACGGATGCCAAAGATAACGTCTATTTGTATTGATTAACAAAAATAAAAAAAAATCCTTTCGGACAATGCTTTCCGCTATTTTGAAAATAAATAATTTAGGCTTTTGAGATTTTCACACTTCCCGTGCCATGATTGGGCCATTTAGGAGGTTACAAACGCCATATCTTTGAATCTTCGAACAAATGACACTTCGTCTTTCAAAATTGAGTGTTTAAATAAAATCCTGATATTTCTGATCACATTTAAACAAAATAGTTTCAGTACAATGACAATATGGTAACAATATAATGAATTAGTAATGATAATGGTAATATTAGATGTTTTCTTATAAGGAAACATTTGGTATTCATTGACCGAGCAGCTAGTGCTACTTTTGGTTGGAATTTATAAAAAATCTTTCTCTTAAAAGAATTTTTCAGGACAAAGTCCACTAACAATACCTGTCACTGCTTTATTGCTATTTCCATAAGATGTTTACATTCCTTAGTCCTACCACCTCTGACCTTTTACAATTGTACCCGTTTTTTAGGACTGCTGCCATGTACCCAGAGTAGTTGTTGGACGACACTTCGAAGAATTCGGGCTTGGCTTAGGCTCCCTAAGTTTGTGTGCTTGTGGGAGTATATAACTTGTGAATGTGATTGTGAATATTTATGGGATGCCTATCATGACGCGATGATTGATTTGAGGTTTGATTTTTATTATGTGCCTGTAGTCTTGTGCCAGACTAAGCTATACTACTGGAGACATATGTGTCTTTTTCTCTGTCTGTGTCGCTCGTTGAAATTAGTTCGGCACTAAACAATTTTCTCTTAAATATCTTCTTTTATTCCGCGAATACACGTACAGAAAAGATGGTTTATGATTTGGCCAAATTCTCAAAATGGATTCAGCCTGGTACTTGCCAACATATTCTTGTATGATAACCAAAGTATCGTAGATAGATAGATAGAAGTGATTATCTCGCTTGTTTTTATAAAGAACTTTAATGAAACATGTTGAAACTACCTAAAGATTTTTCTCAAGCTTTGTTTTGACGTCTAAATTAATAGTTTAAAATTTAACAAAAATTAAAGTAAATTCGAGTTATTGAGGTTTGTTTGATTTGCATAACTTCAGAGTATATGTGCATTTTCACCATGATATTTTACAGTGTATACTTTTTTAGCTTTCGATTTTGTAAGTAACTTAGTAAAAATTTGTTTTCGTGCCTGCATTTTAAGATAAGTTTTGATCGTTTATTTAGTAATTTATGTGTATGAGTGTGCATGTGTCTATGTGTGCGAAAGCAATATCTTGTCGTTTCTTGTAACATCCATTCGTGTCGCGAATGTCCTTGACATTTACACGGCCATATTAGAAAAGAGATTCGGTTGGAATCTTCCATCTCCAAGATTATATTTCTCTAAGAATACAAGACAAAAGATGATTCGTAATGAACACCAGATTATGAATGATTGTATGTCTCCAAGTAAGTCTCTACATGTATTGCATATTTTATAAGTGCGCAAATATAATAATCGATAGCTGTTTGCGCTGGGCATCTGATAGTGCCCGGAACTGTTGAAATGGATTTGATCATGACAACCAGGGTTTTTTTTTGTTTTCTGCGATGTCATGACTTTCTGACTTTAGCCTAAGGCATAAACTCAGTTTTCCCTGCTTCTTTCGAATGATTCTACCTTATAACTAAGCAGCCGTTGATCTTGCAAATTGCTGCAAGTGAAATTGCTGCAAGTGACATTGCTGCTGGTTATGTCCTCCATGACTTTGTGACAAAGTTACCTGGAGTTTAACTGCTTGTTTGAAAACGAGATAGAATGTCTTTTGGATACATTCATTATCGGATCAATTATTTGAACAGGTATACGATTCTTTATCATATAACTAGCAGGCTTCTCTCACTCGCTATCGCTTCGCAAAGTAAGATATATTCACTACTTGAAATCTTTGAAAGAAATATTTTAAATGAACATTTCATTCATAAATTGGCTTGTTATAGTTAAGGAAAGTTTTACAAATAGATGCCAACTTGTTGAAGATGGAATAAAATACAAATTTCAAACACTTTTCTACACTATATAAGACGATATTCCTAATTAGAAATATTTTTGATATGAAAATCAAAACAACCCTTTAATAAAAAAAACACTTATGAAGAACAGTTAATTAATGAAATATACTTTTTAAAATCAATATGCAAATTAATTAAACCTAACAAGTGTCAACCGCTAGCGATCTTTCTTATCCTCATAATCATCGCTTCTTTTTACCTCCCTCCTCCTACATAACCCTATATCACCTCTAGCTCTTGAGCCATGTATTGAGTGAAGGTTTAGTATAAAAACACATAAAAATGATACTCATATTCTTCCATAAATAAATCTATTAAATAAAGTGAAATTATTTTAATATTTTTATATGAATCTAATATACAATGTCCAAAGTTGGTGTGTTCGAAATCTTCAAAATATATATAAAAACTTGTTGTTTTTTTTTTGTGTATGTGTGTGTATACAAAACCGTTGCATAAACATCGTGATTGTAACTAATCAAGTATTTGTTTCCATTTAATCAGAATCCCCACTTCATCTTATATATAAAATACAGTGTATTTTTGTGCGTGTTTCCAATAAACTCCTCCGCTCCCACTGGTCCGATTTCAATTCTTCGTAGCTCATTCAAAAGCCCTAAACGGTTAAGCGCAGGAAACGATTTTCGTTGAGCTCAGATTCAAGATTGCTAGATTATGCGACGTTAAATATATATATATTAATATATTATACTAGCCATTATCGTTGCTTTCATGGTTCAAGGAGTGTAACTCTTATTTTCCTTTTGTATCCAAAACTGCAGTGTATGTTTTATTCTAAACTAACTTAAAAGCCGCCCTATCGGGTGGCATTTAAGCTAGCTCAAAATTGATCGTTGCAGTTAAATATTAAATTAATGTTTAAGGTTTCATTTTAAAAGTTCAACGATAATTCTTCTGCTGCTATTTAATTTAAAGACGATTTAGATCCTTATTTTCCGTACAAACAATTATTTTTATTTCATAAATGACAGAACAGGGGACAATTTATAAGATAAAATTAATATAGTGTAAAGACAGGAAAATAGAAATTAGAATTAGTTATACATTCAACATTTGAAGTGTTAGAGAAACATAATAACTAATTAAGCAAAACTTATATTATGGAATCTATATGAATAAATATGAAATTGGAGTTAAATTCTTCCACGAATTCTCAAATTAAAAAGCCCCAGCTCTACTTTATAGTAATTTGGTACTTACTTCCCCACCCAACCTCCGAGACGGCATCTCTCAGTATAATTTTCCTCAGTTGCGACTCGACGGAGCCAGCCTTGAGCGCACTCTGTCCAAAGACATAGACGCAACTGACAGATCGTTTTAAGGTGGGGAGCCCGAAGTCTGCTAGTGTTACTATAAAAATGTATTTTTATACATTCATCGTTCTTCGTTTTTGCCTTGGGGAGTTCACTATTTACCAATAGCTGGAATCTTAACAGGTGCTACCTGGTAACTACAGGAATTAAGCGGTGGTTCTATGCTCCTCAAAACCTCCACTCTCCCAATCAGAAGTCTTTCTGTTGTTTATTGTCATACTCAGGAACGAGTTGAACCAATCTTAACCTCTTCAAGATTTAATTGTCAGAGAACCATTCGCAAAGAACTTTGTACCACAGAATAGGAGTTCTCGAGAGAAAAAGCTGACTGAAACGTCCTTCTTACAAATAGAAGAGAGAGATTAGACTCCGTGGACGTAGCATAGCGAGTCCTACATGTAACAGTCTGAGCTGGTGGAACTAAAGAATGGAGCTCATCTGAACATTTGCTATGGAAAAGGCTATACAGTAGCAATAGGCTTGCAACATTGCGGCTGCAGGAAAGCGGCGTAGAGTGCAAAATAAGCTATACTCAGCAAGATTTTGAATTCTGTCAAGGTGAGGAAAGTGAGGATTTGACAGCTTCAATCCAGATGTGATTGCAATTCTCTATTTTTATCTAATCTGACTCTTGAAGAGATAAAGCATAGCAGAAGAAGTGATGAACGTTTTGGAGCGCTAATAGGAACCAACCATTTTTCCAGCATCTGTAACAACGGCGCCTATCCACAGAAGGTCTGAAGTGAACTTGAATCCAAATAGACATTCAGAGGTCAGTTCAACTATTCATAGTAACGAGGGAAAGTCCAGGGGACCGATCGATGATGATGCAATGATAAAACTTGGTTTCATAGGGTATTAAAGTAACAAGGCAGATTTTCCCCATTGAGCTAGGTCAGCAGAGAGATCAGCTGTAAGACTCTGAAGACTTCGACTTTTGAAGTGCTTGCCTAAACTGTGGTGTAGATCATTCATTGGCAGATCTTTAATAAATAGTTTCCTTCATCTTTAACTCGGTGTTCTGTCCTCAATTAAAAACAGAGTGCAGAAGTCTTGCGAGTATCAAGTTTGGTCTTCATTCCTGGGTGGGTGATTCTCGATATTTATTAAGTTTAGCCTTGTACGGAATGAAACCAAATTGCATGGGGAGTATTCTACAAGGAAAATGTGTTACTCATCTCTTCTAAGTAAGGAAAGCCCTGTTGAGATTCATCTTTCGAAATCCTGGCTCTTACCGTGACTAGAATATTGATCCCCGGTACCTATGGCGAAATAACTATTAGGTTGGTGCAAAAATAATGACGCAATAATGTCGTGTTTTGACGTTAAAAAAATACGTCAAAAAACGACATTATTACGTCATTATTTTTGCACCAACCTAATATTTTCTTCACGTTGCCGAAAAAGTAATAAAATACAAAACCGACATCGACGTGCAAACTAATTTTCATTACTGACCTTCCCGATGACATCAGCTCTCAACTTAATATCTACGCTGATGACACAACCATTTACCCCTGTCTCCATAGTAAGGCTGATCAGTCCGACAAGGTCAAAATGGCAACCGATGTCCAAAACGTCTTCAAGTCCATCGTTAACTGGGGCAAAAGATGGCTTGTTAATTCTAACCCCACCCCAAAACTAAACTGTTCTCTATTAATCATCTAAGAGATTCCATCAACATGGCTGATGCTAACCCCCAGGAAATTGATTCGTTGCGCCTTCTCTGGCTAACGTTCTAAGCTGATATGAAGTGGAAAGACTATATTGAATCCATTGTTAGGTCAACTGCTAAAAAATTGGTTCACTATTTTGTGAGAGACAATTTTTCTCTCCAGAAGCTACCTTATATATCTATGTCTACCATTCGTCCATGCTTAGAATATTGCTACCGCATATGGTCCGGTGTCCCTGCTATTTACTTCGGGCTCTTTGATAAAATCAGCAATATTATTCGTTATAATGTGGCGGCAAAGCTTCAGTCACTTTCCCACCGCCATAAGGTTACCTCTCTGTGTCTTTTCTATAAATACTTTCATGGTAATTGTTTAGATAAGCTCTTCGCTATGGTACCTAGACTTTATGAATTTAAGCCCAGTACTAGACTGGCGTCGAGTTCTCATCAATTTGCAGCTGAGTTGGTTAGATGTAACCGTAAGTTCTATGCCAACAGTTTCTTCTCTCGCATTTCTCGCTTGTGGAACTCCCTTTCAGCTCTATGCTTTCCAGCCAACTTTAATTTTCAGAAATTTAAATGCAGTGTCAATCGCTAAATACTTTCCTCCTGATTACTCTTTCTTCTTCCTACTCATTACTAATGTTCCTGTTCCTAATTCCTCCACGCCCTCTAACCCCTTGTGTCTTAGGAGCTTTACTGTCTTGCATGGAGTGGTACCAATTTAAAAAAAAAACAAAAAAAAACTATTGCTTTCTGTCTGGGTCTAAATAGATGATTAAACAATTAGTTGTTTCGGTGACACACTTTAGCATCAATCCAGTAGGGAAACTGGATGCATGATGAGTCAGTATCAAGTCGACAATAAAAGACTTGGATTTATGTGTGAAAATCATCAAATCCTGGGTACTGGGTTAAGAAGACTTATTAGAAAAATGTTTTGAAGTAATCAAAAATTAATATCCCATTCTGCTTTGCAGTCATTGTCGCATCATAAATCATGAAGTTCTGTATAAATATCATTAAAATATGTCTTTCTTTTTGTATAGATTAATTCTGTTCCGCGTGATTTTTCTCCTCTTCATAATTTGACCGCAATTTCCAGATGAGAATTTTCCAAAAATCGATAGTGCAAAACTATCTCCTGAGGAATCGAGAAACTGTCGCGAAATTGCCAATGATGACACACAGGTTTCAAAAGACATCAATTCTTTGCAATAATAATGGTAATGGTAATATCAGCCGTTTCCTTATAAGGAAACATTTGGCATTTGATATGAAGTGGCATTTGCCATTTGGCAGACGAATGGTAAACATATAAGTATGTACGATAGATTCGAGCGAGAAGAATTGCCTTGTTAATGAATTTAGGGCAAAACTAGAATAGTGTAGAGACATCACTAAAAGCACGATTTAAATTTAGCATCTAATCTTAGTTTTAGACAACTGCTGCTAAGTTCAAACGTAACAGAAAATGGCTAACATGATATACCAGCTAATTTATTGCCAATGATTCCATAATTCCATGAGCTTAATTCAAATCCAAAAAATCTATAAATAGCCAGAGATTAAGCAGTCACGTCCCGACTGCAGCGTGGATGAAAGGGAGCGAAACAAATTCAAACAGTAAGTTATTACCTATTATATCTCCTTATACAACTTTTCAACTCGAAAGTACAATACAATATCCAGAAGACAAACCTTTTCTTAAGAATTTTGCTTTAACTACCTTTTTGTCTGAACCCGTTTACTGTGAATGAATATAGGCGTTATCCTTCGTCTCTGTTATAAAACGCATTTATTGTTACGTCTATTTAGTCTGCGATTTCTTCGTTCAAAATATTGATAGTGTTTATTCTTTCGACAAATAATAATAGTTTGAAAGAGAAAGTACACCGGAACGTATAAGGGAGCATTTCAAAAAGAAAGCACATGGGAAAGTACGCAAGAAAGTACACGGGGAAAGTACACGAGAAGTACACACGGAGTACACGGCTAAAGAACACGGGAACGTTAACTTAATAACAATGCAATAATTCATCTTTCTTTATTTTATAAAATTTAAACGTCTCTTTATTTTATTCGTTTGGGATAAATAACTTAAGGAATAATGATTTTTTCTAAGACAAAAATATCGCAAACACATGTATGCGTGTGTGTGTGTGTGCGTGCGCGCTCAAATACTCACAGGGTACGATAGATAAATTGTCGTTTAAATTACACAAAAATGAAAATAACACTGATATCTCATTTTAACAGATATATTTACCAAAACTGTACATAAATATCTTGAAATGCTAAAGAGTAAATCTATTGACATTTAATCGCTATTGGCTTCAACCACGGCCACCAGACGATTTCGGAATCTTCTGCAACCCTTCTGGACGGTCTCCTTGTTTAAGTTGGTGAATGCTGCCATAATCCTTACTTTCAGTTCACCTTTAGTTTTACAAGGAGTTTTGTTGGTTTCTCGCTAAACCGTGACCCACATATAATAATTAAGCAGGTTGGAGTCTGGGGAGTTAAGTGGCCATATGTAAGGAGTCATGTTGTGACTAGGTTCACCTGTCTGTGTGGCATAGTGCAAGGTCTTGTTGCCTGACATAATACCTTGCATCAGCCAACCTCTTCACCCCAGGGCAGTAGTACCTACTCAAGGCACTTGATGTAGGCCTCCGCGTTGAGTCTGAGGCCACGTAGGAAGATGAATGGAGGCATAACGACGACATCACTAGTGATCACTCCAAACACCATGATGTTGAATGTCATCAGATTGACACCAAAACATTCTGAATGTTCGTATTGGAACTACCTGCGCGAATGCCAAGCACTATAGCATCCCGTTTCCAAAGTTCTGGTGGTGTGAATTGCGTCATGCTATTCTTTTTCTCAGACGGTGCCCAACGGACCCTACTATTATCCGTACAGTCAACAAAATAAAAACAAACAAAGCGCATGCGCGAAATTAAAAATATAAAATGGCGACAATTTACCCATCACACCCCGTATATCAGCAGGGTATATTTCTAAGAAACACACACACACACACACACACATATATATATATAATAAAAAGGCTTAAACACTAATATTCCATGGTTATAATTTATTACATTGGAATCGTGAATACGATCCAATTCATCAGACCAACAAATTCAAAAAGCTTTTTGGAATTTGTAGGTCTGATGAATTGGATCGTATTTACGATTCCAGTGGAATAAATTATGACCATGGAATATTAGTGTTTAAGCCTTTTCATTATATCCTTACTCTGTCCTGGACATTGAGTTCTACCTGGATTCTATCCTCTTGGAATTTTCTTATATATATTTGTCTATATATGTATGTGTATTTATGTATTTATATATTTTAGATATATATATATATATATATATATATATATATACATATATATATATATATATATATATATATATATATATATATATGTATATGTGTGTATATTAACCACTAATTATATATATATATATATATATATATATATATATATATATATATTCGCAGATGGAGTATGTCTATAGAAGAGATAAAACGGATAAAAAAACAAGGGGAAAACTATATGTAGTTTTTAGCCGACACGTTTCATCATATGACGCACTGCATCGAGGCAAATGTGGCGGTTGTATTTTACAACAAGTATATATTTGACTTTTGTAATCGTAGTGGGGATCCGAATGCAAGAGTCGCACTAAATCTCCTCCACAACGGTCTATCAACGGCAGTTATCAGCAATTCTGGTAGAGTCATACCTGTCCAACCAGTTTTTATATTGGCATCCTCTCCTACGTCCACCTTCAACGATGCCTTGCATGATGTTCTTATAATGATATGATGTTCTTATAATGATATGATGTTCTTGCACAGGATGCTGTGTCCTGTTATGTGTCCGAACTACGCCATTTTCTCCATTTGACGGTGGCAAGAAGAGGTTCATGGTGGCCCACAAGACTTTCAACCCCTTTCCGCACAAACTCATTGGTTTTATGTTCCCAATAGAAGATGCCAAGGCGTTTTCTCATGCATTTGTTCTCAAACGCTTGGGTCCTTCTCTCTGTTTCTACCAACAATGTCCACGTTTCACATGTATATGGCGACTACCAGCGATTTGTACTGTCTGTACTTTGAAAGCTGATTTTACTCCTCCATATTCTTGGCAAATTGGCCATCGCTTCTATGGCTGCAGATATCCGTGTGCGGATTTTCGAGATTTAGGTACCATCTTTAGACAAGATTGCTCCTAAGTATTTAAAACTGGACACTTCATCCAGTGAATTTTCATTCATGGTTATGTTGACACGGGTATTACTGCTTGTACTATTCACCATTACTTTGGATTTCTCAGAACTGACCTCCATTCCATATGCCCCTGCGATTACAAAAATCAAGGGGATGGTGATGATGATGATGATGATATATTTGACATTTACTCAAATTTTTTAAATTTAAGAACGCGCATAAATATTCATCAGGTTAACTGAAAAGTATAGGTATGAAAACCTAGATTACGTCACATAGCATTTTCGAAAGGAAATTTTTAAATTTAAAGATGCTCATTTAAAGATTCAACAGGTTAACTGAAATGTCTAGGCATTTAGGCCTTAGATTACGTCATTTAGTATACTCGAAAAAAAATTTTTTGCCCTTTCAAAAATATTCTACCACCAAACTCTTCCTATTTCAGATACATAGACGACTCTCTACTAACATATCCACAAAACACTATTTTAACTGATCTTGTCAACCAACTTAACAACGTTTGAACCTGAAAACCAACCTTCCCTTCCTAAATTTCATGTTGCACAGAAACAATAGCGAACTCAATTTTGACGCTTACAGAAAATCTACCAACAAAAACGATCTAGTCAACTTCTACTGAAACCACTTTTATAAAATTAAATCTGGTATAATAGGTTTCTACTTAAGAGCACTACGAATTTGCAGCCTCCAATACCTACCCAAAGAAGAAACACACATAGAAAACAGATTCAAAAACCTCCAATATCCTTATCACTTCATCCACAATGCAAAGAGAAAAGCACAAAAATATACGACCGTAACAAAAATAACAATACTATCCATAATAATAAGTTAAACAAAAACAGATACATAATACTACCTACCAATCCCAAATACCTTATCCCATCTAAACAACATTCAAGTAGTCACAACCACTTCCAAAACCATCATGGATATAATAGC